>OY294060.1:40763952-41963952 GCA_958510865.1 Myrrha octodecimguttata
AGTAGTCTTCATTTAAAGTAATATTGAGATCTAGGAAGTTAATAGAGTTATTAATCGCTTTTTCAAGGGTAAACTTTATTTTAAATTTAGAATTTATGTCATCGAAGAAATTTTTAAGTTCCTCGTCAGTTCCTGCCCATATGCAGAAAATGTCGTCCACATATCTTTTCCAAACAATGATTTTTTTGCTATAGAGTAAGCTCATAATTTTTCCTTCAACATGGTCAACGTAAACATCAGCAAACAAGCCACTGGCTGGAGACCCCATTGAAAGGCCATCCTTCATGCAATAAATGGTGTTATTGAACTCAAAAAAGTTTTGTTCAGTGGTTAGACTGCAAAGGTTCATTATGTTATCTACATCTTCGTCTTGTAAATTATATTCATTGTTGGATTCACGTTGTTTATTTATGTGTTCTCTAAGGAGACAAAGGGATTCTGCTATAGGAACATTGGTGTATAGGTTAACGATATCAAACGAGACTAGGATATATTCTTGATGGGGATTCAGGTTAACTGATTCTATACTTTTTACAATTTCTCGAGAATTTTTAACTGAGAAGGCTGATTTATATTCTAACTTATTGACAAAAAGATCATTTATAAATTTTGAAATTTTATGACAAGGGGAACCTATTGCAGACATCTGCAATAGGTTCCCCTTGTCATAAAATTTCAAAATTTATAAATGATCTTTTTGTCAATAAGTTAGAATATAAATCAGCCTTCTCAGTTAAAAATTCTCGAGAAATTGTAAAAAGTATAGAATCAGTTAACCTGAATCCCCATCAAGAATATATCCTAGTCTCGTTTGATATCGTTAACCTATACACCAATGTTCCTATAGCAGAATCCCTTTGTCTCCTTAGAGAACACATAAATAAACAACGTGAATCCAACAATGAATATAATTTACAAGACGAAGATGTAGATAACATAATGAACCTTTGCAGTCTAACCACTGAACAAAACTTTTTTGAGTTCAATAACACCATTTATTGCATGAAGGATGGCCTTTCAATGGGGTCTCCAGCCAGTGGCTTGTTTGCTGATGTTTACGTTGACCATGTTGAAGGAAAAATTATGAGCTTACTCTATAGCAAAAAAATCATTGTTTGGAAAAGATATGTGGACGACATTTTCTGCATATGGGCAGGAACTGACGAGGAACTTAAAAATTTCTTCGATGACATAAATTCTAAATTTAAAATAAAGTTTACCCTTGAAAAAGCGATTAATAACTCTATTAACTTCCTAGATCTCAATATTACTTTAAATGAAGACTACTCCTTTTCTTACGATATTTATAGGAAGACCACGCAGACAGACACGATCATACCCTTTCACTCGTATCATGCCCCCCCAATGAAGAGAATGTTTTTCAGGTTTTTGTTTAACAGACTCCTCAACATCCCACTTTCAGAAGATAATTATAATAAAGAGCTCAAGATCATTTATCAAATCGGTAAGAATAACGAATATCCCAAAGAATTCATAGATGATGTTTTAACTTCAATAAAAAGAAAAAATATTATCAACAAAGTATACCCCCATTATTCAGTTAAAAGACGCTTCATTTCCATTCCTTTCTATTATAAGTTCAACAAAAAGTTCATTCAAATCATGGATAAATACAATTACAGCATAGTAAACAGACGACATAAAACCTTAGAAAACTTTCTGATCAACAACAAGTCAAAAATTGAAAAAGACCAACATAGTGGCATATACAAAATAACATGCTCAGATTGCCCCTGTTTCTATATTGGCATGACGACACGAACTATGAGAATAAGACTAACCGAACATCAAAAAAACCGACCAAACTCTGCATTGGGAAACCATTTGATGGAACAACACCATAAGACAACATTGGACAACCTAGAGATATTACACAAGGGAAATAATTTTGGTAAGCTCATATTACTTGAACAACATGAAATTATCAAACATGGAAACAACCAGTATCTTTTGAATGACCTCTCGGATTTCGACGGGAACATGAACATTTTCAAGATTATAGATTCACCATTGACTATTTCAAACTTCCCGCCTCCTACATAGCTCTTGACACATCGACTAACTTCCCCCACCTCGATTTTCCTGTTTCCTCTTCTGAAATTCCTTCTAGAGAAGTTTTCACGACGCATAAAAGTAAACAACGAAAAATTATAACAAAGAAATTTCATTTTGATTGTGGATTTTTTTTCATTTTTGGACTTTATCAAGAAGAAAAAGCATAATTCAGATCAATTTATGCACTGTTTTAAAAGATTATATACTACAGAGACGGTGAGCATACCTCTAACCTAACCTAAAAAAATCAAATAATTAAGAAAATTAGATTTTCGAGAAAAAGAGTTGTATTTTATTGTGTTTGTTTTTACTTGAGAGACATTTAAAAAAATCGAACCACATGTAGAATATGTAAAACTACATTAATTGTATTTTTCAGCTGGCCTGATGATGGCGTAACGCCGAAATCGATAGCCAATAGAATAACCTTTTTATAGTGTGTTTTATTACAAAACCTTTATGATGAAGTTGAACACACTTATGGAGAAATTCATCAATAAAAAAAAAAAAAAAAAAAAAAAAAATAGAATCCTTAAGTTCATTTTTTCATGTCAATCATTTAATTTGTATTAATCGTTGTAATTAACATTATTATTGAGTATCAACACCTTATTCCTATTTAAAAATTTACCAAGACCATCGAACTCACACAAGGTTGTAAATAAATTCGAATTTTCTAGTATAAAACGTGACACAGGTAGGTAGAAACAAGTAATAATATTTCAAATAACTGAAACAACGTGGCGGCATTCTCAAGAAAAAAATATATTAATATTAAATTTGATTTCGTCATCGGAAAACTTTACTCCATTATAACATAATAATTTCCTTCGATACGTTTATATATTATATTTTATGTTTTGTTCCTTTTGATGTGAGCTCCTTAATTTTTTGCACTTACTTGAAAAACTATATGAAGAAAAGTATTCTGAAACCACCAGTAAAGAACTAATTCGAATTTGAAATTTTGACCGGACATTCAGATTCCATATCTCAGTAGATAAGTCTCAATTTTAATTTTCGATACTATTTTCTTCTGTCGAAAATTGCCTCATCAGTTTTTTGAAGATATTTTTTCTCTGTTTTTGGGTGACGAATATAATCGCAGTCATAGTTTTGTTTCTTTTAAATAATTTTGTGGATGCATTCAAATTTTTTGGGATCATAATATATTTTATTCTGATGATTCTATTATGAAAGATACAAGCCGAATTATATTCATTTTTCTGAAATGTGAGTTGAGTTTGCGATTTTTCCGAGAAGGAAAGAAAAAACTTTTGCAAGGTTATGGTGAAGATTCCAAAAATTTTAAAATGATATATCACATGCCCCATCTTCCCCATTCAAGATGGGAATTATATGAAAAAAGGTTCTCTTCGAATTGTTCACTTGGCTTTGCTTTTCCTCTTAAATTTTTTCATGGCTTCTTATTCGACATATTTATACATTTATTTGGAACACTGTGTGATGTCACTCTTTTCATTATATGTCTGCTCTACTCAATGCTTAACTTCAATACAATCACATCAGGAATATAATCGCTGCTAGTCTCCTATTCTTTAAGGTTAGTTCCCGACGGAGTTTTTCTGAACAATAGTGATCAATTGAAATCAACGAAATTGCTGGATGATCTTCCAACCAGATTCGTAACACATGGTTGGATGTCTGCAGGACGAGATAAAGTATGCCAATCAATAAAGGATCAATATTTGAGCCATGGAAATACCAATGTTTTTATTGTTCATTGGGACAATATCGCTGCAAGTTATTTGTACTTGTTCGTTATTCAAAAATTGAAATTTGTCGCTGACTACTATACCACATTTTTGGAACAATTGATCACAGAAGGAGGTTTAGATCCAGGAAAAATGCATTTGATCGGTCATAGTCTGGGTGCTCATGTATCAGGCATGGTTGGGAATAGACTCAGCGCAAAAAATATCACGATTGGAAGGATAACAGGTAAGTTATGGACATGGATATTCCTCGTTCGATTACATCTTACTCGAGGTAAATGCCGATTTTCACACCAAATATTTTTTTAATAACCTGAAAGAAATTGAGATCTTCATTTGGTTCCATTATTTTTAATATCTTTATACAGTGTGTTCAGAATTAAAATGCTATTCCTCAAGAGAATCAATCACTAGGTGATTCCAGAAAGGACCTAACAGAAGAGAGGAACAACCTCGGAAACAACTGAATATTGAGAAACTCGATAATTTGAAAATAGCTCTGGACTCTGATCATGGAATCAATGCCAAATTCGTGAATGAGTAATGATACCGCTGAAATACTCAGTAAAATAACAATTGTCCCAATGTTTCCAAACATATAGATTAGATCGAAATAAAATCCAGTACTTGATTGAAAAAGGGCAGCTCGAAGGTTCAGGCGGAATTTTTTAAATGAAACTTTTTCTAATGACTCGAAATTGCCTACGAAAGTATTTTCCAACTGGTCATCAAATTCAATTATAATTGGTTGAATAGTTTTTTGAGTAATCCCAAAATTAACAACGATACCAACTAAAAAAAATTTAGAAAAGCACTGATGAGAGGTCAGGAGCTTTTACGCGCATGGTCCATAGCCAAAACGATCATCTATACACGTATTTACCCTGTCAACCGCAAATCTTCTTTTCAAATGATCTTCACGAAATTCTGCATGAACCTCAAGGTATAATTTTTGATCAAGTACTGGATTGCAATTCGATCCAAAATTTTGAATGGGTATAACTATCTAAGGAAAAATTGGCCAATTTAACCCATTTAAGCATTCGACCTTCTGAGTTGAACTGAAAATCTACACCACAAACATGTTTCCTATGTTGATTCTTCCGGAAGTTAATGTGCCTACGGCCAGCCTTAACCACTGATAGTGAACAATATAACTGCCGGAAGAATCTTGAAGTAGCTTGATAATTGAAGAGTAGCGTAGATATCGACCTACGTACTACAGTTACCATCTACTAACGCCCCGACGGAATGATGCTTTATAGCTTTTTTCCAAATTTACTAATTATAAAACCCCCAACAAAATTTTGCGAGCACTTGCGTGTCGAAATGTTACAACTGACTGCTAAGTTTCAATTCGGCCGCTTGGGTATGTTGAGGAAATAACCTGAAATATACTGAAACCTTTTGGATAGTTTGGCCAAGAATTTCATGCAGATTTCAAAGGTACCTATCAAAAATTAATGATTTTCCATTCAAAACTTCCCCACCCTGTAGAGTAAAAGTAAAGAGGAGTAAAACAAAGTCTCAGTATCCAGTCTTCATAATATTGTATTATATTGAATTTTTTGTATCATCGAAAACATTATATTGAATATATTCGATTATCACGGTAGGAAGAAAATATAATCAAGTAGGTGTAGAAAAACTATCTCTACTGAAATTCCAGAAAATATACCTACCTGTATAATTGTTCATTTGGAATATTCCACATAAGATTCCCCTTTTTTCAGGATTAGATCCTGCTCTGCCGGGTTATCAGCAGTATTTTGGATTAGAGAAATTATCTTCATCAGATGCTGCCTTCGTAGACGTTATCCATACCTGTGGATGTACTTTAGGCATAATGGCTCCTATTGGTCATGTTGATTTTTACCCTAATGGTGGGACCTATCCTATGCCTGGATGCGATAACTTTTGGGTGGGTACATCCGAAATAATTCGACAAATCTCATTCTTGAATTAAAGATCTAATTGATGAATGAATACGAAACTTCAAGTTTGGGTCCTACATCGAGTTTTTTCATCATGTAACATGCTTTTCTATGAAACCTTCGAGTTATTTAGTTGTGTCTCCATCAAGTGCACTTTCGTACAAAACTCATCGTTCAAGAGCAAGGTTCCTGATTTCTAAGAGTCGATAATCATGTCACCTGATAGAATAATTGGCAAATTTTCAATAAGTCAGAGGTGTTGCTCTACTCTTCTCATAGTCGGAGGGAAGTTACAGCTTATTACATTGCAGATGATATTTTAGAATCGGTTCGTCGTCATCGGTTTGTTCTATCAATTTTTAGTTTTTCGATTCAATGTTGATCCATTGAAGGATATTTAATGCCCTGGAAACGAAAATCAATTTTATTATTTATTGTAAATAACATTTCTCACCAACAGTATTTCTGAAACCCACTCCAACAATTGCGACAAGATCCATGGTTTCTCATTTCTAAAAAACATCAAGATTCCATAAAGATGTAGTCTCTGACAAGCAAGTGGTTATTTAAGCGATAATATCATAGACCTATAAAACTATATGGACATGGCTTGAAGAGAGAGGAAGCGGGCCGACAAAGATGGAACTAGGGCGGGCCAAACCATCATAGAATACGGCAAAAATAAGACAGATCAGTTTGAAGCCATAGACTGTAATTATAAGTTTATGTTTGAAATACATTTTTTTTCAAAAGTTTTTGCAAGTCGAAGTATCTCAAAGCAGATTTTGTGTTATTTCATTCTGAATAAGAATATAAAGACTGTATGGAAGATATAATTCCCTTTTTTTTTGTGTTTTCGTTAGCGTTTTGAATAGAATTTGTGTTGTGCCATTAATTGTACGAGGAGATATAAAACGAAAGTAAAATACAATAATTTGGAAAGGGAGTTAAAAAATCAAATGAATGTATAATTGCTATGAATCCGAGCGCAGAAATGAATTTTGCACAGGTTTCTTCACTATTTAGTGCCTTCTAATCGTTTGAGACCATCTAACGCACAAAATTCAAAAGATGCGTTCACGCGAGCTGAGCGACTTTCGAGACAATTTGATTCGGCTTCCTCGCAAGTTTGGACGGTGTTGAGTGGCTCGCGTACTGTTCAAAACACCGTATACTTGTGAGGCAGCTCAAAGCTCAATTAAATTGCTCCGGAAGCCGCTCAGCTCGCGTGTCTGTACTCTGATAAGAAAAAAATCATTTGAAGCTGGGAATACCATCCTGAAACAACCGACCCAGGAGAACTCATAATATATATTGTTATTGATTAATCATTTCGAATATTCATATCGGAGCTATGTTTACATTCATCACCAATTTTCAAAACTTCAATGTAATCTAATATACCAAGAAGAAGTAATTTCCCCGGAGATTCCCTAAGTAAATGGTTGATTTTATCTCTAGATAGGCGTCATATTGTGCAAGTGAGATCATCCTTCATCTCACTCTCCATGCGCTATAGAATAACGGATATTGGTATCGTGTATCTTGTCTATGGTCTGCCCGATCCAGGTCCATCTCTCTCTCGGACCTCTCACTTGCTTCATTATCCCCATTCGACTCATTGGAAATGAATTCGTACGCCGTGTCCAGAGAGTTTAATATGTCTATGGATAATATACAGTTATATAGTGCTCAAGGGAAAAAATGGTATTTTCATGAGAAACGCCCTTGCGGATTGCAGGATTAAACTTTCTTGGATAACATATTGCCTAATGAACTATACAGGAACAATATAAACGATGAACAAAGCGAACTGTGACGTTTCAGAGTATAAATTTGACTCTTTCATCGAAGAAAAAAGTTTTCTCCTTTGTACTCAGAAACGTCACAGTTCGCTTTGTTTATCGTTTATATTGATCCTGTATTGTTCATTAGGCAATCTATTTTCCAAGAAACTGCCCTTGACAAATAGTTTAATCCGGCAATCCGCAAGGGCCTTTTTCATGAAAAAACAATGTTTATTTAAGTTTTGATAGTTCTGTTTTAGATATTGGGGTAGTGAAAACCCAAAAAAACCTGAAAAATGATAGAATATTCGACGTTACGTTCGTGACTTATACGTATTTTTCAGTCAGAAAAACAATGCAGTCACAGCAGGAGTTGGCAGTATTTCGCTGATAGTCTTTCCAATCCATTCTTGGCAGTTAAATGTGACTCATTCGATTCCTTCCGAAATGGAACATGTTCGGAAGATACCATAGAATTGGGAAACAATATTTCCACCAATGCAAGAGGTTCATTCTACTTCAGCACTAGTAGTTCATCTCCATATTCTCTGGGTAAGAATGGAACTGAATATGTACCAGGAACCAAGGAGCACAACACCATGCGATCAGGAAATCCTCTGGATGAACTACTTTCTTTTCAATTTGGTTGTGATGTACATAATGCAGCACGCAATAAAAATTTCTGATACTCAGGATGACTCAGAATCTCAAATGACTTACCTACATCTTGAAATAAATTAAACGTGGTTCATAGTTATTCCCATTCTCATACCTTGTTTGAAGCTGGCATCCCTAATGATTTTTTGAAAGTTCCAAAAGTGCTCATGTGACCACTTCCTTTGAGCCATTCATGTACTTGACACATTAAACATTCGTCAGAATCTTTTACGCACTTCCGACTTCAAATCATTTAGCTGGAAAGCACAAATTAATAAGTTCCACCAGTAAACAGTACAATATTCTAGTGGAAAAAATATCACAAAGACCAATATCTGTCAATAATTCAACAATATTCCACCTTGATCTAAGCTAGTCATCCACTTAACATCCAAACCGTAGAAGCGATGCCTAAGGAGTAAAGTTACTGTAGTTTCACGGTCGTTACCGATCATCAAACTGAGTTACCTCTGGCAACGGCTGAACGTCACTGTCTTGTGGTAAACCACACTAACCGAGTGTTTCGACGCCCTGACGGACGGTATACAACCTGAAAATCCTGCAGATAAAGCGATCCGATTAGGCAAAAGGATGAATTTCATACATACTGATCAAAGTATTGTGCAATCGAAGGTAGGATTTATAGGGTGCTCCCGATAGATGGCGAACCGTATGTGGTTTATACTGCAGTTTTCTGTCTAAAAGACTCTAAGTATCTGAAGTTCAATCAACAGTTGCCAGATGTAAGTCAATCTGATGGTCGGTAAGGACCGTGACAGTACAGTAACTGTACTCCTTAGGCATCTCTTTTTCGGTGTGAATGTTTTGGTTGATTGGACGACTAGCTCAGATCATGTTCCAACATTCATTCCAACATACATTCCAATGTATGTTGAATTATCAACAGATATTCTTCCATGTGATACATTATTCTACTAGTTTTCAATACTGTTGCGTAGCGCCGTCCGATGCGCAATTAATCATAGTATCTTGGTGATTTTCAATATTTGTCTAATATAAACTTTGAGTCGGTGCCAGGTGAAGTTTGTATTTATTATGTCAATGTCGGCCTCGGTGATTTCAGAAAGGGAGAAAGAGAAATCATTTGATTATTGGGAGAAATATGTATATTTATTTTCAGAATACCCTGTGGATATCCCCAATTATCTTTTTATATGTACAAGGATGGGAACCTTCCAGTTTTCTATTAATACACGGGCTGTTTACATTGAAAAAACACCAATATTATTATATTTCTTTTTTGGAACATATCTTGCTAAGTAGAAAAATCTGATCATACCAATTTTTCGATTCAAATAGGATGGTTACTGATTTAGAACATGGATTCTATAATTTTCCTTTGTGGTAAAATCTGTATGTTTCATTCTTGAATAAGGCCATTGCGGAGATATAGGAGATACAGAGGAAAATAAATCATCGATATCATTTAATACTCGAGAGAATTGTTCCCTTGTGATTTTTTGAGATGCCCAGTATAATAACCTCAAATATTTCGCTACACGTAGGAGAATTTGTCCTTTCCAATTTATCAATGAAAAATTGTCAGTTGCCATTGAAAAAACATCGATATCATTAAATCCCATTTCGAAACACTATTTATTTTACCAAAAACATCTTGCTATGAATAGAGGTGATCTTTTAAATTTTTCAATGCCGTTGAATACGAGGATTGTATTATATCATTTTTGGGACACTCTGTATATTTCATTCTTGAAACAGACCACACTAGAGTCAAACGGGTTATAGACGAAGATAAATCATCAATTTTTGCTAATAATCGAGAGCATTGTGCCTATTGATTCGTTGAGACATCCCGTATAGAGATATCTCGCTAGACGTAAAAGAATGTGTTTTTTTCCAATTTACCTATGAAAAAGGGAAGTCACGTATGAAAAAACATGGATCTTATTATACCTCTTTTTGGGATCATCCTGTATATTTTTATCTGAAATAGGACTCGAACGCATTCTGAATCGTGAGCAACGAAGGCTGCATAAACATGAAAAATAATCTTCACAGAATTGGAAAACCTTTTTATACAGTGCGCGTCAAAATTGTGGAAGGAATTCATTATCTTAAAAGAAAAATATTTGGCAACAAATCCTGAAACAGGTCAATATTTGTTTCACTTTTACCAAATTTATATGCATTTTTGAAGGATTTTTGTTGCACCCTGTATCATCCCAATCAACCCTCTAAATTTTTTGAATAGGAAAGTAAGTCATGTGGTACTTTTTTGGCAAGGTCTTTGTATCTTCTTTACAGGTGTGCTGAAATTTTCAAGAAAAAAAATTTTTTTTTTTGAAAAATTAGTTAGTTCAAAAAGGATTTCAGTATGTGCACTTTGTCATGACTCATTTACTTTGAGACGATGGTACCTGATGAAATTTGTCACCGAATGAAAGTCGACCATCACAGTTTTGTTCACGCACAACTTTCAACCCCTTTCAACCCCCTCACGTTAAAAATTAGAATGTGTGAATCAGTGCGCTTCAGTTATGATCCTGCAAAATTCCACACGAGTGCCCCCCTTTCATTCTCTCAGGTATGTTATTAGTACGTTTCTAGAAACGTTCCATCGTCTCGAAGTAAATGATCCATGACAAAGTGCACATACTGAAAACCTCTTTGAACTAACTAATTTTTCAAAAAAATTATTTTTTTCTTGAAAATTTCTGCACGCCTGTGAAGAAGATACAAAGACCCTGCCGAAAGAGTACCACATGACACACTTTCCCTATTCAAAAAATTTAGAGGGTTGATGGGGATGGCACAGGGCGCAACAGAAATCCTTCAAAAATGCATATAAATTTGGTAAAAGTCAAACAAAATTGACCTGTTTCAGGATTTTGTTTCCAAATATTTTTCTTCTGAGAAAATGGATTTGTTCCATAATTTTGACGCGCACTGTATATCTCCAAGCTTTCGAATATTTCCATTAATATAAAAAAAAGTTTTGAATTATTTTTGCTATTTTTCCAATGGCACAATCATCATGAAAGTTCTCACAACATTGTGTATCAGAATATTGCTTCCTATTCAGCAAGTTTCATCAAGATCATATCAGTATTATTTGTGATATTCGAAAAATATCAACAATACGCTGGACAGAACCACAATTTTAACATATTCCTACCCCCAGTGTCTCCGAAAATTATAATCGGACTATAACTCTGTGTAAGTCCTCCCTAAAATCCAATGAATAGTTTTCAGTACCGGAATTCATTTTCAACAAAAACTAGGAATATTCTCGATTTTTTTTTCAAATTTACTGACTATACCAGCCCAAAGAAATCTGGCTAGGAGTTATGCTTCATTATTTTTTAACTTATTACCAAGTTTCGATCCGAATGAGATTGAAGAAATATCTAATGGGTATAACTCCGGAACTGTTTGGCCGAATTGCTCATCAAGGAATCCTTGATAGGCAATCTACCCAGATTGTTTGAAGTGGCTAGCTCTTTCCGTTATGATGTTATCATGACATCAGATTCTCCATCATCGAGTCCAACATAGGCGTTTGATAATATTTAAGGGAAAAAATTCGAAAATCACAGACTTTTGGACAAATCGATAGCACGCTTTTTCCTAGAACATGCGCGAGAAACTATGAGTGTTAATAGCTGGATATTTTCTGACAATTCAAATACATCATACGTATACATGCATACCAGTGGGAACAGAATATTTATCTTTTACATTTTGTTGGATTCTTCATTACCATAAAAAGTGTTTTATCACGATCTAATTATACTTATTTCTTAATTGACGTTCATGATTTGATGCGATAATTTAAATTCGAGATCTTCCTTTCTTCATTATTTTGATTTGTGAAAATAACAAAATTTAATCATACCTCGTCTGTTGCACTTCAGTCCAGAGAACTCTATTGTATAAAATGAATTCAGGTAAGTTTTTAAGTATTTACCTTGAAAATAATTCTTTTATGAGAAGAACAAGTGAAATTCTATAGAGAGTTTGAATAAAAGCTTCACCTCAATTTTGACTCATAGGAAATTTGTTTTCAGGTTACACGAGAGAAGATATACAAGCAGCACCTCCAATAAACTTCTCATTGGCCAATGTTTCCAAATCCGACGTTTTTTTCAAGCTCTATCAAGACTATAATATCAGCGGAATACCTGTGACTCAACAAAATATAGCAAGTTGTCTGATTTTCCCTAATCTTTCTACCATCATTCTAATCCATGGATGGTCCCACTATAATACCAACCCTTGGTACGAGAATTTCATCCGAAGGTATTTTCAACTGAAGAAATGTAACATCATTTGTGTGCATTGGTCGAATGCTTCCACAAAGAGTTTTCTGGTGTCTTCAGCTAACACCAAGTCTGTTGGGAGCTACCTTGTTGATTTTTTGGTAGCCTCTGAAATTCCTATTGACAACATACATATTATTAGTGAGTATTTTCGTTGTAGACATACATATATCAGCAATTACGAAACAAAATTAACATGTTTACTTTTTACGTGCTTGTTCTGGTGAACAGCGCGTTTTCTTTCCGCCCAAATGTCTGTGATTTCGAATTATGAGCCGAATACGTTCCGAAACGATTAGGTTGAATTCCCTGAAGAAGAATCCTTGGTATGATTTACTTTTTTCAGAGTCAGGTTTTGAGTCTTATTATTTCGAATACGTTCTTCAATATGCAGAATCGATTAAACAGTTTCGGAGCTCATCAATTTGAAATTTTTGGGGTAAGATTCTAAATATATCAGAGCACTGATACCAATGCGATACGATTGAAGCTTCGCAGTCATTTCGAGAAAACCAACGTGCAATATAATGTAAAATTACGTTAGATACTAAAATGGGGGTCGAATAATTTTTTTCGAAGGCTATTGATTAGATTTCGATGAAATTTAGATCAGACCTAGAATTTCTTCTTGAAAAAAATTTTCTTCTAGGAAAGTATTCATCAAATTTTAATGAAATTTGGCGAAGGTCTTGCAATTAATATTCAACAACAGTGCTTCTTATTTCGTAGTTTCTGTTCGATCCAATATTTATCTCTGGAGATATTGGGAATTTAGGGGCTATTTGAAATTTTGAGTTTATTGCCACAACTTCTCAAGAAGAACGGGAGAAACCAGTTTTGAACTTTGTGGTTAGTTTTATAATACCAGCGCGCCACTTTATGCAAAATTTTGTGAGAATACCTAGTAAGGAAACGAAATCGAGAAAAATATTTTTTCATTTGATTTTTATTGTGAAAGTTGTTTTTGCACAAACCCTCGATCAGATGGAAATGAAGTTTGACACAGGTCTTGAAATCACTACTTCACAATAGTGCTTCGAATTCCATCTTGAATATTTTTTTTCGGAGATATAAAGGGAATGAAATATTCAAAATTTCATGCATATTTCCTCGGTATTGTTGTTACTTCGGAAATCAATCGAAAATGACTAATTTAATCATAAGGGAACTAGATAACTAGTTAAAGAAAAGACGGAAGCTAGAGCGAAAGTTGTCATGATGATCGTTCCTTCACAACAAATGGAAAACAATTTCTGAATTTGTACTCAAATATTTTGTATTACGTGATTTTATGATTATCGGTACCTCACGAAATTATGAACGAACCTGCAAGCTGTCATTTTCGAACCATGTAATGGATTTCTGTTCAACCCCATCAGTTTTTTCGGAAATATAAATTTCGGATAGTTAGGTATAATATCTGCGGTATCATTGGGTGGATTTTAACAATTCGCAATTTCGACTTTTGTTATTGAATTCCAATCCATCTCTACAATTACTAAGTCAGTTTATTGACGATGGTTGGCTAGATCGACCATTTACACAATAACTTCCGAAAAATCAACTTACAGATTCTATTTTTGAAGAAATTTTTAATTCATGAGTGGGTAAAATCCGTCCGAATTTTTACGCAGTAGTTCCGAAAATATAGATCGATTCGAAATCTGTTTCTTGCTTCAAAAATTACTGCTTGAACTTGAGCTAAGATTGTAGGGATCAGTACGTGAATAGGTGACCGCTTTGGCAACCAATTCTAGAATTGGTTCATTCGTTGAGATTTTTCGAGATTATATGTATATTAGACCCAAGAACTCGTTTTTGAGTTTGTTACGAACCTAGAATAATCCACTTATATTTTTTTTCAGTTTTATTACTAAAAAATTGTTTTTCGTCTCAGGTCATTCATTAGGAGCCCACGTTGCTGGTTTCGCAGGTAAAATGCTGGCGAAGCAAAATAAGGGAAAACTCAAAAGGATAACAGCTCTAGATCCTGCCGCTCCGACTATCGAACATGACTACGTTTCGGAAGCCTTCAGGTTATCATCAGGAGACGCTGATCTTGTTGATGTTTATCACACCGATGCTGGATATTTTGGATTCATGAAGCCCATTGGTCATGTGGATTTTTATCCCAATTATGGAAAGGATCAGCCTGGTTGCCAAGCTCATAAAATTGATGGTAACAGTTCTTTCTTCTATTGTATTCAGAGTGCTTGCACATTTGGTGAACACTGTCAGCATTTGAGTATTTATGAATTTTTTATAATAACTCTTCTGAAAGTCTTCTTTCATATGCCATTTTTGCGCGCATGTTCTAGGGGAACAGCGTGCTATAGTTTCGTCCAAATGTCTGTAATTTTGGAATTTTAAGCCGAAAATGGTCTCAAACTACTAGGTTGGAATCGCTGATGATGTATCCGTTGGTCATACTTTGAAGTATATATTTCAAAGTACAGAAGCAAATTTCAGTTCGATACGATCAAAAGTTTTGAAGATATTGTGAAAAAATATGACAAATTTCGTGGTTTGTTTCTCGACATCATTGTTTCTTTTCGGGAAAAATTCGAAGAATATGAATACAATCATCATGAAACTTGACACCTAATATGGACTCGCTGATTAATAATTTTCTGCAAAATTTCGTGATCAATTTGAAAAAAAATGAAAATTTTTTTCAAATATGTATTTATTATTCTGTGACCTTCTGATCATAATATCCTCATGAATTTCTGTATGAACCTTCGAACTGTCATTTTTCGATGGAGTACTGGATTTCAATACGATCTAATCCTGTATTTTTGGGAATATTGGGAAAATAAAATTTAAAATGGGTAGGTATATCTACGGAATCATTGGGTGGATTTAACCCATTCACGAATTCGGTCGTCGTAATTACTACCTATGAAAATCGAATTCGTGAATGGGTAAAATCCGCCCAATGGTTCCGTAGATATTATACCCATTGAACATTTCATTTCTTCAATATTTCCAAAAAAAAAGGATGAGATATCGAATTGAAATCCAGTATACTTCATCGAAAAATGACAGTTCGAAGGTTCATACAGAAATTCATGAGGATATTATGAATCAGAAGGTCACAGAATAATGAATATTGGAAAGACATTTTTGAAATCCAGTAATTCATTGAAACGAATCTAGAAAAGCACTGACGTGAAGTCAGCAGCTTTTGCGCGCATGTTCAAAGGATATCACAAAAGTGAACATGCTGGATTTCAATTCGACCTAATCTGTATTTTTGTGAATATTGAGAAAATTGAATTTTGAATGGGTATATCTACGGAATCATTAGGCGGATTTAACCCATCCATGAATTCGACCTTCGGAATCTAGCCCCAAACCTACTCTAAGACTATCGAGTTTCTAAGTTGTTTCTTCCGGAAGTTATTGTGTTTACGGTAGGCCGTATTTGTAGAGAACGTTTGGGACTTAATAACGAAAGTCGAGTTCGTGAATGGGTGAAAGCTGCCCAAAGATTCCGTAGATAAACCCATTCAAAATTTTATATTAGGTAGACACCCTGTATTTAAATCGAATACACTCACCTTCATTCCATAAGCATCATTGTGACGTGAACTTAAATATCAATTTCATTTTGTCGACAGAATCTGCCAATCATATACGTGCCATAAGCTATTTCGAAGAAACCATAAACTGTCATGATTACAAGGCCCACCCAGCAAATATATTCATCAACAAATATGAGTACAAGTTGGATGTCAATTTTCAAGGAGAAAAAGTTGTGTTTGGGGAACATATATCACCTGATACAAGAGGAATTTTCTACTTCAAAACTAACGAGAAGCAACCTTTTCTCATCAAGAATTGATGGAATCATTTAATTACTTATTGCATAAAGAAATAAAATCACGAATGAAGTGATCTCGTTCTATGGATTGTTTCAAATAGAAATATATTTCAGTCGCACTTATGAATACCAAAAAAATTGAGGCAATTGTTTAAAATACGAAAATATATGGTATAATGATGATTGCTGTAATTTACTTCCATAATACCAAAAACATTCAGCAGTTCGTTAATTCAGAATATAAAGTTCCATTAACTGATGGTATATCATTTTTATTGTGAATACAACAATTCGTGTTTATACACGGAAATATGAGCAAATATTTCCATTTTTATAAAGAGTGTATGTTAGTAATTTTTATGATGTCAGGTGAGGTTATATTCTTGAAAGTTGCATAATGAGTAAATGATCGTAAAAATGTCCATTAGGTTTCAGAGTGTTTTACATGTGATGAAATATTTAAAAATAAGAAGTACTTGAATGTTAACCTCGGTTGCAGTTGCAATATTGACCCCATGAGCATGAATAGCTTCAACAAAATCGCAGAGTTAGAAAATAGGTCTCTTGCATGTAGAACGAATTATCGTATTTTCATGTTTTTCTCATTCTATATCGATGAAAAATCATAATATATGCCATCACACACTTCAAACTTCGCGAAGTTTGAATAATTCGGTATTAGAAATAGCAAAATCGGTGAAACGCGTCAGATTGCTTTCTACGATACTCGTTATTGCGAGATTCACCGATCGATACAGCTGACGCTTCCTATTGGCTTGCTAAAGGGAAAAGTACACAATAGAGATAGAGGATTGGATATATCCCGGTACGTCACGGAAGGCGCGAAGTTTCGTCCGTTTGAACAGCTGATATGCAGAGCCAAATTCAAAAGATCACTTCCACGTTGAAAATTTAAATTTTGAACGGCGGTTTAAGTTCTTCAGTAGTCTCACAGATAGAATATTCGATTCTTATGATAAAAAAATTCATGCAAGAGACCTATTCTAAAAAAACACTGACGTGAACTCAGGATTTTTTAAGCGTCCTTCGATTCGAAGCCTTCCTGGTAGTGGCCGTGCCGTTTGCGGCTCCACTTTCTAAAAAGAACGATACTGCTATCTTCGATTGGATCAAGTCTGTATTTTGAGCGTACTGGGAAAATGATATTTCGAAGGACATAGCTGCAGAATTATGAAACAATTTTACACTTTGTCGATTTCAACCTTCGATAATTAAGTTCCAAACCTACCCTCGTAATATCGAATATCCGAGTGGTTCCTTTTGAACCTTGATGGTTGAAGCAGGTCAGAGAATAGGGGTTTTTCCTTCAAACGAAAATGCAGTGATTTTCATGGAAAACCTCCAGAACATCACATTTCAAACATATAATTTCAATGTTATATTTTTGAAAAAATGTTTGATCACCTAAAACTGAATAATAAAAATGGGGATTTGTATTTGAAGGGATTTGTCTTGAGTGCACGATATGTCGATAACGTCGAATTCAGCTTTCTCGGAAAGAAAAAGACGTCAAATGTGTTACTCTACTTAGGAAAACAGAGATAGCTATACTTCGATCTGGTAAGAGTAGAAGACAATGAACAAGGAATAAGAAAAAGAAGAGCACATACTGTCATACTGTCATATTACTGACAAATCGCAAACGGAAATTGTTTGGTTATATTGACAAAGAACACGTGTGAACCCCAGAATAGGTATAAATATTTCATTATTCTATAGCAGAAAAAGCTATTCTACTAAGCGCCGTTTTCACTTCGTGCATGCCTGGCAAATCCCAAACCCCAATTTTAAAATCTGATTTTGAATACTTTCTGAAGGTAATTCGGGGGAATGATGGATCAAACCCATAATAATTATGTTCAAATTTGCATTTGCAGTAATAACCCAAATTCAGGAAAACCCCCATTGTAGGTAGGAAGGTCAAACTCATGAATGGGCAAGTTCCATTCACAGATTCAGCAAATATATGTATACATCGGTTCCGCAGATATTTCCACATGAAATCTCATTCTATAATATTTCTATGAGTACATATTCAGTTCAGTTGAAATCTGTACAAGGTTGAGAATATTACGGCTTCACAACTACCTACATTTACAAGAAGAGTTGCCAATCTTCCTTCATTCAAAAGGACACTCTTTGATTTGGAGATTAAGTCCTTCGACCTTTTAAAAAGTGTCAAAGAACTACAAATAATACCATTTTAACTTCGAATATCTTCATATACTAATAAAACATAGAAAAGCACTGACGTGAAGTCAGCAGACACAAGAAGTACCGCGAGAATCTTTTTAGAGACTTAATAATGTAGAGGAGGTTTGGATTACGAACGCCAAATTCTTGAAATCCATCCTGTGATCCCGCAAATATACATATCCTGGCAATAGATGATCGGATATATAGATATTCTTTGAGTTATTTCGAAAATAATTAACAATGATATCGATGGAATCAGCACGAAATTGAACATATTTTTTCCCCAAATCTTCCAAGATGAATATCCGATCAAATTTTTACTGTTGTTAAATAATGACCACAAGGTCTGTGCCAAACTCAATGGTAAGGTGAATATTTTCGAAAACACAATTTTTTCAACCGAAATGTTATGTTTTGACATTACTATTGAAGAAATTCAATTTTGACAACCTCACTTCATTTCGGGAAATTGAGGAAATCATCTCAAGATTTGAAACAGCCAAGAAATTTGACATATTTTTTACAATTTCTCTGCAAATAAATATTCGCTGAAACTGAGATTTCAAGCACTATTGTTATATTTTGACTTCAAGATCTATTCACTAATCACTGAATTCTAATGAATATGTTTCGGAAAAAAAATTTAAACTTCTTTTCAATCGATAGACCATTTTTGACACAAACTTGAAAATAACAGACATTGAGAAAAGCGATAACGATTTTGTTCCGTAGAACGGGTAATGACAAAAATTACTTTTCACTCACTATGTTTTATGAAATAAAATGAATATATGATCGAGTTGAAATGTTGTTAAATATTGACAAGGTATGTGCCAAATTTCATTCAGATCTGATTAGTGGTATCCAGAAAATTAATGTTTTCGAAAAATATTTTTTAACGGTTAGATCATCTCAAAATTGTGAACAGGTTGAGCGTTGGTTATCTTCAACTTTTAACGAACCTCCAATCTGATCGCATTGAATAATTTTGGAACAAACCTCAAAGTTTCAAATTGTTATAACTCCGAAACTTTTGGCCAATTTCACCCGTTAACGAACTCAACCGTGAATTTCAGGCTCCCAACATAAACTAAAATTTCAAGAGTCTAGGTCTTTTCCTTAGAAGGACACAAGCCGAACAGAATCGAATTAGGAAGTCCTAATTGTTTAAGACCATTGTCGGTTGAAAGTTCGATATTTACATACATTTCGATATCACGCTGTTGCCCAGAACTATATGATTAGAAGGTATAAGATAACCTATTTGTAAACTAAATCTTCAAATTTTGAATCATTCCATTGAAACGATCCAGAAATTTTGCACGAATTCGCACATGATCGGATCAATATTTTTTTGAGATATTTTAGGAATATCAATGAACACTGTTGTAAAGTAGTGACTGGAAGGTCTGCGCCAGTCTGTAGTATCATTGTTCAAGTAAGGAGGTCTAGCATGAGCATCTCAGACGATTCCCATAATACACTGGTCATGCGCTACGGGGAATCACCGATAAAACTGTGCGAACAGACGACTGTAATACGTCGATTGACGATCTATTGATGCCCCTGTCCTGCATAATATCCCTGTGGGATTCAGTAAATGCTTCAACTATTTACCAGTATATGTCGTGAAAGGTTGATGCAAACTAATATTCTAAACTTTAGATCTCAAGGAAAATTCAAAGAATACATATCTGATTGGAGTGAAACAGAGTCTTCCAGTTTTCTGTGTCGATTAGAGTCGAATTGCAATGGAATCAAACATATGCCTTTCGAAATATTTATAAGAATTTATAAAATAAATTTCCTGAATTTTTTATTGATTTGTTCCTCAGGAAAATCAGGAGATCTGATTGGACTGAAATTAAGTTCTCGGTTGTGAAATGGCGACTTCGAGATTTCAATGGAATTTGAATGAAATATGAAAAAATAGAAAAAAGATGAAATTTTTCTATAACTTCCGAAAGAAACAACTTAAAAACTAAATATTTGTGGAGTAGGGTTGGACCTTAATAACGAAGGCCAAATTCGTGAATGGGTAAAATCCTCCCAATGATTTCGCAGATTAACCCATTCGAAATTTTATATAACCAATATTTCAAAAAAAAAAACGATTAGATCGAATTGAAATCTAGTACTTAATCGAAAAACGGCAGTTCGACTGTTCATTCAGAAATTCATGAAAAAATTATGATCACAATATCACAGAATCTTGAATATTCGAAAAAAGATCTTAAACTTTTCAAATTGTTCTAAAGGCACGATTATCACGAAAATTTGCAGAAAGCTGTCCATCCGCATTTCCAAACTATCTGCCAAGTTCCATCATGATGGAAATAGTAGTTTTTTCGGTTATACCGGAAAATATACTGATATCTTGAAAAGAAACCACTAAGTTTGACACATTTATCACAATATCTTCAAAATGTATGACCGTAACGAACTGAAATTCGGTACAATGCTGTGAAATATAAAGCTCAAGATACGAACAAAACTTTCTCAAAATGTAATAAGCAGGTTAAGAGGAAAAAAATGTTCTCGAAACAAAATTGGAATAAAAGTTTCTTCAAAATTTACTGACAGTAGTTCTCGAAATATCAGGGAAATAACCTCAGAACTTCAAATTGCTATAAATCCGAAATCATTCGACCAATTTTGCCCATTTACGAACTCAACCTTCGTATTTTAAAATGCAACCAACCCTGGAATTTTCAAGTTGATAGATTCTTCTGGACGCCCGTAATCGTGCGTACGGATGGCCGGAAAGAATCGATTTTGACACCGGATTCGTCCTTTTTCTGCTCAAAATTCGAAAATTACAGACATTCGGACAAAGCGATACCACGCTGTTCCCCTATAGAACATGCACGCAAAAAACCGAAGAAATGAATTATTCATGAGGATGAGGATTGTCCTCCCATAAATGTCAAAACATAGAATATTTGAGATAAATTATTCATGGGCAACTGATAACTCGCAAATATCTTGCTGAATATTTCTAATCGTTCAAAACAGAATGTACGTTCGTGAAAATGAAAGCAGTTTTGTGTTTGTTTCTCATCGGTTTGAAATATAGAGGTGAGAAATTCATACTTCATTCTAATTGCGCCATCCAATCCGGTTTTCCAGAAGCTTGATGAAAATTTTAGGATGGAATAATATCATTTCATGTGGATTAGCTTTGTATTTTTAGCATGGGCATGTGATATTCTTTTTTGTGTCATGTTATTGTATATCATTGTACTGGAGTTTTTTCCCCATGAACCAATACTCTTTTCATTTAAAATGACATAATTCCTCATTTTATGTCGAATCGGTATGAATCATCCAAATGAATCAAATCATTACAATAATATCAATTGATCAAATAGCATTTGTTGTACCCTTTGTCTTAATGCTTCTTGATTCCAGTTTCAATCCAGTCACAAGACCTATACGAATTATCTCCGCTAGACTTGATCGAACTCCTTCGTGAAACAGTTGAAATAAGAGATGGCGATGTGAAAGAGACAGACGTTACATTTTATCTATCAACAAGAAGCAACATGGAATCTCCGGAACCAGAACTGATATCTAAAGAAAGAAACGATCAAATAGATATAAGCAAAAATACAAAAATCATCATTCATGGATGGATCGAAAATCACCGAGTTAGATGGTATGCAGATATGAAGGACGAATTGTTGAAATACGAAGATGTGAATGTGATATATGTTGATTGGGAGAGGGTTTCCAAGTCATTTTATTTTTCATCCGCAAAAAATACCATGTTGATTGGTAAGTGAAGTACAGTTTTCTTGTCTCAAGATTTGGTTGGAAGATTTAGTCTTTCGATGTTGTTCTACAAGAAAACAGATACGCGACTGTATACAACATATTTCCTTACATAGCATACGATCGTATAAAATAACCAATATATCCGAGGTTACTTGGTTTCATTACTTCGGATTCGTTCCAGGTATCTTGATTTGAAATATATTTCTCTCAGAAATTCAGCTCTAACATTGTAACGATTGAAAACTTCAAAAACTATTACTACATAGGTACTTCAGGGATGACATCACTTTCAAGGTTATATACTTCAAAATGGTCTAGGAGACACTGGAGTATTTGATTTGTTTCCAAAGAAAATGTATTTGAGGATGTAAATGTAGCCAAGATGTTGGCTTTCCACATTGATCTCAAGATATAGAACACGTTTCTGTAGGAATTTGTTTTTTCCTGATTCTTGAGTGGACAAAGGAAAATAGTTGTGGCTAGTTAAACTGATTTCAGATTTTATTACTTTATATGAAGGGTTATACGCGTAATTTTGTTCGACTCAGCTAATATTTTACACGATATTCATAGGAAGGTATCATTAATATCGGGACATTTAGCAGTTGAAGAGTAGACTTGAATAAGGGGCTGAGTAAAAATTTTCTTCAAGTCTTCAAAAGGGTGCTACATATCATGCTTCACGTTCTCTAGAAGGAGCTAAGTTCGAAACAAATATTTTGTACATCCATTCACTCAAAAAATTAAACACACATGTTTAATTCGCAAGCGATGTTTTTTTAAATCATGATAATACTCCTCCTCATGTAACGCACACATGAATTCTACATGAACAACTATGGGATTTTATAGCAGAAGCTTGTGTTGAACGGGGGATTTCGAATGCGGAATAAACTGTAAAGCCGGGTTCAGATGAGTCTAATCCGAACAGCGAATGCAATAAAATTTGACAAACGATTCGGCGAAAAGTGTGGACGGCACTCGAGCTCAGCCTCGAATAATACATTCAAATGCATCGTTCGAGTTAAAAACCGAGTCCGGACGGAGCAGAAAGAACGTTACATCGGACCCTAAAACTCCCTGTGATTTATGGCATTCGATGTTCGCATTACACTCATCTGGACCCGGCTTAATTTAGATTGGTCGAGAGAACCCAAGATTTTTTGTCATTCAATAGAATGGAAATAAGGGACAGCTGTAGGGGAATCTTTAGACCTGTTATATAGGGACTTCGGTGACTCGTTTAAGTTGGCATCACAACTAGAAGTGCGAGTTTGGCCACGACGCTTGTAGAACTTTTACCTATAAGCCTGAATAGAGGATAATATAAAATCATTGTCTTAGCATTATTGAGACATAAAACAAGACCGAGTAGAATTCATACCATCTATCGTTATACATTCTTGAATTTCTAATATTCCTTCGTAAATGTAGTGGGGATTTCACAGTGGAGACTATAGGAGATATGATCTATTCCGCCTAAAAATTTTCGATCACTGATATTGGCTCTTATTATTTAGGTGTATTAACCCAAATAGACCTGAAATTTTATTTTTTCAAGTTCAATGATAACAGTGTCCAATTATGGCTGAAATTGAGACTTTTCAAATTTGCAGTCTTATTGTTTACTTATTTTTCACAAAAAATTGAAATTTGTGGTGTTCCTTCAAAGGAATGATAGGTTTTTGAGGAACTGTATATCATTCAGAAGAAAATGAATATTACGTATTATAAAGTATGACAGTTATAAAAGCACTACTTTGGGTGCAATGCTAGATCACACTTCACACATATGAAATACGAACTTTTATGACACACTGCATAATCATCGATTTCAAGCGATGGACCAAAAGCTCCGGTCATAGTAACGGTTATCCAAACTGACATATAGGCAAAGGATAATCTGTCATTTTTGATAACCGAAACTATAACCAGAGCATTTGGTCCATCGCTTGAAATTGATTAATGTGTTCGTTTGTTCTGGTGAACAATCAAGTGGTCTAATCTATCATAATATCTGGAAGACTAGTGCAAACTGTCTGCTTGGATGGACCCATTTTTGTTTGTTTTCTGTGAGTTTCTAGCAATCCTGTTGAAATGCATCTCCTAAATGATAGCTTATCGAGTTTGCTACCATTTGTGCGATTCAGCATCTAAGCGTGTAGAACGGTCATGTCCAAGCAGTGTGCAAAAAGTGGAAAAATCCAATTTTTAGCCCATTATCGAAATTCAATCCAGTTTACTATTATCTCAGCAGTGAATATTGGACATAATGAACTGACCATCTATCACGTGAAATAGCAATACATTTTACGTTTAGACACTTTGTTATATCCACTATCCACTAAAAAGTAGCACTCCGATGAAACACAATATTTCATCTGTATGTTAGCAGACCGATTTTTTGTGATGCATATACATATATGGGAATTGTCCAACAATAGTTCTCACATAATATTGTTATCAATAAAATATCTGAATAATTCAACTGGTTTTTTTTTGGAGGAGCCAATACGATTTGAAAGTTTGGAAAATTTTTATGAGGCATGTCTTCATCCGACCAATTTACATCCAATTTTATTGGTTTCTTTGGAGGATTTATGGTCTTAGTTGGTTTGCTTTTAAATCTAACAAGAGGTAGACATTCTTCACTTTCCCAACTGTCTTCATCAGACTCATTGTCCGAATTCTCAGCATTATTATCCAGTGGTGAGTCATAATCCTATCGTTCCTTTAAAAGAACGGTCTCATTTACGTAGCAAAAAACGCGAGGAAATATATACATATGAGAAAATACACACCTGGACATAAGGTGGTATCGGAACGATTAATATATTCCTGAACTTAACTTAGCTTCGAAACTAATCTGAACACTAAAGCACTTTGTAGGATGCATTCAGTGTTGCAAACGGCATTATTTGATGTGGTAACATTGAGGCCATCTGTGTATCTTTATTATGAGCATGAATAAGAAACTTTAAAAAACGTGTTCCTTATACGGAAAGGTAGGTTCATTTTGGTTAAATTCAATAAAAACTTCACTTGAAGCTATTAAGACATCCATAAGGCTCAATAGGTCTATAGGTATTATTATTTTATTTCAAAAGGAGTATTCATTAGTTTACGTACATTCCCCTCTTTTTAGTTTAGAAGGCTCTTTTCTTCGGATATTTCGTAATGCAAACCTTGAATAAATGTAGAATTTTCGTAGGTAGTATGACAGATTGATAACAGATTAGTAATGATTTTGCCGACGTTTCGAAAATTTTTTTCAAGTCTCATCATACAAACTAAAACTTGGTTGACATGAAAACAAAACGAAGAAAGTCAGGAATGAACCTGTGGCTCTAACACACCACGTTCAGTGTAACAAAAACAATTAAACAACAACAAACAGCATCCATGAAATTACATGCGCCGTAGTGAAATCGTTGAGAAGTTATGTATTAGAGCCAAAGGCTTATTTCTGACTTTCCTCGTTTTGTTTTCATGTCAACCGAGTTTGAGTTTGTATGATGAGCCTTGAAAAAGGAACAAATGGTTCCGAAACGTCGGCAAAATCATAACTAATCTGTTATCAATTTGTCAAACTCCCTACGAAAATTCTACATTCATTTAAAATGGACGTGAACACTGCAGAATCAAACCTTGAATATTCAGTAATGTATCAAAATTGCAACCTTGTGCATCCAATCATGAAGCTCACTATCTGCTTTGTTACTTTACAGGATCAATCGTAGGACGTTTCATCGTAGATAAGAAATTACCCCCAGAGAAGTTGCACCTTATTGGTCACTCTCTTGGAGCGCATGTAGCAGGTTTTGCCTGCAAATACATCAAAAGAGCCACAGGCAATCAAGTCAGAAGAGTAACTGCATTGGATCCTGCTGGTCCATATTTTCGTGTTACTACGACAGAGGGGGATGGAAGGCTGAACGCTGGTGACGCTGATATAGTAGATGTAATTCACACTGACGGTAAATTCTTGGGATTATATTCTCCTATCGGAACATTGGATATTTATGTTAATGGGGGTGTCAGGAGGCAGCCAGGTTGCCGTGATGGTGAATTTACCATGAATATATATGAAGTTTTAAAAAATTGTAAGTTCCAGATGTTTGCACACTTTCTTGGTATTGCGCTTTTTGAGCGAAATAAGCTGATATTTTTCACAGAGCGCTTGATAAAATCATAGTCTATTTTTCGATCTATACAATACTTCTTGGAATGTATCATTCCTTACCAGTTGAATAGCCATATGAAGATACATCGGTAACATCTTGAAGTATGAGAGTCGAAAATTTTAGAAAACAGGAATTGGTCTAATGGAGAAGAAAGAGCAGAAACAATGACCTGATGTGATTAAAGGATGAACTTCATGCACATCGATCAGAGTATTCTTCACTCGAAGGTGGGATTCGCAAGATGCTCCCAGAAGATGGCGCGCTGTACGTTGTTAGACTGCAGCGTTCCATCTGAAAGATGACAAGTATCGAGATTTCCTCTGCGGTTTTATCCAAGGTTAGTTGACCTGACGATCCGTAACAACTGTGAAACAGCTGTATTCATTCTCCTTGGATCCGCTTCTTCGGTGTAGATGTTTTGGTTGATTGGATGATTAGCTCTGATCAAGGGGGAATATTTGTTGATTTATCGACAGATAGTCATCCTTGTGATTATGTTGATTTTAGAAAACATTCAAAACAAATCAAAATCCATGCTGTACCGAGGACGCCCCTGAATCTCAGATGACCTAATTTCAAAACTCACCTATAGCAAATACCTTTGGTCATCTGGTGAACTGCATTGGAATAGGAATGTGGTGTTTGCAATCCAAAATATTTTCATATTCGGAGAGTAAGAGGATTGATGCGAAGGTCAAGATATAATGAATAAAACAATGATATATCAGTGCAGTGCGACTCTCTAGGAAAAAGGTCTGATATTAATTGAAAATAACATAACTGAATGTCAGGTATACTGAATCGGGAGTCAACTATGATCAGGCAATAGGTGAGATCTAATCTCTAATCAATGAAACTAGAAATCAGAGTCCGTGGTATGAATCCGACATTCGCTTCATCTCAATCTTAATTATTCAACTCAGTTCGTTTACGAGGCTTTGGTGAAGGAGACTCCTTAACCTGGAGTTGGAAGAGCGATGCCCTTGAAAACACAAAGTTAATTGGGTATCCCCAAAGGCAACGATTAGTAGGAAGGTCACAACGAGTTGTTACACAGGGCCCTCCTTTAACAGAGTGACACCTTTAGCCTTCATGACAAACCAACTAATCTACGTTGTGATAACAATGAAAATGATACAGAAGGTAATGTTTCAGTAAGCTTCACTGCATTCACAGATCCCGTTGAGCAAGATTAAAAAAAGTTATTCAGTAAACTCCGACAAGGCGCCAGCTTCACTACAGAACAGAAGAACACTTTTTTCATTATGCCAACAGCAATGAAATTCGTTAACTCCTTGTTTATCAGTTGAAGAAACTGTAAGATTTGTGAACAAGGACCTTAGATATAACACAGGGGACAGTCTGATGAATAATATATATTTGAATCACAGGAATTGGAGGGGAGGTTACTTCTTAAGGGATAATTGAATATTAGTGGAAGCTTTATTGTAAAAATAAAGTGTACATCAACAAAGATGGTGTAGCACCAATCGACCCCTTGTTGGTGGTTATTCGACAACCTGATTCGGGTATTTCAGAATAGAGAGTAAATCCTGAGCATCAGCTTCCTCCATCTCCATTTCTGTAGGTTAGTTCATGACCGTCTAAATATCAACGTTCCCTTCCATACTTGAAGGAATCACAGTTTTTCACTTAGGCATAAAATATAAATACAGGGATACCTCATTATTCAAAAGATAGTTTCATACAATGCATACCAATTTTCACATTTTGAGAATTTCCAAAGATGATATTGAATATATAATTATAATAATCATTTTAATTAGATTTTCGGCAAAATTGATGAAAGTATCTACGACATAGTAATGAAATTATAAGATCTCTCATTGGAATTCCATCAAGAAAGGATTACCTTATGAACCTTATGAAATGTAACTGAGCGGTTCATACATTCAAACAATAAAGTTCGCATGATAGAGCTCCGTTTGAATCCGACTGTGATGCAGCCTTAACCGTGCCTTGATTGTTATGTGATGTCAGGCTTGCATCTTTGAGGAAGTGAACACACAATAAAGAATAGAGATCAACCTGGTTTCGGTGTTATCGAAGACGCTGAAGAGATGTTGGATTATGAAGAGCCGAGTCTGTCGAAATATGGACAATCTTCGTCGATGGAAACGATAAATCTGATGGAATGAATTAACTGAGTTTTGAAGTTGAAGAGTAGAAGGCAATAAATTTATACGATTTTTCGTGGATTTGAGTTTCGTGTTTCGACTCTACCCTCTTCTGATTTCCATCATGAGGATGAATTCGCTACATACTTCCTGAAGCTTTACAGACACAAAAGGATTACATGGAAGATGATAGTTGGGAATCGCAAGATTGAGAAAGTTAATTCATTTTATCAACTTAATGTAGCATAGTTCATACTCACTTTTTGACTACGATTCATTTGCTTTGATTCAGATATTTCAATTTTATTTCAAGCTAACTTTATTTCCCATCTATAAACATGCTAAATATAGTCATTCTTCAAGTCTCTTCGAAATAAACCTTGCGGTGAATAGTAGCAATCGCGTCCATCAATATTTCTAAAATATATAATTTTTCACTTTCCGTCCGAATTGAGATACATTTGTAATCTTTTTTCAGTATTTTGCAGCCATACAAGAAGTTATTCGTATTTTACCCAGTCTATCAACAATGCCCATGTCATCTGCAAAAAATGTCACGCCATAGAAAATCTCATCAATGATGATTGTAGCGAAACTGATACGTACAGAATTATGCACCAAAATGTAACTGAAACTATGAAGGGAATATGTGCAGTATCCACTGATTCAACTCCGCCTTATTTTGTGAACTGAGAACCATTCCTATTGACCTGTATTTGAGGTAAAATTAAGCACTAAAGCATATTTAAAGATGGATCTTCGCAAAAATATATATTCTAGAATTTCCAGTCTATAATGATCATCTACAAAAGTATCGTTTATCTATTAAAATGTACAAAACTGTAATCTAAATATATTTTAATAATTCCTCAAAATGAATCATTACCTACTTTCTCCTCTGTCTAGCTTATATTTCCTTAAATTGCATTTTATTTTAATTAGTCTTCTGTTCGTTAATTCAAATTCAGATATTTTGTTCAGGATTTAATATGAAAAATTTCTGCAACTAACGAATATGTGGGGACGATCATCAATTGAAGTCGAAGTTTAACGTCGAAACAATCGTGAAATTTAGCCCCTCCAAAATTGAATTGTTCGTTGCCATCAGCTCAATGAAATTTAATTAGATTACAATAATATTCAGTTTTCATTTCACGTCGTCACAGGAGGAGCTACGCTGTTTGGTATCATAACTTCATTATCACTATCTTCTTCATCTTCATTTTCTGTAGTGTGATCTTTCACTTCGTCTGTATGACCTACAAGAGCTCGATATCTTTTTGCTATAGCTTCCCAATCAGTGACGTGCTCGATTCTTGTGGTGGTAACGTTGAAGCTGAGCTGGGAGCCAAATGGACTCATATGAGCCACTGCTACTGATTCCTTCGGAGCAACTTGACCCTTCTTTACTTTGGACAGCCATTTGGCACCGGCTTTGGAACGAGGACTCAACGACTGAGGTTTCTTGAATGAGTCCATCAAGTGAACGAGGCTCTGACGTTTCTTTCGTCTCACTAAAATAAGAAATTGTATTCAGGATCGATAAAATCATCATATTATTGAAGCTATCGTGTAAAAATATTGAAATGGATTCGGAAGTGTAAATAATTATAATATATTAGTTTGGTACTGAATTATTAGGAGAACAGTCAGAAGTTCGTTGAAACATATATTTCCCTTGAGTGAAATTCAAAAGATTCCAGAAAAACTGAAGCAAGTAAAAATACAATCGTAATATTATCATAACAAATTGGGTGCCGAACGAAGTAGCTTATTCAATATTGAAAACTGTCTTTGGTGAAATTGATGATGAATGGTAAGGAGTAACATTTAAACCCACGAAAAATGAGCGTAATGGTTCTTCTTCCGAGAATGAACCAAAATCCAGGAATTGAAAAAATGAACGGGGAAAGTTTCCATAAAATGATAGAAGAAATCGAATTTGAGGAGGAATCTCATCACTGAATGAAACAAAGATGCAGAAACTCAACCAGACGAAGAAACTGAAATTGAAAATGGTTATGGTATACCAGGTGTCCAAGGAAACATTGATATTACAGATCTCTTCTAATCGACAGACAGTAATTAATGTATGTCTATGACTTTAGATTTTCTTATGTGAATTTCTGTATATTTGAAATCTACGTTGAATTCTTGGTGAAAACACCGTCTAAAGAAAAATGAAAGCACGGAAGAAAATTTTACTCAAAATTCTTTTTTGTTTTTCACTTCGGTTCGATTGTTTCACTATGAATTTTTGCCGTTGTAAAATCAATAAATTCTTTCTTACTACAAATCGAACACTGAGGCAGAAGTTACACGTATTTTGTTCTAGGCCCATGCGAGGAGTGGGTCTACTGCTCTTGCACTCATTATAGTGAGCCTAGGTTCATAAACTTAGAATGCATCTCCTCTGATCATAAGGTTTGGTTCGTTGTACCTGCATGAACTCTAACTGCACTAACTTCACTGTTCGGTGTGTCTCGTTGTAAACTTGCACTCTGTTCGTTGCGGAAATGTTGGGAGTTAGTGTAGTCACAGATTACGTGTGCAGTGCATAGTGTGAGGTTATCTTCTGTGACAGTTATGCGTAAATATGATTCATAATCATAGACATCTGTTGTTGTCTTTGGTTACTGGTTGGACGTGTTTTTACTGTATGTGTGGTCATTTCTGGAACACATCTATTTTCATCATATCGTTTTGTTCAACATGGAATGTTTTTTCGTGAGGAAGTTAGATAATCTTTCCGACAAATCAACATCATCTGAAAATGGCAGCGAAAACAAAGGGAGCATAGAATTCTGTCATCTCGGATTTGCGTAAAATACCGTCGGTTTCACAAAACTTTTGACCATGATGTAAGTAAAACATGGTGTGCTCATCTGCTCATCTGTGATGGTTTTTACCAATGATTACGTCACTTTTTTCATTCAAATTCAAGGAAATATATATTCTGGGCTTCGAATTCATTTGAATAAAAAAAGAGAAGTCATTATTGGTAAATCGATCACAGATGAGCAAATGAGCACACCATGTTTTGCTTACATCATGATGTAAGTAAAACATGGTGTGCTCATCTGCCATTCTGTGATCGTATTTACCAATGATGACGTCACTTTTTCATTCAAATTCGAAGCACAGAATATATACTTCTTTGTATTTTAATCTTGCTGACGTCACTTTTTTTCCAGATGAACACACCAGGTTTTTTACATAATGACTTACATTATGCTTTTGACGTCCGATCAACTCCTTGATCAAGGTTGGGTAAAAATGAACTGAAGTCGAGCACAGAATTTACTGTTGACAGACAATCAAGCCTCTGATCAGGCAATCAAAGTTTTGTGAAACCGGGCGTAAATCTATCATATACTTGTATTCTGTGAGAATCATAGAACAAATCGAACTACACAAACTCCACTCCTTCTGTTATCTGTGACTACACTCAACTACAGTCAGCTGCACTGAGAATTGGAAGTCAGTGGAGTTAGTGTGGTTCCTATAGTTCATGCAGATATAACGAACAAACATATAATGTATCTGGATAAAGCAATAATTCCATGAAATTTACAACCATATAACAAAATTATGGGGGATATTTTTTCCCAATTTCGATGAATCATTCGAATTCTTACCCCTTTCCACAAGAATATCATTCGTAAATTACTGAAATTATTTCTCTAATCAATTACTGAATGATCGGAGGGTCTGACTGAAACATTTCATAAGCCTAGACGAATTGTAATTAAAGTTACAGCAGGAGGCTCTGCCCTGGCAAGAGACTAAAAAATACCTGTAACATCTGACCAAATGATCAATTTCGAGTAGAAAACTGTTTTAATGATTTCGTAATAACGGAGACAAGTAATATATCGCGAATTCTAACCGATCCGATGTGAAAAACAAAGGAATTACTTCTGATTGAATCTTTTTGTCTTCTTTTAATTTTTGTTTGAATGACATTCTACCCATAATTCAACGTATAATTCGAACACGCAAAAATTATCAATATTTCATAAGAAAAAATCCAGTTTCGTCCATTTGCGGTTCAACCGGAAGTCATAGACACACCTTGTTTACAACAGTCGATGGAAAACAATCTGTAATATCGATGTTCACAACTTCAATCGGTGATTTCGGTGTATAAATAAGATGTAAATGTTGAGCAGTTGTATTTTCAGGGGGAAGAAAGATCTGATGATATGAAGAATTGTAGGAACCAAAAGGAGTAGAGTTAGTGGCTGAATAGTTAGTGGAATTGTTAGGGGACGTTGAAAAAGAGAAACAAAAGACAAAGCATCAATTTGATGAAAAATATATTTCTCTGATTTTCAATAATAAAATTGAAAAATACCAAATCTAGTGAAGGAAATGTTGGGCATATATATGTGAACATCCTTGGTATATTTTAAAGAAAAAATGAAGTTTTACCGATAAAATAAAAGTCAAAATTATTGAATGGAATAATACATCAATGGGAGGAAACGAATTTTTTATGACTTCAGATTTAACTTCCATAAAATAATGCTTTGCTACTACTACTCACTGCGTTGTTTGCAGATATCGACCAAGTAGAACAGCCAGGTAGTTATTAGATTTATAGGACTTGGTGCTGTAGTTGTTCTGTGCATCGAGCGAATGAGTTTGCTCAGTCCAAATTTCCATTCGATGTCAGATTGAGCCTTTAAAAAAATGAGAATTCTAGGTAATATAAACATCCTTTAGTCGAGTAATTCGTATCTTCCACTGTGAAAGCTACTTTAGGTAACCACAGAGTTGAGCAATTTACTACATTAGCATTCAACTCAATCTTTTGTGTTCATGCACTAACGTTTTTTGAATGAATGTGCTCAATAGTGCTAATTTTCAGAGAATATTGATGTATAATATTCAGCGCTTCTAAATACATGAATTCTTTTTTGTAACGAAGATCAAATACTTCAAATCTCAATTTGTAGTTGAAATTCTTCAAATTGATTTTATTCGAGCCGTCTCGAATATTACAGACCTCTGATTTTTCGAGAATCTCAATGACATGATCAGATCTCCCATTTTTTTCGACCAAAGAACTGCTGAACTGTCTATCAACATTGTAAAATTTTTCTCTATACCAGTATCCACGAATTTCATCCCAATAAATCTTACTCAGGATATAATAAAGGTCACTAAGGCTATCCGCTATTTACCTGAATCCTTTGATAGGTATCTGACATCATGGCAATCAAAAGATTTATCAGCACTACTACTGATACCAACATGTAGATTCCAAAGACAATTTTAAAGAGATTATCGGTCCAAAGTGGTCTGAATGGGGTGGCATTGGGAGGAGCTCTTCTTATTAGTTCGTCGTAAGTTGTTTGTCCGAAGACGGCAAAAAATAATCTTTCGAAGACAAGAAGTGGGTTCATTATCACTGAGAATGGTAAATTGATACCAAGTAGTCCACAATAGATATTTTCGAGAGAAAACTGAATTCTGTCATGAATTTTTCCATAGATAAGTTTTCGTGTTATATTTTTGATTTACTCGATTGAAAATGAAATTGTTCAGGATAGTCGAAAATTTCATAACAGAAATATAGCTGGAAGAAGAATCATCGTGTTGCCTTGATTTGTACCCATCCCAACAATGGTCTATCAAAACGACGTCAAACGTGGAGAGAATATGAATAAAGAGGTACAAACTTGCTATGGAAAAAACTCATAAAATTCTTAGCGTTATCGATAAGTACGTTCGTTTTATCGTTAAAAACATCTTGTCTCATACTATTTCAAAATCACCATGAAACGAATAATTCATATGTGTTGTATGCATCAGTAGCCCCAGAATTAATACTCAGAACGAAGGATTCAATTATTTTATATACGCTCAAAATTTCTGGTTGCAAAATTTCTTACACATATTCTGTAAAATTTTTTAAGGTTGAAGTTGAAAGCAACCTTCGAGAATATTCTATTGAAAGAATAATTGAAAAATGTCACAATTATACCAATAACGCAGAAAAACATGTTCAATGTTGTTGAAAATAACGATAATTTAAATATAGAAGTTTTTTCATAACAAGTAAAGTACTATGTTTGACATATACTTCCTCCATGTTCGTCAAAATATTGAGTGGGTACAGGAAGTTTCAATAAAACAGATATGATACAGGGTGAGTCTCAGACTTGTTTTCATATTTGAAAACCAATGACCATGACATTAGAGTCTAAGGAAATATGTTTTCCGAGTTATTAACTACGATACAAGAATAAAAATGACTCGGATATAAGTCAAATATATTCCAGGAAAATATTTTTGGTACACTATAGGACCATTCTAGTTAAAATTTTCCACCATCTTTCGATTGATAATTAATCAGGAATATAATGGAAATAAGCTAGGATTTTTTTTTCGAAATAAACTGTTGATATAAATAATGAAAAATAATATTTCATTACGAATCTTTATTTTTTTGGAAAGATCATTAAGCATTCCGACCTTCCACCATTGGTCTCACCCTGTATAGATGTCTAACAAGAATAACTTGAACGGACGTTTCAACATACATGAAAGCTCAGAATCGGTCTGCGACGGCGGACAAAGGACATTAGACAGATCACAAAAAACACAGAAAAACAGACAACTACAGTCAGCACACGCTCGACTCACTGTCTGCATCGCCACCTTCTGTGGTAGGGCGTTTTTTACGAAGACTACCTTTCGTTCTCAAGAAACTCCTTGGGGTTGTGAAATTGATCCATTCAGCGTCTGTCATATGGTCCATAGCTGTTGTCATCAGAGTAATTGAACTTCTAGTTATTTCAAAGTAGGTAAATATTCAGTTCCTTTGAAACTAATGATTCCATAATACAATATTTCTTTAAGAATATTATATATACTCAGTGATATTAAAAGCCATACATCCCAAAGGAATAATTATGGAGACTCTATGTTTTGTCAACATAATGACTATATCTGAAGTATGCTATGAAATCAACCTCTCAGTTATCGAAAAGGATTTTTTTTGTTGTCATTTTGTTTGTGAATGAAATGGTTGATAAAACAAGGACAGTTTCACGAAGGAAGCCGGCGTCTTGATTGTACATTGTACTGCATTGACAGTAATGCGTGCGTGTCGTATATAGACATACGAAGGTGAAGTAACACGAAAAGGACCAACCTATTGATCTAGGCGAACCACAGAATGTCAATTAAGGAGCTTCAGGCAAATGGTTCCACGAGCTTTGAACAAAGTGTCTCGAAATTATTCTTCATGGGTGTATCACTTCTAATGTCACTGAGTATACCATTGTACCACAGGCATCAGGTTCACCCCCTGAAAAATTTTATTTTACTAGATATCGGAATGAAATTATGCACATTGATACTACAGAATATTTTCCAGAGACCTAGGTAATCAAGGTGTTCCTATGATTTCCACTTCAACCGGAAATGGACGTAATTTTTGATCTTCTTATGTGAACTGATGCTTTTTTTTGCATAATAGGATTATACGTTGCATTCTGATTGAAATAAAATGAAGAGAAAAAAATTCGAATAATAATATATTACTCAAGGAAAATATAATAACTGCCATTATTCACGAGGGTGAAGTTTGCGATACCAGCCGCAGGCTAGTGTCGCAAATCATCAAAGTTAATAAAAGCAATTATATGAGAGTTAAATACTATACTTTGTCCACGACTTCATTGGTAAAATTGGAGTAATTCTGCATTTCGAAGAGCCTACAATAGAGTTTTCAGAATTCAAAACTTCATTCTCTATGATTGCTGGAAACTTTCAAGCTCAGGAGAAACGTCAGAACTTTCACTTGATCTATGCCTAGAGTGTATAATATTGATCTTACGCATGATGTAAAAAACATGGTGTGCTCATCTGAAAAAAAGTGACGTAATTAAAAAACAAGGAAGTATATATTCTGTGCTTTGAATTTGAATGAAAAATGTGACTTCATCATTGGTAAAACGATCACAGATGAGCAGATGAGCACACCATGTTTTACTTACATCATGATTTTACGCACCTATTATACACGATTTAATTAATGGCTGCCATTTTTCTTCAACAAGAGACATCGAAATATATATATATTATTCGATGGTCCTGGACATTTTTTTAAAATTTTCTGACAACGGATTAACTGTAATTCTGAATATATTCATTGTCACCATTATTACAAGTCATTGAGACATTTTTCTACTCGAAATTCACTTGAATTCACCATCTGAATAGAAGTTACAGGTTTTCTGTTTTAGTCTCTTGCGAGGGATAAGCCTTCTAATAATAATATAACTTTAAACACAATGCGTCCAGGCTCATGAAATTTTGCACTAATTCTCTCCGAGCTGAGGGCTCACCCTTCACATGGGACTAAAATAAAATACGTGTAACTCCTGCCAAATGGTCAAATTCTAGTAGAAATGAATTCAAATTATTTGTAATAACGCAAAGAAGAAGCATATCAAGCATTACAATCGAACTGAAGTCAAAAACAAAAAAATGTTTTTTGACTAATTGATTTTTCTTTCGACAGAATTTCACTCAAAATTCAACGTAGAATTCAAATATGGAAAAGTATAAAAGTAAAAGTATGAGAAAATCGAAAATAACGTACACTTTCGGTTAAACAGGAAGTCATCGACACACAATACTCCGTTCAGACGATGGGAAGCAATCTGTAGTACCACTGTCCAAATTTTCAATCCGACATATTGAAAAATGTTGATTGTTGGGGGTGAACCTGATTCTTGTGACACCCGGTATATGGAAGAGGTGAATCGAAAGTGTATATCATGATACGCCAATAATTAAAATCATTGTGTGCAACAAGAGTGTATACACATCATCAAATATATAAATGAAATATTTTATCAATTATATTTCTATCAAGGATTTTTTTGAAGGATCAATAATATACTCAAGAATTTTCGTAGTTCGTATTTTTCCCTACGTACAACAACCGATTCTTCTTTCCAATTTGTTTCGTGAAATTGTAAATAGATCTCCACAAATATTATGGTATATAATTTTCAGATATGACTTTTCATTCAGTCACAGAGATTCCAATATCAATACAGGGTGTAGGTGAATAACACCAAAAAAATTAAAGGGATGATTCTCTGATGAGAATTAGGGTGGGTATTTGGTGTAAAATTTTTTGAAAACCCTCCCCCCGGAAAAGTTACACCCCTCCGAAGATTAACAAAAAAAAAATTTCCTTTTTTATATTTTCCCTGTATATAAAGCTGAAGACACAGAACTTGGTGAACATTATTTGTTCAACCCTGAAGTATGCTCAGACAGGCTTGAAATGGTCAACCCCTAAGATATTCTTCCTTACAACCTTTTTTTGGATGAAAATTTTCCTTTTTAAAAAACAATGGCCCAATCCATTCACCAACTTTTTTATCTCTTCGACTTTTTCCAAAACTTAAGCATTCACGAGAAAACTCAATCGCATTTTATTGAAGTACAGCCAGCCAAATCATAATCTACTAGGCTAAGACTTTTACAACTAAAACAATAGCGAACAATGAACAAAAACCGGTCGAATATAGATAATACAATTATAATAAATGTTGAAAATGACCGCCTGCTGATTATCGATATTTTTTTCCCGTGAATCAGTTTAAGTTTTCGAATAAACTTCTAGAGATAAAAATATAGTAAACGAATTGTGCATTTCAGGCACATGGTATTAAAAGGAAAATGTTGTTAAAGAAAATCTCTTAGGGTTTGACTATTTCAACCCCTTCTAAGCATATTTCACAATTAAAAAATTACAAAAATGTGTTGTTTTGTTAAAGGATTATATTTACCAAGTTCCGTGTCTTCAGTTTAATATGCAGGGAAAATATAAAAGAGAAACAATTTCTTTTGTTAAAATCCGGAGGTGTGTTACTTTTCTGAGGTGAGGTTTTTCAAAAAATTTCATACCAAATACCCACCTTGAATTCTTTCGGTATTATTCAGATACACCCTGTATAATCGAAAAGCAATATTCTGCGAAACCAAATCATATTCTCTACAACTTATTGGTACCATTTCCCCGAAACATCCTTCGCCTGTAAAAACAGATTTGTTTGAGATAATCCTGGAATATATCACAATGCACTATGATATTATAATGTATTTTGGAAATTAACGGTAAGAAAATATTCCAAATCTATCGGTAACTGGCTGGATTATTTTGGTTAATTTCAACGCACTATACTGGGTATAAATATTCAAAGAATTTCTGAATTATTTCATGGAGAATTCAACCTGATTGTCCTTCAGTTCATGTGGAATAAAATCAAGTCCTGTGTGCATTTTTCGACACTATATCCTCAGAGTGGCATTGTATTAAGTATAAGCAAAAGCTTCACGAGAGTTCTTTTAAACTGACAAATGCATTGCAAACATCGATTTCTATCATCAATAACGCTCACAACAAAAGCACCCTTCGTGATTTTCTGCCAAGCTGTGGTGTTTTGCTGATTGTTGAAGCCCTACAAGTCTCTAATCTAGATCTGCAATATTCCAGCCCAAGAGAACTGGTGTATCGCGGTAGCAGTAGCGTGAAGACATACATTTATATTTATCTAAATTTTTAACTTTTGGACACTCTCCAACAAGATGATGAGATGGATTGAGGTTAAAGCAGGAAAACACTCTCTAACCCCTTCAAATTTCTCAAGGATCGCTAGTATTTTCTGAGGCGAACAAGAAATAATTCATTATTTTTTCGACAGTTGGAAATTAACCAGTAGAAGGGAATAATTTTTTTGAATATTTTTGATATAAAACAGCCACTTTAGACCAACTAATGACCAATTCATGCTTCAACTCAGTTATGTCCGGAAAACTTTGACAATAGCTTTCGAACTGAGTTACTCAGAGACTCTAAAATTTTATTTTTCCTGAAGCTCAAACATAATTCAAAACATAGTCCTGGATTAGTGCGCATTTGACTTTTATTCTTTATAGAAGAATGTATTAAAAGGTCCAATCCTTCTATAAAACATACAAATTCAAAAGTCAAAATATTCAATTCGTTATCCGCATAATCTCCTCTTCATTGAATACAATTATTATAACGAACTTGCAAGACGAATGGACTTTCCTGAACAAATGTTAACGTGTACACCAAGTTTCAAAACTCCCGTCAATTTTTGATAAGGACAAAATTTACGACATTTGTTGATAGAGACATTCGGCTAGAAAAACTGGACAATTTCTAGTAACTTCCGCGTCCACCTTTCATAATTTTTTCCTGTATAGAGGTCACTTATACCACAATTTCAAATAATTAAAGTTGTACCTTCATCCCGATAATCTGAATCGAAGTCATTTCTTTATGAGCAACTTCTAAGAGCTCAGAGAACTCTTCAGTACTTTAATCAAAATTCAGAACGTTGGGTTCCATTTCGACATTCAACTGAGATCCATGAATAGTTTCTGAGACGGACTGAGAAAGGGGCCCTCATGATCGGTCCTCATCTTCAATGACAAAGTCACATATTCTGAAGCTGACAGTCCAATATTTCGTGATCGACTATGAAGGAGTAGACCATGATTACTACGCACATTTTTTAAATAATCCTACTTTTAACTCGTTCAACCACATGCTCTTGATGCCCCCACCGCATTTCCGCATGTAGGACAAACATCCTTCACTTCAAAAACGACGAAAGCTATTGTTCATTGTTACAGTATCGCAATATGGAAAAGGAATAACGAGGGGATTGTTCAAATACGAGAATAATTCAATGGACATAGTCCTCAGATGAAGTTAACCATAGAGACTTGTTTCAGGCTTTCGGCCCTTTTCAGTACGGTGGAAGAAATGTTGAAAATTGGCAACACTTGGTAGGAAACAACATAGTACCGGAGTCCACAAACAGAAGCCAACCTCATTCCATGCAGCTATACAGAATATTTCTTCTTCATTTGCACACATCATCAATGAGTGCTTTGCTGCTGGGATTCATCTTGATGCTTTCAAGATAGAGATCAAAAAGCCAGTTCATAAGGTGGGAATCAGGATGGCGATGTCTAACTATAGGCCAATATATTTGATATCTTTTCGGAGATAATGGAAAAAATCATAAAAGCAAAATGTTGACAAAATTCTTGGAAAACAGAGTATATTGTCAGAGAGCCAATATGGATTTCGTAAGGGCAAGTCCACGGAGGGTGCAATAAGGGAATTAACTTCTTTTATATATAACGGCCTAGATAAGAAAAAAGTGGCCTTGAAATTGCTGAGAAATTACCTAGCGGGAAGGAAGCAGATTGTGTGTATCGGAGGGGATAGGAGTGAAGAGCGTGATGTTGAATATGGAGCCCCTCAGGGCACTGTTCTAGGTCCACTGCTGTTTCTGGTATATATCAATGACCTCCTGAGTATGAACATATTGAGTACATTTTTTGGTTTCGCTGATGCTATATCGATCTCGTATGGGGCAGAAACATGAAGTGAGACAGAACGCTGAAAAAGATTCACAAAAAATATCGAACTGGTTAAGATACAATAGGCTGACGGTCAATGTGGAAAGTGCAGCTTTTTAACTTTTTCATCTTATAAAAGCGGTCTTTCAAATCTGGGATCACTGAGGGCGGAAAATGGAATCACTATACTGGAGAATGAAAATGGATATGTCAGTTGCCTTGGAATTACTTTAGACCAACACATGAGATAGGACTATCATTGTGAATAACTGGCTTAAAAACTGCGAGCTTTGTTGTATAGGTTCAATCGCCTCAGAGGGCAGATGGGATTGAAGCATCTCAGGATAGTGTATGTCGCAGTGGTACAGTCTCTATTAACTTATGGAATATTTGGACGGGGAGGAGCTGTTGATTTGAATATGGAGGGACTCAAAATCGCTCTGAGACTTATATTGCAAATGATACATGGTCATGCATTGGTTTTCCCCACTGATGAAATATATGAAGTTGCTCGGGTACCGGATGTGAAGCAGATGTGGGTACTTCGCATAAATCTTAGGACTTATACAGGGCAAAAAAATGTAACTTCAACTGATTCAACACAGCTATTTCATGAGATATGGGCTTAATCATTATAAGAGCAACCGAACTGAAACAACCGGGGGCCAAAGATTTTAGACACATCTAATGCCTAACTTATACGGAATACTCCCTAATGAATTGAGAACTATAATAGGCTATAAAAACCTTAAAAAAAAGTAATCCTATGGCTCAACAACTCCTCAAGTCGGATAGATATTCATGACACAATAAATAATAGAACACCTGAATAGAGGTGGAAGTTTTTGGCTTTCATGCCTGTAATGACTTTCACTCAGGTGATTGAGGTTCCTCAGCTTCCGGTTTTTTGTCTCGTTCTGTTCAGAGTTTGAATGCGTGTCAGCGCATGTTGGGATCGAAAACTTTTTGATCTTCGGAGTTCATATGTTTCTTTTGTATTTTGTTTAATTGTATTTTACAGGACAAACAGGCGACCTCTTCAGAAAGTGAGCCCCTGTCACTCATATATAGTTTATTCATTATTGTATATAGTTGAAATCCTTACTGTTAATTCGGTGTATGCTTCGAATAAACTCTATTATTATAAGGATTATTAGTTTTTCCCTTTGTGTGTGGAGTCAGTTGTTACTCTGGAATGCAGACTATGACCGAAATCACAAATGTGTGGGTGGCTTCTGCTTGATATTGTTGATTTATTGTTTATCACCTCGTGTTTTCCTCCTTTTATACTTCTTTCACCGTATTTAACACGTGTCTACGGTTATCGCAATATTTTTTTGAACATTAAACTAGTCTCAATAAAATATCACTAAACCCTCGGATGTCATATTTTATATATAGAATTAGGAATAAGTTGCCCTCATAAATTTTCCAAATCAATAGTTGCCGTGTGAGCAACATTCAACCATGTGAACAATGAGTTCACTTTTTAAATTTTCGTCAACACAAAGGTTTACTTTCCTCTGAATAAGTGATTTAACTATTTATGAACTCATGTCTTTATTCGAGCTTCCTATATTCTTCACAGTACTGCGCTTCCAATGTCGAAGAAATAACGAATTAGTTTCGATCAACTATTATGACTTCAATTCACACAGGATATTTTAGTGAGTGCCCTCAAGGTACATTTCGTTGTTACTTTACCTGTATTCGTTGATAAGTATCGGTCATCATGGCAATGAGCAGTTTGATGAGAACAACTACAGATACCAGCAGATAAGCTCCAAATGCCGCCTTGAACAGAAACTCAGTCCAATAGGGCTGATTGTTATGATTCGTGTAAAAATCGTACTCGGCGATTTTTAAGTCCTCGATACGAGCTTGGCCGAAAATAGCAAAGCACAAATTTTCGAACGATTTGATCGGGTTCTTTTGGACTGGAATCAGAAATAAGCGAGAATTACCTGAATGCGCTGATAGGTATCTGACATCATGGCAATAAGGAGATTGATCAGTACAACCACTGACACCAACATGTAGATCCCAAAAACTATTTTGAAGAGATTGTCCGTCCATAAGGGCCTCAGAGGCTGTACGTTCGGTCTCGCCCTTATGATCAGTTCGTCGTATTGTGTTTGGCCGAACACGGCAAAAAAAAGCTTCTCGAACACATGCAGGGGATTTATTATCACTGGGGAGATAACGATCATTATAAGATGCCTAGGATTTATACGACGATATAAGTGACTTTTTATTTACCGTTTTCATGATTCTGAGTAATAATGGAAAAACAAAAAGATTGAAAATAGAATGCAAAGCTTCTATGTAAATACAATTAGTGGTGTCTAACATTATGGCAGTAAAGAGATTGATCAGTACAAGACAACAACATGTAGATCCCAAAAACTATTCTGAAGAGATTGTCCGTCCATAAGAGCCTCAGTAGCTGTACATTTGGTCTAGCCTTTATGATCAGTTCATCGTTATATGTTTGGCCGAACAGAGCAAAAAAAGCTTCTCAAATATATTCCGGTGGTTTATTACCACTGAAGAGATAACGATCGTTATAATATTTTGGTATTTATACGACGATATGAGTGACTTTTATCTATCGTCTTCATAACTGCGCAAAAATGGAATAACAAAAGATTAAAAATGGAATAAAAACCTTCTTTGTGAATACAATTAAAAATATGCGAAATTATGACAACGAAGATAACGGTAGTAGTCATTATATCATGCCTACGATTATACGACGATATAAGTGACTTTTCATCCATCGTGCTTATGATTCTGAGTGAGGATAAAAAAACAGAAAAATTGAAAATGGAATTTTGGGTGTCACGTTATCTCCTGACAGAAATTATGTGTGGGAACTTCCTCGAATTCAAGCAAAAATAAATAGCTCTTTCTTATGTCATTTTATTCTAAATCAATTGAAAAAAATACCGAAAGAAGAGTTCGAATGAGTCGAGTTCAATTTTCTTAACTCTTCGATCTGAGTTCAACACATCGAGGAGAACAGAGAAAGTAAAATTTTGTGCATAGTACCTCTATTCAGTAAGATATTTCAGATTTTTCCAAGAATGAAACGAAGATCAAGCACGAAACAGCTAGTTGAAGCAGTCCTTCTGCTTCTATCAATCAAATATACAGTGTGTCAATCGGAAAAGTTGCCAACCTTAATATCTCCGCACCCATGCAAAATCAGAAAAAAAAGTAAAAAGGGGTAAATTTTGGTTCGTAGAGGGACATTTTATATCATTGGTTCCAATCAATTCGCAACAACTTATGAGCGCGATGACAGCAACCCCTAAAGTCTTGAATGGAAAGGGTGCATTGAGTGACACCCTGCTACGAGTTTCAAGGGTTATATGATTGACTCTTCAAATCTGCTCTTGATCTTTTTTGTTAAAACTTCCGAGTAGAATATAGTTGCGATAGAGAGAGTTGCAATGAAACATGAAAATGAAGAAATTTTTTCACTCATTCATCCAAAAAAGCATTTACTAGAATACCCCTGATTCCCAAGTATGGAAAAAACAATACTTCCAGATGACTTGATAGATAGTTTTTCCATGATTTTAGCGAGTTTGTTTTTGTATTCTTCAGTTATTACAAAAAGGGTCAAGGGTATAGCAGTTTTCAGAAGGCAACCGGATTTCCTGTTTATAACAAGGTGTCTCTGAACCTCCTTTCTATTTAAGATTCTTCAGGTTGCTGTCATCACGCTTACAAGGCTAATACGAATTGATTGCAACCATTTCAATAAATATTCCAAAGGTTACTTTTTTCACATTTTTTTCTGATTTTGCAGATCAAGGTATTGAGGCTGCTACTTCTTCAGATTTCTCAAAATGATGGTTTCGAACCAGGTAATAATTTCGCATTAAAAAATGCACACTTGACATGATCATATTCAACAATACTATTTCATATACATAAAATGTGTTTCAATACTCACCATCACTAAATAAGGCTATCCTTCTCGGTCTAGCAAGGCTTTTAACTTGACTTGGGTTCAAATTGTTGAAAGACTGATTCAGAGCAACGAATTGCATGGAAAATCCGAAAACAAATATGGCTAAGACTGCAAGAAATCTAGCAAGATCTTTCATGAGGTTTCCAATAATTATCGCCCATGGCCCGAATAGATAATGAAATGAGAGGAAGTCAAGAATCTGTACACAAGCTAATACAAAAGATAAAGCGAAAAGCTGATTTCTACAGTACATGAGAGTGGGCCAATTGGCTTTTTCTACGAAGAGGATTCCTATCACATGAGTTCCAACACCGAAAATACTCAATAGAAGAACTGATAGTTTGATCCACCCTAATCCACTTTTATCACTAGGGTTTGTTAATTCGAACAGGAGAAGGCCACTCAGCCAAACAAGGAGGATCCATTCATACCAATAGGGTATCAAATTATTCCGCACCACAGGAAAGGGTGGAAGAATAGCAACAATAAGGAGTAGAAACATGAGATATATATGTGAAGTAAGGTATGACATGAATTTAATGATTGGTACTTTGTTATATTTGTGACCTAAGGGTAGAGTGAACGCTATCCACACAGGTGGGCAAAATATGAAAACTACAAATAGAAGTAGAGTTCGCCATGCTCTCCAATTCAAGGCTCCCCTCCATAGCTCCTGCAAATAAGTCATTCAATACAGGTTCATATCAGAGTAGATTTTTTTTTTACCTGAAGATATCGTTGAACAACTGTATGAGCAATCACTTCCTTTTGTTCGTTCTCTATGAGTACATCTAAAAACTCAACATTTCTCCTGTCGGTAGAAGTCAATATTTTTCCAGCTGAATCAGCACCAGCTGCCAAGGCTAGGAGTTCCGTAGCCATATATTCACAAAATTTCCCAGCTGCAATGAGATCTTTTGCTCTTTCTTTCTCTTTATTCGATAAAACTATCAGGATATTAGATAATTTAGCTGCTGTATCAACTGGTGCTGGAGATACGAGAATAAATTCTTCAATCGGTTTGTTGTTGTGATTTTTCGAGCAGACCATGAGATTATACACGAACTTTTTGTCATCCATCAATGTATAAGTGTCATGTTCTTTGGTCATGAGATATTCTAATACATCATGATGCCCTTCAGAAGCAGCAAACCAGATAGGGACAGCCCCTTGATTAGTTTCTGATTTTGGCGACGCCCCGGATTCGGTAAGTAGCACAACGACATCTGTACATCCAGCCTTTGAAGCACAATGAAGTGGAGTCCATTCATTTTTATCGGAAGCGTTTATATCTGCACCCTGTCCTGTAAACATCGAAATTCAAAAAAAACTGTTCGAGATTAGGAAATTCCTATTTCACTCACCTAGTAGTACTTCAACCATCTGGTAATGACCTTGTGTAGCTGCAATATGTAAACCTGTCTTACCATGTCTGTCTACACTTTGGAGTAATTCTGCCGATCTACTCAATAGTAAACCAACCACTGTCACATGACCACCATAACAAGCCAGATGCATCGGATTGTAACCCTGAAAACTTCCTTCAGTTATCATAGAAACTCGAAGAAGATAATCGTTTTCTTACATTCTCACGACTTGCTGCATCAACCTGCACACCAGCGGAATTTAATAAGAGCCTAACGACGTTTTCATTGCCCGAGAAAGCTGCTAAATGCAACGGTGTCATTCCCGATTCGTTACCCAAAATTGGTACTAGGGAAGAACCACTGGGAACTTCAGATTTGACAGTTCCAGGAACGTGTGTAAGAAGTTCCCTTACGGTATCAGCTTGTCCGAAATAGGCAGCAACGTGTAGGGGAGTCACGCCTAATTTCTTACTAGTGAGTTTTAGAGTATTGGAAGTACGTAAAACTTCCAATACCTGCCCATGTCCATTTCTGGCTGCTAGATGTGCAGCAGTAAAACCTGCTTTATTTTCATCATTCACTGAAGCATTAGCTCTTACTAAAGCTTTCACAACTTCAGCATGACCACCCTCCGCTGCAATCTGCAGGGGTGTTGCATCGGTTAGTTTATTTCTTGCGTTGATAACGCCTTGTCTGTCGAATTTCATGAGTTCTTCAATCACTGTTACACTACCTTGAGCAGCTGCTATATGTGCGCAGGTATTGCCATCTTTGGTCATTGCCATGACCAAGCTTGGATGTTGTTGGAGAAACAACTTAGCTACTTCAGAGTGGTTATTACGACAGGCTGCATGAATTGGTTTCTGTCCTTGTTCATCAGTAGCGTCTATGTCAGCACCAAGCTCTAACAAGAGCTTACAAACTTCAATTTGCCCAGCCGCTGCAGCTAAATGGAGGGGAGTTTGTTTTTTAAGAGTCAAAATATCAATAACGGCATGATGATCCTTGATGAGAAATTTTACCAAATGTACATGGCCATTCATTGCTGCCAGATGGAGAGCAGTCCTTCCATTTCGTGATTTAGAATTGATGAAAGCTTTATGACTCAGAAGAGAATCACATATTGGAAGAAAACCACGTTCAGCAGCAAGATGCAGAGCGGATCTACCCTCATTGTCGAACACATCAACTCTGGCGTGGTTTGCAAGAAGGTTGTTCACCATATGATCATGACCTTTGTGGGATGCTATAAGCAATGGTGTCCAACCACTAATATCTTGCTTGTTTAGAGCCTTCTGGATATCAGTGTTTGACATATGACCTATCATCTCCATTACCACGTTATTATTACCAGCTGTTGCAACGTAATGAAATGCAGTTTCATGGTGTGGTGTTTCGAGATTAACGTCAGCATTACTTTGCAATAAGGCTTTGCACGTAAGTCTGTCAGTATCTGGTATTTCAACTTCTTCGGACATAACTGTGGATAAATAATGTAAAGCACTTTCGTATTTCTCGTTGACTTCGTTAACGAAATTTGTAGCAGTTTCATCGTTCTTGATAGACTTGACATACTGAATAAGGTGCTCAACTACGTCAGAGCGACACTCCTTTGCTGCAAGGTGAAGAGGAGTTTCACCTAGCTACAAAACGAAATTCAGTCCCTTTAGAAAGGATTTAAGAAGAAAAATTACCTTATTTTTGAATTGGGGGTCTCCACCATCCTCTAGCAAAAGTAGTAATGTCTGTAGGTTACCGAATTGAGCAGCAACATGAACCGGAGTTCGTCCGTCATCTGTGACAAGATTCGGACCTGCACCAGATTTCAGGAGCATCAAGGCACATCGTTCACCGTCTTTCACGCGTGCAGCAATATGAAGGGCTGTTTCCTTCAATTTTCCTCCTAGAAATGCATTTTTAATTGAATTGGGAGTTCATTTATCTATAGTGAAAGATTTGTGTTCTCAATTCTGAATAAGAAGTTCCAACTGAATAGTTCCTGGCTTTAAGTTATCATGAATATTGAAATACCCTACAAGAATTATATTTCGAAGTATTGGGTTTATTTTTTAAATTTTTCAAGTGGATCTCATTATTGGTGATGAAAATATGAAATCTTCGTCAATGAAATGGTATATACAAACCTCTTATGTGGACATCAGCACCATATCCTAGTAATGTTTCTACAACAATAGGTTTACATGACTCAACAGCTATGTGGATTGCTGTATAATTCTCCTGAAGAATATATGTATTAGTCCACAGATTTATTCGAAACATTTCCTAGCAACAAACCTTCGTTGTAACATCCACTTTTTCCCCTTTCTGCAGGAGAGTATTGATTATTCCTACATGACCATACCTAGCAGCGGTATGAATACTTCTGGCTCCATCCTGGAAACAGAAGCGTTTTTTAGTTCTGTTTTCTAGAGAACAGTTCCGAAATCCACTTGAGAACATAGATACAAAGTGATGTTGTTTGAAGGTTTGAAGGTTCTCGGCCAGCTGACTTATCAGACGTAGAGTAAGTCGAGATAGTGAGATGCTCTGTCTTTAAACCTATAACTTTATTACGATTGAAAATAAGACTTTTGTCACTTAGATTGTGTAGAAAGTGATCCACTAAACCTGAATAGTATAGTTATTTTGAGTTATTGATCGGCAGTCGACTTGTGTTAAGCCTTTTTCGAACCTAACAAAACGCCTCGAGTTGGGATGTTGGTTTTTTCTTTCGCGTAATCAATCGTTAATTGTACTGCAATGACAGTAATGCGGGTATGCCGTAAATTAAAGTAGGGGAATACGAAGAAGACCAACTGGTCTACTGAGGAGTACAACAGAAAGACAAGATGGACGCTTCCGGCAATTGTCTCTACGAGACCCTTCAGTTACTAGGGGTCGAATCGCTGATCAATGGATCGGAGGGGAAGGTGAATCAATTATTATATCATCATTATATCAACGTATAAGAGTTTTTAATTCCTCTCATACCGACCACGATTAGTCAAGCTTTCAACTGTGGACCTCTGTTGTCAACGTTTGAATTGGTGCAGAGAACGGCAGCAGTGGTAGGGAGAATGGCATAATGTCGTATTCAGCAATGAATCGTCTAGGTATGCAAGCCTCGGAAACCACGTGAAATTGCGTTCGCTGTAGAGAGGCATGTACACAGGGGGCACTATTCTTGACCACGATAGTAGAAAACGTTCTGTATCGTTTCATCAAAAATGCATCGCGTTTTGTTGTCAACACCGTAGACACGGCCAGTTCTTCTCCTTTGCTCTCTTTCCAAGATTTCAAGAATAGCGCTCCTGGACTGTGAGAGTTATTATTTGGGGAGCTATCGGATATGGTAACTGATAAATATTTCTGTTTGTGCGAGGCAATATGACAGCTGCGCATTACGTTGACGATATCCTACCAAAACTTCTACTGCCTCATCTCAATGGCTGACAAGAGGTCATTTTTCAGCAGGCCAACGCACGTCCTCACATCGTTCTTCGAACTGAGTTCACTATCGAAGATATTCTTTCTGTGCTCAACTTTTTCAATGTAACTGAGTTTATACTCTTTGCATGTCGTAGTAATATCAACTAAAGATTTTCATGTATCCTACAGATTAAGCACGTAACTGGTCCTTGATTTTACAGAAAGATACCTGTCGTGTCTAGACTTGTGTATCAATTGCTTCATGTGAACAAACTATAATATATTATAATTTATTGAAATCAAGAAAGATTGTTAGATAGTGGACTGACCTCTATCTAATTCCCATTCATTCTTCCTCATTTAAAATGCATACTCTCCTATCCACTATTATAACTTTACTGAAACTAATTTTCCTTGCTCCAGCTTATCATGCGATAAGAATGTAAATGTTGGTAAGTAACAGCTTCGAAATGGTAATACAATGTGATTATTCCCAGGATGGAACTTGCAAAATACGGTAGGTGTATTAATTCCATTTTTTAAAAAAACAGCGAAGCTAGAGGGGAACGACAGCTTGAAGAATATCGTCTGTACTTCATTTGAATAGATATGGTATTTCTGGAAGACAGATGTTCTGTTCCATAAACATATTTTTGTCGTATTCGGATACTTTAGTTCGATGAATTGAATTCCATTTAAATGATGAATTTTTCTGGTGGATTCGTATTGATATACTTTTGCTGATTTTCATATCAAATTTTTTCAGAACTGGTGTTGCTTTGCTTTGGATGCTTGAAAAGCATGGTTGTTCAGGATATAGATTCTAATCTTTCCAACATACGAGGTGTTACAAAGATCAGCATCCCTTCCATAAAATCTTATATTTTCGAAATATCAAAATCAAATTTCGGACATTTATACAATAGATTGTTGCCCATCGACTGGAGTGAATGATGTGTGTCTATGGTTTGCGATCTAACCGGAAATGGAGGTACTTTTGATTTTCTCCCATGAACTGTTGAATACATTTTTCATTTAAAGATTCTTCGTGGAATTATGATTCGAAAAACGTCGAGAAAAACGAAACCAGGAAAAGCAAAATTTGGTCTTCAATTGAAGGAGACATTATTTTTTGTTTTAGACATTGGTGCGAATACAATTCTGGATATATACATTTTGGGCGTTATGACAAATGATTAAAATCAATTCACTTGAAATCGACCATTTGGGTGCAAGTTAATCGTATTATTCAAGACTCTCGCGAGGGCCGAGCCATCTTCTCTATCTATAAATATTATACTGCGTCCAGATTTATTTAATTTTGCTCACATAATCTCTGATCATACGGTATTTCACAAAGAAATTATTTTTGTACCATTCAACCATAAAGAAATAAATTTAATTTGAGCATCACTGAAGGTGTGTCTACGCCTAGTAACTATATGTTTGGAAAGTACGAGGGTGATATTTAAGACGCAGTTGGGTCAGATGCAACATTTCTCGCGAGAGACTGAACAAAATACTTGTTACTCCTGCCCAGAGCTGTGCCAAAGCCTTGTGCTTAGTGCTCGTGAAAGCACTCGTAGCACTTTTGTGCTCCTAAGCCCTGTGCTCGCAAGCACTTTATCATGCCGGTGCAACGTTTAGTTTTGTGCTACTATTATATGAAAACAATAAAATGCATTCAGAGTCAAAGCGTAAGATTTCAGCTGGGAATGTCGGAATAGAATATATCGTATTCTATCTCGATCATGGAGATATTAGAATTCCGTTCTGAAGAGTGTTAAAAATTCTCAAGAAATCCACTGACGTGAAGTCTCATGGATTATACTTATTAAATTTTTGTATTCGTATGTTACACATTCCGGTTAACATTTAAAATTTCATTATCTTTTTTTCTCTATAATTTGGAACCTAATGATCTGATTGAAATGATATTTTGCATTCTTTGATGTAGTATGATTACGTGCATGTTCGAGAAAAATTCCGAGAGTATCGCAAAATTAGAATATTTAAGAAAAATATATTTCTTGAGCTCAACTGAATCCTGGATGAGTGATCTAAGTCATTTATGGCAGATGCGACCAATCTCTACATTGAAATACCATAAATATCAATTGAATCAGATTATGAGTTATATGTTGGGAAAAATAGAAATGAATATTGTTTTTTGATCTCCTGATTAAACGGCCATCACGAAACTTGGCACGAAGATGTCTATTTTAGAAGTTATGGTATAAAAATATATAATTATGCTCACGTCAATAACACTGTAACTTCCCGACCGTTTTTGTCTATAAACGAGTCCGAACTCGTCCGAACAGCCAAACATCGATATGGATAACGGACGGATCATCATCAGGGAGTCAAACACATCAAGTATTGGATTCCAATTCGATATTATCTGCGTTTTTTGAGAAATATTGGGAATATAAAATTTTGAATGGATATATCCACAGAATCATTGGGCGGATTTAACACATTCACGAATTATACCTTCGTAATACGTATACCCATTCTAAATTTCATATTTCCAGTATTTCCAAAAATGAAGATCAAATCGAATTGAATCCAGTACTTCAATGAAAAATGACATGATTCAAATATAAAATTTTGTGGAGCCAAATTTTGAATTTTAATTCAATCTAACTAAACGATCATCACGAAATCGTACGAATTTGCTCATTAGCTTTCGTCAACAAGCCTCACGGCCGATGGCAATAAATCCCGAAAAAAACAACTAAGAAACTCGATATTTGTGAAGCCTCAATAACGTAGGCCGAACTCGTGACCACTCACCTAATGATTCCATATAGCAATTCAAAATTTTAACACCCAAAATTTTCAAAAATACAGATAAGATCGAATTAAAATCCAGTATTTGATTGAAAAATGAGAACTTGAAGGTTCACACGGAATTTCGTGAGGATAATATTATCAGAAGATCGCAGAATATTTAGTATTTGAAAATAAATATTTTTTTTTAGATTGTTCCAATGACACGATCATCACGCAATTTCGTACAAAGTTGCAAATCAGCAATTTGAAACTAGTTACCAAGTTTCATGATTGAGATTGTATTTATTTAATTACTCCGGAAAAAATAACGATTCTGAGTAAAAAACCATCAAAAATTTCCTCCAAATATTTTTTTCCAATATCTCTGAGAATTATGAACATATCGAACTGAAATTCGGTGAACTGCTATGAAATATGGAGCTCAAGGTATAAGCAGATTTTTTTCAAATGTAGTGAACTGTTTCCGATAATGGAAATTTTTCTGAGAAAATTTTAAAAAAACTTTTTCAATCTTACAGGAAGTTGCGTGTCATTGTGCCCCAACTAAGTGCCAAGTTTCAATATCGGGGAAATAACCTCGAAATTTGAAATAGCTATAACGCTGAAACCGTTGGGCAGCTTGTGGCGCTTGTGCCCATCAACGAACATAACCGCGGCATTCGGATGCTCGACCTATCCTCTAGTTTGCTCCGTTCGACAGATATTGGGTCCTCGGTTGGACGGCCGGCCGAACAGAATCGACTTTGACACCGGATCAGTGGGTTTAACCTAGTCGTTTGGGAGCATTCTCGGCTCAAAATTCGAAAATTACAGATAAAACAAACACCAAACAAACGATTGCACGCTATTTCCTAGAACATGCGCGCAAAAACGAGTTCGCCGTAGGCCATGCACTTTCTGAGGCATTTCTCTATGTTCCCATTATTTCGACAGCATATTATTATTTCGAAAACTATATTTGGAAGTAATCGAATGGCGGTCAGTAAGTTTGAAATTTTAAACCGAGAATGGACTCACAATCAAGAATCCATAGTCAAAATAGATTATGTCCAGTCGTAAGCACGATAAATCTCAAAGAAGAAAAGCTCTGTTTGGGTTCCAAATTATGGTCGGTCCTAGGATGGTTTTCCGACTTCGAGAAACCGAAATGCCAAAATTACAGAAAATTGGCTGAAAAAGTCTTACAGTCCAAGTTTCATTTCAAAAAGTGCTTAGTGCTCGGTGCTAGTGTAAACGAATTACTTTTTGAAAGTGCTTGGTAATCACGAGCATTTCACAAAAAATGAGTGCTTAGTGCTCGAGATTCCGGAGCACTTTTCGAAAGGGCTTAGTGCTTTGTGCTCGGAGCACTTTCCGTCAGTGCTCGGCACAGCTCTGCTACTGCCTATGTTATCAAGTTTCAATAAGAAAAATTTCAAAGTATTGTAATAATGGTAATAAAGTTATATCCGGAAATCCAACTGATCCGAGATCGAAAACAAGAAACAACCTCAACAAAAAATTTTGATCTTCATTCCCTCTTCCTTTTGCCGACATTACACTCCAAATCCAACGTATATTTCGAAAGTACAAGAATAAGCATCAATCAGTCCAAATGCTGTTGAATAGAAAGTCATAGATATAGACCTTATTTACCTCAGTCAATGGAAAACGATCTGTAGTATCAATACTCAAAATTTCAATCCAATTTCTTGAAAAGTTAACGATTTTTTGGGGAGTGAACATGAATCCTGTAACATCTGGTATATGAAAATCTTTATTTCTATGATAGTTGCGGTAGAAGTGCTATCCTTTTTGTCGATGGGACAGCAAAGTTTTTGATATAATTGTTCGAAACTGCCTTAACTGTACCTAATTTTGTAATTCCTCTGGGGCTTATTTGTCTAACTCAATAAATTGAGTGTGTTTGAAGGATTGTTGCAATTGTGGTATCTGACTTCGCCTTTGTATTTCGCCAATTATAATGTATAATGTTTAATATTTCAGTTACAAGTACAAACAAATCCATATGATCGCAAGGAATGAATTAAGATCAGATAGGTACTTGATGACAGGACAGGAGAAAATGAATATTTTCCACTCACCTTATTTGGCATATGAAGAAACACCCCTTTCTTGAACAACATCATTGCACAATCAGCATGTCCATTCAGAGATGCTATGTGCATCAATGTTGATCCATCCTTAGTTCTTTCCAGAATACTGGCTTTAAATTTATCAGCTAAGAGTTCTATAATATTGGCATGGCCATATTCAGCAGCTAAATGCATAGGAGTTCTATCTTGGTTATCTGTGATGCTCGCTGAAGCTCTCACACCATAAAAATACTTCACCATAGTCTCGTCCCCTTCAGCTGCAGCTATATGGAGTGGAGTTTGACCTTCACCATTTTGTATGTCTACGGAAGTGCCATAGTCTACCAGAATTCGAACCTATAAATGTGGGACTTGGAATGTGACTGGACAATGTATCATATTTCAATAACTACCATATCGATATCTTTCTTCCTGACGGCGAGGTGTAAAGCTGTGTCTCCATTGGCGGATGTGGCCTTCAATTGATCCTGCGTTTGGGCACTGAGAAGTTCACGGCACATTGATTGGTTCCCAGCTTCGACGGCTAGCAAGAGAGGTACTTTTCCTTTCTGAAAATGATTTCAGTTGGTATAAATTGAAAGAAATTTCATGAAATATAATTGAAATCTCATTAGAACTCTATGAGAGCACTGACGTCAAGTTATCAGCTTTTGCGCGCAAGTTCAAGTTTGTTGCCAAGACGTTGAATGATTCTTTACCTTTTAAATAATATAGCTTTTTGGATTTTCGAACTGCGCGAGATATTGTGAAGGAATGACTTGAAGACTAGAAATTTTCGGGGTAGGTTTGAAGTCTAGATACGAAGTTCGACTTCAGTGCGGACTTACTCCACATAAAGGTTAAGCAGATAATTCGTCATCCAATTAACGAAAGTATATACACGATCACGTCGAATTCAGCGCATCGATATACGATGATGAGCTATTGTTCAAACACCAAATCCATGACTTATGTGAAAACACTAAATGCTCCATATAAATATCTCCACCTTGAGTTGCAACTCCGAATTTCATGTATCCAAACACTAAAATAATATAGTAACGGGGCCAATTCTTGGAGGCATTTTGAGAAAAAAAACTCCACATAAACGTATGTCGTGAACGTGCTTACTTCTTACAAACATGGTGTTAGAGTTTCTAGGAAAATTTTTTCCTCTTATAACCACAATGATAATGAAATTTCGTAAACGTTTTCAATGAGTGTAACTCTTATTAACGAACTCAGTCGTCGCATTTTGATGCGCAGCCTACTCTAGAAATTTGTAGTCGCTAGATTCTACCTCTCTCAAATTATCAACGCAACGGTCAGCCGGTCGGACATAATCGATTTTTGATATTTTGATAGATTCCTAGCAAGTATTTTAGATGTCCATTTTTCATCGATTGCCCAAACAAAGTGGTTCACCAGCTTCAAAACATTGTTGTTGAAGATCTGAGTTTCTGAATCCATATTGTTGATCGCTGAGCATAATGTACAGACAGTCTTGTTTCAATGATCTCTCCAAAAATCTTTGATATGACTGGTAAAATAGAAATAGGTCTGTAATTGGATGTATCCGAATTATCTTCTTTGTTTTACAATGGCAGCATCAGTATTCAATATGTCAAAATCTTACCACGTGCATTCACCAACACTCGATTACAAACTTACAATGCTGGTATAGAGCTACTGACAAGCTTGTTTCAGTTTTCACTTCAGTCATTATAGGCCAATTGATATAATACGGGGTCCGGCAGATGACTCGGACGTTTTTGAAACGGCTTGTACTCCCCCACTATTCGGACCACAGATGCGGGGAAGGGGCTGTTGGATTAGGTAGGTCTCAGCACCTTATATTAGTTAAAATCATAGACCTGTGGACGGTAGAAAACCGCGTTTGTGCTAACGACAGGTACGTCCGTAATAACGAGTCCGTAACGGCCGTCCAGCGTGAGTTTTGTCTCCATTTCAATATCCACCGAAATTGGACTGTTCCCTTTCGAAACCCCATTTTTCGTTGAGTTGAAGCTCTTCGCACACGAGGTGAATTGATGAGGAAACGACCATCAGGAGCTCAACGAACAATTTGAACACCTTAGAACGTTGTAAGATTGCGACAAGTAATTCTTCTCAGTCCGAGTCGATCTGCTCGCCAGCAAGCTGCTAAACTTCGCCTCAGTGATCGTTCAGTAAGGCATAATTAGCGTTCAGAACTGCGGTTTCACCTCGACAAATTGTCATTTGTGTAACAGTTACAGCCAGGGGATTATGCACAACGAATGCACTTCGCCCGTGAGATGGAAGCACATGTTGAGCAAAATGAGAACCTCATTTTGTTCATGCGCGATGAGGCTCACATTCACCTCAATGGTGAAAATTGCCGTTATTGTGCTTAAGAAAATCCGCAACAATTACACGAAAGACCGCTGCTTAGACCTAGTGACCGTTTCGTGCGCCGTATCGCATACTTGCGTTATCGCCCCTTACTTCTCTGAAAACGTCAATGGCAATGCTGCTACCGTGAACTCTGAGCGCCATATCGAAAAGATAACCAACTTCTTTGCACCTGAACTAAGAAGACGTCGTGTTCCCATCCGACGTGCGTGGTTCCAACAGGATGGGGCGACCGCCTACACAGCCAGAGCAACACTGAGCGTTATTCGTCCTCTCTTCCCTGGCCGCCTTATTTCCAAGTTTGGTGACGTCCATTGGTCCCCTCCGTTCCTAGATTTCACCATCTGCGACTGTTTTCTGTGTGGACATCTCAGAGCACGGGTTTACCAACACAAGGCCCGGATATTGGAGGAATTGAAGGAAGAAATTCGCGTGAAAGTCGCCGCAGTTGAGACAGCAACTTGGAAAAAGTTTTCGGAAATTTACAAAAAAAAACTGCAGGAATATATCGCGAGACAAGGACGCCACCTGTCTGATGTGATTTCCAACTCATGAAATTCCAAAATGCTTTGAATTTCTGAATCTGAATTGTTCAATAAAAATTTTTTTGAGTGAAAATTACCGAGGTTATGACTTTTTCAAAACATCCGACTCCTCTACCAGACCTTGTGATTAAATTTGTCATTCAAAACATGGTACGTCGAAGACAATAAAATTAAATAGTAAGCTATAACAATATCGAAAGATATTATGTGAAAAGTATTACAGAAAAATGGTGTTTTTATACACCATTATACACCTAACGAAATTGTCCTGAAGAAGATCCCAATAAAGGATCGAAACGTCGACAATTCGATAAAGAGTGTTTTAATTCCCCCCAGAGTCCTGAAGCCAATACCACCTTTTTCAGTATTGATTGTACTGATAGTTTTCATCAAGCAGACTCGTTTGCACTTGATATGATAATTTTTACTCCAAATGAATTCACTCTGAAAAAAAAATCGAGTCCTTTGAGGGATTACTTATAGTTTGTATCCCAACATTCAAATTTGCTGTGAGGCAACCTGTGAGAAATTCGAAATTTAATTTTTTGTGAATCTTGTAGATATTATCTAAGCAAACTTGTTTTCGCATTCGTTCCCAAATATCTGCGATCGATACGAGCCGAGCAAAATGGAAAAACAAGATGCAAAAACATCCAGGTGAACCCAACCTCTCGAATCGAACATACCATTAGCAAATTATTATCATAATTTGCATCCGAATTCGTGGTCAATATGGGTGGGGTGAATTTTTAGTTGCGTGTGTAAATACCTGGAGACTGGTACCGAATATCCCAGTTTGGTTTTCGGGACATCAACTAATAAAAAAAAATGGGGAGTAAAATCGAACAGACTGTAGTATGGATTCAATTGGTCGTTAGACAGGATCCATATATCTTGTGGAAATTCAAAGGATAAAGGATTAAAGAAATAAATTCGGGTTATATTCCTGGTGCTCAGTGAATCTTGAATCACTAGAACGAAACAGCAAAATTTATAACTACATCTACAATTGAATAATTTCAAGTATCTATAGATTAAAAAAAATTCATTATTTTCCAGTATTTAATGCACCTCGTTGAGAGTTGTGCAATGCAATCACGAAACATTTCACAGAGTGCTTTGAGAATCGTGACGGTAAATAACGTGGAAAAAATCTATGAATTTCCAAATTCTGTTGGAAAAATGTGTCTCTCGGAAACTATTCATCAAATCACAATGAAATTTGGCACAACCCTTCGAGTCAATATTCAAAGAGAATTCCAGCTAGATTAAATTTTAAATTCTGGAGATATTGGAAAAGATTATCTCATTTCCTGGTTCTTTCCTCAGTATCTCAAGAACTAAAGCGGTCTGATTTGAACTTCGCAGATAGTTATAGAATACCGATCTGCAACTTTTGCTAAATGTCGTGTGGACCATTCAGGTATGAAATTCAATAAGAAGATAATTTTTCTCGAAAATTTTCTGATTTGGATAATTTTTTTTTTGAAAACTATTCATAAGATTCCAATGAAATAATGCTGCTATTAAGATGTAGTATTTGAAATTTCAGTTAAATCGTAGAAAAAAACTTCGGAGATATTAGGAGAAGATATGTCGATTTTCCAAGTATCTTTTTTTCCGAAATATCTCGAATAATACCTACTGATCTAGTCATGATGATGCAACTTGGTTTCAAGTTGGCAAATTCTGATCAACAGATATATGGAAAATTTCGCAACGATTATTAAATAAGATCAATCAAGAGAACATTCCAAATTATCTTTTTCAAATATTTCTTATTTTGCAGTATACTTCTAATACGTTCCTCACGCAATTCCGAATGAACCTTTAAGGTGCTATTTTCCATAGAATCCCTGATTTGAATTCGATAGAATCTGTATGGTTGGTGATATAATATTCGAATTTGAACTCCAAACCTACTCTAAAATTATCAAGTCTCTGAAAGAAACGACTTCGAGACTTATATTTGATGGGAATGTTTTTGGTTCAATTACGAAGATGAAATACTTTAAATTTTTCAAGTCATTCTATAGAAGATTTTTTTTATAATAATTTAATTAATATAGATCGGATCCAATTGGAAACCGGAAAATGATAACTTGAAGTTCATGCAGGATTTCCTGAGTACTATATAAGAAGAAGATAGCCAAATCATTTCCTAGGGCAGTAAGGTTGTGCATTTTGGGTTCAATACGTGAATGGATGACTGTTTAGGAAACGAACTTGAACAAGCACGTATGAGCTTCTGAACTCTCGTCAGAGCTTTTATAAATTTTTCATAGGTTTTCGCTCCCAATATCTGAGAAAGAAGTATCAGAAAATGAATGAGAATTATTAGAAAACGAAAAATTTCGGAGAAAAATTCCGAAATTTGTTTTCACATTTTTCAATAACGGTACGATCCTGAATATTTTGCGAAAAAAAAAAGTCTAACTAACTGCCAAGTTTCAATTTGATCACTCAGGCAGTTTCTGAAATATCAGAGAAATAACCCCTCATTTTTGAAGGATAATAACTCCAAAACCGTTTGGCTGATTTTGCCCATTAACAAACTTAACTGTCACATTTCAAAATCCAACCTACCCTGGAAGTTTCAAGTCGATAAAATTTTTCGTACGCTTGTGATCGTACCTATGGCCGGCCGGACAGTTTGCCGGGAAGGATCAATGTTGACATCGGATTCGTCATCAGTGAGTCCAAACTAGTCGTTTGAGACTATTTACGGGAAAGAATTCGAAAATTGCAGACATATGGCTGTTGATCCGAACATGCTCAAATGTAAAAAACAGCTACTTACCCCATCTGGTTTTAACCTTATTTCTTTCCCTGCTGCCGCTAAAAGCGCCCTCAAAATAGCTGTGGCAGTCCCAGTTTGCCTCGATGCAACCAAATGAACAGCTGTCTGATTCCGACTCTGTGGAAAAAAGGTTAAAGATGAGTGTGGAGTTCTCATGCAAATGCTGTGCATGCATGCCAAAGTTTTTAAACACACGGAAGGCAATGGCTCCAATTTTGATCGCCCAACGCTATTTCACAATGAAAATCAGAAATTTATTCAGAAGAAAATCATGTCATGCCAGAGAATTACGTCTTGTTAGTAGTTCACGGCAAATATACAAAGTTCATTCGATAATTAACTCGACTTATACCGTCCCAGCGAAAATCCGTTATTACAGTATTTTTAAAATCAAAATTGAAATTAAAACGAGTACCATATTTTTTTCTATTACATATCGTTCAGTTTATCCTTGGCATTTCCGAATGTTTTTTTGTCTGTTATAAGTATTATTCCAATATGAATAATATTTCAGTAGGAGTTAATGTTTATAAATGGATGCATAGCATACATTTGACATCTTTTGAGTCCAGGAAGCAATCCAAATATTATTAAAACACAGCATTATTGTTCTACTTCATGCCAGCATTGGAAAATCTGCCATATCAAAACAAGTGAAATCTGAATTTTTAAAGTATTTTCAAGAATTTCCACACATGAATTAATTTTGACTAATTCAGTTATGATAATGACGATATCTCATGTGAAGATACCCTTCGTTTCTGAATACACAAATGTGAAGCTTGATATTTTTGTATATTCATCACAAAAAATATCCTTTGAGCTGTCATTATTTAGTGCATGGAAAAAAAAGTATTCCAGAGTTGAATCATTTATATTTCGATAATAATAAATAAAAACTTTCCTTGAATTATTCACAAGTCTGTCCTAGAATTGTCAAATATTGTTCTATGTCTCGCTGTCAACGATTATGGCGCAAAGGTCCTTCGTTAATTTCATTCAATTAATTCTGCTGGATTAAATTTAATTGAACTATAAACTGATTGATCTGATAAAACTATTTCCCAAATAATTAAATGTATATTTGAAATGATGCATCTGTCTAGTTGCTATAAAACTTTCATGGATCCAAGAAGTGATTTCGAAGCCAGAACAACGCTAATTACCGAACGATTGATATGACTCATGGATTTTATTGGATAGTTTGCCCCCTGAAGATGTTGCCAGAAAAGCAATTTCATTTTTTTCTTGAATGGAATATCTCACAAGAATGCAATTGAGGAGACATTTTAGGCTAGCAAGGAGGCTCTCAAATATATTTTTCATAGTGTTGCTGTATGACTTCAAATAATAGAATAGTCCTAAAATTCATTTTGCACAAAAATTTTTTCTTAATTAATAATTACCATCCAAAAATAAATTTCAGATAAGCTCACTTATTCTGAATAAGAAAGGTAAGAAACGGAGCATGACCGAATTATTTTTGAACTAGTAAGTGAAGGTCATGTTGAATTTCAGAGTTGATTTCTTCTACTCCTCGATATCATAGAATAGAGCAACACTGAAGAAAATCTTTTTGGGTTTAACCTGGCTCTCTAAAATGTCTAGTCAATTTCATTCTTGGGAGATATTTGGTTTTTGAGGAAAGAATCGACATTGCTTCTCTGTCGACATCTTCAGGACTTTGTATATCAGCAGGGGCTTCTCAAAATAAGAATTTTGTTATGAAAAGCACACCTTTTTTTTGACAAGGAATCACCTATAAATTTTTTTCGCAAGTTTTTACTTACACCCTGTATATTTTTGCCATTCCCAATGAGTATGAAAGAGTATACACCTGAATTTATATGCATCTTGAATAATAATAATCAGGTCAGCAAGAATATGTCACCTTGAAAAAAATTAAGAGGTAGGAGAAAGTTGAAGAAGAAGGAGATTGATCTAAATATCAAGACTTACAGTGGCAACTAGCCCAAAACTGTTATCGATAAATTTCTTTCGATGCGAATAATCAATGATGGATACTCGCAGAAAGCCATCTACACCACAATCAACTCCAGAGTATTGAGTACTTCTCAATGTCAACTAGACTTCTGCAATTGTTTCTTCCAGACATGCATAATTTTTTTCGGTCTTGTACTAATTTCCGAAAATATTCCAACATGCAATCCAAGCGCGAATGCCATGATCGTTTTTATTTATTTTGAAAGGAAATTGCAGTCCTTTCTCAGGACAATGGGAATTCGAACACTGAAATGAGTGGAGAACAGGCGATAATGTAATAAAATGAAGGGAACTGAGCACCAGAAGCTATTGCAGATAAATTGTGGGAATATTTCACTTCATCGAGGAATTTCTGGTCGTCTTGAATGTTTTTCACCTCTATTCAAGAATTTGTAGGGCATTCGATAAATTGGTTTCGATTTTCGAAAAATATTTTCAATAGGAAATTACTTACCCCTCCAGTTGAATACGCATCCACTCCTCTTTTTGTCAGAAGAAGTTTGACGACATCTTCACGGGAATGCATTGCTGCTATATGAAGCACATTATAGTTATCCTGAAAAAAATCCACGAATTAAACAAGAAACAGTGATTTATTTTTGCGCGCATGTTCTGGTGAATGAATTGCTATATTTTATAGATTTCGATTTTTTCCCCAAAATTGTCCCAAAGGACTTGGTTGGACTGATGATGAATTCGCTGTCAGAATCGATTTTGTCTGGCTGGCTTGGTGAGTTCATTAATGTGTCAAATCGGCCAAACGGTTTCGGAGTTGGAAAGTCATTGGAAATTTTGAGGTTATTTCCCTTGTACTTATTTCAGGAACTATTTGAGTGATTGGATTGAAATCTAGTAGTTAGTTAGAGCATGAATAAGTGCAACTTTTGCAGAGTATCGTTGAAATCGTTCGGTTAGTAATTGCAAAAAAAAATTTTTTTTTTGGGAAACTCCAAATTTCATTATATTTTAGCAACCAAATTTCAGTTCAATCCAATTATAATTCCCGGAAATGAGGGGAAAATATTAGTCCACTTTCGTTATTTTTCTCGATATCGTTGTTTTTCCGGAAAAACTCCGATCCATTCATAAGAAAACCTGGTAGCTAGTTTGAAAAAGCTGATGCATGTTTTCGTGACATGATTGCCCTGAATATTGTTGGAATAACGAAAATATTTCAGCTTCCTGAAATTACTTAAAGATGCCCAAAGAAGACTTGAAAGTTATTATCCCTATTATTATTAGTATTATTATTATTGAAAGGAATTACAGATTAGTGGTAAGAGCCTATGAACTCAAAGAAAGGTAAAGGGTTGAACACACAACAACTTTAGTTTTCAGTAGGTTTCAGTCAAACATTCAACTTCAAGTAAAAAATACAAAAAGGAGTTCTCATAGCTTCTGGCTGAGCTTAAAAACTTCTTACGGTCCCAAATTACGGAAATCATAAGGAAAGAATCGTATTTCAATAGCTTTTTTGATGGTAACCGGCCTTCGAAAGAGGATAGACTGAAAATCTTTGAAACACGATAAAAGTTTTTTTTCTACTCTTTTATCATTCTTATGGTAAATTGAAATCGAAAGCATAATTTTAGGATAATTCTAATTGAAATTCCTATAAAATAATTGTAGTTCGTGAAAATTTTACAATCATTTTAGTATCGCCACTGATAAAAAATGTGAGCATACTCCGAAAAAGTTGGTTGTGAAATTACTTGATTTTGGATAAAAAATGAAAAGTACGAAATACTGAACAACTACTATATCAACCACAATGAATTTTGAAAATTCCTCTCTCCAACTTGAATACATAATCGTCAATATTTCAAAAAGTTATATTTCAATTGCCTGAAGCTACTCGAATATTTTTGTTCTATTTTTCTTTCTGCTTCTGAAAGTTTTTGTCTCAATTTTGTGTCGTTCTGGATTTCCATTGCTGACACCAGCCCTTTGTAAAATCCTCAAATAAATAATCCTAGGCTGAAAATAACACGAGTTACGTCTATTTCACAGGAATTTCAATTAAGATTATTCTAAAATCACATTTTGAAGTTTCAAGAATGATAGAAAGGAGAAAGGAATTTTGAAGATTCATTTTAGTTGATAGTAGTAATTTGTGCTTTTTATTTCTTATCCACAAGCAAGTAATTTCACAACTTATAATTTTGAAATAAGCTCACAATTCCAATTTTTGGCGATATCAAAATTATGGTCAAATTCACACGAACTAAAATTATTTCACAGGAACTTCCATTAAAATCAGCCTAAAATTACAATTCAGTTCAATTCACTATAAGAATGATAGAAAGTAGAATCATGTCACCAAAAAAACTGCAAAAAACCTACTACATAAAAGATATGGATTTTTGAAACCTTGCGAGCAAAATAAATTAAAAAATCATAACCCAAAGACTACAAAAATATATAGGGTATTTTTGGGCATCCCCAGGAGTGAGGAATATATAAAAAAAATTTCGACCTCACTACTTGGACCACCCTGTATAACTCTGAAAATGTCTAATCTCTAAGTTGTTTCTTTAAGGTTGCTATCGGGCACTTCGAAGAAAGAAGTCCAAAGTCTCTGAGGGTATTTTGGCTTTATAACCTTTCATGAAAATTTCAAGTCCCTATGTTTTTCTCTCGGTACCCACATTGTTCACAGCTGGTCGGGCACGAATTGATGATCAGTCAATCCAACATATTCTTTCAAGTCCTAGCTTAAAGTCCGAAAATAACCGATATTAGAACGGAATCAGGAGCGAAAATCAGGAAATGTAGGCCTTTTAAAAAATGGCAAATGGAATCAGCAGTTTCATTTCCTAACGAAGTATGACCACAATTTTTTATTCACCCAAACCTTTGTCGTTATATTCTCATTAAGACACAAAGAAAATAAAATGCATGAAAATCTAATATAAAAGCATGAGATTCATGATACGAGAAAACAAAAGTTTCCTTCGGTAGCTACTGGAAAAAATCCTTTCATCTAATCACAGTAATTTCCTCACGGAGGATATACGAAGGTGGTCGTAGATGTTATCGCTAAAATCGCTTTTTCATCATGAAAATGCGAATTTCAAACATTTCCTGACCACAATTTATATAGGGGGGAGTTGAAAAGAATAAATGGATAATGGTCTACAATTGCACTTCATGACGGTCTTGAACGCACCCCAAGTATCGTATTTTTATGATCTTAATTCAACTGTTACGTGAATGTAGAAAATGAGGATTATCGGGAGATTAGAATGCACGTTTGAAAGCTGAGCACCAATGTCAAGTTACAGGAGTAATAAACACGCAAATCCTAGAGGGATCCTTAAGCCACAGCTGTTATTTTCTGTATGACCTCTATAAAATAATAGGGGTTCTGTGTCGAAGGACTTAGGGTAGTATTTTTACCTTCTGGACAATTTTGAAGGTGACTATATTTGAATATTTCCAGATTAATATAAACACCGGCAAAATTGGGGAAACGGACAAGATCTCGATCTTGTTTGTAGTTCATTCTCTGTTGAACCCATTAGTAGATAATCGAATTATTTTTTATAGTAGCTTGTTTCTTCGGGAACATAACTGCTTCGATTTTTACGCGCTTGTTCCAGGGAACAGCGCTTTATCATTTCGTCACGATGTCTGTAATTTTCGAATTTCGAGCCGAAAATGTTCTTGAACCATTGGGTTGAACTCCCTGTCCGTCCGCCCGTCCGTCCGTGTGTGCTCTAACTTTCGAAGGAAAAGACGAAGCGACTTGAAATTGTCGGATAAGGTTGAGAGACCAAATATCCCGGTTAAGTACGTTAATGGGTGGAATCGGTTGGATAGTTTCGGAGATACGCCCATTTAAAATGTTTAGGTTAATTCCTCGATATCTCATGAAGTATTGACTCGATAGAATTGAACCTTAGTGGATACTTTCGGAATACCAACACGCAACTTAGAGCAAAATTTCGCGTGAATCCAGTTCTTATTCAGAAATTTTGAAAATTTTCGATGAAAAAATTTTTTTTCTCAGAAAATATTGATTAGATTCCAATGGAATCTGGCACAAACTTTGGAGTCGGTATTTAACAATAATGCCAGATTTCAATTCGATCCGATATTAACTTTCGGAGATATAAGAAAAAAAATCTACCAAATTTCGTTGTTATTTCAGATTTTTTTGAAAAAAATTTTTTCCCCGAAGCTGTGAATCATATTCGAGAAAAATTCCGCTTATATCTCGAGCTGTATATTCAACAGCAGTCTAGCAAATTTCAATTTGATACGAATAATATGTAAATTTTTTTTAATACTTTCATACCTTTTTCATTTCAATTTCACTGAAATTTTCACGTCGCCATTTTGCAATGTGAACAAGCGCATAAAAGCTGCTGACTTAACGTCAGTGATTTTTTAGGTTTTTTCTCGATATCGTAGTTTTTTCTGTGATAGTTTTTTCTGTGATTCAATAATGATGAAACTTTTGGGTAGATTTCACCCATTAACGAATTCGGCTTTCGTCATTAAGTTCCAAACCTACTCTACAGATATAGAGTTTCTAAGTTGTTTCTGTCAAGTTATTGTGTTTACGGTCGGCCGTTAGGACTTTCAAGAATCGCAAAACCAGTAGTTTCCTGGCAAGCCTGCTCAGTAATTTTTGTTATTTTTATTGTTTTCTATGATATTGATATGATATTACCTCAAAATAGTACGGAGGTGCCAAGAGTCTTCCATATTCTATCTATGGGATATGGATGAATCTTACTGACTAAAATTTTGTTCATTCATCTTCTCTGAAATAATCGAAAAGAATAGTGAATTCTTTTATCAACGATATAGTAACCTGATTGAGCTGATTCCATTTTAACTGAAGCAATTCAAATAAAAGAGTTGAGGAATTTGCTGGATTATGCCAACACCGTACAAGCAGAACCTGTTTTAATGAGATGAATATGCATGCTTTCAGTATTTCCCGAAAGTTCCGAAGAATTATTGCACTACGAATAACTACCACTACCACTGTGGTTCGCCAATAGGGGTTTTTCTTTTAAACGAAAATGTGGCCTGTATTCAGCACTTTTTCATAATAAAGTCCTTGAATTACTTTTCAGGAGCCTATCATTCCAGAAGTTCAAGTAAATTTATATATACTGGTTCATTTTGATCCACCAAGCAACAAACCCTAAAATAACATCTCAATTATCCCCTAGGAACTACCTGAAGTACGGTCTCATATCGTGATCTTTACGAAAAGTTCCTACTCAAGAAATTATGCACAAAGTTATAAAAATTTCATCAAATATTGTAGCTCTGCTAAATTAATATCATCTGTCTATATCTCCACCACATCGTCCACATCTCGACGGTTTGTTTACATAAAACTACCTGCTTGAACAAGTTCCAAATATAACCGTCAGGGCGCTGGCATATTCGCGGAAGTTCCCATTATGTATCATTCCGAACTTTGGAGATGTGTGATGGGATTTTTCGAAAAATATTCAGATCTTATGAGAGGTAAGAATGTTAACCCTTCAAATCTGCAGTAGAAATCAGTTTAAATGATTCAATTGGACAGAATATGTTAGTGCACATAATCAAGACCTTATTTTCGACTGATTCTGGATTGAATTCAGGCAATAGTGAATCGTCCAACAATTTTTATGTGATATCATGAGTTTTCAAATATTGGAAAACTCAATGGTGATATCAAATAGTGTTGATGATGGTTACACCATTCAAATATAGCGCGCCCACAATGACGTCACAACATGGGGGACAAAATTGGTGTTATCTCGAAATCCCTCCATTCACGAATCCTGTCATCGTCACCAACTTTCTTTCACATTTATGAAAGAAAGTCGCAGACCATGTCTCTTTCCCTATGATCGCGACTAAGGTAATCTATATGCATCTTGGTTCTATAGACATCTCAATCGATACAATCAAGAGACGGCACTTCTTTAATTCTTGATAAACATGAATCTCGGTTTCCATGTGTATGATCAATATTTATGAATATTAAAGCTCCCAACTTCCTCCTTATTTCCATAAAATTCCCATTCTCCAGAAGAATACCTTCCGAAATGGGTAGGATGTGAATAGTACAATACCTCATGTTTGTAGATATTTATGATGGAGGGGATTTATGCGAAGAAATAAATGGGAAAATGGTAACCCCAAAAATGCACGATGGAGTTGGATAGATGACTCACAATAGGTTAAGGCATGTTGCGTGATGTATTGTCCTAGATTTCGTTGGAATATCTTGAAAGCTCGTCAATCTAACACCCCCACACGTATCAGGGTGTTTGATGAAGCATCGTGATGGAAAATTACTGTATTATAAGTTGTAATTGCTCTTTGAGGTGATTAATGATTATGTTTTCACCTCCAATTAGATACTTCCATGACTTATTTGCACTATTTGGCGAAATGATCAAATTTGTGTTCATTTACGAAAAGTTATCACCATTGTACAGAATTAGTTTGAAACGATGTGTATTCTCAATAAAACAGACACGAAACTAACTTAATCATTCACCATTTAGCAGCTCAGGAGCAATTGCAACGTTTTCACATTAAGCTTCAGTTAGTTAAGCGACGCTGAGCTTTGAACCCTGATTTAAATAAATATTAGGCTTGCGCCGAGGTTAAATGTATCTAGATTGAAGTTATGCAACAAATTTGGTTACTTTGAATTGAATGAATTGGGTTTTCTGACTGAATTCATGTTGTTTATTTCAACCCTAATGGATGAAATATTCGAATTCAAAGGATGAAACCCATTTATATAGAGTACAACTACCATATTTTCATGAGTCAGGAAAAACGCATCTGAAAAATATATCTAACTGATTTTATAGCTTTCATAAAAATAATATAATGCAAGTAATGTTCCTGACTTGTTCATCATTAAGAGCAAATAATACCTCGAATATATCGGAGTGACTTCTGAAGGCCGAAGTTCGTTTTTTTTAAAGGATTTTTTCGGTGCAAATGGTTGAAAAAAATTGTAAGAATGCGCAATGTGGTCACTTTTTCATATTCTAGAATTTTCGGCGTAATGAAATTTGTAATGGAGTGAAAAATGGGAAAATAACTAACATTGTGCCTTCTCACAAAAGAATTGAGTACCTACATCCCAAACAAAATTTTCAAAACATACTCACTGACGCCTGCAGAACGTCACCCAGTTTTCTCCTTAAAACTTCAAAATTTCTCCCAATTCTAAGATTTCACGCGGCGATTGGGCATGTTTAAAACATGTACACCGCGACTCAGGTGCTTGACCTTGAGATCTTGAATGTGGCTGTGTTGCCTGGTCATAATTTACACCACGTGGTTGTTCTTAAGACTAGGGATCTCTTACTGATGCATTAAGATTTAAACCCCATGCAAATTTATAGATAAATATTCAGCTAAAAATATAATATTTTGTGATATTATGGGATTTAAGCTTCTGCATGGAAATACAATTCTGGCATTCGTAAAATGAATAAATAAATAGAATTGATTCATCTGAGATAAGGAACGGCTTACCCAAGGAAAGAATTTCTATTGAATTATTTTGATTTTCATAGGTATATTATTAATTGAGTTGATTTTGATTGAAGATAATGAAAACCCTAGCGTGGAATCCGAAGAATAAAAAGTATTCTATATCAATCCTTTTGAAATATCCTGTACAGATGGACTGACGAAGGTGTACGTTGAAAGATCGACTAACACAAGGATGCAATTTCTTTTACATCAGTTTGATATATTTTCAGCTCAGCTAATCGAGAATAATGATAACACAGACATAGCACCTTCACAATAATGAATTAGTGTATGATAGCTTGCCACATATTACATCAATGAATAAAAAAGTACTGAAGAATATTCATAAAACCATGATTTTCATTCCAAATATGTCCAAAAATAGAATAACACAAAATCTGCGTTGGAATATTTCCGAAAACACAAATATAACTTTCAAAATTTTAAAAAAATTATATTTCAAACATAGACTTAAAAAGTTTAAAAATGTCTTTGCTTTCAGATCCTTGTTCGCAAAGTTATCATTATGGACGTAACACTTCTACTGCCATTGAGTGATGTGATCTGGTACACGATGTCAGTCCTTGTTAGTATGAAATATTTCAGTTTCGTGTGTAGAATTTCCCAAAAACCACTATGATTTGTCTAATACTTTCCACTCTGTAAATTACGGTTTGTTCAAAACAAAACTAACTAGACCATTTAAAACCTGGAGTTTCAAATACTGACAAAATATTTTAAAGGGTTTTCCAATAAGAGGTGTTATTTTGATATTCAAAGAAAAATGCAATTTTTCAATATAGATAATCGGATGTTTATTTCATTATAAAGAAAAAGCTATGCCGTTAATAGTGCAAAATAACATCAGGCAAATGACTACCACGACCACGCTTACAGGACCATATTCTTTTAATGAAATTTTTCATAACCAAATCGCAAACTGGCTGCCCTGTGTCCTCGATAGCCTCACGAATTCCATCTTTGAGGTCTTGAATCGACGCTGGGCTGTTGGCGTAGGTGTTAAATCACAAGATCTCGGTGGCCAATTGTGATCACCTCTTCGGAAGATAACACGGTCCAGTAACTTTTCCCGCAAAAGATCCATGGTTTCGTTGCTTGTGTGGCACATAGTGCCGTCTTGTTGAAAGAAAACGTTGTCCAGATCAATACCATCCAATTCCGGCCATAAAAAAATCATTAATCATCTCTCGATAGCGCAATCCATTCACCGTAACCTCATTTTCAAAAAAGTAAGGTCCAATGACTCCGCCGGACCATAAAGTAAAGCACACCAAACAGTCACACGTTGCGTATAGAGAGGCTTTTCAACAATAACTCTCGGGTTTTCCGAGCCTCAGATGCGACAATTTTGCTTGTTGACGAAGCCACCGAGGTGAAAATGGGCCTCATCACTCAAGATGATCTTTCGATGGAATTCCGGATCATTTTCATGCATTTCAACGACCTAAGCAGCAAACACTCGACGTTGTTGATGATCGGCCGGCTTGATTTCCTGTGTTAACTGAACTTTATAAGTACTTGATTGTCTCAGTCTTTATAAGCTTTATAAGCCTCAAGACTCAAATCTTATGCAAAATACGGTGTAATGACGTTTGTGGAATGCCTAATTCCAAAGAACGACGAAGAATGGACAAACCTGGGTTTTCTTCAACACTTTTGACTACAGCAGCAATATTCTCGGTTGTTCTTGAGCGACGTGCACGGGTTTCATTCTTCACATCAAAAACTTGTCCCAACAGTTCGAATTTTTCCACCAATTTCTTTATTGCGGTCCGACAAGGTGCTTCACGACGACCCAAAAATGTTCGAGTTTTACGAACAGTCTTTGCCAAAGTTTCACCATTTTTATAGTGAATTTTAATAATTTCAATGCGTTTGTTGAAGCGTGTATCATTCCATCTTTATTAATGGCGTAGTTTCTACTTGTCCAATGTCAAAAAATGACAGCTTCAAAAGTGACATCTACCGAAATATTAGGCTATTCAAAATAACACCTCTTATTGGAAAACCATTTAGATATGAAGGTTAGAACAGAACAGAATGTTCAAAATATCATTTGAGAAATGCGCCAATAAACTGTTCCATTCCAATCAACGAAAAAGGGCAATAAATATAATGATGGCCAATAAAATGTCACTCACGCTGTTCCTGGCTCCGACATCCGATCCTAACTCGATCATCCTGTCTACCAGTGAAGTCCTGTTGTCTTTTACGGCATACATCAAAGGTGTCATGCCCGTTACCTGGAAACAAATCGGGTCACTGTTTGCTCAATAGTCTTACGAATGTTTTGTCATTTTAATGCAGGTGGATTTGTATCAGTTCGACGTATTCTTGTTGCTGTTTGTGGATTGCTTGTCACGATAGGAGAAAGTTAATTTTGAAGTTGTTTAGGGAGTCCAGGAACTAACTATGTGGATGTGATATAAATACTTCAGTATTCAAATATCAAAAATTGGTCAATGCAACGAGAAAAATTCTATAATAGCGCTGACGTGAGGTTAGAAGTTTTTTTTCACTTTTTCAAACTCCACCAAACGCAGCTTTACTTTTTGATGAAAAGATTTGGCGATATTCTGCATGAGCCTCAAGCTATAATTTTTCGATCAAGTACTGGATTCTAATTTGATCTTTACCTTCATCTCCGGAATCATTGGGCGGATTTTGCCCATTATTCATTCCACCTTCCTAATTATACCGAAGGGCTACAAATATAGTTAATAATATAATTTTTTTGGGGAGACACGAGATAGTGTAATAAAATGTTTCGACAGATTTGTCTCGACTTGGCCTCACATCTCGCTCAAGGCTGCCTCGTTGTGCATATTCTTTCGCGAGCTGCTCATGAGCAGCTCTGCTTCTGTGTCTGTACGCGACTTTTAACGGCGTTGTGCAGAATATTGTCCTAATATTATCTGCTCCACCGGATTATACAGGGTGTTTTACCAGCTCCATGACAAACGTTGACAGAAGGTAGCTGCGCTTCTTTTGACAAATTTTTTTCCTATGAACATAGGTCTGATTCGTTCTTGTTTCGTTACAAGCATTTGAAAAAATTAATTTTCATGTTTTGATTAAGTAGACCGACAGAAAATATCGGTTGATATGGTAATTGACGTTATTTTAATTATTCAAGGAGGACCAATACAATGGCCACCTCGTTCGCCTGATCTAAATCCCTTAGATTCTTATTTATGGGGACATATGAAGCAGCTTGTTTATCATATTGAAATCAAATCTCATCAACAATTTCTTAGAATTCGAGATGCAGCAAACCAAATACGAGATTATCCAAATCTGATTCGCCGAGTAACGGCATCTTCAATTCGTCGATGTGAAGCTTGCAAGCGGAAGGTGGACATTTTGAACAATTTTATAGTCTCAAAATTCCAATTATAATAATGATTTGAACATGAAAATATAATTCTTCAAATGCTTGTATCTTCTTAACAAAAACGAATCGGATATATGTTCATAGGAAAAAAAATGTTCAGAATAAACACAGCTACTATCTGTCAAAGTTTGTCATAGAGCTTGTAGAACACCCTGTATAACGATATGAAACAATTTTATTCCTAGTAAAATAAATTCATCCGTAAGCATGAGTTTGCTTCCAGACTCTTGAATATTTGAAGCACCTCTATGCTCAATTTTAAAATCACTTATGCGATAAAAAAGCAAATATAAATCAGTCAACCATGCATTATCATAATCATTTGCATAAAAATAAATAATAATTGAGTGCGTTATTCTCTCTCATTCTCAAGAAATGCCAATTAACTGCCATACGAAAAGTTTAATTGCCATTTATGGTGACATGGCTCTTTTGCAAACGGGTGCTTGTTCTCCTTATTTATCACAATTGCTCTAATTAACCTTTTCAGTTTTTATGGTGCTATAAAATGAAACGAACCTTCAATCGAATAAAGAACGAAATAAAAATCGAATTTTACCGGCATTCGAAAGATTTTAAGTATCATTTCGGACTTTTTTTGCAATGTGCCACACCCAAAGGCATATTTGTATCTCTCGAAAATGAGTAGGACACCACAGAACCCATTTCTCAGGAGAAAATTTAAATTTTTGTAAAGTTTTGCAGTGAGATTAATCAACTGTTTAAATATTTCTTGATTCTCAGAGCAGTCTCTTTCATCGTAACCTCTAAGGGCCGAATGAAAAGTGCTATAAAATTTCACGTAATAGTTTCACTTTATGCAAAGCTTAACTGGACATAAATTAACCTTACTAAGTATGGCAAAGGTAGTGCAAGAATCAATGTGGTCACGAGACGATTCACAACACAATAAGAAAATACAAACAAGGTAAAGTCTATAACATCAACCCGATAAAATAATAAACACATAAATACCCAAAAAGACGTTCGTCGATCCAACGAACAGCAGTAATCAATCTGACCTCACCTGAACTCGAACTGAGGCTGCAGAAATTTCGCGGCCCTGGTGTACTTATAGTTCGGAGTTGTTTGTTCATATATGAGAGTTCCTGCCAGCCTGGTTGTAAGGCCACGAATTTCGCACGCCCGAGATATATTTTCAATATATCCACGGAAAATCAAGACGTGTTGTGCGTGGATTGATGGATCGTTAGGAAGAATTGATGTTTGTTTTTTTTGTTGGAATATTGACTTACGGTTGCTATTTCTTAATAAAATATTAACTAATTTAAAGTGAATCATTTGTGTCGTATGACAATATATTTTTAGGGACCTATTTCAGGAACTACTAAAGCGATTGGACAGTTAGTTGGAGCATAACGATGTGCAATCTTTCGATACATTTTGTAGATATATCATGGTTAGGAATTAAAAAAAAAAATTTCTTCGAAAACTTGCACTGACTTTGAGCTCTATATTTCACAATTGTGCATCAAATTTTATATGGATCCGATCATAATTTTTGGAGATATTTGGGATCAAATAATGATGAAACTCCGTTGCTTCCTCGAAAATACTGATGGCCAGTTTTGTAAGAAATTTAGTATTCATCGTGTCCTTGAAAAACTGTTGAAAACTTTTAATATTCTGCGATATTCTAATCAAATTATTATCCCTACGAAATTCTGGCATGAACCATATCATTCTATCGGATCGTTATTCAATCAGGAATTGAAATTCAATTCAATATACATATTCTATTTCGGGTTATATTAGGATTATAAAATTTTGGATTGGTATATATGCGGAATCAGTGGGTGGATTCAACCCATTCAGGAATTCGGCCTAAGTAATCAAGCATCAAACCTAATCTAGAAATATTGACTTCCTAAGGAGTTTTTTTCGGAAGTCATTGTGTTCACGATTGAGTGTCAGGAGATTGATACTATTTTTGCCTGGATAAAGATACTACGGTGATTTTTCAATTTTTTTTGCTCAATTTTGCCGTGGAATTTTGCATTACACTCGATTCGGAAATCTCGCCACCAAAAAGAATCGAGGCGAGACGGATTTGTTCTATCAGATACGCTATATTTTCATCTTCATAATTCCAATCACTTCATAAATCCTTCAGGACATTCCATTGTTCTCTATTGAAGATAAAGAAGGATTTTCTCACCAAGTCTATAACTCCAGCCAAAGGTACAGTGTTTGCCTCCTCCCCAGCATTTGCTATGGCCTTCTCCATAGATTTGAGCACTTGCTCCACGGGACCCCACTCAGCTTTCTGGCAGAGATTGAGAACTTTTTGGGCCGCATCTCGTATACTTGCCCCAGCACTCTGAGGTTTAGGTGCTGGGACTTCTTCTGTCTCGACAGGGGAGCTGCTGATGACATCTTCCTTTTCTTTTTCCTTCGGTTCTTTGTTGCTACCTATAATAAACAGAAGGTTGAAAATAATTCGTAAGTTGAATGGGTTGATATGCTGTCATTTAGAGTTTTGATGAACGAGCCTGAGATGGATTGGTTAATGACACACACTGTGGATATAATATTGGTGTTACTAAACAGAGAGTTTCTACATTCTGATCAACTGAAAAGGAAAGGAAGTGAAGAACGCTATCCTCTCCAAAAGGCTATCCTCTCCAAAAGACTTATTATTAATGCAAAAATATTTTTTTGGAAATAACTATCATGAGTGATACTACGGAAGTGATACACCTACAGAGAATAACTAAGTCAACTTAATTTTTTGGTAATGTGAGAGTCTCACACAGGGCCGTATCTAGGGCGTTGCAAAGGTGGCACTTGCCACTTGCGCGAGCTCCGCAGGGGCGCCAAAAAATATCGAAAGATAGAAAAATAAGAGCGCCAGGCGAAATAATTTGAAAGAACATAACTCGGTTTTCATGTATACGCCTCGCCATAAGGGATGCCGAAAAATCTTGGAACATAAATATTGCTGGCCTTCCCTAGAATTTGCCTTAAATAATCACAAGGTCAGCGACATTTTAATTTAAGGTAAAAAAATATGGATATGGTCATTAAATGGTCATAAATAATTCTGTCGGGTCCAAAGATGCCGCACTAAGGTCATATAATAATAAATATTATCGCCCGTCAAGCCGGGTCCAGATGAGTGTAATACGAAAAGCGAATGCAGTAAAATTTGATGAACGATTCTGCGAATAGTGCGGACGGCACTTGAGCTCAGCCTCGAATAATATATTCAAATGCATCGTTCGAGTTGAAAACCAAGTCCTGACGGAGCGGAAAGAACGCTGTCTAGAACCATAAAACTTCCTGTTATTTATGGCATTCGCTGTTCACATTACACTCATCTGGACCTGGCTTTACACTCATCTGAACCCGGCTACAGAATATTTGCTTACCCCTATTTTCACGAGATTTTTGTGCTTCATCAATGTCGGTATCTCTTCGACAAACGTTTCCACATATCTTTGTGAGAAGTGCGGCTTGTTTCACACAATTATCTGATATTCCAGAAATTGATTCTAGTTTCAATTCACCATCGTTTCCCACATTTCTTTTCATCAAAAAAGTATATTTCAAACTATGTTGAATGCTTAGTGTGTTTTTGAGTTTCTAGCCATAAATCTAATTTATTGTTTCATATTTATTTCGACTTCCATGAAAAGAAATTGTGGTATTACATGATTGAAATCTGTATTTCAATGGTTTCAAGAAATATAAGTGGAAATCAGTATATAATTTCAAAACATCAACGAAAATATATGACTAAAATTATGAAGAAAAAAATACAACACGAAAATATAATTGATTGAAAAAATCTACGCAAATGGGGGGTGCTGTCTAATATTTTGCCACAGGCGCCATGGTGTCTAGATACGGCCCTGGTCTCACATCGAGAAGGCTTGTGCATATCGGACAGATTTCTTCTCATCTTATCCCCAACATGTTCAGTGGTATTTATATCAGTTGAACGGGGTTGCCACGGAAAACAGTAACGTCAACATAACACGCATCGTGCTCTCTTAGACAGAATCGCGTTTCGACGCAAAATAGGACATTATGCCATTCTACTGCATGCTGCTATCGTTCTCTGTACAAATTCGAAAGTTGACGTCAGTGGTCCGCAGTTAAAGGCTTTAATGATCTTAGACGGAATAATAAGATTTTTCAAGTTTTTCTGGGTTTTCACTACCAATATCTGAAGCAGAACTATTAAAATTATATTAATTATATAATATAAAATTGTTTTGTATGGAAAACGCCCTTGCGGATTGCAGAATTGTTTGTTGTTGAACTATTTGTCAAGGGCAGTTCCTTGGAAAACATATACCCTAATGAACAATACAGAAATAATATAAACGATAAACAAAGCGAACTGTTAGGTTTCAGAGTACAAATCTGCCTCTTTCATCAGACAAATGAGGTAATTTTCAGAATTATTTACTTTCGATTTTCTGTCGAATTGGCAGTTTTATGGAATCACAGCAACAATTTCACGTGGTTTGAAGGTCTTTTAATTCTACCTCTTTTTCATGTAAATTCTGCCAAATACGGTCCATTTTTACAGAAATAACTCTCTCCATTCAACAAAATGCAAGAGGGCTGTTTAATTCTTCTTTTCAAATTATCTGATTCCGACATCAGTATTTTGGTATTTTCCAAATCTATCACGTGATTACCAATGATAGATGAAAGATTGGGACAGTACAAAAATACTGATGTCGAAATCAGATAATTTAAAAAAAAACCTTTGAATTGGCAAAACTGTTTCGGACTAATAGTCATTTGAAATTCAGAGGTTATTCCTCTAGTATTTGGAGAATCACTGAAGCGATGGATTCGAACTTGGCAGTTGGTTGAAGCAGGCTGACGATCAACTTTTTGCGAAATTTTGTTCAGACTGTTAGTAGGTAAAATTGGAAAAAATCATCGAAATTTTTTGAAAATATTTTTTTTTCGTGAACTATTTAGCATATTTGAAGAGAATTCTGTTCTGAGCTTGAACTTTATATTTCACAGCAGTGAACTGAATTTCAGTTTGATACGATTATAATTTTCGAGATTATTGGAACTATCAACATCTAAACAGTGTGTCAATTTGAATAAGTGCGACCCATAATATCTTCATAAAGAAACAGAAAAAATTCAAAAAGTGTCGAGGTAGAGTTCGTAGGGAGAGATTTCATACTTTTGATTGCAATAAGTTTGTATCAACCCTGTAAGTATGGTGACTGCAACCCCTGAAATCTTGAAATAGAAAAAGAGTTGAGTAGCACCTCGTTTTTATGGTGATTCGATTTCGTTTTTTCATAATGTCATACACTTGATCGTTTTCATCAGTACTTCCGAAACATTAAAAAAAAACAGAAAAGCACTAACGTGAGGCCAAGAACTTTTAAGCGCTTCTCGAATTCAAACTATTAGATCAACACAAAATTTTGCACCTTATTGCGTGTTGGTAATTTCCACCTGATTACGGAGTTTCAATCTGATTGTAATTGTACTTCTTGAGATATTGCGGAAATAACGTTAAAATTCCAAATAACAACGAAATTTGGCACATTCTTTTCGCTCCTATTTCCGAAAGTAAATATCAGATCGAATTGAAATTTGGAACATTATTTGAAATACTGACGATTAGGTTTGTGCTGAATTCTATTGCAATCAAAGCAATATTTTCAGAGAAAAAAATTTTTCATCGAGAATTTCTTATATTTTCTAACAACTGAATCCACACGAAATTTTGCTCTAAGTTGCGCGTTTGTATTTCAAAATTGTCCACGAAGTTTCAATTCGATCGAGTCAATACTTCATGAGATATCCAGGAATTAACCTCAAAATTTCGAATCAGCCTAACTCCGAAACTATCCAACCAATTCCACCCATTAACGAACCTAACCGATATATTTGGACTTCAAACCTAATCTGACAATTTCAACCCGCTAAGACTTTTCTTCCGAAAGTCAGAGCACATACGGAATGACGGACGGACAGAATTGAATTTGACCACGGATTATTCTTCAGGTGGTTCAACCCAATCGTTCACGACAATTTTCGGCTCAAAATTCGAAAATTACAGACATCGTGACGAAATGATAACGCGCTATTCCAAGAACAAGCGCCTAAAAAAAGTAGCATAGTTACGATAGCAGCATTTTCTAGAATCCCACGTGGAAAGAAAGCAGAATTTCCAGATGCCATGATGAACATTTTTTCCAAAATATCACCGAATTTGTTGTCTCATTCTTTAGTTATTTTTACTTCTTCAGAGTATTAGATGAAAGAAATACATATTAATAGAGAAAGTCTAGTTAACAGCGTTTTGGAGAAGGCCATCAAATTACTTTCAAAACTTTCAATTTAAGATTTCAGGGCTTGATGACATCAAGCTTCATGGGTTGGTAGAACATGAATTTAACAAATTTCTGTATTTTTTGATTGTGCATCGGGGCCCGATATCAAGGGTGGTTTCTTTTCAAATTGACAATACGGCAACATCTATTGAATTTTTTGAAGTTGAGCAAACTTTTGTAGTTACCACCTCAATAACAAGTCTGACAATGATAATGTTGGAAGCAACACATCTATCTGTGCATAACACCCTTTACCTGTATCATTAGAATCCTTCTTATCATTTCCAATTCGGGGGGGTCCTTTACCCCCTTTCTTACCCCCCGTGGTAGACATCGCTCAAGTTATTTCATAAAACATTTATTCTGAATAATATTTATTAAAGTTCCATTCGTCTAGAGGCTCTCTATTCGGTCGAACAAATTCCAAAAATTCACTGTTTAAAAATTTTAAAGATTCCGCGTTCAGTTTGCACCGGCAACTATCCGACCGACAGTTCGACCACTAAGAAATATAGTTCATCGTGATAAGATTCGAGGAATACAGTTTGCGAGGTCTGCCGGAGACTTCAGCGCACAAGTTCAGCTTTCAGACTGGCTCCAACCATTTCAGCGAATCTCTGCTGTTTCAGGATTTCTAAGTTGCCATAGAGCCGTTTCACCCCACTAGGTCGTAGTCAGATTTGATTATTTGATTCGAAGAAGCTGACATTCTCTATGTGACAAATGACCTACGAACAACACGCGAATACATCGTCTCATTCGATGGTTGAATCAATTCTCTCATTTAACTTTCTGATTTTTTTGTGTGAATATTCTAAAAGGACTGCGGAATGGTAGGTTTTGTTGTTCCACTTTCATCGCTATTTTTTTCGTGATGAGATCGAAAGATTGCGTACCGTGGAGTTGATTTTCGGTTTATAGCGTATTTTACGGGCCGAATTGAATAATTGATTTGGTTACGTGTTGTTAGTTATAGTAATTTACACTTCTAATCAGGTTCAGCTTTTAGAGTTCTGGGTAGTTCATAATTATGAATTTGATCCAAATATTTTCAGCAATGGATTGTTTTCGGCTTAAAATTTGACAGTCTCAGATATTTGGCAACATAACAGCGCAACGTTACTAAGAAAACTTCTCAGAATTTAGAACCTCTCTATGAAATTTCATATATGGGGTGTTTAACAAAAACCACTGTTATATATATCTTTTGAGATGAGCAGTACATTTTTTTATATAAACAATATGTGTTATCACAGTATTAGCAGAGGAGATGTAAACGTAGTACCATACATTTTTACGTATGATACAAGAGCACAGATGAATACTCCAGGAAAATCTCTGTCACCCCTTATAAGTGTAGTGAAATTGTTGTTTGCTATTGAAGGGCTTCTTTTTCATCAACAAAATTTCTTCTTTCCTATTCGATGTAGTTTGATATCTCGAAATCACACCTGAAAATAAAAAGAGAAGACGAAAAAGCCAATGAACTTGTAGATGACTTATTACTCATTAAATTAATTTGAAGTTCACGATCCATCTCAAAAAAGAATCATACACCGAATGAATTGCCTCGAAACCATCGTCAAGTTTATATATTGCACAATTTTAAACTGAATTATTCTAAAAATATCAGGAATCTGGAAATAGGCTCGCTATAATGTTCCAATAAGATAAATGTTTCCCTGTAAGCATAATCTCACTGCAGTTCTAACAAAAGTGAAGTTATCTCTTGTCCTAGAACTGCAGTGAGGTTATGCTTACAAGGAAACATTTATTTTGTTAGAACATCATAGTGAGACTTGATGTCCGAAACGTCGGCAAAGTTGTGAGAATTTAACAAAAATATAAAGCCTATTTCCAGATTCCAGATATTTTTAGAATAATATTGAGTATGGACGTAATCACTCAACAGATATTAACTGAATGTTCTATTGTTTCCTCTTCTCCGCATTCGACCGAATACCCTTTGAAGAGGAAACTATTACAGCAACCATTGCCGGTTCTGAGTCGATTCAAAATGCGCCAAATTTCCCTAGGAAGATTGAAACCATGAACTCTTTTTGAAGGCTCGCTGATCAAACCTTTGTTGACTTGAATGAAGGGTATATCAAGGAGTACTCTATCTGATGAAAAATCGTTTCCTACACAATCTGCGCTGCTGGAATATCTCGTTTTCAAATAATTTCTCACGCACTTATTAGGTGAAGAACCTTAAAATCAAGGTAAGGTACGTTAATCGGCCAAATTGGCCGAAGAATTTCGAAGCCATACCAATTTGAAATTTTGAGGTTGGTTCCTCGATATCTCAGGAAGTAGTATCCGATCAGATTGAAATTTCGAAATCAGTTTTAAAATACCAATGCGCAAATGAGTGCGAAAAATGTGAGCATATACTCATTAGTTATTAGAAAAAGTCAAAAATTTTTCAACTTTCACTCGAAAAATTTTTTTTTTCGGATGAAAGGTGAAACAAAAGGATTTAAAATTTCAATACGATCCGATATCTGTTATCAGGGACAGCAAGTAAGAAATTCAAATTTCGTTGGTTTCTGAAAGTTTCAGAGTATTTGCTAAATATTTCAAGAAGTACTAATGCGATTAAATGGAAACTTCGTATTAGTTGAAAAATACTCACAAATTTTTTTCAAACACTAGGTTTTCAAATTTCGATGAAATTCGGTATAGATCTTGAAGTTGATATTCAACGAATTGATCTCAATTCGAATACGATCCGGTATTCCTTATCAGGTGCAAAATATGTCAATTCCGTTGTTTTTTTGAAAATTGGAGGTTATTTCCTCAATATGCTAGGAATGAATGACACGATGATATAGCAACTTCAGGACTAATGGTGGAATATCGACTTGCATATTCATGCAAAATCGTATCAATTCTTTCGGGAACCATTCATCATATTCCAATAAAATTCTCTAAATTTCAGTTGGATCCGATATGTATTTTAGGCTATATCGGGGAAAACATATGTCAAAAATCGTGGCTATTTGAAATTTAATATTATGTTCTCAAGATCATCTCAAGAATATTTGACACGAATATATTTCTAAGAGTCAGTTGTTAAATACTGACATGAAAGTTCGTGCAAAATCTCATGACGACATATCATACTGACACAAATATGAAGAATGAAACATCCATGCCGTTTTGTGCTTATGAAGTATATCTTCTGAAATATTGCAAGTCTATACATCAAATTTATCTGTTTCTTCTGATTTGTGACGATTTCTGACAAAATCTGGATTTTCATAGTTCCTGAAGAGAAGTATTCAATATGATCAGAGTTTCAATTTTGCACGTGACAATCAATATATAGGTTGCCGAGTAATCGAACGATCCATGATGTAAAAATCATGGTGTGCTCATCTGTAAAATGAGTGACGTCAGCTGGTTGAAAATGCAAGGAGTTATATATTCTGTGCTTTGAATTTGCATCTTAATTCAAAGCACAGAATATATAACTCCTTGTATTTTCAACTAACTAACGTCACTCATTTTAGATATGAGCACACCCATGATGCAAAAAAACATGGTGTGCTCATCTGAAAAGTGAATGACGTCAGCTACAAGGAGTCATATATTCTGTGCACAGAATATATTACCCTTTGTATTTTCTGCTAGCTGACGTCACTCATTTTTCAGATGAGCATATCATGTTTTTTACATCATGCGAACAATAAAAAATATTTTCATTCAACATAAAACATTTTTTATTAGTTGCGAAAAGCTATGTATTATAAATTATGAAGCTCCACGAACTGTCACAGACATTGAAGAATGATCTAATTGAAAAATTATAAAAATACTACGGAACAAAAGAAAACCCGTTAGAAAATATCAGTAGATTTCGAATATTCAAGTACAGGATGATAACTCTTTTTATGGAATCAGCAGCCTATCCGATTCCTCTGATGAACAAGTACATAATCAGTTTAGAACGCAATATACGTAATTGAATCCTGGCCGAATGTTTTGATGAATTAAAGTAGTGCATTATTGAATCTGAGCTCTATTATCAACGCTCAATTGATTTTATTGTGTTATCTTTATCGATTATCTCTCCTTTTCGTTTTTATAACTGAAAGTATTTCACTCAGGATGTCCCCGCAGTGACTTTTTCACGAAACTAGGATAAACAAATAACTGATTTGCTAAACAAGTAGTAAAAAATAGTAACTACCATGTTGTAAACAACAAGGTGTGCTCATCTGCAAAAAACGTGATGTCAGCAAGATCAAAATACAAGGAAATAAATATTCTGTGCTTTGAATTTGCGTGTAGTTTTATACGTCATCATTTGTACTTATAGATGAGCAGATGAGCACAACATGTTTTACTTACATCATGGTTACTAATCATTGGGCCATATTTATAGTTGATCCTTGAGGATTCCTCCATGATGTGAAAAACAAATTTTACACAAGGGTTTATTATTTTCTCAGTTCAATAACCCAATATCATTGATTTCTCAAATAAATCATATATATTATTTATAACTCATTGGTTTTTCACCGAACGAAAATCAATTCAATGAAGAAATTCATGTGAAATATTCAAATTCAATAGTAACTACAAAATTATCCATGTCGAAACCAAAAGTACCTACATAACTCCTAGAGTCGTTAGAAATCAATAGGAACAACACCCGCAAAAACCTATTGAATGAACAAACAGATGTGAATAGCTCTCCACTACTGAATATTTTTCTGTAACCTAAAAACTCTGAAGCAAACCCCAATTTATACCTACTCTCACTTTTACGCTTTTGTATAATTATTTAGGCACGTTCCGGACCATATTCAAACCTTGTTGTACTACATACCATCAGTCAGTAAAATGTAGATACCTGAAGAAGCTATATTAAAGCGAAAGATTTTTAGCAACTTTCTTCGTGTTTTTTTGTGATTTCGTGGTATTACTATGAGATGGAGTTTTTATGTCCGATTGATCATCAGAATTATCAATTACCGTATCCATGTTGTCTGTCTCATCTGAATATATTCCCGAAATATTGTAGATAAACCTATTCACTAAGGTATCAACATATAACGAAAATTTTGCTGGAAAGAATTGAAAGAGTCACTTTATAATTAAGCCTAGAGGATATTATTCATAAAAATCTTAAATATTTTTTTATTCCAAATCACATTTCGCAAGAAATATTAGAGTTGAAAAATAAGAAAATTATCTTGGTGTTGAGTTTTCTTAAAAAACTACTTTACAAAGGTCAATTCACTATGTTGTTTCTTTCGTTAAAGTTAAGTTAAATTTCCGAAAAATATTTTCTACTAATATTTTGCCAGTACGATCTTCACGATATTACTTATTAAATTGCGTGTCGGTATTACACAAATAGAAATGAAATTCAAATCAGAAAGCGTTTGCGCCTTTTGACATATAAGGGAAATAACCTCAAAATTTATAATAGCCACAAAATTTTTCGCCAATATCTCTGCAAATAAATATGGTCTCAATATGTTGACTAAGACCTGTACCAAATTGTATTGAACTTTAATGAATAGCTTCCGAAAAAAATGTTTAGAAAAAATTCAATATTTTTCCAATACAATTCCCACGAAATCATGCATTAAATTGAGCATTTCACAACTAGTTATGATGTTTCAATTTGATCGCGTTAGTATTTCTTGAGAAACATTCGGGAAAATTAACTTAAACTCTCAAATTAACAACAAATAAGTAAAACAAAATTCAAGATTTTCCGCTAATATTAAATGTGTGGATGTGATTCCTACTAGGATTCAACTTTGTTCTGAAAAATATCATTGAAATGAAAAAAACTCACCCGTCCTGTGCAACTTATCTGAAAAAAATTTTTCCACAGTGCATATATCCGATAAGAGTTCACTTGATTCACAAAATACCCAATACACAAACTGAAGACCTAAAGTTATTTTCAATAACTTCTCTCAAGGTTGAATTCGACTGAATAATTCTAAAAGAGAAATTTCGTTCCGTATAGTTGTCAGATACACTCTACTAAGAGGGTGTCAAATCTCAACGTCTGTTTAATGTAAAAACGTTCAATTCAAACGAGTAGTTTGCGTACCACCAGATGTTGAAACATGCGGAATATTCTTGTCTACGGTCCCCGGTACAGACTCCATTCTGAACAGGTCAATTATCGGCTCCTGCCTTAGTCTTAGGCTCGTACCCTAAGTATTAGATTCTCGACAATTGATGAGATTTCCGGTTTGTTAATTGATTTGTTTGCATATATCCTCCAATTTGTTTTATCATATACATGCTCATTATCTTTTATATTCACCCCCATTTCAAAGTCTCAGTACGAAAAATATTGGATTTCGATTGAAACCAGTAGCGGATATCCACATGTTGACGATAATTGTACTACGCAATCCAAAATTGATGGAAACCTCCGATCGACCGAATATTTTGGAAATATTCATTATTTTAAATAACGCTTCTTAATTCGCGTTCTGCATGTGAAAGGGTTATTCAGTTACACAAGAGTATTTATTGAGATTTCAATGTTTCAAATGAATTTTTTCATGGAATTAGTTTTTGGGTTGTGAAAAACCAATGATTTATGAATAATATTTAAGTTTTATTTAAGATATAATTCAGCTCCATGGAGAAATTTATGGTTATATCCCGTAATTCGCAGGGTGATATCTATAAATAATAATTGTTATCCGAGTTCTTGTAGTTATGTTTCAGATATTAGGAAAAAAACCCCAAAAATAATTAATTTGAACTACTAACGATTATGAAATTGTCGAGAACATCGATGGGGCCTTTGCACATTGTGTTTATGAAATAATTAATCAATCCATTGAAAATGTCTCAATATATGTTGAAAATTTGGTAACAATGTTTTCATCTACTTTCAGATATATGATTCTGGATGAAAAGTTAACCGATTATTTCACTGAATTCCAATCTTAGAACCGAATGCGATGATCCATTCTCGGGATTATTGGAAATTTGCAGCATTTTTCTTTATAACTCAGGGACTACTGGTCGGATATCATCCGGGTAAAAATTTTTGTGTTGAGTTATGCAACAGTAATCAACGTTGAGAATTTCACAAAAACTCGGTGGTAAGTTTCCGAGAAATAATTTTTTTCCCTCCAACCTCCAACTCGTATATGAGTTGAGAAAACTCTTGTCTGATGTATAATAATAATAACCCCCAATTTTAAGCGCTTAGGGTACACCAATCCTGCTGAAAAGCTTGGAGGATATATCCCGAGCGACACATGATTTTTCTACCAAATTTCACGGATTTCGGTTCAGTACTTTCCGAGAAAAGCTCCGGACAACGGACGGCGGACGGACGGATTTTGGTTTATTATTTGATAAAATCAAATAATATTGGTTTATTATTTGATAAAATCAAATAATAAACCTTAGTGATCGACCAAAAAAAAAATTTTAACCCCCCCTGAAAATTTCACAGTTTACGTTTTGGAGTATGTAGATTTGAATAAACTAATAAAAAAAATCCTTCCGTCCGCCGTCCGCCGTACGCCGTCCGCCGTCCGTTGTCCGGGGCTTTTCTCAGAAAGTACTGAACCGAAATCAGTGAAACTTGGTGGAAAAATCGGGTGTCGCTCGGGATTGATCCTCCAAGATTTTCAGCAGAATCAGTGTACCCTGAGGGCTCAAAATGGGGGGGTGGGGGAAAAAAAAAATATTTCTCGAAAACTTACCACCGAATTTTCATGCAACTCAGAACGTTGATTACTGTTGCAAAACTAAACCAAAAAAATTTCACCCGGATGATTTCCAACCAGTGGTTCCTGAGTTATAAGGAAAAACGCTGCAAATTTCCAATAATGTCGAAAATGACATCATCGTATTCAGTTCTAAGATTGTAATTCACTGGAATAATCGGTTTACTTTTCATCCAGAGTCATACATCTAAAAGGAGATGAAAATATTGATTACCAAATTTTCAACACATATCGAAAAATGTTTAATGGATGCGTTTTTATTTTATAATCACAATTTGCAAATGCCCCATCGATGTTCTTGACAATTTCATAATCGTAAGTAGTTCAGATTGAATATTTTTGGGTTTTCTCTCCCAATATCTTAAATATAACTACTGAAAATCGAATCAAATTATTATTTATAGAAATTACTCTGCGGATTACGGGATTTAAGATTAAATTTCTTCATCGAGCTCATTCATATCTTGAATAAAACTTTTATTTTATTCATAAATCATTGGTTTTTCAGAACACAAAAACCAATTTCATGAAAAAATTCATTTGAAACATTGAAATCTCAATAAATACTCTTTTATAACTGAATAACACTTTTACATGCAGAACGCGAATTAAGTAGCGCAATTTAAAATAATGCAGATTTCCAAAAATTTCGGTTGATCGGAGGTTTCCATTAATTTTGGTTTGCGTAATACGATTATCGTCAACCTGTGGATATTTGTTACTGGTTTCAATCGAAATCCAAAATCTTTCGTACTGACAGTTTGAAATAAGCGTGAATATAGAAAACAATGAGCATTTATATGATAAATCAAATTGGAGGATATAATATGCAAAAAAATCAATAGCAAACCGCAAATCTCATCAATTGTCGATTATCGAGAATCTAATACTGAGGGTTGGAGCCTTAGACTAAAGTTAAACACCTGTTCTGAATGGGATCTGTGACTTTAGACAAGGGATATAGCGTAGACAAAAATATTCCGCATGTATCATCATCTGGTTGTCGGCAAACTACTTGTTTGAATTTCACGTCTTTACATCAGACTTTCGGATTTGACACCCTCTTGGTTGAGTGTATCTGACAACGATAACTACGAACGAAATTTATAATCTAGAATTATTCTTTCGAATTCAACCTGATGAGGAAGATTGAGTTTTTTTATCATTTCATTAATATTTTTCAGAACAAAGTTGAATCCCAGTAGAAATCACATCTACACATTTGATATTAGCGGAAAGTCTTCAATTTTGATTTACGTATTGACTAATTGTGAAATATAGACACTCGATTTAATGCAAAAATTTTTTTTTACATTTTTTTTTCGGACACATATTCATCAAAGTTCAATGAACTTTGGTCCAGGTTTCAGAGTCAACATTTAGAAACAGTGTTTCAAATTTCAGTTTTGACCGATATTTATTTGTGCAGATATTGGCAAAAAATTTCGTGACCATTTTGAATATTGAGGTTATTTCCCTAATATCTCAAAAAGGACAAACCCTATCTGATTTGTAGTTCATTTTCAGTTGTAGAATACTGACACGAAATTTAATAATTGTGGAAAATAGAAAGATTTTCGAAGAGGTGAAACGACTGTGGAACGTCTCTTCTCATTCAAAATATTTTAAATTTTGCTACTCAGTTAGCGTTCTGGATGTCGAAATGTTATTCAATTATACAAGTGTATTTATTGAGATTTCAATGTTCACAAGAATTATTTCATGGAATTGGTTTCTGTGTATTGAGAAACCAATGAGTTATGCATAATATATAAGTTTTTTGAGATAACAATTGGGTTATTTGAATGAGAAAATAATAAACCCTTGTGTAAAATTTGCAGCGTTTTTTTTTATTCGTTCATTCAAATCTACATACTCCAAAACGTAAACTGTGAAATTTTCAGGGGGGGTTAAAATTTTTTTTTTTGGTCGATCACTAAGGTTTATTATTTGATTTTATCAAATAATAAACCAAAACATGGTGTACTCATCTGTTAAATGGTTGCCGTCAGCTAGTTGAAAATACAAGGAGTTATATAACAGGATATATATCCTGTGCTCTGAATTAACATGCAAATTCAAAACACAGAATTTATTATAACTCCTTGTATTTTCAACTAGCTGACGTCATTCATTGTACAGATGAGCACACCATTTTTTTACATCATGAATTCCTCTTACGTATTTCCTGCTCTGTAGCCACCTGAGTTTGCATTCTGTGCTCCTCGAATGCAAGGAAAGTTACATTTCGGACTATAGAAACTAAACTTCGAAGCAGCCTTCGGTAAGGAATCCTTGAGGAAGTCTTCAAAGAGCGACTTTAAATACGGCCCATAATATCCACTGAAGTACGTGTTTATTCGACTCTTCCTGAGGTATATTCTCGAATGTCAGACAAAATTTTTCGAAATCGACATTCGTCTGAAGACATAGTCACACAGCTTGAAATTTTGTGTTCTCGATCAGTTTATAGACTTGAAAGTCACATGAGACAAAAAAAACATTGAATTGCATGAGCAGGCAACATCGAACATACGATTCCTGATGTATTATGTCCAAGCTGCATAGAATATTTCAGGTGTCGACACTTTCCTACCATGATGTAAAAAACATGGTGTGCTCATTTTAAAAAAAGAAACGTCAGCAAGATTAAAATACAAGGTAATATTTATTCTGTGCTTTGAATTTGAATGAAAAGAGTGACGTCATCATTGGTAAATATGATCACAGATAAGCACACCATGTTCTGCTTACATCATGCTTTCCTACTATTAAGGGGCCTTTTGTGCTATGGAGATTCGGGTGTAGCGAGCGCCCTCTTTCAGCTCTTACTTAAGTCGCGCGCGCAGTACCATCTTGCGTCTTAAGCACCCTACGTTATCTGCCTGTAACGCTTGGCAAACATCTCAAGATCTTGGATATACGCTCATCCCCAACGGTCTGGTACACTCCCTTGTGTTCCTTACAAGGAGTGTCCACTCACGTAGGCATGTAAACGGCTTAGTTTGGTGCATGTCCTGACGAGTTCCCCCAAACTGAGCCGGGACGAAACGTGACACTTCCCCAAAGAGGTTGAAGCTACTTCGCAAATCTTCAAAAGCTTCAGTGGTGACTTTCCGACGTGATTCATTTCAACGACGGTGTCACAGTTTCTGACCCTTCGCGATCATCTTCGCTTCCAGTGAGAACCTCGCTTGTCACTGTGTGAACCTATTCGTTCCTCTCTCGGCGATGGTTCGGCAACCATCCCGAGGAGGTTCCACATCGCCACTTCGCTCTCGTGCTGCAACTCGCTGCTCAAAGATGTGCTCATTAATGCACTCAGCTCACTGCACGATATCGAGTGGTATAGGAACTCACAAGTGGCGCAGCGTTTCTCAATCCGGGTTTCTCACATTTCAAAGGCACACAACTGCTCCGCATCACGGCCGCACTTGTGGGAAATCTTCTGGTCCATACGGCCACGACTACATTCCGTCAAAAGCTGACCTCCTCTAAATCGGTCACACTCCTTGAACGACGAGGCAGAGCGCTCTAGCACACAGTCTACACGGCTCATCACAAAACGGTTTGGTCAACCGTGCATCAAACGCCGTAGACTCGTGCTCAACAGCGCATCAATGGCACAACGGCTCGCTCACAGCCGCGTTTTAGAGGAGAACACCTTTTCGGTCTCGGTCACACTCCTCCAGATACATCTTTCTGGTATCGCTTTCACTGGAAGGGGAGTCCTGTAGCGAGCGCCCTCTTTCAGCTTTTACTTAAGTCGCGCGCGCAGTACCATCTTGCGTCTTAAGTACCCTACGTTATCTGCCTGTAACGCTTGGCCAACATCATCGGTCAACGTACAGGGGGCGCTAGCGAGCACGATGTCCCGGTTGGATCCTCTCAAGAACTTGGATATACGCTCATCCCCAACGGTCTGGTACACTCCCTTGTGTTCCTTACAAGGAGTGTCCACTCACGTAGGCATGTAAACGGCTTAGTTTGGTGCATGCCCTGACGAGTTCCCCCAAACTAAGGCGGGACGAAACGTGATACTGTCCCAAAGAGGTTGAAGCTACCTCGCAAACCTTCAAAAGCTTCACGGGTATTTGGGTAATCGGGGATTCATCCTATTGGTCGAGAGATTCACCCTATTGGCTGACGACGATCACGTGATCGTCGTCGACCAATAGGAAAGAATCTCCGATTACCCAAATACCCGAATCTCCCTAGCACAAAAGGTAGCTTTAAGCTAACTTTTGTGTGACCTTTTCTATTGGCCGACGACGATCACGTGATCGTCGTCAGCCGATAGGGTGAATCTTTAGGCCAATAGGGTGAATCTCCGATTCCCCAAATATCCGTATTTCCCTCGCACAAAAGGCCCCTTTTCCACTAAATTTTTCGTCCAAAACGCGGTCCTGAAATTGTCAAATATTGTCCTACTTGGCTCTGTAAACGATGATAGCGCTAAAATCGCTTTGTCCAAGCTGCATAGAATATATCGGGTGTCGACACTTTCCTACCATGATGTAAAAAACATGGTGTGCTCATCTTAAAAAAAGAGACGTCAGCAAGATTAAAATACAAGGAAATATATATTCTGTGCTTTGAATTTGATTGAAAAGAGTGACGTCATCATTGGTAAATACGATCACAGATAAGCACACCATGTTCTGCTTACATCATGCTTTCCTTCTATTAAGGGGCCTTTTGTTCTATGGAGATTCGGGTATTTGGGTAATCGGGGATTCATCCTATTGATCGAGAGATTCACCCTATTGGCTGACGACGATCACGTAATCGTCGTCGACCAATAGGAAAGAATCTCCGATTACCCAAATACCCGAATATCCCTAGCATAAAAGGTAGCTTTGAGCTACCTTTTGTGTGACCTTTTCTATTGGCCGACGACGATCACGTGATCGTCGTCAGCCGATAGGGTGAATCTTTAGGCCAATAGGGTGAATCTCCGATTCCCCAAATACCCGAATTTCCCTCGCACAAAAGGCCCCTTTTCCACTAAATTTTGCGTCCAAAACGCGGTCCTAAAATTGTCAAATATTGTCCTACTTGGATCTGTAAACGATGATAGCGCTAAGGTCGCTTTGTCCAAGATGCATACAATATATCGGGTGTCAACACTTTCATTTTATTACCCACTAAAATTTCGGGTCCAAAATGCGGTCCTAGAATTGTCAAATGTTGTCCTATTTCTCTCTGTAAAAGATGATAGCGCTAAGGTGGCTATTTCTAGAGGTTGATATCAAATATGAATTCATTAGATAGTTTGAATCTCCTTTCATGAAAAATATGGTTAATCAATTTTGTTTCTACCGAAAAAAAATATTTAATTCGAAAATCATGAATTTGTTACATACTTGTGAACATATTCTGAAGAATCTTCATGTATATGTAGTTCCAAATGCTCCCTATGGATATTTTTGAATATGCAACTGTGGAAGACTTCTTCTGCATTTACTAAATATTGAAATAATAGATACCTCTTGTAATGAATAGGTATTCTAAAATTTTGAGTTTCAAACTTGTTTATTCACACATATACATATTTTCATAATAATAATAATAATAATAATAACAATAATAATAAATAAAAAATAAGAAACCTCTGATTCGACTAGTTATGATATGACATGTAGGTAACTTCTGTAAATAATTCAGATTTTACTTGGCAGATTTCTCGATGCTGATGCTTCAACTTACTGTCATGTTTCAATCTCTCAATTGCTCCAATAGTTCCTGAAATATCAGGGAAATAATGGCTTTAACTCCGAAACCATTCAGGTGATTTATCCCAATAACGAACTAACCACCGCATTCCAATGCGCGACCTAATCTGAAAGTTTCAAGACGCTTGCTTGCTCCGTTCAAGCGTTATCGTGTCGTCTGCCAGAAAGAATCGATTTTCACACTGGATTCGTCATCAGTGAGACCAACCCAACCTTTTGAGAACATTTTCGGGAAGAAATGTGATAATTACAGAAATTTGGACAAAACGATAGCGATGTGTTTCCCAGAACATGCGCTCAAAAATACGATTACCAACTTCAATCTTCTGAACTGTTATTTTCTGCAATTATATTTTCTGCGTGATTATTCTTCATCGATTTATATCTGTTATACTTTCGTTATCTTCATCGAATCAAAAACTAGCGGCGACTCTTCTGGAGAATTAGTAGGTTTCCAGGTAACGAAGTATATCAGGACGGTCGAGGCCGTGATACGCGACCGGATGTGCCAAAACGGATGTGGCGTGTTTTGTTCGGACACGCAGTCTCTCCGCTTACTAAAATCGGCGCCTTTATTTACATCAAGTCACTCTTGATTGAATACCTACCTTAATAGCATCTGAGGCGATGGTTGATTATGCACTGGAAAATAAATAGGTAGTGACCCAAAATTACGTTTCGCCGAAAAGGTTGAGGCCTTCAACTTTACGTTCACGGTTGGCTGCTCCTGAGATATAAGAATTCAATTGAGATGTTTAATATTCTTTTATACTCATTTATTCGATTTTGAGGTCACAGTAAGTGTTCACCTTAAAGCCTCTTTTTCCTTGTTTCTGTAGAGGACACAAGAAGGAGTTCGTATCTGCAAATTTGATCTTATTTGTGTAGGGAGGTATACAGAATACCCACTTCAAGGTATTTTTGACAATTTAACAGGGTGCTTCATTGGTAAATGAACATTCGGTTACCTGAGGTAGAGCTACCTTAGGCAAGTTCGAAAAACCTATACAGGGTGTTTCTGAATTGATGCGAAATCAAGGAGGTCTTTTATATAACTTTTTGTTATACATCCTTTCCCCCTCCAAGTTACAGCCCTTTAAAATCAGGTAAAAAAATTGTTTTTATTCAATATGTCCACTTTGGAAAGATTTAGAATAAATTTGGCAGATAACTGGTACTAATAAAGTGGCAGTTTCGAAAGTTTTTGTTACCCTAGAATGTAATATCAAGGGGCTGAAAAAACAACCCCTATAATATTTTGTATCAGAACTTTTTGATGCGCCTTTACTTTCCTATTTCTGTTTCAAAAAGACAGAAACAATTTGGAACTGTTCTATGACTCACTTCCATATATCCACTTCATTTTGCTCGAGGGATACCATTTTGAATATTTACTATGATTTTTGTAATTGGAATTTTGTCCACGTCATTATTAGTTTTGGTTTATTATTTGATAAAATCAAATAATAAACCTTAGTGATCGACCAACAAAAAAAAAATTTTAATCCCCCCTGAAAATTTCACAGTTTACGTTTTGGAGTATGTAGATTTGAATAAACTAATAAAAAAAAATCCGTCCGTCCGCCGTCCGCCGTCCGCCGTACGCCGTCCGCCGTCCGTTGTCCGGGGTTTTTCTCAGAAAGTACTGAACCGAAATCAGTGAAACTTGGTAGAAAAATCGTGTGTCGCTCGGGATTGATCCTCCAAGCTTTTCAGCAGAATCGGTGTACCCTAAAGGCTCAAAATGGAGGGGTGGGGAGAAAAAAAAATTATTTCTCGAAAACTTACCACCGAATTTTCATGCAACTCAGAACGTTGATTACTGTTACAAAACTAAACCAAAAAAATGTCACCCGGATGATTTCCGATCAGTGGTTCCTGAGTTTTAAGGAAAAACGCTGCAAATTTCCAATAATGTCGAGAATGACATCAACGCATTCAGTTCTAAGATTGTAATTCACTGGAATAATCGGTTTACTTTTCATACAGAGTCATACATCTAAAAGGAGATGAAAATATTGATTACCAAATTTTCAACACATATCGAAAAATTTTTAATGGATGCGTTATTATTTTATAATCACAATTTGCAAATGCCCTATCGATGTTCTTGACAATTTCATAATCGTAAGTAGTTCAGATTAAATATTTTTGGGTTTTCTCTCCCAATATCTTAAACATAACTACTGAAAATCGGATCAAATTATTATTTATAGAAATTACCCTGCGGATTACGGGATTTAAGATTAAATTACTCATTAAGCTCATTCATATCTAGAATAAAACTGTTTTATTCATAAATCATTGGTTTTTCAGAACACAAAAACCAATTCCATGAAAAAATTCATTTGAAACATTGAAATCTCAATAAATACTCTTTTATAACTGAATAACTTTTACATGCAGAACGCGAATTAAGTAGCGCAATTTAAAATAATGCAGATTTCCAAAAAATTCGGTTGATCGGAGGTTTCCATTAATTTCGGTTTGCGTTATACGATTATCGTCAACCTGTGGATATCCGTTAGTGGTTTCAATCGAAATTCAAAATCTTTCGTACTGACAGTTTGAAATAAGAATAAGAACGAAATTTATAATCTAGAATTATTCTTTCGAATTCAACCTGATGAGGTTCACGATATATTTAATTGTTACAGGAATTTTATTGAAAATGACTTTAGTTTTTCAGTTTGTGTGGTGGATACTTTGTAAATCAAGTGAATCGGATATCTGCTGTGGAAAAAAAATTTTTCAGATCAATTGCACAGGAAGATTTAGTTTTTTTTCATTTCATTAATATTTTTCAGAACAAAGTTGAATCCCAGTAGAAATCACATCTACACATTCGATATTAGCGGAAAGTCTTGAATTTTGTTTTACGTATTGGTGTTAGTTTGAAAGATTGACCGTCGGTTTCACAAAACTTTTGACTTCTGATCAATTCGTTGATTAAGGTTTGCATTCGATGGTTGGGTTGAAAATGAACTGAAATTGAGCACAGAATTCACTGTTGACTGACAATCAAGTCCTTGATCTGGCAATCAAAGTTTTGTAAAACCGGCCGTAAATTTATTTCCTGAGTGTCAAGAAATACGAACGCGTTCGGATTGAAACATCATGACTAATTTTGAAATATAATCAGTCGATTTAATGCAAAATTTTTTTTTAAACATTTTTTTTTAAACATTTTTTTTTTCGGATACATATTCATCAAAGTTCAATGAAATTTGGTACAGGTTTCAGAGTCAACAGGTAGAAACAGTGTTTCAAATTTCAGTTTTGACCGATATTTATTTGTGCAGATATTGGCAAAAAATTTCGTGACCATTTTGAATAATGAGGTTATTTCCCTAATATCTCAAAAAGGACAAACCCTATCTGATTTGTAGTTCATTTTCAGTTGTAGAATACCGACACGAAATTTAATAATTGTGGAAAATAGTTAGATTTTCGAAGAGGTGAAACGACTGTGGAACGTCTCTTCTCATTCAAAATATTTTAAATTTTGCTACCCAGTTAGCGTTCTGCATGTCGAAATGTTATTCAATTATACAAGTGTATTTATTGAGATTTCAATGTTCACATGAATTATTTCATGGAATTGGTTTCTGTGTTGTGAGAAACCAATGAGTTATGCATAATATATAAGTTTTTTGAGATATCAATGGCATATTGGGTTATTTAAATGAGAAAATAATAAACCCTTGTGTAAAATTTGCAGCGTTTTTTATAATTTGTTGATTGTTATTAGTGATACAAGTATTGTTCAATCCGCTCTAATTCACAATATTCTTCAAATAATAAGAAAATGCCCTTCTTTCAATAAAGTTTCATTTAGTTGTGAAAAATGGGGTAAAAATACTTTGCTGACTGAAATAGAATTATACCGTCAATTTCAGACTTCTAGTAAGAATATGAAACTCATAATGCAAATCAAAGATCTATCGAGGATCACCTTCTTGCCACCATATTCAAAATTAAAATCCACCCCAATTTGGGGGTAGTTCATTCTTGTAATTTTTCAAAATAATTTGCTGACCGGAGGTTTCCAGTCGAGATATTTTATCGAAACTCTACATTATGATTGAATGTAGCATACTTTTTGTGCCACCATAAAAAAAATTCAGATCCGCCCCCAGTTGAGGGTAGTTTATTCCTGTGATTTTTCAGGAATCCTTGCTGATCGATTTTTTTCTAGTAGAGATATTTCATTGAAACAAAGTAAAATAATTGCAAATCGAATACCCTCTGTGCCACCATACAAAAATTTCAGGTCCGACTCGTTTGAGGGTAGTTTATCCTCGTAATTTCTCGGAATACTTTGCTGACCGAAAATTTTCAGTGGAGAGGGACAGAGGGTATCCGATTTGCAATTATTTTACTTTATTTCAATGAAATATCTCCACTAGAAAATAGAGAATACGTATTTTGACTAAACGTAGCATGCGCTTGGTGCCTCCATAAAAAACATTCAGATCCACCCCATATTAAGGGTAGTTTATTCGTGTGATTTTTCGGAAATCCTTGCTGATCGGACATTTCCCGTTTGGATATTCAATTGAAACAACGTATTATGAATAAACGTAGCATACTCTTTGTGCCACCATAAAAAACATTAGGATCCACCCCCTATTGAGGGTAGTTTATTCGTGTGATTTTTCGGAAATCCTTGCTGATCGATATTTTCCAGTAGAGATATTTCATTGAAACAAAGTAAAATAATTGCAAATCGGATACCCTCTGTGCCACCATACAAAAATTTCAGGTCCGACTCGTTTAAGGGTAGTTTATCCTCCTAATTTCTCGGAATACTTTGCTGACCGAAAATTTTCAGTGGAGAGGGCACAGAGGGTATCCGATTTGCAATTATTTTACTTTATTTCAATGAAATATCTCCACTAGAAAATATCGATCTGCAAGGATTTCCGAAAAATCCGAAGAATAAACTACCCTTAATAGGGGGTGGATCTGAATATTTTTTATGGTGGCACAAAGAGAATGCTCTACGGTTAGTCAAAATATATCGTTTCAATAAAATATCTCTACGGGAAATTTTCGATCAGCAAGGATTCCTGAAAAATCACAAGAATAAACTACCCTTAATAGGGGGTGGATCTGAATGTTTTTTATGGTGGCACATAGAGTATGCTACGGTTAGTCATAATACGTTGTTTCAATAAAATATCTCCACTGAAAATTTTCGGTCAGCAAATTATTCCGAGAAATTATGAGGATAAACTACCCTTAAACGAGTCGGACCTGAAATTTTTGTATAGTGGCACAGAGGGTATCCGATTCGCAATTATTTTACTTTGTTTCAACGAAATATCTCTAGTGGAAAATATGGATCAGCAAGGATTTCCGAAAAATCCGAAGAATAAACTACCCTTAATAGGGGGTGGATCTGAATATTTTTTATGGTGGCACCAAGAGTATGCTACGGTTAGTCATAATACATCGTTTCAATCAAATATCTTCACAGAAAATTTCCGATCAGCAAGGATTCCTGAAAAATCATAAGAATAAACTACCCTTAAACAGAGGCGGTTAGTCATAATACATCGTTTCAGTAAAATATCTCTACAGGAAATTTCCGATCAGCAAGGATTTCTGAAAAATCACAAGAATAAACTACCCTTTAGCGGGGGCGGATCTGAATTTTTTTTATGGTGGCACAAAAAGTATGCTATGTTTAATCATAATATAGCGTTTCGATAAAATATCTCAACTGGAAACCTCTGGTCAGCAAATTATTTTGAAAAATTACTAGAATAAACTACCCCATTTAGGGTGGGTTTGAAATTTGAATGTGGTGGCACGAACATCTCAATGTACACAACTCAGTTTTAGAGTTTGGTTCAATTAAATATTCTTTAAGGTCGTGATTTAGAGGATTTTATTTTGGTCAGCAAATTATCCACACCCTGAAAAATGTTTGAAGTCATTATAAAACTGTCTAAAAATAAGGGAAAATCAGGACAATAAAACTATTCACCATATGACTTCATTTGACAGCAGCTTACTTTATTTTTTGTAATAAATGATAAACTGTGTATGCTGTCTGAGCTGTGTTTCATTTTTTTGTGATCAAACTAACAACTTTATGATAAGAAGTTAAGACATAAAAAAATTGCAGATTGTTTCTTTCTTTTAGAAACAATTTTTTAAATAGAAGAATATAGGCGCATTGAAAAGTTCTGATGCAAAATATTATACGGGTTGTTTTTTCCAACCCCTTGTGATTACATTCCAGGGTAACAGAAACGCTCAGAAACTGCCATTTTATTAGCATCAGTTATCTGCCAAATTTCATTCTTCTAAATTTTTCCAAAGTGGCTTACATGAAAACAATTTTTTTATTTAATTTTGAAGGGCTGTAACTTGGAGGAAAGAGGGTGTTGAACAAAAAGTTATATGAAAGACCTCCCTTAATTTTTATTAAAGAATCACATTTTGAATCAGAGAGATATGGGAGTTCTTTCAAGCTTAGATTGAACACCCTGTATATTGAAATCTCCGAATCAGATTGAAATATTCGAAATAAAAATTAAATAATCAGTTCAGTATTTCAAGAAGAACTGTCGCGCTTTCATATCCATAGTTAGTTGTAGAACATCGATGCGCAAATTTATTGGAAGAATATTCTGACCATCGTACGAGAAGGAAACTTAAAATTTAGAACAAGTACTGTCATGAAGTTAGCAACTTTTGTCGTCCTCATGGCAGTTCTTAAATACAATAACTTCCGAAAGAATCAACTTGGGAACTCCATATTTGTGCAGTAAGTTTGGGGTTTTATTTCGAAACTGCAATTCGTGAATGGGCAAATTCCCCCAATAATTCCGCAGATATACCCATTCAAAATTCAATTTTCCCAATATTTCCAAAACTATATATGAGATCGAAACAAAATCCAGGATTTGGTTGAAAAATGACAGCTAGAAGGTTGATACGAAATTTCGTGAGAATGATATGATCAGAACAACGCAGAATATCAAGTAACTATTTGACAACAAAATTGAATTTTTTTCGAATTGAAATAATGCCATCAAGTTCTGCACAAAGTTGTCCACCAGCATTTTCGAACTAGTAAACAAGTTTAATCAAGATTGAATCATTTATTTTTGTGTTATCCCTGAAAAAAAAACAACGATACCTCGGAAATTTTATATATTTTTTCCCAATATCTCCGGAAATTATAAAAGTACCGAACTGAAATGTGGTAGACTGCTGTGAAATATGGATCTCGAAGTTTGAGCGAATTTTTTTGAATATGCCAACTATTTTCCAATGAAATAAATTTTTTTTCGAATTTTTGTTTCAATTCTCTGACAGTAGGACCTCAAAAAAATTTTTTGAGAACTTGCTCTCCATTATGCTCCAACTTGCTGCCAATTTTCAATTCAATCGCTGGAGTAGTTCCTGAAATATAGGGAAAAACGTCGAAATTTCGAATGGCTTCGAAACCGTTAGGCCGATTTTGCCTATTGACGAACTCAACAGCGACATCCTGATACTGAACCTACCCTGAAAGTTCGCATCACGGAAATTATTCAGTTATTTCTCAGTGGCACTTGTCATATGGAAAACGTCTGATTTCGAAATAAATGTCTGGCAGCAAAGAGATTGTGGGCGTATCTTCGCTAGTAAACATTCAACGATGGTTGGACATGATGTCTCACATGCTGGATTGTCTGGAGCAAATACTTTTATTTTTGCAATTAAATAAAAATGATTTGAATTTCACAAGAAATGATCTTTTGGGGTTCAGCATACTTAGCAGAAATCTTGATAAAATGAGGCTCCTGTTGTCTACGTTAGGCTACAAATTTCTGACTACAACGGATACAAAAATTCTAAAGATTAAAACGGACTATACGACTCAAGGAAGATATGATTGCGGAAATCATGAAGCGATGGAAAAATCAAATCAAGCACAGGAAAATTTTCGTTCCCAAATGAATGGTTGTTATTGCAACATTTTCAAGAATCAGATTTCTGAAAAGAATGAAAGATTGGTTGTATGTTCAAGTCTAAAAAAGGACTTATTAGTTCACCAAAAATGTGACAGATCCGGACATATTGTCACTAAAAAAAATAATCTGAAATATGAAGGTGAATGTATTTCTTGATTTTTATCGAATTATTGATTGGGTTTTCTAGAACCCACTCTAAGCGAAGAAATTTCGTGTTCCAAGAACATCCAGATGACGATAACCACCCAAATATCATAAAGGATCCAAGGGGCTTGAAACTTCCAGAGAACGGATATGGATATGAATTATTCTATGCTCTGCATAGACACCGAAATAAACTAGCACAAGTAAGCTGAGAGAAATCTAATTTTTTTTTTTTCGGTTTATAACAGCAGTCCATATATGCTTGTACTCCATTCTTTTTTAGGAAGTCAATTGGTCGGCCATGGCCGTTTGACACACTCCATCCTGTATAATGAAAAATGTTAGGTTTTTGTAATTTGCCTGTCAGGTTACTACGCACAATTCTCCTCCCTATCAAAAAGTATCAGTTGCCTATGTTACTAAATCAAACCACATATATACTAACAAAACAATGTGTAACTACTCTTCTTTACAATTACACATTCTGCGTCTAACGCACGTCTCGAAAACCACGTTTTCTTCGTCAAGATGAAACGTGCTGAAAACGCAGAAAGAGTTAGTGGATTAGAAAGTAGTTACACACTGGTTTTTTATCAGTATTCAATCCACAGTGAACTCAAATAGTTAATATATAGCCTACACAGAACACACCCGGTCTCCTTTCTCGCACAAGCATTAACTTCTGAGGGGCTCCATAACGAAACCTAGGAGAATCGGCAACATTCTCAATTATCAAAAAAAATGAATCATCAATTGATAAAATATGTGAGAATTATTAACGTCTCGTCAAATTATTGTGACCTTTCACCAACGTTGCTCAGTTCTTGAACCAAATCTTCATAAACCTATTCCAAGGCCTACCGACTGACTTTAGAAAAGCTTTCTTCTCTTTGAATCTGTGGACGGTAATTGACATAGATGTGAGAAAAGGGAGTGTACATTCAGGAAAATAGAGGAATTCATAGAATGACAGAGTCAACATCGGTTTCGATTTCGAGACGAGATCGAGACGAGACTAACTCTATTTTCGAGATCAAATCGAGAAGAACACTTCAAGATCTGTCGAAATCGAGAAATTAGTTTGAGATTTCTCGATCTCAAAAAAATATATGTGCTACAATAACTCACAGCTAGCTGTTGGATAAACACGGAACTTTGCACCTAGTTGCGCGTTGATATTCTTCACTTGAATTCGAAGATCCAATCTGGTTGCATTCGTACTTGTTGGGATTTTGCGGAAATAACGATAAAATTCGAAATAACAATCAAATTTGACATTTTTTTATATCTCTCAAAGTGAGTATCGGATAGAATTGAAATTTGGAACATAGTTGTTTAAAATTGACTTTGAGGTTTGTGGCAAATTTAGTTGAAATCTAATCGATATTTTCGGAGTGAAAAAATTTTTCATCAGAAGTTGAAGACATTTTCTGAATTTTCTAACACCAAAAAAAAACTGTTAACAAAGTTGCAATCTGATAGATTCAGTAGTACATGAGATATCGGAGGATTAACCTCACAATTTCAAATGGCTCTATAACTCCGAAACTATCCGACCGATTCCACCCATTAAGGGGTGGGCCCGTCCAATTCAATACCCTGTATTTTGGTGTAGCCTTAGCTTTGTGTTATACGTTATAACCTTTACACAGCATTTTCAGAGATTTTTCGTCTCGATGAAACCCTATAATGAACGACCTGTCTGATTTTATTATCAAAAGATACACTGTCTTTGATTTACTGAATTCTTCATTCCGAGTTATAGACTCGCACTGCATTTTATTGAAAGTTATACTGAAAATTTCATCCAAAATGAATCTGATCGTTCAAGCGCAGACCATACTGACCGAAATTTTCATTCTAGATAATCGAATTGAACGATGAAAAGCAAACCTTCAATCAGCTACTTAGAATGTCAGTCAAAACAGCTATCAAACTCAAACAGAAAGGTCTAAACGAGAAAAATATAATAAGTATTTGTGTCTCCAACAGCAAGTACAGTTCTGTTCCACACCTTGCTGGTCTTTTCTTGGGTTGCACGATGAATGCTTTAGATGTTTCCTTTGCTTTGGAAGATATCTGTTTTCTCATCAAGCTAGCAACGCCTTCTATCATGTTCGTTGATGATGGAAGAGTGACACTTATCCAAGAAGCACTTCGAATAACAGGGATAAATACGGACATCATTGTTGTTGGTGATGAGATAGAAGGTCTTGAAAATATTCGAGCGTATATCTACTCCCCGTTGGAAGATATCAGTCAATTCAGACCCTATAAGGTGAAATCGATGAAGGAGAATTGTGCAATATTTTTCAGCAGTGGGACTTCTGGGTACCCTAAAGCCATTTGCTTGAGTCACTATAATTTGTTGTATCAAATAACGTACACAGCGTAAGTATGCCGCAATAATATCATCTTGAGTTAAGAGTGCTACGTTGATGAAACAATAGTGTGACAATTTGAAAAGGTACCACCCTCCATATCTTAGATCCCATGCAAAATCAGAAAAATGCAGGAGGATGAAACCTTGCGGGACATTGGTTCCAATCAATTTGTATCACCGATGTAAGCGTGATGAGAGAAACTCTTAAAATTTTGAATGGGACCACCCCGTTTCATTTGAAATTTTAAAAGTGGCATCTCGTTTCAAAGGTAATTCGATGTCCTCTTCCAAAATGCCAATTGGGTAATATTGTGAAAAAAAATGTTCATCCTTGCATTTGGAAGTTCTGTTTTTTTCACACGTAGCTTTGGCTAGAATTCTAGGAGTTCTGTTTGGGCCCATTAGTTGAAATTCTTTCATGATTTTCATGTTTTCTTGCAACTCTTGCTGTCGTTGTTATTTTTCTCTTTTTCAAATTTTTCTGAAGTACTCACAAAGAAGGTATGGCATTTTTGAAAAGGCAATTGAATAACCATTGAAATAAGGTTTTACTCAACAACCTTTCTATTCAAGGTTTTAGGGATTGCTATCATCATGCGCACAGCGGTTGTAGCTCAGTGGTTAGAGCTCATGCCTCTTAATCGTAAGGTCTGGGGTTCAAGCCCTTGGCCGGAAAATAACTTTCCGGCTTTCAGTGTACCTTCCAACCATTTGCTGTTGGGTAAACAATTAACAGTGCTCTTCCTAACGTAGCGCAAGGAATTAGTAACAAAGCCTATTCAGAACACACCCGGTATCCCAACTCGCACAAGCTTCAAGCTTCTGAGGGCTTTCGTTGAAGCCTAGGATAGTCAGGAAATAAAAATACAAATACTAAAATACAAAATACAGGTTTGATACAAATTGATTGAAACAGACCGTATGAACTGTCCCCTTCAATCCGAACTTAAGCTCCTCTTTCATTTTTCTGATTTCAAATGGAACTAACAAAACATTTCATATTGAGTGTAGTTTTGTCCTAGGAGTCCTAGGAGTATCAGCAGAGTAATAACACAAAAGTTTATGAAAAAATAAACTGTAGTGCAAAATAGAAGTTCCGTTGAACAATAACTATTTTCAGAATTAATGGAAACCTGAATGAATTGCTTTTGAGTTATACATCTCTTTATTGGATATCTGGTGTCATCCTACTCGGATACTGTATTTTAACAGGAAGTCCCAGGATTTTACCATTACCATTCGATGTGTCAAGATTTTATTCACTCGTATATAAACATAACGTGAGTTAAAATTGAAGGGAATAGAATAGATTAGTACTGAATATAATATATATACTCGAATAGAATGGAATAGATTACTACTGAAAACTAAAATAAAGTGTATAGGATAGGATATAATATAAAAGAATTGGATTTGATAGGATAGAATAGGAGATGATATTATATGATATGATTGGATCAGAGCTGTCAGAAAAAAGTATCTTAGATACATTACAGTGACTTAGATACTTCAAAGTATCTAAGTTACTGTATATTAGTTCCATTTTTTGCGGAAAGTAACTAGTATCTAGGATACTTTCCAAAAGGAACTCTATCTTGTAGCTTAAAAAAATGTTCCTTCAGACGAATGTGTGTGGAGATGGCCCAGTGCTTTGCGGTTTTCGAGAATTTTTTTTGTGCTGAATTGTTCTTGGTTTGTACTGCTTTGTGCCTTTCAAATTTTTTCGTTCCGATAACCAAGATATTCCACAAAATGTCCAAAATAGACCAGCCCTGCTCTTTTCGAAAAACTGGGTTCCAACCAGCTGAAATAGATTGTGCTTCACTTATACTGAGTTGTACCGTTCGAATTTTTCTGGAGGTCCTTCTAACTCCTTCAGAAATCATAAACGCAGAATTTTCTTCTCGAAATAGAGTGAAAAACTTAGTGTCACATTTGTGCTGAGCTGTGCCTCAGATATTTTCACGAAATTTCGTCGGGTTTGCCCAGAAATCGCGAAACTGAAACAAAAGTTAGCCCAGCACTTTCGTTTTTCGAAATCAAAATATATATGCCAAAACAGGTAATACGTAAGATGATTCTTGCCGTTGACCTTTTCACGAAAATCCTGCTAATTTCTCAAAAAAGGAAAAATTTTGGAGAAAAGTTAGCCGAGCACTTTCGTTTTAATGTTTCAAAAATTGTTCAATATAATTGTGCTACATTTATACTGACTTGTGAAGGTCAGATTTTCAGAGGAAACTTTCCAGTTTTCCTTCGATTGGTGAGAATTAGAGAAAAAATCAGTTTTCTTTTGAATGAGTGAATTAAAGTTCAATCTATTACTCTATAAATCATTCATTATTTGTTTGAGGTTGTTTTATTTTGAGGAGGTTGCCTTCAGGATATCCTAAGTTAAAATTTCAATCTCCAATTCTAGCGTCAAAATTGATGTAAGAGCAGGATCTAACATCTGCTTATGAAAAGCAATGAAGCATAGTCGTCTCCTTTCAAGTGTTTACGTGTAACTTGTAAATTTCAAGTCCCAACTGAGAATCTTCAATCCCAAATAATTTTCAGGTACAAATTGCTTTTCTTGGCCCTTTCGAATGTACACAGCTGGTGAAATCAACGAAACCCCCAAGTACCGATACTTCTTCTCTGAAATGGATCGTTGCAGGAGGAGCAGTCTTGAAGGAAGAATTTATGTTATCACTGAGACAAATTTTCAAACCCTGCCACGTTATGCAGAGCTATGGACAAACGGAAACCACTGGCCCTATCTTCAAATGGGATGTTACATCACAGGAAGATTTAGATTTATGTGTTGCGAAACCCACATCTGCTGGAAAATCTTGTGGGGGAGCTTGGTACAAGGTAATACGTAGGTTATGCTGTGGGCACCCAACTGCTGAAATGGAACAGTATATGTCAGGTTCAGGTTGGATTTGTTTCTGGCTTGTCCATAATAAAGTTCCGTATGGGTCAGTTCCTGGACCACTACTATTAAAATGATAATGAAAAGTTATTTGCCAACTCACCATCAACTGCTCGAGAAGATCTGCAGTCTGTTTGTTAATAGCGTACTGTATGGAATGTCTACCTCAATGTGGATGTTTGTGTGTTTCTCCATAACGGAAGTAGTACACCAGATTGGGTACTCAATCTTTTCGATGGTCGCTTTGTAGATTCTTCCTACATCATGACCATCCTATACTGAGAGAATATTGAGGTACTTGCGGCCACTAGTTGTTGTGTGTTCCAGCGAGTGATCTGGGTTATATCTGAAACTGTTAGTTATAGATGATTTTCACGGCACGTCAGCACTCTCTCCCTCAAAGGCCCTATATGCGTTGGCAGGATAACCTACGCCTAAACAGATGACCTCAGGGTTACTATCCAGAGCCTAGACACAAAAAACACTATAAGCATTGTATAAAGACAATGTCTTTATACAATGCTATCAGGCTTTAACCTGCAGGTGGTCTCAGTGAACTTAGATGTACTCCTATGAGTGCCACAGACTGTGAAATGAGTGCCGACCAGATGTAAGTTCTATTTGAATATTGTTCATTGGGCAATATTTCTTCAAGAAGTTGCTTCTGAAAAATAGTTTACATCCCGCAAACTCACAGTAGTTTTGTTTCTTTGGTCACTGAGGTGGACCGTATAAAAAACTTTGGAAAAAAATGCCAAATTCTCCGAAAATATGCGTTGATAGATATCCCATATAAACTTGACAATGAGTCATCCGTGATTAACTGTTGTTCTAGCTTCTTCCTGAAGCCGTTAACAGAATCACATCTTTAAATAATAAAGATCGTATGCAAGCATCATCTATCGAAGAACTTGACTCGAAGGTTTTGACTTTTTTCAATTCCTTCCAAAACGCAAATTTTTGATACTCTTCAACTTGGAATGGAATGGAAGTTGTTTGTAGAAATTCAACAAATGACCGCAGACCCTGTCCTTCCGACTCCAGCGTAATTGTCAATTTTCATTTTCTATAGATATCTATGGTTTCGATAAAGTTAAATAAATGCGGAAATAAATTGTGGTTCATTTTCCATTTCAATGAGATAAATTGATTCGATACAGGGTACAGGTTTCAGCCTAACGATTCATGAACTTCGATACTGGTGCGCTATTCTTGAAATCCTCGGAAGAGAACAAACTAGAAACATTTGCATGGAACGATACAGCACTTTCATCTACCCTCGCAGTCAAAAGTAGTGATCCTCATGAATTGGTTGTAGGATCGCCTACTGTACCTATATTCGAGTATTCGTCGTATGCGATTCAACTGCCGGCTGACTGATAATTGTTTTCGAGAGATCCTCCAGCCAAGGACATAGAGGCCTATAAACGTCGTCAGATCCCTTATCAGGCCGTTTCCTCTGAGTTTGTACACCCAATCAGTCCACATGGCCTGAAGTCGACAGCCTTACGGCCAACTGATAGGTGTGTGTCTAATCACAGTAGATTGTCCGGCAAATAACAGCAGGCCATCACATAGTGTCTGGAGTACGTTACTGGGCCTCTTCAGCGTGGAGTAGTTATTCTCCTGATCCAATTAATTTTTCGTAGGGACCATTTTTTCAGTTCCACTATATTTCGGTACCATAACTCCGACTGAGGTTTTGTAATGATAGGCTTATGATTTGTTTCCGCTAAAATTTATTTTTACAAAACAATTGTTTCATCACATACATTATGGATTCATCAGGTGAGTAGGTATGATAACTAACTACTTCCACAAAATCGATCTCTTTGAATATAACCTCTTCGCAATAAAAAACAAAATTAAGGTATGACAAAATAAAGGGATTTGGTCGTTCAGTAGGATGTGTTTTTTATGGTAACTATGGCGTCTAAAAGGTTCACTATAGTTGCCCTTATATTCTTTATGGAGACCTTTGAAAATGTGGTCGAATCCATGTCTGGTTTCTAGCAGATGTTTGGCATCAGTAAAGTTTGATTTTTTATCAATGAAGAAGTTCTCATGTTCTTTCATCTCATTTTCAGAGGGTCTGCCTGTTTTGCCAACATATACGCCTATGGGCATGTACCATGGTTCAACCTATACAATCCTGATTTATCGTTTTCGTTGACGGATTTATCATTGGTTTCCGTCATTTCACCTAATAAATTCAGTTTATTTCTTGAATGTTTGCTTGAAAACATAGTCGAAATGGCGAATAAAACCCTCACAAATTTCGCAGATGCTCGAGAAAACGTAGAAAATTCAAATAAACATATGACAATTGTTATCATTCTTGATCGAGATTCAAGAATCTGCCCCCAAATTCAACTTATGCCAAAAATCTACCAGGAACAAGACATGAATTTGACCAAATATTCAAACTTCCCCATACAGAAAATGGCAATAGATTGAACCTTTTGGAGGCACTTATCTCAAAAGAACATCCAACCTGACCTGAACCATTACAATTGCTGAATGTCTTCGAATAATCTTCTGAAAGTTCCATACAAATGTCTTGTCACGTTTTTTCGCGCATGTTCTGTGAAACAACGTGACATATTTTTTTCTCCAAATGTCGTTAATTTTCGAATTTTTTCTCGAAAATGGTCTAAAACCACTAAGTTGGACTTACTGATGATGAATCCGGTGTCAAAATCGATTCTGTCCGGCCGGCCATAGGCACGATTACGAGCGTACGGATGATCTTATCGACTTGAAACTTCAAGGTTAGGTTGCACTTCAAAATGCAAAGGTTAAGTTCGTTAACAGGTGAAATGTGCCAAAAAATTTCAGAGTTATAGCCATTTGAAATTTTGAGGTTAATTTCCTGATATTTCAAAAACTACAGAAGCGATTGGATTGAAATTGCCAAATTTTGTTGAGATTGTACAGTCAGTGTATTTGAGAAAAGCCGACCATAAACACAGTAACTTCCAAAAGTTTTTTATACAGAATTTCGTGAGGATTATATGATCAAAAGATCGCCAAATCATTCCATCGAGAGGTAATGGTGGGATTGGCAGGAACGAAACATTTTTTGTAATTAACAAATATAACAGGAAACAACTTTATTTCAATCATTATTATAATATAATAATAATGATCTTCCGAGAAATAAGTATTCAGAGCCATGTTCCTCTATACTGAAAACCAAATCTTTTTGATCCCTGAAGAAAAGCTAATTACTACTATTTCTACAGATCATCGATGAAAACACTGGAGAAATTCTCGGACCAAATAAAGCGGGTGAACTTTGTATCAAGTCTGATACTCTGGTTATGAACGGTTATTATCAGAAAGATTCTTCGCAATGTTTCGATGAGAACGGATGGCTAAGAACTGGAGATCTTGGGTATTACGACGAACACCATTGTTTCTATATTGTTGACAGAATAAAAGAGCTCATCAAATTCAGGGGATGGCATGTACAGCCGCTCATTCTAGAGAACTTGATATTGAAACATCCTGCTGTTGCTAATGCTGTGGTGGTAGGTATGTTTAACTTTATTGTTAACTTATATATATTATGATTTCTACGAGCGCACATTGTAACGTTACAAAACGCTCCACTGTCGATTTCAGTTTCCATCGCGAAAATACGTCATAATATTAATTTCAATTCCGATCTCAAGCAAAAACGCCTTACTGAGATTATACGATCGGTCGCTAAAAAACGCACCTCGCTTTGACAGTTGAGTGTGTGTTTCGCATGCGCGACTCTAATTCGGTCTAGCCGATGGAAAGTTCTTCCTTTTTCGTGGATAAGAATTTGGAGAGTAAAACACCTTGCTAGAGTTTAACGAATAAACGAACTTCGTAATCCATTAACATCGTGGAATTTTGAAGTTTTATTGTTTCTTATAAGACGTCTATTCAAAAGGCGTCTTTGTACCGGGGCTACCACCTACTACATCATCTTTGAACCGGGGCTACTGCTCACTAAATCATCTTTGTACCGGGGCTGTTGGCCACTTAAACATCTTTATACCGGGGCTACTGCTCACTTAAACATCTTTGTGCCGAGCTGTCGACTGCTGGATTACCTTTTTGCTGGGTCTAATGCCCATTAGAACATCCTACTACCGGACCCAGGGTTTAACTGGATCATCTTGGTACTGGAAGCAATCATTGTTGGAATACCTTTATTCCGAAGCTAATTATTACTGGAACATCTTAATTCTGGACTTTATTCTGGTTGGAATCTCTTGAAACTAGACTACCTGCATAGTACCTGTATTTTGGAGGATCATACCACCGGATCCTTACTTTTAAGATAAGTGCCTCTTCGAATCGCGGATCTCAGATTCATTGTACCTGATTTTGTGTTTGTAAATAGTAATTTTTAATTGTAAAGTTGAAATAAATAGATAGGGAGTAAGGGGTTGCATCATTACCACCAGATTAACGAATAGGGATACATTCAGGAGTTAATTTAATTACACTGGCGCAGGTAACGTGGGGCCACGAGTAACTTTTTTTTGAGTAAAATTTTTTCCCTGAGTGTGTCTTTTTCGTTTTTCTGGTTGTGAAGGTGACTTCGTTATGAGTCTGAGCTCCGAGATCGAACGTTAAATATTACCATCTTTTCGACTTTTACCTTATCGCTATCTTGTATTTGTATTGTCTGAATAACTGAATCATGAATCCCGATAACTTTGGGTCTCACGAGTTGAAATGTGTACTTCATTCTCGATGCCTTTAATGCTTGGTAGGCCTGGTTGATGGCGGGCTTAGTTTTTGGAGCCATCATACGCTTGGGAAGTTGACCATCGACTATCTGATGGGTCAAAGCAATTATTATTGCGGTTTATTCGTGAACGATTGTGGTGTGTTCGTGTGATAGTAATTTGTTGTTTGTAGTATGTCTGTCTAGCAAGGTGTATGAAAGTTATCGCATCCACCAAAAGTGGAATATTCTATTTCTTGTTATGTGTGACAAAGGCAGTTATGTTTTTGTATGGAGGTGATGATTGGTCGTTTTTTTTGTGTATCCAAATTTCCTAATACCTTTTCTTCTTTTCCTATTTTAAGGCAGGTGTCGGTCTGTCCGGTGCAAATATTTATTAGTTTTTTTTCTTTTTGGTTTACATGTCGATTTCGTAAAGATGGCGATTAATCTTTCGAGTTTAACGCAGCTATGCAGTGCCTTGAATGGAAATTTGAGCGTAGTCTGCGGTTTACTTTGAAGTTTTCTCAGGCCTTCGATTCGACAATTACCGTATCATTTTCCTTACCGTGTCTTACGACAATTACGGTATCTTATCGTGTCTAATGACAATTTATCTGATGCCGGTTGGCAAATACCGTATCTTTTGTGTCTCGGACACCTATCGTATCTTATGCCTGTGGGCATCTTATCTTTTAATATTTTGAAGTTTAGAGCGGCTATGCAGTATCTTGATTGAAAATTTGGCGTAGTTAGCGATTTACTTTGAAGTTTTCTTTAATCTGTGAGTCTCACAACGTATCTTTTAATATTTTGAAATTTAGAGCGACTATGCAGTATCTTGATTGAAAATTTGGCGTAGTTAGCGATTTACTTTGAAGTTTTCTTTGATCTGTGAGTCTCATAGAGATTATTTTTCTTGCATTTTTGGATGTAGTTATTATTTGTACCAACGGGCGGACACTTCTCTTTCTCTTTCCTTACCTGTTGTTTGTATCTATCCCTATTACCTATTCTCTATTACCTATTTCCTATTATCTATCCCTATTACCTATTATCTATCCCTATTACCTATTATCTATCCCTATTACCTATTTCTATTACCTATTTCCGCTTCCTTATATCGAACCTACTTTGCGATTTGTAATCGCTGGCGCCCAATCTTATCTTTTCTTTCCTACGTATTTCCGGGAGTGTTTTTCCAATTTATTATCTACTTAAATTATTTTCGCATATTGGGGATCGCTTTCTAGGAGAGGCTGGGTTGGGAAGTGATCTCTTGATATTATTAGTTAGATCATCTACATATACACATTTAACATCTTCTGTGTGATAAATTAGCTTTAAATACTTCTTGATATTATTCGTTACATCATCTACACGTACATCTTTAACACCTTCAGTGAGATTAATTAATTAGCTTTAAATTTCGAGCTTTGAAACTTGGAAAGCCACCCCGGGATATCAATAGTACCTTGCCTGATAATATGTTTCTTTCCTCTTCTCGATTCCTTCCTTCCCTTCCACAATTTCCTAACAGTTTTGTTTTTTTTTATCTGCATCGTGCCACTTGTTAGACTTCATTGCTCCGGAGAGAAACATCTTTATCTTGACTACTGCTGCCTACCGTTTATAACTTTGTCGATTTTGAGTACCTCAGTCTGGATGATTTCGGGATTTGATTCGTGTAGACTACCTTACCTGTCGATAAGTCGATACCTATCTTTTCTTATATCTACACGTTTTCACTCCTGACTTTGTCTACCGACCTCTCTACCTATATAACGATTTTTACCTAACGTTTTTCTCAACTTGGCATCAGCTTGTGTTCGCACAGGATGTTGCAAGTGTCTCTTATCTTACCTTGCTATCGACTTTGTCGATTATTACCGATTTTGACTTCTTCACTAGGTGATTTCGATGTTTGATTCGTGCGGATATTGTTTACAGTAACCATACGCATCATCCTTCGATTTTCATCTGTGAATTTACCTATTTAGACCGTTTTTTTCTTTTTACCTTACCGGATTTGACATCGTCTTGTGCTCGCTGAAACCGACACATGATGATGGGAGTTTTTTTGTGGTTTTGGTCTCTAATCCATAAACCTCCATGCCCTGGCCATTCAGTTTTGTCTCGAACTGAGTGGTTCTTTTTTTTTATTTGCGGAGGCTATGATGACTACGTTCGGAGCTCCTATGCCGTTTTCTTTTTATTTGAGACTTATATTTTTTCTCAACCCCGATTATATCGGAATTTTCTTTCGAGAATAAATTTTTTTTGATCATTGACTTCGGTTAATGCTTGGGCATGTGCGACGTTTAGTCGGCCGACAGCGTATGCTCCGCAACGCTCTCTACCCTTTTCCACCGGAAATGGCCTTCAGCGTCTAAACGGCGCTTTCAACCTTTTCTTTTCTCTTGAATGAGAGCTTTCAGTTTGTCTGATACGGCTTGGGGTAAATCCAGGCGATCGATATAGGGTGGGTCATTAAGGTGGTTCTTGAGATATAACAGAACTGTGTACTTCAACGTGTAACCTGGTTGTGTTGTTGGAACGATTATTCTATCCTCCTGTATTCTATCACCATGATATTCTTTAAATGCTTGCGGATCGTGGACGACCCTCTTATTTAAGTGCATTCTTTCTGTAATGTTGATACCGAACCCTGTTCAAGGATGGGTTTTCAAGATGTGGATATCGGAAAAATTTCTTCTACGTGAACTCGGTAAGAAAAATATTTCCCATTGAAGTTTACCCGTACAACGGTTACTCTTCGTCTTGTTAAACCCCAAAATTTAATATAGCGTCTGGTTGGACCTCTGTGAACTTAAGGTCGGATCATGCATCATTTCCAATTTGTAGCTTCTCGTTTTTGCACGCAACACTCCTAGTTCATGGATTTTGGTTCCAGTGAGTGGGTGGCTGTTTGGAGATGCCTATAGTGATCTCTTAAAGATATGTCGTTGAGGCGGCAGGTTTTTCGGATACCTTTCCCAAGTACTCTGAAGCATTTACCAGGAAATGGCTTCAATTCCCTATGCGAAAACTATTTACCTGCAAAAGGCAACGATCTTTAATATAGATTTTAACTTTTTCAATTGTGTCGTTTATCTTTGTTACAGGTAGGTGCGTTCAGGTTTGGTTGGAACGTCGAGTATACGAGGATTTTGCTTATCGGGATTGCGCTTAATCGCACTGCTCGACTTGGGTGACGAACAACTGTCGACCCATTGCTGGTTCTACAAATTTCCTTTTTTTTGAAGTTTTGATCTCTCTTTGTTTGCCTATGAACTTCATGTAAATTTATGATTCAGTTATGCTGTGTGACCTGCAAGATTAATTTCCCTCTTATCCATTTGACTTAACTTTCAGTTTGGCATTTAACGTGAAAGAACTTTATTTTCCTCGTAGTATTCTATTTTTCAAAATTAATCGAAACATATTGGCTTTACATTCTTCTAAAAAAAATTTCTTCAAAATTTTTTTTTCCTGGTAAGTGGTGTGTGTAACGTTACAAAACGCTCCACTGTCGATTTCAGTTTCCATCGCGAAAATACGTCATAATATTAATTTCAATTCCGATCTCAAGCAAAAACGCCTTACTGAGATTATACGATCGGTCGCTAAAAAACGCACCTCGCTTTGACAGTTGAGTGTGTGTTTCGCATGCGCGACTCTAATTCGGTCTAGCCGATGGAAAGTTCTTCCTTTTTCGTGGATAAGAATTTGGAGAGTAAACACCTTGCTAGAGTTTAACGAATAAACGAACTTCGTAATCCATTAACATCGTGGAATTTTGAAGTTTTATTGTTTCTTATAAGACGTCTATTCAAAAGGCGTCTTTGTACCGGGGCTACCACCTACTACATCATCTTTGAACCGGGGCTACTGCTCACTAAATCATCTTTGTACCGGGGCTGTTGGCCACTTAAACATCTTTATACCGGGGCTACTGCTCACTTAAACATCTTTGTGCCGAGCTGTCGACTGCTGGATTACCTTTTTGCTGGGTCTAATGCCCATTAGAACATCCTACTACCGGACCCAGGGTTTAACTGGATCATCTTGGTACTGGAAGCAATCATTGTTGGAATACCTTTATTCCGAAGCTAATTATTACTGGAACATCTTAATTCTGGACTTTATTCTGGTTGGAATCTCTTGAAACTAGACTACCTGCATAGTACCTGTATTTTGGAGGATCATACCACCGGATCCTTACTTTTAAGATAAGTGCCTCTTCGAATCGCGGATCTCAGATTCATTGTACCTGATTTTGTGTTTGTAAATAGTAATTTTTAATTGTAAAGTTGAAATAAATAGATAGGGAGTAAGGGGTTGCATCATTACCACCAGATTAACGAATAGGGATACATTCAGGAGTTAATTTAATTTCAACATTATGGGTTTCTCCGCGAAATAGAAGGCGAACATTGAAATAAAAAATTGTCATAGGTGTTAGAACTAAAATGTAGTACCTGATATTAAGATGAATGTTTCTCTTGACCATGCAGTTTCAATTTTGGGCAGAATGATGCTGAAATTTTCAACAATACTTTTATCATCTCAGGAAATGATCAAGTCTTAAAAATTCTTTATGTTTGATGTTTTTTGATGATGAAATGACAAAATATTGCGAACACGTTCAGTTGACATTTCTGTGCTTTTTCATTTACCTTATTCAATGAACGACTATTCATCGCGCTTCTAATTTTTTTCCTGGGTCATTATGGGCCGTATTTATAATTTGAACTGATCGCGAAGCAAATTCAAGGCGGCCTTCAGTAAGGAAGCCTCAAGGAGCAATTATCAATACGGCCCTAAAGAGGTTTGCAAGTGTTTCAGCAGTATTTGTGAGTGTTGAAAATACTTGATTTCGAGAGGTTTTCGTTATGCCAAATTCTTTTCTCTATAGTTTGAAATGTTTCTATTTTCCAACTGAATACTCAAGTAATAGCATTCGATCAGACAATGTTCATTATTGAGCATACAAAGAATATGATCATAATTCCAGTAGTCTGATGAAATTTCAACAGTATTATTCTACCATTGTATTTACAACAATATACAATGATTCCACTGACACTCAACCACATTGACGATAGTCCTGAAAATCGCGTTGCTGGCTCCACCTCGGAAACGCGTTTGTAACTACCCAACGCAGGTGGCATGGGTTCTATAATATGTCTATGTCTCTCCACAAAGAATGTGCACCACCTACCATTGTATGAATGCGTCTTTATGCTATGAAACTAGTTTTAAGATTAATATACCTATGTGAATGTAAAAAATTAGGTTTTAATAATGGTGAATACCATCTGCAGGCATACCTCACCCAGAAGACGGTGAACATCCAATGGGATTCGTCACGCTGAAAGAAGGAATAGAGCCCGAAAGTGTGAATTTGCAAAAAATTGCTGAGTTTGTTAATCGACAAGTCGACGAAAAAAAAAGTTTAAGAGGTGGACTACAGATCGTGCAATCTTTTCCCCTCACAGCTACTGGAAAAGTAAATAGAAAGGCTCTGAGAGACTCTGTGATACATGGAAATGTGTTATATTGAAAAGGTTTCGAATAAATGGAGTTCATACCCAATAATGTTGATCTTCTTGAGGAAATAGAACTTTGATTCCCCTTTATCTGAATATTGAACTTCTATAGTATCTTCTTGATGGCTCTCCTCTGTGATACAGTAAATCCTTCAATGGATTCTTTTATCGATTTGATCTGAAATTAATTCATGTCTGGATGTTTTGAAATAAGGTGATTATTTACTATAATTTTTTGGTAGCAAAGTATTTCAGATGAAAATTCCATCGTATTTCAACGTCAAATTCACTCGATAACTAATTTGAAGCTTCTTGATGGTTTGCTTCAACCTCTGCGATTATCTCGTTTATGCGGATTAGTAAGGAACGTGCCAGATCTTCGAAGATGACTACGGTCATGGGATTTCGAGAGGATCTGAAGGGTACAGGCGTAAGTGTACAAATGATGACGTCACTTTTTTCATTCAAATTCAAAGCACACAATATATTTTTCCTTGTATTTTCAACTAGCTGACGTCATTTCTTCTTCAGATTAGCAGACCATGTTTTGCTTACATCATGGTCATAACTATACACATTCCGTAAATATGAAATATTCGGTTGGTTCCTGAGAAAAAGGTTAATTACGGAATTTGAATGATGAAAAAACATTCTTTCTGTCACTAGAACGACATTCAATGTTCTATTGTATTATAACATATCCATAGCATAGACAAATTTTGCTCACTTTATGATCCATAGAACATAGAAGAGACAACAATCAACAATGGAAAAATTACTAGATATGGTCTATGGATCATAGGGTGAATAAAGATTGTTCTATGCTATGAATATGTTACCATAAAATATTGATTGTCGTTCTGGTGCTATACTTTATATGTCTATGTTCTGGTGACAGAAAGATTGCTTTTTCATCAATCAAATTCCGTAATTAACCTTTTTTTTCAGGAACCAACCGAATATTTCATATTTACGGAATGGAAAACCGGCATCCGAAATAACCAAGTTGATTTGCGGAACATATCCTATATAAATTTGACACTATTAACATGAAATCAGGAATCCCAACTTAATTTTCAGCCAATCAGAGATGATCTTAACAAAACCCTATATTTGGAAGAAATTATCTTGTTTGAGGGGTCGAGACAACTTTTACAGATATTTATAAATAACGCGAACCTTATCATGTCGAATTTGTCCTGAAATTCCCGTTCCCCAGTATTAATAAATTTGTGAAGAAAACTGTGGGTTGGCAACTTGGGCCGAAGTCTTCTATTGAGTCGGAAAACGTACAGATCTGTAGGAAGAAATGAGACATAAGGCATACAAAAATAGGGATGATTTTATGTATAAAATCTTCAAAATGATGATCCGTAGACCATAGTTGGTAATTTTTTCATTGTGTATTGTCTTCTATGTTCTAGGGATCATACATAGGATATTCTGCGCATTCTTAGCATGAAGTAAAAAAAATTGTTCTATGCGATGGACATGTTACCATAGAATATTGACTATCGTTCAGGTGGCAGAGAAATCGCTTTTACATCAATCAAATTCCGTAATTAACTCTTTTTTCGTGAACCAACCGAATATTTCATATCTACGGAACGAAAACTCGGCAACTAAAATAACCAAGTTGATTTGGGGAATAAATGCTATGTTAACTTGACATTGTTGACGAGAGATCAGAAATCCCAACTTAATTTCCAGCCAATCAAAGATCATCTTAACAAAAACCTATATTTGAAAAGAATTATCTGGTTTGGGGAGTCGAGGCACACTCTACGGATATTTTCAAATAACGCGAACCTCATCATGTCGAATTTGTTTCGGAATTCCCCTCTCCAAGTGATAGTAAATATTACGAAATTGTTGGGTGGGCTATACTTGGACCGAAGTCGTACATTGGTTGAAGAGAAATTGACTGATCAGACATTTCAGGAAATATTTGTCAAAATGAATTTGTCAATTCGACCTAGTAGTGAGAAATTCGAAATTATCTGTATAAATGAATAACTTGAAATGGAAAAATGGATCCATCTCTACAGAGCATATCTTTTCCTGTAACTGTCGAATCGAAACAATGGCTTACAATGATGAAATATATGTTGGATTGTGCTCAAAAGTCTATGGAATTTTTGGATACATATAAAGCTGACTTAGAGTTCAACGATGAAGACTTGGAAAGGTTCAGTGTTTTGTGCATAGCACTCGAGCAAGCCCGTCATCAGATGGCTTTGTTAGGAAAGAAATTTTTCGAAAATATATCATCAAATGGGTGGCTAGAAAACTTATCTATTCTTGGTGAACCTCAAGAAGTTAAAATCATCAAAAAACCATGTTCCACGCAAACTGGTCACAAAAAAGTCGACAACGAATATGGTCCACATGAAAATCAAAATGATGCTCATGAAGAAGTAGCTATGAAAAAATCTTCTCCCAAAGATGCTTGTCTATGCAACGCCCTTGATCGAAGAGTGGTAAGAAAAGGAAGAAAGAACAAAATAGTAGTTTGTTCTCCACTGAAAGGTCCAAATTTAATGAATGAGAAGTGTCTTAAAGTTGGAAAAACGAGGAAAAAATCTATAACTTTCCAAGGTTTGTTTCTGAAGATATTATTTTGATTTGAATAGCGACCAATTGTGTCAAAATTCTTGTGTGAAAGATAAGCATTTTAGTGATATCTGCTTTCATAAACCGATCCCAATATTTTACCTGTTCCCAAAGTATTCAGTTAAATAGTTACTAGGTATTTTTCGAACATTTCCAATTCAGAAATATTGCTGTAACTTTTCTTCTGTTCAACATTTTTCATTCATGTAAAAACATTCTCGTAGCAACTCGGCACGTAGCATCAATTGCGTTAATTGAATCTTCTGCAAACTGATAATTCATGAGACATTGCAATGAAAATATCTTTTCAAATGGGACCCCCAGTATATATTTACATATTTGGATAGAGCTTGTAATTATCATTTCAAAAATATAGCATACTTGATAGTTTTCTGGGGGACCATTCTTGAATCTCGATCAAGAATTGAAGAGTATGACAATTGTCATATGTTTATGTCGATTTTCTAAGTTTTCTCGAGCAGCAAAATTTGTGAGAGTTCTATTCGCTATTTTGACTATGTTTTCGAGCAAATATTCAAGATGAACTGAATGCAAGATATCGAGAAATTTCAAATCGAAATATAAACATAACCTTATCAATCACCGTTTCCTTCGACTTAGCAACGAATGGTACGGAGTAGAGGAGATATGACATTCGATTGTCGAGTGACATTCGGTTCCATGCGCAGGTCATGTCCACCTTTTGTTTATATTCAACTTAAAAAATCGACGCGGACATATGGCGATTGTCATACTCTTCGATTCTTGATCGAGATTCAAGAATCGGCCCCCCGGAGTCATGTCCAAGATGTTAAATATTCGAATATTATCGCTTGGATTTAGTAGACTTCGGAATTTGCAGCGGTCAAAATAAACTGATGATGCGAACACTGAACATTGATTGATTTATCCAAGGACCATTGACAAAACTCAATACTGCATCGAATTCTCCAGGAACCAGGTGATGGACTCTATAAAGTTTTTATCGATGAGTTCTCAGAATCCTCCTGCAATTCGTTCTTGGTACTCCAGTTCTTCCATAATAAGAGTTGATGATCTAGATCGAGGAAAGATTTCAATAGGTCCTAGAAAAATCTGAATTCTCCAGATATTTCTTCGGTATTTTTTTTTTCAAATTGACCTTCATTTATCAAGTTATGACGCAATCGTGCGAAAAAATCTAGAATGGTTTTCGTCTTTCTGAATATTATTCAAGATACAAATCACTTGCTGGTCAAAACCTACTTTATAAATATAGAGTTTCTAGGTTGTTTCTTTTGGAAGTTATTGTGTTTACGATCTGTATAACGGTCGATCGGAACAAACAACGTAGAAACTCGATATTTGAAGAATAGGTTTGGACCTTAATTACGAGGGTCGAATTCGTGAATGGGTGGAATCCGTCTAATGATTCCGTGAATATACTCATTCAAAATTTTATTTTCCAAAAATACCGATTAGATCGAACTGGAATCCAGTAATTTAAAGTCAGCAGCTTCTGCGCACATGTTTAAGCTGCTGACTTTACGTATGTGCTTTTTAAGGACTTTTATATGAAATACTCGTTCAAAAATAAGAGCCTGGATCATTATTAATGCCAATGTCTGAACAAACATTTCAGATAATCCAGATGACGACGATAATAACCCATTTATAGTAAAAGATCAAGGAGGCATCGAACTTCCAGAAAATGGTTTCGGATACGAGTTATTCTACGCGATGCATAGGTATTGGAATAACATTGCTCAAGTAAGTTGAAATACAAGCTTTGTTTTGGTTCCGACTTCAGAACCAATTCAGGACTGTTCGGGACGGTTCGAGTATGCGCAATTGTGATTTTGAGTCTGAAAAATCGCAATCGCGCATACTCGAACCGTTCCGCATAGTTCTGAACTCGGAACCAAAACAAAACCACAGATTTATTTTGCTATGATGAAATATGCACATGGTCTGTACCACAAGCGGAGGTAATCGAGCTAAGCATCACTCGCGAAGGAGATAAAGAAACTTTGAGGTTTATGAATATCAATTGAATATTCAGTACGTATTTCAGTACGTACGGGGAATGTAGCAGAAAATCTAGAATTTAAAAAATTATGGTACCGAGGTAGTTGAAACAAATTCGCATACACTGATGATAACATTCATTGTTTTTTTAAATAATGTTTGATGCTTTTTGATATGCACAGAGCTTGGTGGTTCAATAATTATAAAGGATGTTCTAGAAGATCTATATCTTTGGCATACGGTTGCTGACACATTTTTTCCTTTGAAAACTCGTCCAATTCGTTTTCATCTGCAAAATACTAGCGAAGGCCTTCAAATCCACAGCTTCGGACCGATTTTCCTAAATGACAAAATGGCGAAGGAGTCGGTTATATTTTTTTGAATGGTCCATTTTGGGAATTTCTTGAAAGTACTCAGAAAACTTAGGAATGCACATATGAAGTCTCATTAGTTTCTTGGATGGAGATGAAGAAGTATTTTTGGATCCTTTAGACTTCAGGGTTAAGCTCTCTGCACTTCTTATTCTTGTATAGAACGAGCATTTGAGAAAATATATCCATTAAATCAAAATTTGGCTGACAAACTGAAAAACCATTCGGCATGGTACTTTTTTTTATTGTTCATCTGATACTTGTATGGCGCAAGTTCCGAATAAATAACGCATTATTTCTCGATGCAGGAGTAAGCAGATGTTTGTACATGGGTAGTATATGAACTATTACTTCGTGTATGTTGCTTAGTAATGTGCCGCCGTTTGGGATAGAAGTTTATTCTCGAATATATTTCTTTCTTTATAATATGCTTGTTAGTTGCAGCAATATTTATTCTGTGCTATAGAATATTCATTTGTCGTTCCAATACATTTATTTGTTACCCAACCTTATATATTTACATGTTGAGAGTTGAGAGCTTGATATATCTTACATTGTCAGGTGCGTCGAAAGCTGCTACAAAGATCCCAACATTTAGAAAGTTTTGAAAGAACCTAGAAATATTGATGATCTGTCATGATTTTGATTCATTGAAGAATAGTAGGTGATATTTTTGAATTAATTGTAGTTTCTATCTTCGTTAACTCTGATTTCAGTCCAAACTGCTGGGATATTGTATATCTCTCGACGATGTAGGTAGTTCGAATTAAATGAATATTAGATTTGACATTTTCGCTAGCATTTTCTGGGAAACGGCGTACTATTTTTGCGTGCATGTGTTCGGGGAACAGCGTGCTATCGTTTTGTCCGAATGTTTGTAATTTACGATGATTGAGCCGAAAATGGTCTTGAACGACTAGGTTGGACTCACTGATGGTGAATCGGATGTCAAAATCGATTCTATCCGGCCAGCCGTCACCACAATAACGGGCGTACGGAGGATTCTATTGACTTGAAAATTTCAGGAATGGTTGCATTTCAAAATACGAAGGTTGAGTTCGTTAATGGGCCGAATCGGCCAAATAGTTTCGGAGTTATAGCAATTTGAAATTTTGAGGTTATTTTCCTCATATCTCAGAAACAACAGTCGCGATTGAATTGAAACTTGGCAGTTGGTTGGAGCATAACGACGCGCAACTTTAAGCAGAATTTCTTCGAAATTGTATGGTTACTAAATTAAAAAAATTTTTCTGAAACTATCGTTCATGTCCAGGATAAATTGCAGTTACACCTTGAACTCCATATTGCACAGCAGTGTTCCAAATTTCAATTCGATACGGCCATTAGTTTTGGAGATATTCAGAAAAAATATGTAGAATTTCGTCGTTTTCTTCTCGATATCGTTGGTTTTTTTGGTATAAATCAAGAAATACTATAATAATTCTATCGTTATGAAACTCCGCAGCTAGTTTGGAGATGTTGAAGCACAATATTTTACAAGATTTCATGATGATCGTGTGATCAGAACAATTTTTTAAAAAAATTCAATTTTTTTTTCAAATATTCAATATTGTGTGATTTCCTCATCATATTATTCTCATTTAATTCTGCATGAACCTTCGAACGGTTATTTTTCGATGAAGTACTGGATTTCAATTCGATCTAATTTGTATTTTTGGAAATATTGGGAAAATAAAATTTTGAATGGGTATATCTGCGGAATCATGGGGTGGATTTTACCCATTCACGAATTCGGCCTTCGTAATTGAGCCGGTCAGCCGTTATGCCGACCGTAAACACCATAACTTCCGGAAGAAACGACTTAGAAACTTGATATTTGTAGAGTAGGTTTGGGGCTTAATTAAGACGGTCGAATTCGTGAATGGGTAAAATCCGCCCAATTATTCCCTAGATATACCCATTCAAAATTTCATTTTTCGATTATTTTCAAAAATACAGATTAGATCGAATTGAAGTCCAATATATAGAGAAAAATCTAGAAAAGCTCTGCCGTGAAGGCATACGCGCATGTCTAAAGTCGTTGCCTAAGTGATCATCTACATTGAACATGCGCGCAAAAGCTGCTGTCTTCACGGCAGTGCTTTTCTAGATTTTTTTGTACCCAGTATCTGAATTTCGAATTTTGAGCAGAATATGGTCTCAAATAACTAGATTGGACTCATTGCTCATAATTATGTTGTGGAAATCGATTCTGTCTGGCTGGCTGGCCTTACGCACGATTTCGTGAGTTCGAAAGATTCTCTCGACTTGAAACTACCAGGGTAGGTCGCATTTGAAACTGCGACCGAAGAGTGCGTTAATAGGACAAATCGGCCAAACGGTTTCGGGGTCATCATCATTCGAACTCTTGAGGTTATTTTCATAATAATTCAGGAACCACTGCAGCGATTAGATTGGAACTTGACATTTAGTTGGAGCATAATTACCCGCAAGTTTTGTTGATATCGTATGGATATTAGGCTGGAAAAAAATAGTTTTTTATCGGAAACTATCTAGTCCTTGAACTCCATATCTTATATTAGTGTGCCATATTTCAATTCGATTCAATCATAATGTTCGGAGACTTAAGGAAAAAAATTTCGAACTCCATGTTTTTTTCTTTGTTCTTTGTGTTTGTTATTATTTCTGGAATACCATGAAAAAATACTGATCCACTCATGCTGAAATTCGATACCTAGGTTGAAAATGCTGATATACAAATATATGTGCAAAAGTTTGTCATGAACAATAAAAAAATAATCCTTTTTTTTGGTGATCTATATTATAATCATAATCATTATTTTTCCTTTCATTTTACGCGCTTACTCTGGGAAACAGCGCGTTATCGTTTCGTCACAATGTTTGTAAGTTTCGAATTTTGTCATATTATCTTCCGTTTTCAATGGGGTTGATTCTATTATTAGTATTTATGATCTAAAAAATAATCGACTCTGATCTATAATTCAACCAAAAAACAATTTTCCAGATCGACGAAGCTACGGATGATTCTCAAACCTTTGGCGAAATATTGAGAGATGCTATAAGTACAGCAATGAACCTAAAAAAGAAGGGCTTCGATGAAGATAGTTTGATCACTCTCTGTATAACGAATAACAAGTATTCTTGCATACCCTATTTGGCTGGTCTCTTCATTGGATGCAAAATGAATGCCATCGATATAACATTTGGTCTCAATGATTCAGTGTTCCTCCTGAAAATTGCCATGCCTGACATTATGTTCGTACAGAAGGAAAAGGTTCCAGTAATAGAGGAAGCTCTGAAAGAAATAGGATTGAACATTCCTATAGTTGTTGTTGGCGGTGAAGTTGAGGGCCACGAGCCTTTCCAGGAGTACTTGATCGCGTCAAATGAGGATATAAGGAGATTTAGGCCGTACAAAGTGGATACGATGAGAAGGAACTGCGTTATTCTGTTCAGCAGTGGAACGTCTGGTTATCCGAAAGCGATCTGTTTGAGTCACTACAATTTGTTGGGACAGGTGTTTTTTGCAACGTGAGTATGACTCAATAGATAATACCTAATATCCATGATCCGTTTGGGTGAAACGGTTTTCATCAATTGGTTTAGTTTTAAATGTTGTTTCTTGCAAGTGCAATACCACTAGTTCCAATATATTATGTTTTATTATGAACTACTCCTCTCAGAATTACTCTAAGAATCACCGTTTCGAGTTTGGCCACTTACTCACATTACACCCTGTATATTCAGAGTCGATTTGGGCTTAATTGCAAAGTTTGATCTCTGTTATAGATAAAATCCGCTGAGTGTTTTCACATACTGGGTGTAACAGCAATGGGGTGCACCCCCAAAAACATCTTACTTTTCAAAATATTGAAATTTTGGACATTGTTACTACAGTTTGTTTTTATCAACGGAGGTCAACAATCCAGGACTCATAGATACTGAAACCTTTTTTTTGAATATTCGAATAACAGAAGACGATTGTCGATGTGGTGAACTAAGAAATTATTGCACGCCAAGTCCAAAATTTAAATCGAACCAGAAATAAAATATTTTTTTCTTAAATTTTCTTCAAGTTTATTATCTTTTCGATCGGACTCCGCTGAAAATTCAATGTAGAATACAAATATGCAGAAATAGTTATCAGTTAATTTGAGAAAACTCAAAGTTTCTTCAATTTCCGATTAAAGGCCAATGCTCACTTATCGGCAGCAGCTCAGGCCACGACAAAACTACAATCTATTTCTCTGCAGTATACCGCGGTGGAAAAATGCGCGCTGTTCCAGTCAATTATACAGGGTGTATCTGAATAACAATGAGAAAATGTTAGGGGTGATTCTGTGATGAAAATTGAGGTAGGTATCTGGTACAATAGTTTTTTCAAAAACCCCTCCCCGGAAAAGTTACACCCCTTCGAAAATTCACAGAAAAATTATTTCTCTTTTTATTTTCCCTATATATTGAGCTGAAGACACGAATCTAGAAGAATATTATTCGTCAATAAAACTACATTTTGTGGGAATTTTTCAACTCTGAAGCATGCTAAGAATAGGTTGCAATACCTCTAAAATATATTTTTTACAAACTTGTCGAATATCGATATTACAATTATGCTAAATGTTGAGAATGACCGCCTTCAGCTTCAATCTTCAAGCATTTACTCTTCATTGAAATACATATGCGATGAAATATGCCTGCTGAATTTCTTATCGTTTCACACCCTGCTACAATGCGGTTTCGCAGATCATTGATATTTTTTCTCGTGAATGATTAAGTTTTCGACAAAACTTGTGGAGATAAAAAAGATAGTGAATGAATTAGGCATTACAGGCATGTGGTTTTAAAAGGAACATTTGTATCAAAAATGAAGTGAGAAAAAATATTTTAGGGGTTGACTATTTCAACCCCTTCTTAGCATATTTCAGGATTGAAAAATTCCAAAAAATGTGTTGTTTTATTGAGAAATAATATTTATCAAGTTTCGCGTCTTTAGCGCAATACACAATAAAAAAGAAAAATATTTTTTTTTGTTTATCCCGGAGTGTAACTTTTCCGGGTGTAGGTTTTTCGAAAATAGGTAAAATAAAATTTCGTTCCGCTCCAGGGGCGTGGCTTAGGCTGTAACCGATAACTTCTCGTTGGAACTGTGGCCACCAGTATTCTTTTAAAAATTTTGTAACCTCATTTTATAATAGATTCATCTGGTAAGGAACTAGACTTTTATTGTATCCAATCAACTCTTTTTCAGAATAACAGAAAATCTACAGAGAGTCTTCATAAGTTTCACATCTTATTATTGGATATCTGCTGTAATACTACTTGGATACTGCACTATAGCCGGAGTTACTAGGATAGTGCCACAACCATTCGAGACGATTCGGTTTTTCAAGCTCATCGAAAAATACAAGGTAACCAGTAACCACAATTGATTTCGTAGGGAAGGTGGTTATTCTTTGGTCTTTGTCTCGACTGATTTGTATACCTATTTGTTCACACATATATTCATGAATATATACTAACTGATAAAGAAACTGCAACACCCAGAAGGAGCTGTTTAAATTTTAAATTTTTTTTGGTGAAACATAGTATAGCAAGGAGTAAATGTTAACAATTTGGAGAAATAAATCGTGAAGGTTTTTTCATGTGAATATTTTTTTGCGCGCATTTTCTAGGGAAACATTTTGTCCAAATGTCTGCAATTTTCGATGATTGAGCCGAAAATGGTCTTAAACGGCTAGGTTAGACTCACTGACGACGAATCCGGTGTCAAAATCGATTCTGTCCGGCCGGCCGTGGACACGAAAACTGTCGAACGGAGCCAGTCAGCAACTTGAAAATTGTAGGGTAGTTCGCGCATCCGAATACCGCGGTTGGGCTCGTCATTGGGCCAAATCGGCCGAATAGTTTTGGAGTTGTTGCAATTCGAAATTTTGATGTTTTTTCTCCCATATTTCAGAAACTACTGGAGCGATTGGATTGAAACCTGGCAGTTAGTTGGAGCATACCGGAGCGCAAGTTTGAGCAGAATTTCGTTGAAATCTCATGATCACTCAATTTAAAAAAAAAATTTTCCGAAATTTTTTTTTCTGAAACTCTCCTTCATACTCGATCAAAATTCCAGTCATACCTTCAGCTTCACATTTCACAGCTGTCTACCAAATTTCAATTCGATACGGCTATTAGTTTTGGATATATTGGGAAAAAATATGTAGAATTTCGTGGTTTTCTTCTCGATATCCTTGTTTTTTTCGGTATAACTCAGGAAATACTGATTCAATCGTGATGAAACTTTGCAGCTAGTTCGAAGATGCTGAAGTATAATATTGTGCAGAATTTTTTTTAAAATATTCAATATTCTGTGATCTTCTCATCATATTATCCTCATTAAATTCTGTATAAACCTTCACACTGTAAATTTTCAATAAAATACCGGATTCCAATTCGATCTAATATGTATTTTTGGAAATATGGGTATATTTGCGGAATCATTGGGTGGATTTTACCCATTCACGAATTTGGCCTTCGTAATTAAGGTCCAAACATTCTCTACAAATATCGAGCTTCTAAGTTGTTTCTTCCGGAAGTTATTGTATTTACAGTCCGGCCGTCAGGCTTTTTTTATGCAATATTCTTGTATTTGTTTTTTTTTCTTTTTTTTTTTTTTTTTTTTTTCCGAATATCCTAGGCTTCAACGAAACCCCTCAGAAGCTTAAAGCTTGTGCTAGTTAGGATACCGGGTGTGTTCTGTGTAGGCTTTGTTACTAATTCCTTGCGCCACGTTATGAACAGCACTGTTAATTGTTTACCCAACAGCGAATGGTTGGACGGTCCCCTAAAAACCGGAAAAGTTATTTCCCGACCAAGGGCTTGAACCCCAGACCTTACGATCATGGGGCTTGCGCTCTAACCACTGAGCTACCGCCGTTTGACATGTAATCTCTTTTTTAGCTTCTAAAGAAGAAGGGAAAATACCCTCCGGAACGTTGGCTTAGTTTGGAAAATTTTTTTGAACAAATTCGTCCAAATTCCTGTTATTCCTTTCATTTTATGTTACCATGGATGTTACACCAATTCACAATTGAGCATTCTGGTTACTTGGGACCTAATTCTTGAATGTGATGGCATGAACGTTCTCTTTCGTTTCACCAAATATGCACCGCGTTTTCACGACAACAACGTCGACACGCCTATTTTCTCCCATCAACGATTCAAGAATAGGGACCCAAATCAAGCACGTAATAGAGCAGCTGAACAAACACCAGTCCTTGACTTCACGTCTTCATTCTTCTCGAATTTTTCATTACAGATCGAGTCAGCTTTTCTCGGACCTTTTGAATGTGTCTGCGTCATCAGAACTCCGAAGCCCCCTGAAGTGGACACCTCCAGTCTGAGATGCCTAGTCACAGGTGGTGCATCATTAAGAGCTATTATATTCTACGGTTTGCGAAGAGTTTTTCCCGGCTGCTTGGTGTTTCAAACCTACGGACAAACAGAGGTCGGAGGATTGATTGTCAAATGGGCAACGAAAGATCCAGAAGATCTGGCGCTACTATTCATGAAACCCACATCCTGTGGTCGATCGTATGGAGGATTTTGGTATAAGGTACGTAAGATTCTTTTCGGGACGATTGGACCAGTAGGATAATCTAGTGGTGGGTCTGCTCTGCCAAACGCACCTGCTCTCTTTTCACTCTGAGCAGAAAGATGGGTAAGAAATGTCCCTTTTCACGTGATTTTTCTGGGGAACAAAAATTTATTGTTCCGTCATGTCTGTCAATTTCGAAGTTCGAGCAAAACATGGTACTGATACGATCAATTTGAAATCAGTTGAAGATTATTAATGTTCAACTTCGTGCAGAATTTGATGGAGATTCAGTGTTTAGGAAATTTAAAAATAGTTTCGACAATGTTCCTAGTTTCTGTTAAAAAATCTCGGTTCTTTGGAAACCACCTATCAGATTACGATAGACTTTGGCACATACCTTGAAATGAATATTAAACAGCAGTGCTTCGAATTTGAAGGCGATATTTATTTTTGGAGATATCTGAAAAAATGTTCAGGAATTTTGAGATCATTTTCTCAATATCCCAAAAAATAACGAAGTGATCATATACAAACTTTGCGACTCGTAGAATACTGACGTCAAATATAATGCAAAATTTCGTGGGGATTCCTTCGATCTGTGTCGGGAAACCGCTGAATCTGCTCCGATGAAAGTCGGTTTCTGGATGAATATCAGAGAATCGCACATCATACTGAGTGTTCGGTTCGTATGTCTGGACCACTGAGAATAGAATTAATATTAAATATTGTATATTCTATTCTCTCTGGTCTGGACGCAGCTTTAGCTAGAACGGCGATACGCGATCAAGTATTGTGTGCTGTTCGGGAAGAATATTGTAGCGAAAACTTCGGAAATGCATCATGAAGGCCTTCAAGTTGGAATGTACTTTGATATCTCAAAGCATAAAATTGACCCAAGGCCATGGCAAGAATGGCTGGGAGCAAGTCATCGATGAACCCTTTTCTGAACACTAAAAAACAGTCTGAACCGATGACATCGAACAGCGGGTGAGCAAAGTGTCTAATTAAGATTGTTACGACTCAAAGTCGAATTGTTCGATTCCTTTTTTTTTCATCTGACCATCCAAATAGGATACACCTGCTGAATGAAAACCACTTTATCCTTAAGTAAAACTATATTACAATTTTCCCTGTACAATGTCTTCTCGTGACTTCTTCTGCACAACGATTTCTTGAATTCTCTTCTAATAAGGGCAGTTCTTTTACCTACGTGGTGGTGGTGGTGAATGAGGCGACGTCTTCTGTAGAAGGCTCTCTAAAAGTTGGTTTTGAGACCTTGATCACTCAATACATATAAGCACAATTCTTTGTGCAATCAGTACAACTCCCTGAGCTGTGGAAAAATAAAAAACACTCATTTGCCGGTCGGAGAATGCAGACGCCATTAAATGATGAAAAAAATCCCACCTTTCAAATTGGAACTTCTCGAAACAATCCGCCACAAGGCGTAGAATTTAGTTCGATTCATAATCGAAATAAATATGCAGTGATTAATGGAACCAATAATCCGGATTTACTTATTTACTTCCGACAAAAAATTTAGTGGTTCCCCCTGTTACAGGTGCATCTCTCCGACATGCGCGAATGAGTACCTGCGTGGAAATATTCTTAGCATTCAGGAAACCAATGACTATCTGAACTTGTCAACATTTGCGATACATGAGATAGTGTAGGATGAAGAATGCGAAAGGCCAGTGCTTCACCACAACAAGTTTCCCAGCCACATGGCATCTGTCGACTCTAGCTACCTGACCTAGAATTTGGCACTGTGGTGTCCCAGCCTCCTCACAACTATTACTTGTGATTTTTTCGTTTCCCTGATTGAAGGGAGTACTGACGGGCAAGCACCTGCAGTTGGTCGGCACCATCCAAGCTCGAGTAACAAGGTTCCTAACAAACATTCCATTCCAGGAGCAGAAGAGCTCCCTCCTCAAGTGTATTGATGCAGTAATTGACTATTTTGAAGAATTCAAACCGTCTTTACCAATTGGATAAATCGCCTTATTCCTCGCAGTTCTCGCACATTACTTTCATAACACACTCTGTATTTTACTTTATTGAAAGAACTATAAATATAAGCGAATACGAAGACATGTGTCGCTTAGGCATGACACAGGTCAGTACGGATCATCTAAAATGATGTGATTGGGTGTCCATTTTGTATTCATAAGTGTTATTACCTTTGGATCTTTGTTAATTTGAACAAACGAAGCTTGTAACATCGGGAACTTGTGTGATGATAAACGGGAGATCTGTACTATCGTACGTTTAATTTAAAACTGAAACTCAATACATGGAATGCGCCACATGTCCATGAATATATGGTATATACAAAAACATACGTGATAAATCCCTAACAATAAGCAAGCCGGATGTCCATGGACATCCATTGCTTATCCATTGAACTATAATATCCAATGGAAATCCAAGTTCTTATGTATACTGCACTTCCAAGTGAAGCCTGTACAATGGACATCGAAATTCCTTCTTTACATATCCATTATTGAAAATTGTTTCAAAAAGCACCCTTTGTGGTTTCACCACAATCACCATGCAACTCTACCTAAGTGTATTCATTCATGGTGAGGATGGTTGGTTCTTTAGCTCGAACAACAAGTACTGACAGCATCACCAATAATGAAATTGGTAGTTTTCAAAGGAAGAAAATCTCTTTCACTGTTATTTACCTTTTTCATTCAATGTTCCATTTTGACCTACCACAAAATATTTACTGGATATTCATATGTCCCGCATCTTTTGATCAAGTTATTCCGTTGTAGAAAGAGGTTGTTCGTTATATATATTTTTTTAAAAAAACTCTTATCCGCGAGTTTTTACACTTCTGGTCATTGATGTTCTGTAATGATTGCAAGGTGGAAGTTCCGGGCACTTGTTATTTTTTTGGAACTGTAGTTGTGTCTATTTTTACTTAGGGTTCTGTTTATTATCGCCTGGATAGTTGTGTGTTTTTTTATTTATCCTCTATTTTGTTTACTGGAATTTATAATTCTTTGTATGGCCTGTATGGTAATTGAAGTTCAGGTCTCTGTACAAGTTGATGCAACTTTATTCTGTTTTTGGATTGGCAACTAAGGGTATTTATGAAACGCTATATGTGAAGACGTAAATCTAACTCTATTAATGAGACGAAGAATTCTATAGACTTGATTTCTCTCACATCACTCATTCTCGGCCATTTGTAACAAATAACAAATATAATAAAATTTGGATTTACTATTGTTTGTATTTTCGCATTAAATACAATTTAAATAGATAATTATCGAGAGTCGTTAACATTGAAGAAGACTTACTCCTGGTGCGAATTCTTGTAACCTATCTTCAAAATGTAACTTGAACGAGTTTGAAGTACCGGGACAGACAAGAGTACACAGTTCGTAAATCAAACCTATACATTCCATATTATGTTGTCGAAATTCTGTTTTTGACATTTCCAGTACTATAATTGATTTTGAACCGAAGGGAAACCTTTTCTGCTAGATCATAGTTATAAATATATCGGTGAATTCGTGACACGGCAGATTGACTCTGGCCTTGCCACAATACCGCAAAAGCTCTATTTCTTTAAAGTCGAACCTTTCTTTCATAAGTCAGGTTGGGAACGAGTACAATTTCTAACATCGGTGCGGTAACTCACAGCCGAAATGGTCGAGCAACTCAAAAAGGAGATTATGGACTGAGTCGATTTTTTCACACTTTAGTATGTAGAACCCAAAAACGTAATATTTCCTGAAATATGTATGCCAACAATAAAGCTTGTGAAATCTCACTAGCCACCTCAAAATCTTTGACGAAAATAAAATCGCGACTTTGTTTTTCACAGATTGTTGACGAAGAAACTGGAAAAATAGTTGGTGTCAATCAAACAGGAGAACTTTGTGTGAAATCCGATTATTTTCTGATGAATGGCTACTACAAACGAGACTCGTCAGAATGTTTTGATAGAACTGGATGGCTCAAAACAGGGGATTTGGCCTATTTTGATGAATATCACTGCCTCTACGTGGTCGATAGGCTCAAAGAACTGATCAAATTCAGAGGTTGGCACGTGCCTCCTATTGTTGTTGAGAATGCCCTGATGGGACATCCAGCCGTTGCTAGAGCTGTTGTGATAGGTAAGGTATTTTTTCTTTAGTGATATTACTCAATAGACGACTTCGTGTGATTTACAAATATCCGTAAACGGTGCTTACAGGTATACAGGTATTTGTTCAGAAAATCCACTTGGTTATTTTGGTGGCCGATTTTCCGTTCCGTAAATATGAAATATTCGGTTGATTCCTGAAAAAAAGAATTTTATCCATGAAAAAGCAACCTTTCTGTTACCAGAATGACAGTCAATATTCTATGGTAACATATCATGGCAAAGAACAATCTATATTTACCTTATGATCCATATATCATAATACTAAATTTTTTCCTTTTTGATCGATCTTTGTTCTATGGATCATAAAGTAAATAAAGATTGTTCTATGCTATGGACATGCTATCATTGAACATTAGGCGGTTTCGGAAACTTGATCGATTAACACGAGTAACCCAAATAACAGATAGAGCGTTCAACATCTGTCATTTGAGTGATCCAGGTAAGTTACCCGAGTTAATCCGATCAAGTTTCCGAAACCGCCTATTACTGGCATTCTGGTGACAGAAATATTGCTCTTTCATGAATCAAACTCCGTAAACAACCTTTTTTCAGGACCAAGCGAATCTTTCATATATACGGAATAAGAAACCGGCAACCGAAATAACCAAGTTGAATTGCGGAACATATCCTATGTAAACTTGACCCTATTGACAAAAGATCAGGAATCTCAACTTATTTTCCAGCCAATCAGATATCATCTGAACAAAAACCTATATTTGGAGAGGATTATTTGGTTTCAGGAGTCAAGGCACCGTAACCGAATATTCGTTAATAATGCGATCATCATGTCGAATGGGCTCTGAAATTCCCCTTCCCCAGTAATAGTGAAATCGACGAAATTTTTAGGTTGGTAACTTGGACCGAAGTCGTCTGTTAATCCCGAAATCATCGAAGTGATTAATCACATTAGGTACAGGTCATTGCAAATGACTACTTCATCGGTGGTTCAGCTACCAATATATGCAAAATTTAATTTTGGTTTATTATTTGATGAAATTAAATAATAAACCTTAGTGATCGACCAACAAAAAAAAAATTTTAACCCCCCCTGAAAATTTCACAGTTTACGTTTTGGACTATGTAGATTTGAATGAACGAATAAAAAAAATCCGTCCATCCGCCGTCCGCCGTCCGTTGTACAGAGCTTTTCTCGGAAAGTACTGAACCGAAATCCGTGAAACTTGGTAGAAAAATCATGTGTCGCTCGGGATTGATCCTCCAAGCTTTTCAGCAGGATTGGTGTACTCTAAGGGCTTAAAATTGGGGGTTTGAGGGAAAAAAAAATTATTTCTCGAAAACTTACCACCGAATTTTTGTGAAATTCTCAACGTTGATTACTGTTGCATAACTGAACCTAAAAATTTTTACCCGGATGATATCCGACCAGAAGTCTCTGAGTTATAAAGAAAAATGCTGCAAATTTCCAATAATCCCGAGAATGAATCATTGCATTCGGTTCTAAGATTGGAATTCAGTGAAATAATTAGTTCACTTTTCATCCAGAATCATATATCTGAAAGTAGATGAAAAGATTGTTACCAAATTTTCAACATATATTGAGAAATTTCGAACGGATTCGTTAATTATTTTATAAACACAATGTGCAAATGCCCTATCGATGTTCTCGACAATTTCATAATCGTTAGTAGTTCAAATTAAATATTTTTGGGGTTTCTCTCCTAATATCTGAAACATAACTACAAAAACTCGGATAACAATTATTATTTATAGATATCACCCTGCGAATTACGGGATGAAACATTAAATTTCTTCATGGAGCTCAATTATATCTTAAATAAAACTTATATATTATTCATAAATCATTGGTTTTTCACAACCCGAAAACTGATTCCATGAAAAAATTCATTTGAAACATTGAAATCTCAATAAATACTCTTGTGTTATTGAATAACCCATTCACATGCAGAACGCGAATTAAGAAGCGTTTTTTAAAATAATGAATATTTCCAAAATATTCGGTTGATCGGAGGTTTCCATCAATTTTGGATTGCTTAGTACAATTATCGTCAACATGTGGATGTCGGCTACTGGTTTCAATCGAAATCCAATATTTTTAGTACTGAGACTTTGAAATAGGGGTGAATATAAAAGATGATGAGCATGTATATGGTAAAACAAATTGGAGGATATATGCAAACAAATCAATTAACAAACCGGAAATCTCATCAATTGTCGAGAATCTAATACTAAGGGTACTGGGGACCGTAGACAAGAATACTCCGCATGTATCAACATCTGGTGGTCCGTAAACTACTTGTTTGAATTGAAGGTTTCTACATTAAACAGACGTTGGGATTTGGCACCCTCTTAGTTGAGTGTATCTGACAACTATACTGAACGAAATTTCTCTTTTAGAATTATTCAGTCGAATTCAACCTTTTGAGGTTCACGATATATTTGATTTTTACAGAAAAGTTATTGAAAATAACTTTAGGTCTTCAGTTTGTGTATTGGATATTTTGTGAATCAAGTGAACTCTTATCGGATATATGCACTGTGGAAAAATTTTTTTCAGATTAGTTGCACAGGACGGGTGAGTTTTTAGTAGGAATCACATCCACACATTTAATATTAGCGGAAAATCTTGAATTTTGTTTTACGTATTTGTTGTTAATTTGAGAGTTTAAGTTAATTTTCCCGAAAGTTTCTCAAGAAATACTAACGCGATCAAATTGAAACATCATATCTAGTTGTGAAATATCGACGCTCAAATTAATGCATGATTTCGTGAGGATTGTATTGGGAAAAAATTGAATTTTTTCTAAACATTTTTTTCGGAAACTATTCATTAAAGTTCAATATAATTTGGTACAGGTTTTAGTCAACATTTTGAAACCATATTTATTTGCAGAGATATTGGCGGAAAATTTTGTGGCCATTTTAAATTTTGAGGTTATTTCCCTTATATGTCAAAAGGCGCAAACGCTTTCTGATTTGAATTTCATTTCTATTTGTGTAATACCGACACGCAATTTAATAAGTAATATCGTGAAGATCGTACTGGCAAAATATTAGTAAAAAATATTTTTCGGAAATTTAACTTAACTTTAACGAAAGAAACAACATAGTGACTTGACCTTTGTAAAGTAGTTTTTTAAGAAACTCAACACCAAGATAATTTTCTCTTCAACTCCAATATTTCATAGGAAATTTTTATGAATAACATCCTCTAGGCTTAATTATAAAGGAATTCTTTCAATTCTTTCCAGCAAAATTTTCGTTATATGTTGATACCTTAGTGAATATATTTAGATGAGACAGACAACATGGATACAATAATTGATTATATCGGTGACAGGACTGATAATTCTGATGATCAGTCGGACATAAAAATTCCATCTCATTGTCGTAACTCGACAGATTTGTCCCCAGATAATTAGGGAATACGGCCCTGTGCGGCCACCTGCATTGGTCTCACTTTTCGAGCGAGCTAAGGCGGTTCGCCCTTCAAGTGATTTTGTGCGTTATTATAAACATAGACATATTTAGGCATGTAAGATTTATCCTTGGGGATATTTGAAAATTCCAGACATAAGTCAGTCGGGATCGGAATTGGAAGCGATAAGCTTGAGGTCGAAAACGCCGAGGCTCGGCTCAAATATTTAAAATAGGTTTTTAACGTTTTTGTTCATATTTTCACACGATCGATTATTTCGTATCGGCACTAGTCTAGTATATTCATTTTACAACTAGGATTCGAATTAAAGTGTGTTTTTTTTAACCGTTTAGTTTGATTTTGAAAACTTTCGAACCTCCTAGACGCCAGATCCTAACGGTGTGTAGGACTTCGGCGGGTAATTCACAACACTCATAGTAATACTTCGGAATCACAAAAAACACGAAGAAAGTTGCTAAAAATCTTCTTCAGGTATCTACATTTTACTGACTGATGGTATGTAGTACAACAAGGTTTAAATATGGTCCGGTACGTGCCTAAATAATTATACAAAAGCGTAAAAGTGAGAGTAGGTATAAATTGGGGTTTGCCACAGAGTTTTTAGGTTACAGAAAAATATTCAGTAGTGGAGAGCTATTCACATCTGTTTGTTCATTCAATAGGATTTTGCGGGTGTTGTACATATTGATTTCTAACGACTCTAGGAGTTATGTAGGTACTTTTGGTTTCGACGTGGATAATTTTGTAGTTACTATTGAATTTAAATATTTCACATGAATTTCTTCATGGAATTGATTTTCGTTTGGTAAAAAACCAATGAGTTATAAATAATATATACGATTGATTTGAGATATCAATGGTATTGGGTTATTAAACTGAGAAAATAATAAACCCTTGTGTAAAATTTGCAGCGTTTTTTAGTGAACATGGTTGTATTCGACATACTGAAATATCAGCAAAATGAACCGAAAAATCCCGACAAGAATAAGGCGAATTATTATCAGATATTTAACAACAATTTTTTTATGCTTGAAAATTGTTCTCATTTTTGAACGCGATAATCTCGTGTCGGACGGAAAAACGTCAAGATACCAAATTTGACATGCCATGAATGTAGATTTGGAAAATTATTGTTCAATTCGAGAAAACGCCAGAGGCGTACATAATCTTCTCCTAGAAGTATCTTATCAACATCCCGTACCCGACTCCACAGGTTGAAATATTAATACATATTCGTCGTGAGAAAGTGTCTCTCGGCGCTCATAGGGTTTGTGCTAAATTTCATGAAAACACTTGGAGAAGTATTGAAGATTTCTTAACACAACCATTGTTCTCTCGAATCCCTTCTATCCTGCACCTAGAGAATAAAGAGGTTCAAAACAAAGGCTCATTTGAATTGCATCTCTAAATTAGCTAGGATTGGCATCATATTCTGAAACGCCCTGTAGGTACATACAGGGTGAGTTTTTAAGTTGCACAGTAATTATAACCATAGTTTGCTCTCATCAAATGAAATACTTTTCCTCGCTATTTTTCCATATTGAAAAGAGGTCTTCACTTTTCTAGCATTGGGATGCTTACTCTGGATGAGATGAATTTTGGTATAAAGTATTGTATTACTATGACATAGATTCTTCAGTTATCACTTTCACCCTACTTCGAATGATTTTCTAGTTTCAGACTCGCCGTTTCATAAGACTATAAGAAGTTAACGTGAAAATGCAGATGAAGTTTATCTTATAATGCATTAATAGGATTTGCAGTAATTTTAGAATACTTTAATTTTCTCTATGACTTATCCTTGAACGTTGAACCGTGTTCGAGATATTCAACGTTGAATATTTTAAAACCTGATGAAAATTCGATGAATATCCGTTTCTTTTTCGTTGATCTGCCTCTGAGCTTGTATAGACGCCACCCACGTTTATAAGGACCACATAATACACATGAATATTCATCTCTTTTGTGACCAGATCACAGACATAGGGGCTATGCCTATGGATTACACTTCTCATAGAATGTATAGCTTTCGATTGATGTAATTGAGTGATTTCCTATAATTCATTCATATATTTGATGAAAATTAGGATAGTTATGAGATTATCGGAATAAGAATGAGCAAGGATGAAATTATGTATATGATCTTTTGATCAAAACAAATGGATACCTTATGAAAACCAGATGGAAGATTAGTTAGTGTTTCAATGGTCAAGGGTGATGAAACATTTTCGTCACAATAATATCGCGAAAAGCGCCCAATCATAATAATTGAATGAGTTTTTTCCATCATATTTCCTCGTATTTCAAGCAAGAGATGGGTTAATCTATAATAAGGTTATGAGTTGAACTCGCAAACAAAGTGCGGGAGTGCATCAGCACATTGACATATTTGAATAATTATGACTTTTCACCTAAGCCGAACCTTGAAAACTGGTAAAGAAAAAAGTGTTTCATGTGATGAGAGAAATCTTTGGTTTTAAATAATGTACCTTGGATTTCACGAGGCTCTCGAGGTTCGAGAGCCTAACGGCCGACTGCGTAAACACAATAGCTTCCGAAAGAAACAACTTAGAAACTCGATATTTGTAGAGAAGGTTTGGACCTTAATTACGAAGGCCGAATTCGTGAATGGGTTAAATCCACCCAATGATTCCGTAGATGTACCCAATTACAATTTTATTTTCCCAATATTTCCGAAAATACAGATCAGATCGAATTGAAATCCAGTACTTCATCGAAAAATAATAGTTCATACAGAATTCAATGAGGATGATATGATAAGAAAATCATAGAAATTTTTTTTTTCAAATTGTTCTAATGACACGATTATCACGAAATTTCGCATAAAGTTGTCTCTTAGCATCTCAAAACTAGCTGTGAAGTTTTATCAGGACTGAATCAGTATTTCTTGAGTTATACCGAAAAAATCAACGATATCGAGAAGAAAACCTCGAAATTTGACATATTTTTTCCCGATATCTCCAAAACTTATGATCGTATCGAACTGAAATTTGGTACACTGCTGTGAAATATGAAGCTCAAAGTGCAAGTGGAATTTTTTTTGGATATGATGAATGGTTTCCGGAAAAAAAATTTTTTAGAAAAAAATTTCGAAAAAAATTTTTTTTTTAAATTTACTGACAATATTATTTTGACGAAATTCGGCTCAAAGTTGCGCGTCGTTATACTTCACCTAACTGCCGAGTTTGAATCCAATCGCTCAAGTAGTTTCTGAAATAAAAAATAAATAACTTCAAAACTTCAAGGTCCTATAACTCCGAAACTATTCGACCGCTTTGGTCCATTAAGGAACTCAACCTCGGCACTCTGATGCGCAACCTATCCTGAAAGTTTAAAGTTGCTAGCTTGCTTCTGTCGACAGTTATCGTGTCTACGGCCGGCCGGACAGAATCGGTTTTGACACCGGATTCGTCATCAGTGAGTCCAACCTAGTCGATTGAGACCATTTTCGGCTCAATCATCCAAAATTACAGACATTTGGACAAAACGATAGTTTGTTCCCCTAGAACATGCGCGCAAGAAGTGGCAACATTGCGGATTCTTACAATTTTTTTCAACCATTTGCACCAAGAAATTTTTTTGAAAAAAACCAACTCTGGCCTCCAGAAGTCACCCAGTTATATTCGAGCTATTGTTCACTCTTGAACTCAAATATCAAGGATTCTTTTAAATTTCAATTTTTGTAGCTATATTCTATGTTTTTTTGCTGATACTCGGTGTTTTTTGTTATAAGTGGCTTTCAGTTCATGGCATATAGCCTCTGTATTTTACGTAATTTTATTATAAAAAATTTAAACCATCTATTTTGTTGCAGCCTTTGCCTTGTGTTATACGTTTTGAGCCATACATACCATTTTCTAATAACGTTCATTTTTTGTTTTCGAGAGTCTCGGATCGAGATCAAAAAATAGTCTCCTAAAAAAACAACGACGAGAGTTAGCTTGTTTCTCGTTTCGCTGGTTAAGACGAGAAAGTGCCTGTCGAGACGAGATTTCTCGTCTCGATGAAACCCTAAATGTACAACCCGGTATAGCACACTGTACCATCCGTGAAAGTTCGAGCTTACTTACAGAGATTAAACATATTGAGAGTCGATTGAATCATAAAATTTCAATGAACAAACTTCGAAATAAATTTCAGGTGTTCCACATCCAGTTGATGGTGAACACCCGATGGGTATGGTGATTCTGAAAGAGGGGGTCGATCCAGAAACAGTCAATGTAGACGAAATAGCTGAGTTCGCGAACCAACAGTTGGATGAAAGAAAACAATTAAGAGGTGGTGTAAAAATAATTCATTCGATTCCTCTGACAGCAACAGGAAAAGTTAGAAGAATATCGCTGAGGAATGATTATCTTCACGGACTAGAGCTGTAAATACGTTTTGAATTTTACTGGTGGATTTGTTTTCGCTTCCGAGAAAAAAGTTTTAATAAAGATTTTAACTGTTATTCTTCTATCTGGTCGACTGTTTCTTATATTCGATACAGAATGTCTTAATAATTCTGAAGAAGCCTTCAACCTTTACGAGTTCTTGTCTAACATTCATTGTTGCGGTTCACTTCAGTTAACAATATTTTGGTCATCATCCATACAGGGTGAGTCTTTAAGTTGTACACTAATTTCAACTTCAATCTCCTTTCATCGATTAAAACACATTTTTCATTTACCATTTTCCAGATTGGGCTCCCGTAAACAGAAATAAGCTGCTGAAATTTCCAAAAAAATCGGTCTTTCGTTTGTAGCTTTGATATGGTTATTTTAAATCAAGTGAATTTGGGTATGAAGTTAGCTATAACTATGACACACCTTTTTCAGTAATCACTTTCATCCTATTCAAAACAATTTCCTATTTATAAACTCATCGATGCATACAACTATAAGAAATTAGCATGAAGAATTCAGATGGAGTTTCTCTCAAGTCAGTATGAAAATCTTCTTGCATCTTAGAATACTTAATTACTCGTTATGATTTCTCCTGAAACGGAACCTCTTCGAGATATTCGACATTGAAAGTAAAAAATCTGATACAACTTAAAAACTTTTCTTTATTTTTTTGATCCACCACTGACCCATGATAAAGGACTTCAATTGATCTTTTTTTTGAGGCCAGAGTTGTTTTTTTCCAAAAACTTTTTGGGTGCAAATGGTTAAAAAAAATAGTCAGAATACGAATAACGAGGTTTTATGAAACTTGACTGTGGCTGTGTTGCCGAAATCCACGAAGCCGTTATTTATCAGCCGTAGGTACTGTTTGCTCTTAAGAGTAACCAATAACACGTGATGATGAAATACGGCTAGGCAACACAGCCACATTCAGGTTTCATTAAACCTCGGTCATATCTCAAGGTCAAGCACCTGAATGCCTTCTACATGTCCATGTTGTTAATAGCCGCGTGAAATGTTAGAATTCGGAGAAATTTCGACGTTTATAAGAGAAAACGGGATGTCACTCTGCAGGCTTCAGTGACTATTTTTTATTTAATTGTTTTTTGAGATGTACTTAATTCTTTTGTGACAATGGGGAATGTTAGTTATTTTTCAATTTTTTGGCCAAATGGTTTCGGAGTTATAGTTATTTCAACTTTTGGAATTAATTTCCTGATATTTCAGAAACTACTCGAGCGATTGAATTGAAACTTGACAGTTAGTTAAAGCACAACAACGCGCAACTTCTAACAGAATATCTTGGGATTGTACAGTAAGTTGCGAAAAAAAACATTTTCCGGGATTTTTTTCGAGAAAATTTCTGCTCGTACCTTGCGCTTCATATTTTCTAGCAGTGTTCCGAAATAACTCGAAAATACTGATTCAATCGAAATGAAACTTGGAAGCTAGTTTGGAAATGCTGATAGAAATGTCTGTGCAGAATTTCGTGATGGTCGTGTCAGTAGAACTATTTGAAAAAAATAATTTAATTTTCTTATTTAAAATATTCAATATTATGCGATCTTCTGATCACGCATTCCCGCATTACCCAATCACGAATTCGGCTCTCGTGATTTGGATCGAAACCTAACAGCGGATCGAAAGTACGAAAACTTGCGAAAGTAACAACTAAGAAACTCGATATTTGTAGAGCATGTCACCTCTTTTGAACATGCGTGCAATAGCTGCTGACTTCACAGTGCTTTTCTAGTTTTTTTTTATTTATATCGTTTTGAATGAAAATCATCTTAGATTGAATCAATATCAGTTTATCAGATCCACTATCTCAGAGTTCCACTTGTAAAATAAAATAACTAAAAACTCCACATATTCGCTCTTCGCCAATGTGAACGAAGCGAATATTTTACCTCCAATGTCATAGAGATGTTAAAGCACGCACGAAATATAGGAACTCCATTCACCTTTATAAAGTCAGTCGGTTTGCCATGGAAGTTTTGACACATCCCACTCCCGTATATAGTCAAATGTCAAAATGTTTGGTTAGGTTTTCTTTACTGTCAGATATTGTGCATTGTCCATAAAGGTAGTAGTTACGTACGTAACTCAATCAAACCGCAAAGTTTTCGTATAAAATATGTCTGACTTGACAACGTCTCGCCGAATTATTTTCATCTTGACGAATTTTTACGAGAGCCAACCTGACTCGGTTTTATTTAAAAAAACGGAATAGACCTAGTTCAAACCCTACTGACTTGCTTCATAAAACTGAATGGAGTTTACCTACCTACCTTGTGTGATAAATATGAAATTGACTGAATGGATGATATCAGGTTCGAGTCATCTTTCGAAAAATAGTTGTTTCTGATTGGTTTGAACATTTGGCAACATTACTCGTCAAAGAGCGCTCATTTGTATTACTCACTGATGTTCAACAATATGGAATTTATAAAGAATATATACAGTATGTACATAAAGTAAGGAATGAATTAATTATCTATAAAAGAAAAACCTATTCGGAGAAATCCTCGGACACATCAAACTATGTTTTAGATGCGCACGTTTTGACGTTTCGATGTCATTGGTAACGTCATTAGTGCCGCGGATATGACCACATCGAATTTTTTTTCAAATGATCACCTCTATTTTTGACAGTGCCATTCAAAAGAGCATACCTTTCTACACACAGCGCGTCAAAATTTTCGGGAAAATTAATGTTGTAATGGTTTAAAATTGAAATATTTAATTCGGTCAGTTGAAGAAACTAATTATTTAAGTGTTCAAAGTGAAGTTCTCCCTAGCTTTAAAAAGGTTATTCACAGCACGCCACTGGAAGATCATTTTTTCAGATAATTTATTCCTTACTTTAAGTACACACTGTATAAAGATAATATTGCCGTCAGGAATCGAGATTCAGTTCGTACACATTTTTTATGTACCTACATGTTTTTGAATTATTCATTCTTTAGTGATTGTGTACTTTCAATAAGCACTTAGATTTTTCAAGCGACAACTCGACAATCTGACATTTGGTATAAGAATATTTATTTAAATCACTTAATTTTCCATAGACTAATAATTGAAACTACATTGCACCGTGTGGAAAATGGAAGTTTGGTAGTTATAAGTAGAGGTAAAATTTATCCCGCCTGATTCTCTACTTGATCGTTCTCTTCGTCCTCATTTTCATCATCATTCTCATTGTTGGTTTCTTTCACTTCGTCCATATGACCAATCAGAGCTCTATATCTCTTTGCAATAATTTCCCAGTCAGCAACGTTTTCGATTCTTGTTGTAGTTAGATGAAAACTCAACTGAGATCCAATGCTAGCCCTTCCTGCTGACACTGTTAAGGACTGCTTAGGAGCAACCTGTGCCTTTTTGATTTTGGATAACCATTTTTGACCAGCTTTTGATCTAGGACTCAATTTGGGTTCGGGACGTTTAAAACTCTGCATCAAATGGACCATTGTATCTTTCTTCTTCTTTCTCACTGAAATTTAGATTATGTTAAAGCTATTGATTCAAGAATCATAAAATATCACTTGTCAATAGGACTTTACATGAGGACTCTGTGATGAGTTGTCAACTTCGTAATTGCCTTTCTGCTACTCGAGTATGATTTCATCTGAATTTCAATTTCATCTAAATTCCAATAAACCTTACCACATATATTATATGGTGGCAGGTATGGGGTTTGAACCCTCTGCCCTCTTAAAGTAAATAAATTCTAACGAGAAAATCATCATACTCACTGATGGAGTATTTAATATAGATAAGGTACTTGTTCAGTAGAAAATTAACAAATTATAGCATTTAAATAGCTGAATTCCTGAATTGGAGGTACAAACACAGAGCGGAGATTCTTGGCATAATTTTGAGAAAAAAGGCCTATAAAAATTTGACCGCAAACGTTTAGATTACGGGATACAGGGTATTAAGGTTTGAATTTTCTGAAAAATTTTTTTATTATAGTATTTGCCCCTCACTTGCCTCAAGTTAATAACTGAATCTTCATGGCAATTTGGATTTTTCTGAGGATCGCGATAGGATCGTTCAATTATTTTTAACGAAATTGGTAGCAGATTGGGTGAAACTACAGGAGATCATATATAGTTTCGGATGACAATGAATTTTTTAAATTTACAATGGCTCTCAAAAATTCTCGTGACTGAAACAGGGGACAGTATTTCAGATTAACTATCAGCTTTTAGATTCCCAACTTTTGATTGTATAACTATGCCAAATTTAAGTTCTATATCTTGTGAAATGTAGATACTATGAGTGGAAAAAATTTAAACTTCAACATCCTGTACCTCGAAAACCAAACGTTTACGGTCTCATATTCGAGAGATTTTTTTCTCAAGTCATGCTAGAAATCTCGCGTCTTCGTTTGTACGTCCAATTATGGAAGACCCTGTATAAAGTACTGCCTAAAACTGACCAATTTTACAGTCAAATCAACGAGGTAATTGCAATTGTTTTTGCACGTAAAATATTCCATCACCTCATTAATGACAGATGTGAAATTGCACATAGTCGAGATATACAGTGTTCAAGTTTGAATTTTTTTCGAGATTTTTTCCCATAGAATCTACAATTCACAAGAACTTCTATTGAAATTTGGCATAGATGATATCACGTTCAAGAGTTCACACAACGAAGCTTGCCAATTTCGATTGCAAATCCACAAGGTGATTTTTTTTCCGGAACACCATTCCTGTTTTCCTCCAGGACTTTATTTTGTAGTGAGCCATTGTTGGTTTGAAAAAATGTGAAGAGAAGCTTTATTGTTGCGCTTAAATTTAAGGTTTTTTGTAATTGTGTCGTACCTGCTGCCGATTCCGAGAATATAAATATATCTTCATTGGGTCATGAAGACAGTGTGAAATCAAAAGGAACCACAGAGAGCCAATTATAGAATATTTCATAATAACAATACAGTTTGGATAACTGCAACTATAACCGGAGCTTTTGGTTCATCGCTTGAAATCGATTTATGTTTCACTTACATCGTGGTTGTAAACTTGCTAATTGTTAATAAGAATGCCTTGCCACTACTCAAGTATGATTTCAAATTATTCAACTCATCTAAATTAAAATTTCAATAAATCTACCTACAATCCTAGTACTTGAGTAATAATTCTAATCGCTTACTTCTTGCTTTACACATATCCACTAAGTAAAATAGCCAAGTGGTTATCAAATTGATAGGGCTTGGAGCTGATGTGCTCCTATGCATTGAACGTATCAATTTACTCAGACCAAATTTCCATTCAATGTCAGATTGTGCCTGAAAACCATAAGACATTTTGAGTAGATGAAGGATTAGAGTCTTTGTGAATACCTGAAAATGAACATTAATTTCATGTCAATTAAAAGACCAGGTTCTGTTTTGCATGAAAATAGTTCATTTTCAAGATCAAAAATTCGAAAAGTCTAGCAAAAAACAAAACTACAAAATTTTCTCACAAATACGTAAATAGTCAAAACCCAAACCATGCTCTGCAAAAATGTCAAAAATCGTGAGAAAAGTGAAAAATTCAAAAAGACCTCTTCAAAAACTGGTCGGAGAGGGGTCTTTTGGTTCCATTTTGTTTTTGGAATTTCACAAAAATCACAAACGCTATGCACAAAAAGCATCTATGTGGTACATGTCTCCTAGTTGCTATAAGCTTGCTTCTAGATCTATATTGAACCATCCAGTCCAAAGGAACGTGAGTATGTCAGCCATATAGCTCTGTGCGTCGGTAGCCCTGAGACATGTTTCAACATTCTTGAAAAATCTGTATTTTTCTTCTTCGTATTTTCATTTTGAAATGTATTCAGGTTGCAATTTTGTAGATTAAAAGATTGAACAATTTACGCTCTCGTTTGTATTGTTTTAGCATTGTATAAATAGAAATTGTCTTTATAAATGGTTTCGGATATGCCGCCAATATCGGCTAGTAAATATTATAGCGAAAATTCTTGAATTAGAGCAGCCGTATCAAGCCTCTATCATTTAGGAATATTTATTCAGAAAACTGCGATATTCGCGAGCAATCTTTTAAACTGTTTAATTTTATTTCTCATTTCAATTCCTACCTGGCTGGAAAAATTGAAGCTTTCCAAAACTGAATCATAGAACTGAAACAGATGGATCATCGGCTCCTGCCTTAGTCTAAGGCTCCTACCCTTAGTATTAGATTCTCGACAATTTTGCATATATCCTCAAATTTCTCTTATCGCATTCATTCTCATTATCTTTTATATTCACCCTTATTTCAAAATCTCAGAACTAAAAATATTGGATTTCGATTGAAATCAGTAGCGAATATCCACATATTGAAGGTTATTGTACTACGCAAACCAAAATTGATGGAAACCTCCGATCAAGGAAATTTTTTGGAAATCTTTATTATTTCAAACTACGCTACTTACTGCATATAAAAAAGGCATTCAGCTATACAAGTTAAAGAGGCATTCAGTTATACAGGAGTATTTATTGAGATTTCAATGTTCCAAATGAATTTTTTCATGGAATTTTGTTTTCTTGTTAAAAACCAATGATCCATGAATGATAGATAAGTTTTATTTAAGATATGACTGAACTTCATGAAGAAATTCAATCTTAAGTCTCGTAATCCGCAGGATGATTTCCATAAATAATAATTTTCATCCGAATTTTAGTAGTTATGTTTCAGATATTGGGAGAGAAACCAAAAATTTTTAATTTGAAATACTTAACCTTATGAAATTGTTAAGAATACCGATGGGGAATTTGCACATTTTGTTTATAAAATAATACAAGAATCAATCGAAAATTTATCGATATGTGTTGAAAATTTGGTAATCAATCCTCTCACCTACGTTTAGATTCATGATTCTGGATGAAAAGTCAACCGATTATTCCACTGAATTCAAATCTTAGAACCGAATGCGATGATTCAATTTTGAAATTATTGGAAATTTTCAGCGTTTTTCCATATAACTCGGGGACCACTGGTCGGAAACAATTCGGGTGAAAAATTTTAGGTTCAGTAATGCAACAGTAATCAACGTTGAAAGTTTAATGAAAATTCGGTTGTAAGTTTTCGAGAAATAATTTTTTTCCATCCTACCCCCAATTTTGAGCCCTTAGGTTACACCGATCCAGCTGAAAAGATTAGAGGATCAATCTCGAGGGACACACGATTTTTCTACCAAGTTCAGTACTTCCAGAGTTCATCAGTTCATTCAATAAAATAATACTAAAGCGATCAGATTGGAACTTTGTAGCTAAATATACAATACTGTCGTATAGTACATTGCGAAACTGCATGAGAATGGGGTATCAGCTAACTAAAGACCAAAAAAACTTTTCAAGAATTCCACAAATTTTTCATGAAAATTTCACAAATTTTTCATGAAAATAATTTATTTTTGGAAACTGTACACCAAATTCCAATGAATTTGACAGTGGTTTCGAAGTTAAAATTGAACAGTAGAGCTCCTCATTTCAGTTCGAACCTTTATTCATTTTCAAAGATATTGGAAAAAAAATATGTGAAATTTCATGGCAAAGCGGAATTTTAATGTTTATTACCCCAATATCCCGGAAGAACTGACGAACTGACTGACGACGGACGAACATTGAACTTCATCGTTAATTGTAGAATGCCAACATTCAACTCCATGCAGAATGAGTGAGGATCACAAGGGTAGAGAATTTTGAAAGAACAGTGTTTCGTGAATTTTCCAGAACTTGTCGAAATTAATTGCTTTTTTTTTAAATGTTATCAGCTTGCAATTAAATTTGGCACAGAACTTGATGTCGTCCTTTAACAACACTGTTTTAATTTTTCATTTCTATCGGACAATTATCTCCGGAGATATTGGATAAAGAATAGTCAAATATAGTGCTTTTTTTCTCTGAATCATGTTTTTCCGCAATAGCTCAAAAGTGCTTTCCATAGTTTTGAAAGATTGCGCTGTGCAACTCCCTGTCCCTCTGTTCATTTCGAAAAATCTAAGATTGAACAGTGAAATGTAAAAGCAGGAAAAAATCACTCAAATATGAATAATTTGAATTGACTTCTCAAGCAAGCTTGAATCAAACATCGAGGAAAATGAATCTGAGCTGTAGAGAGACAGATTATCTCAGAATGTTTCTCATTCTCAGTCCCAGGGCTAACACGCCAAAAAAATGTTACCTGGATACGTTGGTATGTATCAGTCATCATAGCTATTAGAAGATTAATCAGAACAACTACCGAAACCAACATATAGATACCAAAAACACACTTGAACAGATTCTCTGCCCATATCGGCTGGAAGTTGTGATTCGCTTCAGTAAAACCATCGATTTTTAGGTGGGTTATGCTAGTCTGGCCGAAAACGGCGAAAAACAGCTTTTCGAAAGCAGATATTGGGTTCTTTTGGACTGGAATTACAGAATTGAATTAATTACCTGAATACGTTGATATGTATCGGACATCATAGCAATGAGAAGATTGATCAAGACTACCACTGACACCAACATATAAATCCCAAATACAAATTTGAACAGATTCTCAGTCCAATCAGGCCGTGGTGGTGCAGTCCTCGATCTTATGATCACGTCTTCCCACGTTGTTTGTCCGAATACGGCGAAAAATAACCTTTCGAAGGCCAGAAGAGGATTCATTACCACTGGAGATATACACAATTTTGAAAGTGAGTAGGTTAACTTTGAATTACGCAGAGGCGAATCAGTGTCAAGGTTTTCAATTCCATGAAGCACAGTTTATTTCATATCATTATGATTGAATCAGGTATCAAGACAATCTCTCATAACTGACAAAGAAACTTCAACACCCTGAAGGAGCTGTTTGAATTTCAATTTTTTTTTTAGTAAGACATAGTATAGTAAGGAGTAAATGATTTAAATTTGGAGAAAAAAATCGAGAAGGTTTTTTCATGTATACATTTTTTGTTACTTAAATATTGTAGTCAGGTGGTCGAGGAGATCCAAAGTAGATATTTACTTGTTGTTAAAATGCCAGAGCACGTGTACGCGAAATTTATCGCCAGCTAAGTGAATTTGAAAAGGTCGAATTATTGGTCTACGGGAGGCGGGGTTGTCATTTCGGGAAATCGCTGACCGTACAAACAGAAATCCAACTACTGTTATGAGATGTTGTCAAGCGTGGTTTTATAATGCCCAAAAATCGAAGAAGAGTAGGCACTGGACGTCGAAGGGACACAAATGAAGTTCAAGATCGACATCTAAGACTTGTGGCCATTAGAGACCGATTTGCGACAACTAGATCTTTGGCTGATTAATGGTAAGGAGAACAAAGCCATCCTGTAACTGTCCGAACAGTTTACAGCCGTGTAAGGTCTTTGGGACTGCAGCATTATCCACCCCATCTTGTGTTACCTCTTACGGTTGAGCATCATCGGCAACGATTACAGTGGTGCAGAGAACGACAACATTGGAATGTGAAATGGTATCAGGTCGTCTTTTCTGATGAATCTCGATTCTCCTTGGGTGCACATGATGGCTGAAGAAGGGTTAGACGTCGGGGAGAAAGACGTGACACTCATTTCGATGTTTGATTTTGATGGCGTTATGGTATGGGGTGCTATTGCACATGCAAGTAGGTCACCTTCAGTCTTTATTCGGGGGTACATGACAGCGCTGCGTCACAACCAAGAAATAGTGGAGCCATATATTTTCCCTTACCTTAAGAGGCTCGAGAATCCCATATTTCAGCAAGATAATGCTCGACCTCATGTTGCCAGAGTTAGTTTAAACTTTTTTGAAACGACCCATGTGAATCTTTTGCCATGCCCAGATCCCCGATCTTTCGCCCATAGAGGATGTTCGGGACATCATGAATAGAAAGCTTGGGAATTTACCCCAGACCCCAAGGACTCTGGCGACTCTGAGATATGAAGTACAGGTAGCTTGGGATAGTATTCCTCAAGAAGAAATAGACCATCTTCTTCCATCAATGCCAAGACGTGTTGGGGAGTGTATAGATAACCGCGGTGGACAAACACATCATTAATAAATTTAATAAAAAATATGTAAACCTACCGTTATTTTCTCAAAATTTTAAACATTTACCCCTTGCTATACTATCTATGTTTTACAAAAAAAAATCGAAAAATTTAAACAGCTCCTTCTGGGTGTTGCAGTTTCTTGTCAATTAGTATTTATAGGTCCACCCTTTTCAGCGAAATATCAAAACACTAATCGATGAATTGCATGGATGTTTTTCGCGTGCTTGTTCAAGGTACGAGAGTTTTATCATTTTTGATCGAGCGACACTATAAGACTTACTGTTGAAGATTTCATTATCATGTTCGTCTATTCAGGCCATGAAGACTAAATACTATTGCTTTCCCGAGAAAAATCCTTGGAATTTGATATTTGCCGTATAATTGATTTATCTTTTGTGATAACGAAAATGAATGATCTTTTCAAAAAACTATAAATCTTTTTTTTTAACTACAGAATATGCGATTTATTTTCTATTCAATTGACGTGGACCTTATACGCCTCCAGTACCTTATATTTTGGGTCTCAGAACTCTCATTGTTGATCGGGAATCTCATTTCACAATTCTCCAGTAATAAATACCGAATCTTGTTGAAATATGTTCCTTATTACTCGTGATTTAACGTCGTGGAAAGTCACAAATTTCTTTCATCTGGAAGTGAAGCTGCAGTTAGCGTCATTTGTACCTGAATGGACAACCGGAATGTCTAGGGGTACGGCCAATTTTGAAAAACTTATTTTGACAATTTGGACAAAGCGACGTTCATAGTGTGAGTATAATGAATGAGATTGGTCATGAGTATGGATTCATTCCAGAAAGACTATTCTTTTATAACTCTAAACTAAACGTTCGAAGTTTTTTATAAGTGACAGGCTGACTCGTAAAATCGCGATCTCGCGTGCACTTTGGCAGCACCCTCGGAATTTGAACAAGCACGCAAAAGTTCTAAACTTGTAGTCGATTGAATTATCTAATTCTATACAGTAAATATATCAACATACAGACTTATCAGTTTCGAAGGAACCGTAAAGCCCTCTGAGCATTAAATGTACGCCGAGCTTAGATTAGGTAGACACATATACCCTATGTGCATTGGGCCTTAGCTGTCCAAAATCATAATTCATCCATTTATATTGGGATGAATAGATAAGTATTTTAATTGACGAGTATGTCACATGATTATACACACTGTGTCTCTTTGAAAAGCCCTTAATATCTCGGCCGCCATGTAAAATCAGAAAAATGCAAATAGAAGTAACCTTCAGTTCTTAGGGAAAAATTTCATATAGTTGGTCCCAACTAATTCGTATAAACTCTGCAAGAATGATGACAGCAACTTCTAAGATTATAAATGGAAAGGAACGTTGAGTGACATCTTGGTTTGAAGGTAAATTCATGGCCTTTTCAAAAATGACGTGCACATGATCTTTTTCATTAGAAATTATTCAAGTTCTTATTAATTCGAAGGAGTGAAAAATAATTGAAAAATGCTACACAAAATTCAGTAATATTGTGGAAAAAGTTATTGATCATGACATCTGGAAGTTCGATTTTTTTCACTATAGGATTCGCAGGTATTCTAGGAAATCGTATCAATGGACTTATCAGTAATAGGTTTTCTTCATGTAGTCAGTTACGAAATGCCTAGTTTTCTGTAACGCCTGAGTTTTTTAGTGACATTCAAAATATGAATTTCGGGAAAATATATCATTTGCCTGTACAACCCAAAAGATTTTCCGTTGAATTTGTGAATGGAAAATATATGAGAAATCCTGTGGAAATTAAAACGTTTAGTATTCTGCCAAAAGTTATTGCTTAGTTTCAAATTATTCCCTACACTCGTATACTTGCCACTGCTTCAGAAGAAGATCAGCTATTTTATAAGCTGTGAGTGGCACTGATATTTTAAAATTTAAGAGGCACGGTAGTTGGAATTCGAGCACTATTGTGAGAGATATGTTGAGGATTTTATATGAAATAAAAAACGTATGGCACAAGATTTACTTGGTGAAACATAGACTGCAGTGTGCTCTACTGCCCCCACTTCCCAAAAGAAGCCAGTACGAGACATAAAACAAGTTTGTCATCAGGAATTAATTGAACCAATTGCAAAAATTTTTTTATGAATATATATACAATAATAATTATAACTTATGGTGAAATCCATTTTTCGCCATCAATTGCATAAAATTTTACTTTGTGCAACTAGTTACACAAAGTCAATCAGTTCAAGAAAGTGTCTTTTATATGTCAAAATTGGACTTTTTTTTATAATTTTCATGTTTCATTGGAACCCTTGAAGTGTAGGGCATTTTCCAAAAACCAATCAGATAACCCTTGAAACACGGGTATCACTCAACCTACCTCTTCATTTAAGATTTTAGGAGTTGCCGTCATCAGGCACACAGGGATGATAGAAATTGATTGGCACCAACCGCATGAAATGTCTCCTAACAAACCAAATTTTATTGCATTTTAAATTCTGCAAGGGTGGTAACTTTTCAAATTGACATACTGTATAATGTAGCTAAAAGCAGAGTTCTTCCATAAGGTTTACCCTGTAATTTGCTCTTATCACTATAAAAAATTTCAACTATTTGCTCAGTTATTGATGACATACGAAAAAAATCTCTTGATACTCCCCAAAAATTATTACGTTTGTGTTCGAACACAAATCTTTATAAGTATATCAGATCATGGTGAGAATCAGTACTTCTAAATAACCCCACAGTATTCAGAACCGCTTCACTCACCTTCATCGAAATAAATGATTTTCTTCTTTCTACTCAACCTCGCTATTTCTTCTTCCGTCAACTTATCTTGAAACTTCTGATTCAAGGCCACAAATTGCATCGAAAATCCAAATACGAATATTGCTAATACTGCCAGGAATCTGGCCAGATCTTTCATCAAGTTGCCTATGATGATAGCCCATGGACCAAAAAGATGATGAAAAGAAAGAAAGTCCAGAATTTGAACACAAGCAGCTACGAAAGATAGGGCAAAAAGTTGATTCCTACAGTACATAAGTGTCGGCCAATTGGTTTTTTCAACAAATAGCATTCCGAGCAAATGCACTGCTACTGCAAATATGCTCAAAAGTAGCACTGATAATTTTATCCAACCCAAACCAGATTTATCACTCGGGTTAGTCAGTTCGAACAGGAGAAGGCCACTTAGCCAAATTAGAAGTATCCATTCGTACCAATATGGCAATAATCTATTTCTCACAATAGGGTAGGGTGGAACTATAGCTGCTAGGAGTAGAAATATCAGAAGATAAACATGGGAAGTTAGATATGACATAAATTTTATTATTGGAACTTTGTAGTACTTATGACCTAGTGGAAGAGTAAAAGCGATCCAAACTGGTGGACAGATTATAAAGAAGAGGAAGAGTAAAAGAGTCCTCCATGCAGCCCAGTCATGTCCTCCTTTCCATAACTCCTAAAAAAAATTCTATCAAGATATTGTTTCTGCGAGAAACATTATAACAGTCAACACTTTTCGACTTCATTAATTACCTGTAAGTACCTTTGAACTACAGTATGTGCTATCACTTCCTTCTGCTCATTTTCAATGAGCACATCTAAAAATTCTACACTTCTCCTATCTACAGATGTTAATATCTTTCCAGCTGAGTCTGCCCCAGCAGCAAGTGCTAACAATTCTGTAGCCATATACTCGCAATACTTCCCTGCAGCTATCAGATCTTTTGCCCGCTCTTTTTCTTTGTTCGATAAAACGATCAGAATATTCGATAATTTTGCAGCTGTATCAACAGGTGCTGGAGATACTAAAACAAATTCTTCTAACGGCTTGTTATCATGATTTTTAGAACATATCATAAGATTATATACGAATCTTCTGTCTTCCATAAGTGCATACGTATCATGTTCTTTCGTCATTAGATATTCAAGAACATCATGGTGACCCTCAGATGCAGCAAACCAAATGGGAACTACTCCAAGATTAGTTTCAGATTTAGGAGAAGCTCCTGATTCTGTTAAGAGTTTAACTACTTCGAAACATCCAGCCTTGGAAGCACAATGAAGGGGTGTCCATCCATTTTTATCAGGAGCATTTATTTCTGCGCCTTGTCCTGAAAGTGAATGGTATTAAGTTGATTTGAAAATGTTCATGTCTTCCTTTTTCATCATGAAAGCAAGGATAACCCTCACCAAGTAATACTTCCACCATTTGGTAGTGTCCTTGAGTTGCAGCAATATGCAAACCAGTTTTGCCGTGTTTATCTTGACTTTGTAACAAGTCCGCTTGTCGACTCAGAAGTAGACCTACCACAGTTACATGTCCTCCAAAACAAGCTAAATGCATAGGATTGTACCCCTAAACCAATTCGAAATAAGTAAATTAATACATGTATGTATGAAGTTACTCACATTCTCTTGTGTCGCAGCTTCAACTTGAACTCCAGCTGAGTTCAACAAAAGCCGCACAACGTTTTCATTTCCTGAGAAAGAAGCAAAATGTAAAGGAGTCATGCCAGATTCGTTGCCCAGAATTGGTACCAACGATGCTCCAGTTGGAGGTTCTGACTTCACTGTTCCAGGAGAATGAGATAGCAATTCTCTAACGGTATCGGCTTGGCCATAATATGCAGCTACGTGCAATGGAGTGACACCTAATTTTTTACTCACTATTCTCAAAGTATTTGAAGGTCTGAATACTTCCAAAACACTACCATGACCATTCTGAGCAGCCAAATGTACAGCTGTGAAACCTGCTTTGTTTTCATCCGTAATGTTGGCTCCGGCTCTGACTAATGCCTTAACAACTTCAGCATGCCCTCCTTCTGCTGCTATCTGTAAAGGTGTGGCATCAGTCATTTTATTTCTCGAATTTATAACTCCTTGTTTATCGAATTTCATGAGTTCTTCTATCACGGTAACACTTCCTTGGGCTGCTGCAATATGAGCACACGTATTTCCGTCCTTCGTCATTGCCATGACTAAGCTTGGATGTTCTTGGAGGAATAACTTGGCTACCTCTGAATGGTTATTACTGCATGCTGCGTGAATAGGTTTCTGTCCCTGTTCATCTGTAGCATCTATATCAGCACCCAATTCCAACAGTAATTTGCATACTTCTATCTGACCTGCAGCTGAAGCCAAGTGGAGAGGTGTCTGTTTCTTCAGTGTTAATATGTCAACAACGGCATTATGCTCTTTTATCAAAAATCTCACCAAATCAATAAAGCCATATTTCGCAGCTAAATGCAAAGCAGTTTGCCCATTTCTCGATTTTGAATTTATGAATGCCTTGTGTTCTAATAGAGATCCACATACTTGAAGGTAACCATGTTCTGCAGCCAGGTGCAGTGCTGACCTTCCATCACTATCGAAAACGTCTACTCTGGCTGAGTTTGTGAGTAAATTGTTTACCATCTTCGTGTGTCCCTTATTGGATGCAATCATTAAAGGAGTCCATCCATTGGAGTTTTGCTTATTTAAAGATTTCTGGGCATCCTGAGGATCCATATTGGATATAATTTCCATAAGGACATTATTATTACCGACTGTTGCCACGTAATGAAAAGCAGATTCATGCTGTTTCGTTTGTAGTTTTACATCTGCTCCATTTTCTAATAATAATTTGACTACTTCTTTATCTGCGTTCGGTGTTGGGACTTTTTCACTTGAAACTGAACAAACACAATGTAGGGCCGCCTCATCGTTGTTGTTTGTGAAATTCACGTAACTGGTGGCTTTATCTTCGCCTTTTTTATCCTTTACATACTTTATAAGTTGCTTGACCACTTCTGGTTGGCATCCTCTTGATGCGAGATGTAGGGGCGTTTCTCCATTCTGCATGAGAGAAATAATTTGAAATCAAGAAACAGTTCTTCCTAATGATGCAAACGAACCTTGTTTTTGAATTCTGGATCCCCGCCATCTTCAAGCAGTAAAAGAAGAGTTTGTAGATTTCCATACTTAGCTGCTATATGTACAGGAGTTTGGCCAGCTTCATCTAATAAATTTGGTCCTGCACCTGATTTGAGTAACATCAAAGCACAACGTTCACCATCTTTTACTCTCGCAGCAATGTGAAGAGCGGTATCTTTAAGTTTGCCTCCTGAAATCATGAAACGAAATTCTGTGAGATTCGTTTGAAAAATATTAATATTTATACCTTTTATATGGACATCAGCACCGTAACCAAGAAGGGTTTCCACTACTATTGGTTTACATGACTCAACTGCTATATGAAGAGCTGTATAGTTCTCCTAAAAAAGTATGACAGTACGAATATGGTCGAAAAAGCAGCATTAATGGAATCTTGAGCATATACAATATGACTTTGAGAATTTATCCCTCTTTTATAGGTTATCAGTGGTCTTTCGTTAACAATAGAAAATTAATAACAATTTTCAACTTACATTGGTTGTAACGTCTACCTTCTCACCCCTTTGAAGGAGAGTGTTGATAATTCCTACATGTCCATACCTGGCAGCTGTATGAATACTTCTTGCTCCATCCTGTAAATAACAAACAATTTCACACGAAATTAAAATTAGAAGTTTGCCTTTATTCTGACCATGAACATACAGACGTGGTCTGCTCGAAGCGATCTCATCTTTGAGTTGATAGGGAACGACTATAGGGGCAGATCGTGTACAATCTCAGATTTTAAATTATAATTTTTCCCCATTCTTCTATCATAAAAGAAAATGTTGATATTTCAATAGTCGAGGAACTAACCCCGAAAGTGGGGATTACGAAAAGCTGGGGAAGATTCAATATTTTTCAAATTCGGGAAGCGGAAGGAACAAGTTGGTTGATACAGTTCTTCTGTGTATTCTTTTGTTATTGTTGACCAAGTTAGTATTTGTAACAATGGTATTTCACCTTTTAAGAAGCTGTGATAATGTCCATCAATTCCTCTGGAAATAATTGAGGTCATATTCTATGGATTGCATAGTGGATAGTGGAATCATTTCAACTAAATTAAATTATGCTTTGTTCGTCTGGTATTACTGGGTTTTGGTGATATATAAGCAAGTTTGTTTAGTGTACTCTCTGAGACTCAATAACACGCCAAAAACCAGGTATTTTTTGAGACCCGATGACTCCACCACCAACATTTCAGGAGTTATTTCAGGTTCAAACTAGTTACAAAAACCTAGAAAAGGGTATCAATGAAAGAGAACACGCGCGTGAATTCACGTCAGTGCTTTTCTAGGTCTTTTCGATGAAGTACTGGATTTCAATTCGATCTAATTTGTATTTTTGGAAATATTGAAAAATAACATTTTCGAAGGGTATATCTACGGAATTATTGGACGGATTTTACCCATTCTCGAATTCGACCTTCATAAGAAAACCCCAAAACTACTTTACAAATACCGAGTTTCTGAGTCGTTTCTTCCAGAAGTTATTGTGTCTACGGTCATCCGTTAAGCCGAGTTCGTGAATTGGTAAAATCCTTCCTATGATTCCGCAGATATAAACATTCAAAATTTTATTTTCCAATTTTCCAAAAATACAGATTGGATCGAATAGAAATACAGTGCTTCATCGTGATTGAATCAGTATTTCTCGAGTTGAAAAACCACTAAATCTTTCATATTTTTTCCTTATTTCTCCAAAAATAATAACAGTACCGAATTGAAATTTGGCATACTGCTGCGAAATATAGAGCTCAAGGTGTAAGCGAATTGTTTCCTTATTACGGTTAATAGTTTCGAGAAAAAAAAATGTCCCAAAAAATTTTGAAAAATATATTTTTATTGATTTACTGATAGAACGATCTCAACAAAATTCTGCGAGAGGTTGCGTGTCATCAGGCTTCGATTAACTTCCAAGTTTCAATCCAATCACTTCCAGAAATGTTAGGAAATAACCTAAAAATTTCAAATGGCTATCTTCGAAACAGTTTTGCCGATTTTGCCCGGTTACGAACTCAACTGTCGCATTCTGAAATGCAACCTACCCTGAAAGTTTCAAGTCGATAGGATTCCCCGTATGCCTGTAATCGTTTTCGGCCCGACATTCGAAGATTAACAGACGTTTGGACAAAACGATAGCAAGCTATACACCCTAGAACATGTGCGCAAAAATGTAAACCTTACATTTTATCAATCATCTTATTATTATTGGTAGTAAACTATAGTATTCAAAACTTAGTTCTGATTATGATCAACTACAAAACAGTAACGGCTGAAAGAGTTCAATACTTCAGATGGAGCTTCGTAACTAGTTACCTACCTTATTTGGCATATGTACGTAGACACCCTTTTTGAACAGCATCATGGCACAATCAGCATGACCATTCAAAGAGGCAATATGCATCAAAGTTGAGCCATCTTTGGTTCTCTCTAATATACTAGCTTTGAATTTATCACAGAGGAGTTCAATAATATTTGCATGCCCATTTTCTGCTGCCAGATGCATCGGAGTACGATCCTGATTATCTGGTATGTGGGCTGAAGCGCGTACACCATAAAAGTACTTCACAAGAACTTCGTCTCCCTCCGCTGCTGCTATATGGAGGGGTGTTTGCCCCTCAAAATTCTGAATGTCCACAGGGGTACCGAAGTCTACCAGAATTCTAACCTGGAAAACATTTTAATTGTACGATTCCAATAGGTCGTGTGAATATAACTGGAGTACATATATACTGCAGTCACCTTAATGAAGTCAGTCGGTTGGCCATGGAAGATTGACACATACCACTCTGTATAATTAAAACATGTTAGGTTAGGTTCATTTTTCTGTCAGATATCTACGCGGCGTGGAAAGTTCTACGTAAAGAAAGTAATGTTTAAGTATACAGGGTCTTTCACGAGGAACCTCACTCATATTTATACGGGAAACTACTGAACGTATTTTCATGAAATTCAGCACTTATAAGTATTTCACGATGCTGATGAAATCTGAAATATTTTCAAGGCATGAGCACCTCCGGTTTTTCCGAAAATGACGTCAACTTCAGTTTTTCAAATTAGAACACCATTTTTTTATTGCAGAAATAGATTCCTTAGAAAATTTCAATTTATTTTGATGTAACATTTTTCAGTTTTGGTTGGAAAATTCTCTCTGAGCGGGAAAATTCGAAAAAAAAATCGAAAATAGAGCTCCGCTGAAACAAGAATAACTTCGAGGTTTTTGAAAGGAAAATTTTCATTTTTGGGATTTTTCAAGATGTAAGATTGATGTATCCACCTTAAAAATCGAAATCGCGATTCATGATACAGGGGGTGAAAAAATCGCTTTCAAAGTTAGGGATGACAAAATCGTGAAAAATCAATTTTTTTAAATTAGAACCCCATTTTTTTATGGCAGATATTGAATCTACGTTAAAAAATAATGTGAGTGTATGCATCACACCTTTGCCCTAAAGTGGATATTTTCTGAGTAATTCACAAAAAACTGTTTTTTGTCTTGAATTTTCAGCTCAAGGATGCCGAGATTGATCTGGGATTATCTCAATCGAGTGTTTGGAGAATATTAAAAAAACATAAAATGCACCCATATAAATTCAATAGGGTACAGCATTTGATGGAAACTGATTTCGTCAGGAGAACAGAGTTTTGCGAAGCTATGATGATTCGATTTCAAGAGAATGAAAACTTTTTGGACTGTATAATTTGGACAGATGAATCTAAATTCACAAAGAATGGTTCTTTCAATAGGCATAACAGTCATTATTGGGATGAAGAGAACAACCACCACTTCAGACAATGGAACTTTCAAGAGACCTGGAGTTTCAATGTTTTTTGCGCCATCAAAAATAATGCAATTCTCGATGTTCACATTTATGATGGGACTTTAACTGGTAAGAAAGAACACTACACATGTTTGCATTATTTAAAGAATGATCTCCCTTAGGAGATAGATATTCTGACATATTGACTCAAATAATTGAGCCGCTAGTACAGAACCATAATGACTTATGGTATCAACAAGATGGCGCGCCTCCACACAATTCACTCAATGTGTCAAATATCCTCTACAGACTATTTGAAGATCGATGGTTGGCGAACAATGGTCCACATCTTTGGCCACCACGTTCTCCCGATTTAACTCCTTTAGACTATTATGTTTGGGGTAGGATAAAAAATATTGTCTACTCAACTCCCCTGACTGATAAAGAGGACTGCATAGAACGAGTCAGAAATGCGTTCAGGTTTGTTTAGATTTTTAGATTCATAGTTTTGAAACTAAGAAAATAAGAAGAGCAACGCACGAAGCATTCCTGAGACGTATAAATAAATGTCTAGAAATTAACGGTCAAAACTTTGAGCATCTTCTCTAGTTATAACAGTGAGAGTTTGCCATGGTTCTCCTAATAGTAACTTGAAGTCGGTTTCAAGAAGGGGTGAAAAATCTTCAGCATCTTTTTGGCGTGAAGAGAAAAGAAATAGCTGAAAATTCAAGACGAAAAACAGTTTTTTGTGAATAACTCAGAAAATATCCACTTTAGGGCAAGGGTATGATGCATACACTCACATTATTTTTTAACGTAGATTCAATATCTGCCATAAAAAAATGGGGTTATAATTTGAAAAAATTGATTTTTCACGATTTTGTCATCCCTAACTTTGAAAGCGATTTTTTCACCCCCTGTATCATGAATCGCGATTTCGATTTCTAAAGTGGATACATCAATCTTACATCTTGAAAAATCCCAAAAATGAAAATTTTCCATCCAAAAACCTCGAAGTTATTCTTGTTTCAGCGGAGCTCTATTTAAGATTTTTTTTCGAATTTTCCCGCTCAGAGAGAATTTTCCAACCAAAACTGAAAAATGTTACATCAAAATAAATTGAAATTTTCTAAGGAATCTATTTCTGCAATAAAAAAATGGTGTTCTAATATGAAAAACGGAAGTTGACGTCATTTCCGGAAAAACCGGAGGTGCTCATGCCTTGAAAATATTTTAGATTTCATCAGCATCGTGAAATACTTATAAATGCTGAATTTCATGAAAATACGTTCAGTACTTTCCCGTATAAATTTGGGTGAGGTTCCTCGTGAAAGACCCTGTATATGTAATTAAATCTAACCTTGAATCTATGAAAATATGTAGGAACTGACATCTCGCCGAAGTATTTTAACCTTAACGACATTTTTTGAGTGCCAATTTTACTCAGTACTAGTCAATAAACTTGAACGATCAATTTCAAGGCCTATACCGACTGACTTTATAAAAGTGAATCGAGTATACTAATGCTTGATGTGAAAGCATTTCCTACATAGTGAATACTTCTAAACTATAATTAGGAACTTAATTTTATAGTAGATACTTGTCATTTTTTCGTAAGCTACTATACCAAGTAGGACTCTCGTGGAAGTATATACTACACTCCTAAGAACCGTCTTGTATCAGCAGATACTTCGATTCAGGAAGAAATTCGTATTATGTGCTAAACGTTAGCGAAGTTGGTCTAACAGCAGCTTAACTGGGCATTGTACATTCAGTTCTGGTGAAAACGGTTGGAAGAAAGAAATAATACAGTATAAGACTAAACGTCAATAATGATATGTTATATGATAAAAATATAATGGTAACTATAAAATAAAGTATAACTTAATGTGTCCGTCTATCAATACTAACAGATTTGAATCAAAAAAGAGGCTATCTGCTCGCATACATTGAGAAATAAAAGTGTATTTAAGAAGCTTTTGGTATGTTTGAATACAAATTGGAGTTGTTTAACTGATTTGTAACATGTTGTGCTCGTCTCTTGTTTGTTAATTTTTCAACAGAGCTTTGCCTCCTGTAGACCTGATGACAAGCGTCATTTTTTCCCATAAGTATCTTGTGATGTAGCATTATCACAAATGCTAATTGTTTGTCTCCCGTTTTGATTTCTTCTTCCTGGGGAATTTCTTCTAATGATGACGTTTTTGAGGAAACACGGATTCAAATGAATCCAACTGAAAAGCGCGATGAATTATAATAGATTTCCAGTCGGACTTTTGTGCAACAGTATTTGCATTTTTGCCGATTCTCCCAGTTTCCTCTGTGCGAGTTAGGAGACCGAGTGCGATCTGTGTAGTCTTTGTTACTAATTTCTTACGCCATCATAATAAGGAACAGCATTATGAATTTTTCACCCTACAGCGAATGGTTCGACGATCCCCTGAAAACCAGAAAAATTCTTTCCTGGCCAAGGGCTTGAACCTCAGACCTTACGATCATGGGCCATGAGTTCTAACCACTGAACTTCGATGGGAACAGAATATCTGATAATCTTGTCGTATCTGCTCTCGCCTTGACGAAATGAGATAAATGCTACACATGTTGAAGCCTTAATAGACCAGGGTGGAAAATGTTTCAAACCAAATAGAGTAAAAGTAGGATGGAATCCATTGAAAAAGGAAGAGAATATAATAAAATGAAAGAAAAAATAATTGAAAGCGGGTGAGTGTCTAAGGGTAAAACAGGTAAAACAGGCAATGAAAAGAGCTACAACTTTTGTATTTACAATTTTTTCACATAACCTCGTAATTCATGTGAAAATTCCAAATAACCAAGTTTTTGTTTCATTATTTTTGTCTTCCACAAGAACTTTTTTCGCGAAATTCGGTGAAAACTCAAAGTTTTATGATCCAAATACATTCTAATTCTTTCGATCTAATATATTTATTTATTTTTCTCAATTTTACCAAATATCGAAAAGTACCCTAATTTTCAATCGAAACATCTCACGCCAAATATCTACTTTTTCAAAAAAGTTTAGGGCACTTTTGTTAGTTGAAATCTATTGTATGTATTTGGGTAATCGGGGATTCATCCTATTGGTCTAGAGATTCACCCTATTGGCTGAGGACGATCACGTGATCGTCGTCGGCCAATGGGATAGAATCTCCGATTACCTAAATACCCAAATCTCCCTAGCACAAAAGGTAGCTTAATGGTGTCAAAAAATATACATTACTATGGTGAATTTATTGAAAAAAAAATTATCATTTATGGAATACTTCTGTAGGGGTGTACGTTTTCCGTAGGTCACTCAGGTGTATGAATTATTTTGAAATATCAATGAATACGCATATAATTTGAAGAATATTTCACAACATTCTAAAAATTCTGTAGATGTCTTCTTCTTAACTACTAACTCTATGAATTTATTCGGTTGTTCATTATATTAGTAAATTATGCATTTTCTGAGAAATTCACCACAGTTATTCTTTTTCACACCATCAGAAAAGAGAGATTTTATTGAACAAAAAGCCCACCAACTTTTTCGAAAAAGTATAGATATGTTGACGTGAGACTTTTCGATTGAAAATGAGGGTGATTTTTCGATATCGAGTAAAAATAAAGCAAACAAATGAATATTTCGAAGCGAAAAATTACAGTGTATTTGGAACATAAAAGGGTAAGTTTTCAGTGAATTTCGTGAAAAAAAGGTTTTTGTGGAAATTTTTCACATAAAGTTTGAGGTTATGTGAAAAAAGTATGATTACAAATTTTATCGTAAATCGAAATGAACCGACCTCAGATCACCACCATATTATTTTTCCGTTCATATTTTTTATATTCTCTTCCTTTTCCAATGAGTTTCATTCTTATATCATTTTTTTTTTCTCTTTTTGACATTTTCAAAGGCTTCAGAACTAGTCCTACACTACCGATGCCAAGAAAATACTAGAAGCAGTGTAGTAAATAGTTCGAAGTTACTGTCTAAACCGATTAGATAGATGCTTTGTAACAGAGTAGATACTTCGAAGCAGATCCTCAAGCAATAGCATTCACTTCTTCTTTATTCATACCACACATTGCGATAAGAAAAGTGGAGAGAAGTAATTTTATTCTGATATCTACATACCATGTCTATGTCTTTTCTTCGTACAGCTATATGAAGAGCAGCGTCTCCACTTGCAGATACTGTTTTCAGCTGTTCTAGAGGCATTGCATGGAGAAGTTCTCGAACCATGGATTGGTTTCCTGCAGCAACTGCTAGATGAAGAGGAATTTTACCCTTCTGTGGATAAAAAGATGATTTTCAGAGCAACAGAGCTTTAAAAATTTGACAGCGGTGGGATTCGAACCCACGCCCTTTCGGACTGGTGCCTAAAACCAGCGCCTTAGACCGCTCGGCCACGCTGCCTATGAAACGCGAAATATTCCGATATTTACGATAGCAAAAGGATTATAATTTCAAATTGAATTCGAGAATTTTTTTTTGTCGAGATTATTAATCCTAGATAACTAAGTGTCTTTGCTTCTTCGAAATTCAATTTCTGACGATAAAGACAATATAAATGAGTTTAAAACATTTTAGTGTCAACTATCCATTTTAGGATATTTCGGGAGGATGGTTCTTTCATTTTCGAATGTTTCTCAGAGTTTCGCTACCTATATCTCAAACAAAGAACTATTAAAATAGAATGACAATTATTATTTCTGGAAATCGCCCTTGCAGATTGCGAATTGAATTATTTGTCAAAGGCAGCTAACGTTTCTTGGAAAACAGATTGCCTAATGATCAATACTGAAACAATAGATACAAACGATGAACAAAGGGAACTGTGACGTTTCCGAGTACAAATCTTTTTTAGTCAGACCAACGAGAAATTTTTTAGAATTGTTTCCTTTCGATTTTCCACTTTGTGCGACTTTTGTCGAATTTACATTTTTAAGAAATCACAGCAACACAGATTCAGATTCTTTTTAATTTTACCTCTTATTTTTGACTGAATATACTCAAAAAAGAGGTAGAATTGAAAACTTTCAAACCCAAAGAATCTGTGTTGCTGTGACTTCTTGAAAATGTCAATTTGACAGAAGTCGCAAAAAACGAAAAATCGAAAGAAAATAATTCAAATAATTTTCTCATTTGTCTGCGATGAAAGAGTCAGATTTGTACTCTCAAACGTCACAGTTCGCTTTATTTATCGTTTCGGTATTGTTCATTAGGTAATCTGTTCCCCACGAAACTGCCTTGACAAATAGTTCAATCCTGCAATCCGCAATCCGTTTTCCATAAAAAATAATTTTATTTAATTTTATAGTTTTGTTTCAGATATTGGGAGTGAAACCCAGGAAAAACCTGGAAAATGATAAAAAACCCTCTCAAAATAAGCTCCAATCGATATCTCAACTAGGGCTGGGAATCATGAATGAATGATTTGAATATTCGAATATTCATTGAATAATTATTCGAATAATTTGGATTTGCAATATTCAATGAATACTTTTTATTCATGAATACTCAATGAATACTTTTTATTCATGAATATTCAATGAATACTTTTTATTCATGAATACTCAATGAATACTTTTTATTCATGAATACTCAATGAATACTTTTTATTCATGAATACTCAATGAATACTTTTTATTCATGAATACTCAATGAATACTTTTTATTCATGAATACTTTTTATTCAATGAAAACGTGACTATTCAATGAACAGTTGACTATTCACTATTTAACTGACTATTCAGGAATAATTAAAACAACTTCATGTGATTCACTACGAACAAATTCTTCGATATTCTGGATTCTGGAGTTTGCAACTTTCGAATTGGTACATATAAATAATATTTAAATACTGAATGACAAATCTATCATAATCAAGTATAATTTCAAGAATCTTTATATATTTTATGTATTCAATTTCTTAAAATATGTGTGGAACAGTTTCGGGAAATAATTTGTTGTCTAGGGATGGGACGGAGAAAATTTATTTTTTGGTAAAAATTGTTAATCCATACACTGAAGAAAGGTATAACATTGAAAAAAAATCATATATACATATATATTATTTATATTTTATCGTAAACAGTGAATACAAATCATAACGAAATCCACAAGTTATTTACAGTAACCCTCATAATGTTAAAATTACTGAAAATTATAATGAAATCAATACACTTATACAATTTGAATTCAAACTATTCATTCTATCAATTTGTTCAATTGGGGTACATTATATACATTCTATTTCATTTAATAATAATACTGCTATTCATCTGAAGGAATAAAAATAGAATTGGGATTTCATCAATGAGAAATTATTAAAGTTGAATATTAGATTGGAAATATGAATAATATCAACACGTGATGAATGAATAATACTCGAAATTCATCTGGACACAATTCAATATGTAAAAAAATAATTTAAAATTTAAACTAATTATGGCATACTCGACAGATTTTGTGAAATAAAACAAATCATTTGAACTGATTAACCTTTAAGACATGAACGTTTAGCGGTAATTATATTACCAGCTCTAGAAAACGCGCGCTCTGATGAAGTAGATGTTGATGGTATGCATAGATACTTTTTTGCCAGTTCCGACAATTTGGGGTACTTGTTCTCATTGTTTTTCCACCATTCTAGTGGATTGAAATCGTTAGGTATTGGATAATCTAAGGCGTAAATGTCTATTTCATTATTACCATTGGTATTTAATGATTCATGCGAATCGTTTTTGAAGATGAAATCTAATGCCGTCTTTTTAATCGATTGCAGAGTTTTTTCATTCGAAGCTCTTTTTTCCGGTTCCGTATGCATTTGCATTGCCATTCCTAGACATTTATCTACTTCAGTCTTCAAATATTGTTTGATTCGAAATTGCGAACCTACGAACCGTTCTATTTTTTTGAATCTGGGGTCCAAAAATGTACACACATCAACTGGAGTAACATCCTCTCCTAACAACACTGAATCAGAGAAACAAAGTTTATTGAATCTTTCGTGGAATTGAATACGAAGTGTATTTTTGAAAAATTTAATATTCTCCGAATCCATTTCATCATTCTTTAAGGCAATAAAGTTTTGTGATAATGATTGAATTATCGGCATGATCATTGAAAGGGTAGGTTGCGATTCCACCGATAATAAATTGGTGACGACCTCAAAAGGTTTCAGGCATTGCAAAAGGCATTCAATGTCCGACCATTCTTCTTCTGAAATTATAAAATGAGCTGCTTGAGACTTTGTTGTCGTTGATCTATCGGATAAAACTGCAATAATAGTTTCACGTTGTTCTATTAACCTTTGCAACATATAAAATGTAGAATTCCAACGAGTTTTCACGCATTGGATCAATTTATGATTCGGCAAATTCAGCTGATTTTGTTTTATATTCAAAGCATTAGTTGCTTTGTTTGAATGTTTGAAATGCCGTACGATATTACTACATTTTTCGATTAATGATTTAATATTTTGATCATCCAATCCTTTGTTCAATACCAATTGTAATGTGTGAGCAAAACAGTAAACAGCAAAATATGGAAGATCTCTAGTAGCAGCAATAATATTTGCTGCATTATCGTGAACAATTGCTACACATTTTTCTGACAATCTCCAATCCTCGATAATTTCTCTCAACTTATTTCTTAAATTGACACTGGTATGTGATTGTTCCATTACTTCCGTTGTCAAATTGACTGAATTTTGTTGCCAATTATTATCTATATAATGACATGTAACGGTTATGTAGGATTCGTTGGACCTCGAACTCCAACAATCAGTAGTTAAAGCAACATATTTTACAGCATTCAACTTCACAATTAATTTACTTTTTTCTACTTCGTACAATGATTGAATTCGATGCAAAATTGTTTTTTTAGATGGAATAACATAATTTGGAGCTTTATAGGACAGTAAACCTTTAAAGCCCTTATTTTCAACAAAGGAAATAGGCAAAGTATCTATGCATGCCATTTTGGCTATCAACTGCGAAATTATTTGTTGTCTTTCCTGGGAAATTCTTCTAGGCATGAAAACATCATCAATTCTAGTTTGTCCAGCTGATGTTTCCGAAATAGAAGATGCTGCAATTGAAGCTGTTTCCAAACTCTCCAAGTCACCATTTTCTTTACTTGAAGATTGTTGTAACGCTGAACTAATAAAATTTTAAAAAATGAGTAGAAATTAAATACAATGTTACAAATCTACACAAATTTGATTTTACAATTTGATATCCACATACCTAGATAGATTTGTTCCATGCTTGTTCTTGAAATGGTTCCATAGATTGCTTGTAGGTCCTTTGAACTTCGCATTGTAAGGGCATAGTTTACACTGAACCTGATCTTAATTTTTCAGAAAATATTTCCAAATATTACTTCTCTTCGACATTTTAATTTTGGATCTATCACTTTGACACCACAACTGCTTCAAAATTCAGAACAAACTGAAATATTGAGAGCTTCACAGAACTAATATTAAGAATTAGGATCTATAATACCGCTATATATAACGAATTGAGTACCAGGTCCCAACAAAGGTATTACTACTTTAATATACCCATGGGGTAGGGGTAGATTTACGGAACATTTGTTGGTTTTTCCAAACGAAAGTTTGATAATGAGAATACGACCATTTCTTGGTAAAACCAGGGCACCCCCAACTTTCCAAGAATAACGAAATAGGCGAAACTCATAACTGTGTTCAGTATTACCTGTTCGTTAAATGGAGTACTTCTTTTGTATACCCATGGGTTAGTTTTACGATTCAATTGTTGGATCTTCCATACCGAAATAGTTTTATCATTTATGTAACTGATAACTGTGTTCACTATTATATGTCCGTTAAATAGATCTGTCAAATATTCATGAAATTTATGAAACTAGGAATGTAACTTGAACGGAGCTCGCCTACGCCATGGACTATTTTCTTTGGAGTAATCTGAAAACTTTAATATGCTTCTGGAGTGACAACTGTAAATGAGCTAAGAGAGATTTGAAAATACTTGTAACAATTTGCTCAATGATAAACATTTTTCAGGAATCTCGACGAACCAACTGTTGATATTGATACACTCGCGTAAATAAATTGGAGTTTGAGGTAATCATTTTGAACAGTTACTTTGAGTGAATTTGTTTTGTTTTAAATGTTTGCTGTTGTTATGTACTGCAAACTAAAAAAAAATTTTTTCCATATCAACAAATCAGAAATTTTGTAGGAGGAAAAATAGTGAATAGCGCTGAATCCCTTGAACGTTCCCCCGATTTCGAGTCTATTCGACTGAAAAACAAATAAAATGTCTGTACAACGTAAATTCCCAATAAATAAAAATTATTTACCCTCATTATCGACATCCGCAATATCGAAGAATTTGTTCGTAGTGAATCACATGAAGTTGTTTCAATTATTCCTGAATAGTCAGTTAAATAATCTTTCAAACTTTCAATCGTAATTTTACGAATGATGGATTACTCAACTAAGCACTAATCAGCAGTCCTGAATAAATAAATATTTAGGAATAGTAACGAATATTCATGGATAAATGAACATCCAACTAATCGCTGCATATTGATCTATTCAGTGAATATTATTCTATACATGAATTAAAAATATTCACTGAATGGTAAACTATTCCCTGAATAGTCAACTATTCATTGAATAGTCAACTGTTCATTGAATAGTCAAGTATTCATTGAAAAGTCAAGTATTCATTGAATAAAAAGTATCCATTGAGTATTCATGAATAAAAAGTATTCATTGAATAAAAAGTATTCATTGAGTATTCATGAATAAAAAGTATTCATTGAATATTCATGAATAAAAAGTATTCATTGAATAAAAAGTATTCATTGAGTATTCATGAATAAAAAGTATTCATTGAATATTCATGAATAAAAAGTATTCATTGAGTATTCATGAATAAAAAGTATTCATTGAATGGTCATGAATAAAAAGTATTCATTGAATATTCATGAATAAAAAGTATTCATTGAATAATTCATGTGTTTGAATGAATTATTCGAATAATCGAATAAATTTTTGAATGAATATTCGAATACAAAAAAGCGAAAAAGTCCCAGCCCTAATCTCAACAGTACCCTTATTTTTGAGATTTTAAATGGATCTTTTCTATATAGGAAAGGGTTTTTTCCTGAAATTCAGAGTACGATAATTGCATAGGCGCAGTAAGACGTGAACAACAGAAAATCCTGAATATTTCTGCAATTCACAATATAACAGTGAAAACGAAATTTCTTATATCCACATCTAATTTTATATCTACCTCTGCTTCGAGGTATAGAGAGATAAGAATCCAGATGGGGTAGGCACCCCATAAGCCTCTTGCATGTGCAAGCGTGACGACTGCAACCCCTAAAATCTAAAATGGAAAGGGGGTATGGGTGTAATGCTGGATTTCAACTCTTGCTTTCTTTTCTAGTCTATATTCTTTTTTATTTTTCGGGGATACTAACAGAATTGGTCAAGTGAATTGTCACTCTGTATACTTTAGTATAGGTATACTAAAATTCAATTTCTTCTGAAGTGTAATATTTATATCTGAATAATGAAATAGCTTAGTTCGATAGAAAGAGTGCTTTTCGTCGTTGAATATTGATTCTACATAAAATAATAATGCTTCTTGATTCGTCTTAGTGCCCTTGATTCGTTCCAAGAAAATAAGAGGGGACTTGTACTGTAATGCGAAACAAATGACTTGCTTAACCTGAGATCAGATTGTCACGCAAATTGACATGAAAATTTCACGTGACAAGGTGTCGTGCTAGTTTCAAACATCTACAAGGCTACTCACGAAGAACTCAAACCATTGTTCATGAGTAGATCCAATATATAATATGTTATTGTTAATTTAAACCACTTTACTGATTGCTCAAGGTGTTAATCGGGGCAAGCTTAGACTCGAAAAGTCTTAAGGTTGATTCTCACTATACGTTCCGTAACCTTTCAGTATCCTTCCGTATGATTTAAGTCAAAATTTAGCAGGCAAAAATGTCATGTTGACAAAACGTAAACGGGACGTATCCCTCTAAACATGAAACATATTTGAAACGTTTCGTATAGCCCCTAAAGGATACCTTGTGAAACGTTTCAGAGTAACATTTCGTAAATGTTGCATACATGTTTTTTGAACCGTGAAACATAGAAATCTATTTTGTTTTATGCATGAAACATTTCGATGTAACATTTCAGATGTATATACGGGACATTTTCTATTCTCAGCACAAAACAGTTTGTTAATAGGTGAATATTATAGAATTGTTGAAAATATTTTTTTTTCAAATATTTTAAATATGAAAACACAGCAGGAGAAGTAATTATATACTGAACTTAGCTTATTTTCTCATCATCTTTTCACTTGAATTCTGTGGGCATTATCGATACCTATGATCTAACCTATAAGTTTCGCCACACACCTCTATGTGTGGTTTCGCGCTAAGCTGAGTGGTGTTTCGTATTTCATAATCGTATCGTATATTTTTCAACCAGTAAAGTGAACCCGTCTTAAGAAAATTGAGCAAACCCTTAACCAAGTACAAGTTGACAAGGAAATCACGGAATGTGAAAACTCATCAAGGAAACAATTGGTAAAATTATTATTTCATCGTTGCCTGCACGACTCAATGTGTTTGTTTTAGGAAACTATATTTATCAGATGTGCAGGGGCATCTGAAGAAGATAATATCATTAGAGCACTACGAAAAGTATTGCCAGACAAATTTGCCAAAACATATTCCTGGCTTGGACGTAAAAATCACTATCCAATATCGGAATTGTTTATCACCAGACTTCTTAAAGGTAAAGGCATTTGAGTTTCCATTCAGTTTTTGTATGCTATTAATTGTAATAAATTTCATAAAGAAATCAATGAGTTTCGAAAATACCTCCACTGATGTAAAATAAAGACTTAGAGTTTTAACAAGTAACTTTTAGTTGAAACTAAGCATCAATGCTATTTCGTTTTCTTATTCTATTTTATTTTCAGTTGCAGTCACCAAATTTGGAGGAAAAGACTTTTGAGGAGTTATAGTGGCTAATTGGTTACGCCAAGCAATGCTGAGATACTCAAGAAGCCAGAATAAGTAAACTACAATATGTAGAGAATAGCAATTCCCTGAAAAAAATATTTATTTATACTTTTTATATATAGATATATATATATATATATATATATATATATATATTTATATAATTTTATTCTGTTAACCATTGTGTTGCAATATTATTCAGTGGAATAAGATATAGTATTTTTCTTTCACCTTCAAACAGATGTTTCAATATATTCCATTGTAACATACTAGGAATGTTTCATGGAAGACGTTATGATATGTTTCTGAAAGGTCATATAAAAACGTCACTCTAACGTTTCGGGAAACATCACTGAAACGTTTCAGCAACTGTTCTCAGCAACATTTTTTTGAAATGTTTCCACAGAAATGTATCTGAGGGTGAACATTCAGGATCTCATAGATGTTCCTGGAATGTATTTGTACCCCTAAATGAAATGTTTCATGTTCCAAATAATTGTTTCCTAAAAGTTACTTATACTGAAATATGTTTAAAGGTATAGTGTGCATACTTCAATTCATTCACACCTTATAATATTTTAGGGTAAGGATACTTAAAGATATTAGATCCAACAAAATTTTTTCGACAATATTGCATTTTTCACCGATTCAGAATGATGAATTAACAGGTGAACTTGTAGCTAAGACTGATTTATGGTCTTCACTAGTCAGAAATCTATTACTGAACAAGGCAGAATTGAATCGGGTCTCTTATTCTGAATGAAAATTACGAAAATTCAGATATTTTTACATTTTTGCGAGCATTTTCTGCGAAACGGAGTGCTATCGTTTTGTCCAAATGTCCGTAATCTGTTAATTTATTATATACATAAACATAAACATAAATACTAGAGTTCAATTCGATACAATGTATGTGTTTGGAAATATGTGGAAAATGAAATTTTCAGTGGATAATTCGGCGGAATCATTCGGTTGATGTTACTCGTTCACAAATTCGGCCCTCGTTATTAAGGTTCAAACCTATTTTACAAATATTGAGTTTCCAGGTAAATTCTTCCGCAAGATATGTGTTTACGAGCGACCGTTAGGCCCTACAGCTTGGCTAATTTGGCCCATAAGCAAACTTAGCAGACACATTCTTATACGGAACCTACCCTTATAGTATCTAGCTGTTTCGTTCTCAAGTTATCAAGAAAAGTGCCAACCGACTCCAATCTAGCAGTTTGACACCATTTTCGGAAGAAAATCGAAAATTTCAGACAGTACGGTGAAACGAGAGCACGCTGCTTCCCACCTGCATAACCTCTACATTTACGTATTTTGAAAAGGAGTTGGATTTTCTCGAAGATGAAACACAATTGATTTCGATCTGTCATCCATCATGTTCATTGGAGGTATAAATAATGAAAATGAATTCTTCATGTCTACTCCAAACATATATTTAACAAAAATAACGCTACATATGTTTCGCCCCTTTCAAAATTGGAGTCATCTTGCATATGTTCGAATTAATCAAAATGATCTATTTGATTAATTCGAACATATGCCTGAAGATGACGCCAATTTCGAGGAGTTCGAAACATATGCAGCGTTCTATTCATTAAATATATGTTTGGAGTAGACAAAAGAATTCATTTTCACAATTTATTTCAAATGCCCCAACTTTCGGCGAGGTTATTTACATAATCGAAAATGGATTTCTTTCCTAATACATCTACATTGAAACATGCTCACCATTGAGAAATTAGTATATAGAATTCGATAACAAAATAGTGACTTGAGTTCTCGTTGCGTCTTCAGAATTTCACCATAAAATAAAACCTTGTATCAAATACTCCGTAAATCATCCTGTAGAGCAAATCTCAAGGACTTACATGCCATGGCAGAAAAAAAATGGAAATCATATTTTCATGAGAGTTAGAACGGTGTAGAAAACGATCCAAGTGACGCAGCGTAATTACCTAGAATTGGTCAATTTAGTTCTGCGAATTCCGTATAATGTGAATTTTCTATTACCGAAATAACTGGGTGACTAATAATTTTCTCAAACTACTTACCCCGTCAGTTTTCAATCTGATTTCTTTTCCAGCAGCAATAAGCAGAGCTCGTAGTATTGCTGTTGCTGTTCCTGTTTGCCTAGAAGCTACGATATGTACAGCCGTTTGATTTTTTATCTGAAAAAATTTATAATATAGATATTTTCGATAAAAAATCCGTTTGAGGTGATGATAATCACTAAGAACTCACCCCACCGGTGGAATAAGGGTCACATCCTTTTTTAGCCAAAAGAAGTTTCATTATATCTTCTCTTGAGTGCATAGCTGCCAAGTGGAGAACGTTGAAATTCTCCTGAAATCGAAAAAAAAATTCAATTTCATGGCTGCTTGAGAAAGGAAATATTCACATAAGAAATGTAATGTAATAACAGAGCGCTCATTCGATTTCGAATCCACTGAAGTCCTTGATCATTATGAGAATTATATGGATAATAAATGGGTGTGTTGCAAAGAACAAAAACCGTTTGATCAAATTCAATGTTATGGCCGTTTGTATTTTCTGATAGCTTGTCTGTTTGGCCGTAAGTCAACAGTCAGAATAATGCCTCAATTCCTCAGTTGTTCAACTGGCTGAAGGTCATGTACACACTGAAAACACTGAAATTGAAACACCCTGTATAACAATGGAACAAGGAGAGAATTAACTGTGGGCTGAATTAATCTGTTTGAAGAGCAGAAACTATAGTAAGGAGATTCGACGATGGCCTACAGCAACTAACGGGTCCGCCATCTAACGTTTTTTTTTTCAACTGGTGCTTATTTCGTGCATGGTAACACTTAGCTCATGTCTGATTTGATAGATAATTAGTTTTATCCTTCCGCTAAACGAATATGGTTGTATATACGCTTGAACAACGCTGGGAAATATTGCGACATTACTTTGAAAATCATGGTAATATCGCAGAATGTGTGCGAAAATTGCGTACGGATTTTGGAAGAAGACAAGCACCGTCAGCTCCGTATGTTCGTTATCTTGTGGAAAAAGTGAAAGAAACTGGCATCCTCATCGATAAACCAAAGCGTGAAAAGCCAAAAACAGTGCGTACACCCGAGAATATTGCTGCTGTGGCAGAAAGTGTGCGTGAAGCGCCATCAACATCAATTCACCGTCGTTCTCAAGAATTGAACATTTCGGAGACATCATTGAGACGAATTTTGCATAAAGACCTTGGTATGACGCCATACAAAGTCCAATTGGTTCAGGAGTTGAAGCCAACTGACCATCCAATGCGTTTTCGCTTCGCTTAGTGGGCCTGCGATCGACTTACAGAAGATGCCGATTTTGCCAAAAAAAATCATCTTTTCAGATGAAGCACATTTTGATCTTGGCAAGTATGTGAACAAGCAAAATTGTCGCATTTGGGGCATAGAAAACCCGCCCGCATACATTCAAAAGCCGATACACCCAAAACGAGTCACTGTTTGGTGCGGATTTTGGTCCAGAGGCATAATTGGGCCATTTTTCTTCAAAAATGGGCAAGGAGTATCCTTTACAGTCAATGGCGATCGTTATCGGGCCATGTTGAACGAATTTTCGTTTACAAAAATTGAAGAGGAGGAAATTGGCAAAATTTTGTTTCAACAGGACGGCGCTACGTGCCACACAGCCGAAGCTACACTCGATGTGTTGCGCCCTGTTTTTGAAGATCGCATTATCAGCCGCAGAGCTGATGTCGTTTGGCCACCTCGGAGCTGCGATTTGACACGGTTAGACTATTATTTGTGGAGTGCCGTCAAAGATAAGTGTTACGCCGCAAGCCAGAGACAATTGACGCTTTAAAGGACAATATTCGTGAAGCCATTGGTGAAATACAGCTGCACACAATCGATAATGTGCTTAAAAATTGGACCGATCGTGTAGGCTACTGCATGGCCAGCCGAGGCAGCCATTTGAATGAAATTATTTTCCATTATTATCCGGATTGTACTTTCAAATAAAAAAATAAATTTGAGAAAATATTCAGTAGTTTTTTTACCCTATAGTTTTACTTGTAGTTTTTGTTTACCTAAAACAACAGTAACTTTGGTTCATGATTAGGTTCTAACAGCTACCTATTACAGGTTAGTAGTTAAGAACATATCAAAATACATATAATACCAGGTGTCGACACTTTCCTACACTAGGTTTGTTCGTTGTACCGGCATGAAAAAGTTAATGAACACTACACCCCTCTGACTTTAACTTGTCAGTGTTGATTAATGTAGTACTGAATCTTCTTTATGTTCACCAACTCTTCCCAAAGATGACCTTTGCTTTTTTGGTTTCAGGAAAAAACGGTTCTCCCACGATTTTTAGGTTATCCGTATCACTAATTGTTACTGGAAATCAGTCTAGGGGGCCGATACTTGAATCTAGATCAAGAATTGAAAAGTATGACAATGGTCATATGTTTATGTCGATTTTCTAAGTTTTCTCGAGCATCTACAAAATTTCTGAGAGTTCCATTTGCAATTTCGACTATGTTTTAAAGCAAATATTCAAGAAATAAACTGAATTCAAGATTACGAGAAATTTCAAATCCGAATATAAACATATCCTTATCATCGTTTCCTTCGACTTAACAACAAGTGGTGATATAACATTTGATCAATGAACTCTATATTATATACCTGGAAGGGACCCGTTTTGAGCGACAAGTGAAGCCAATTCGTTGCTTATGCAACCCGCGAAGTGGACGGGTATCTATCTCTTTCTTCCTCATTGCAGTAAAGGGAACTTGTCGCATTTATTCTAAATATTTTTAATTTTTCGTTTCAAATTAAGAGAACCTGAATTTTTTTCTGACTAATTCGTGAATAAGGCAGGATTGAAGAAGATCGCACATGTTCAAGTGAAATTTCAACTTAGTGAGCGCTTTTTCTGGGGAACAGCGCGTTATCATCCTCCGTAAATTTGCATTTTTTTGCCGAAAATCGTTCCAAGCGACCAGGTTGGACTCATGATGAAGAGTTCAATGTCAAATTGAATTCTATTCAGCCGCCTGTTGCCACGATAACTTACTACCGAGAAAAGCTATAGCGACTTAAAAAATTCAAAATAAGTTCGTTAATGGGCAGAATTTACCTTACAATTTCGAAGTTATATTAATTTCAAATATATTATTTTATTTCCTCTATATCTCAAGAAGTACTGATGCGATCAGATTGAAACTTGCTAACTCATTGCATGAAGAATCGTTAAAAAAATATTTTTTTCGGAAACTAGCAATGAGATTTCAATGAAACTTGGCGCAGAACTTGAAGTCGAATATGAACAGCAATGTTCGAGATTTCAGCTCGATTCGACACACATTTCCCAAAATATCGGAAAAAAGTATGTCATATTTCGCATTGGCAATGAATTTTAACCACCGCTTAAATTTTCCTGACTTCAAGTCAGTGCTTTTCGAGAAGTATTTTCCTATGTTCCTATTATTTAAATTTATTTTTATGATGATGAAACTATCGTCAATCGTCAATGCACAGCTCACACCAACATAATTCTTCACTTTTTGAACCACACGCGGTGAAGGCAGAGAAAGTAATGGCATATCAGACAAAAATAAATATTCATTTTCAAAAATATTGCTCTTTCTGAATGATGTAATACCCAAACCACCTGAATTTCCAAGTAAAACCAAATTTGAGCCGTTAAACACCATTTACTTCAATGAGTGTGACAGGGAGAGGTTACCGTCCATAGCGCTATCTTTGTTTCGTTGCCCCTTGTTACGCTTTAAGCTTAGTTGAAGAAGGGTCGGGTCCTTTCCAGGTAGTAATATAGAGTTCTATGCATTTGATCGTCGAGTGACATTCGGTTCCATGTGCAGGTCATATCTACTTGTTGTTTATATTTAACTTAGAAAATCGACGCAAACATATGACGATTGTCATACTCTTCAATTCTTCATCAAGATTCAAGAATCGGCTCTCAGTACGCAAGTACAATCCTTGCAGGAGGAGAACATTGACTTTATTTATATTCAAATTAACAAACATGACCTAGCACCACTTCCCAGATTCTGTCTGCGAAGCCGATATTTCATTATCTGTGATCAAAATTGATGACAACATTTCAGCATTGAACAGAGTGCACTTTTCTACAGAAATCATTGAAAGTTTTCATAGGTACAAGACCTAAACTTGTGTACAATAGTGTAGTTAGTGGAGGCACAACGAGTTATCCTTATATTACACCCTAAATATTGTTCTATTTCTCTCTGTAAACGTTGAGCGCTAAGGTCACTTTGTCTAGTCAATGTAATCAATTCCACTCAATCAAAATTAATTTACCATGTGCTGAAAATATTATTTAAAATAAAATTAGGATATTCGAAATGATGGATCCGTCTAGTTGCAACGAAGGATCACACAGAATTTAGTGAGGAAAATATGTTCAGAAAATCGATGACACGATCATCACGAAATATTGCTCAAAGTTGTTCCTCAGCATTTTCAAACTAATAACCAAGTGTTTTCAATATTGAATCAGTATTTTTAGTTTAGTATGTTGCTGTGAAATATAGAGGTCAAGATATGCATGAGCAGATTTTTTCCGAATATGATGAAGTTTCCGAATTAAGAATTTATTGCAGTCGGATAAGAATTATTGGAGAAAACATGCGCAAGCGAAACCTTAAGCCGGGACCAGATGGGTGTAATCCCAACAGCTCATACAATAAAATTTGATTAACTATTCGGCGAATAGTGTGGACGGCACTCGAGCTCAGCCTCGAATAATACATTTAAATGCATCGTTCGAGTTGAAAACTGAGTCCTGACGGAGCAGAAAGAGCGCTGCCTCGAACCATCAAACTCCCGATTATTTATGGCATTCGCTGTTCGCATTACACTCATCTGCACCCGGCTTTAAGCTGGGTTCAGATGAGTGTAATGCGAACAGCGAATGCAATAAATCACAGGGAATTTTATGGTTCAAGGCAGCACTCTTTCTGCTCCGTTGGGACTCGGTTTTCAACTTGAACGATGCATTTGAATGTAGTATTCGAGGCTGAGCTCGAGTGCCGTCCACACTATTCGCCGAGTCGTTAATCATATTTTATTGCATTCGCTGTTCGGATTGCCTCCATCTCCGATTTTATGGTTTTTGAAAAAAAGACTACCGGTTTTCTCCAAACTATTAATGCTCGTTCTCATGGATGCATCAAAATATAAAAATCGCCCAATGTCTGTACCGCGCGATTGTTCATGAATTGATTGTTTCAAATTGTAAGAATATATTTCCACGTGGATCTGGTTCTTCAACAAGTATAGTAATTGTTTTTATACCTTTATAATTCGAAATATTGAATTAATCAGACGCTTTCGATTCCTTGGACATGCATATGCACATAGCTATCGAGAAAATTGTTTTTGCTGACAGTAGCACAAAATAATAATTTATCATGAATGAAAAAGGACATTTTATTTTCGCCTCAATGTTGAAAAGATATTACATTATATGCATATTTCAAACTGCCACATATCGTCACTATATGATTGCAATCGAGTACATAAATACATAATTCCTCCAAGACAATAATTGTTGAAAAAATACTTTTCAATATACCTACCTATAATTCCTCATCCATTGTATTCAACCTCATATGACTAAGTAGGTACTCGTTTTGTTAACAAATGCCTATAATCATTACAGACGAGTATAACAAATCTCTTGATTGTTTTGAATATCCCGCCATTTTCTTGACATTGAAACTATTCAACTAAAAAAAAATCTGACAACTCGAATGTCACCGCGTCCATCAGTTTGCGCCTTCAACTGTTTGAATGGAACTTCGACAGCCAACAATCGCATTATTTTATTTCAATCGCTGAAAAGTCCTGAGAGATAACTTTCGAAAATAGGATATCTCGAGCACGACTCTAGAAAAATAACAAATGTGCTATACTTTCGAAATAGTAGTTCCAAACTATATCGAATTATGTAAAAATATACGGGGAGTCCCATTCGAAGATTTCCATAGCGATATCTAATAAATTATAAGTTTGCAGAAAATTCAATTATCATCATTAAAATATACAGAAGAAGGTGCTACGAGAGTGTTTACAGAAATAGAAAATTTTCAACAGAAAAGTAACAGTAATAAAGTACAATCGCGTTAATATAAACACAAAAAATTCTGGCTTGTTCGTATTATAGGAACTGTTCATTTATTTATTTATTTATTTATTTCTTGATTTGGGATACAAACAGGATAACTCCCACAATAGTATCCTCTAATACACAAATAATAGATATAAAATTTACAAACGTTGTTCAGTGAAAATTCAAAAAAACATCATTCATTGTTAAAAAATCAAATAACAACTATACATACTATAAATTAGCTCCTTATACTATAAATTACGCATTCTTGAAAATATTTCGCAACATTCCCTTAAACTTAAACAAACCCATTGTGAACACATCCAGATTCCCACAATACTTATTGAACAAAATACTCATTCTAATTACAGGAGAATTTTTACCAAGATTTGTATTACAAATGGGTGTTGCGAGCAGCTGCCTATTCCTAGTATTCCTAGGAGGTACATGATACGAAATCATTGATGTTAAATCAGATGAATCATAAAAACCACATATAACTTTGAAAATGAAAATTAAATCATTGTTTAGTCTTTTTATTTCTAATGATTGCATACCATACTTAATACGGAGCTCACCAATTCCCTCGTTCACGTAAACATTCGTAATCCTATAATGTAGAAACCTAATGAACCTGTTTTGAAGCCTTTCGAGTCTGATCTTATGAACATTATATTGTGGATTCCAAATAACACTGCCAAAATTTAATTTACTGTACACTAAACAATAAAAAACTGATTTCAAAGCTAACTCATCATTAAAATGTTTACATGTTCTACAGAGAAAGCCCAACAATTTACTACAGGAATCAATCAGATAGTCTACATGTGCATTGAAAGACAGCTTTGAATCGAACATCACGCCCAAGTCTTTCACTATATTCTCTCGGGTCAACTTAACGTTGTTTAAGTGGTAATCAAAATGCAATGGTGTCGCATTCCGCGTAAAAGAAATACAGACACACTTTTTGACGTTGAGTTCCAGCATATTGAGCCGGCAAAAATCAGCAAATTCGTTTAGCTCTTGCTGAACTCTTATACAGTCCCGGATGGTCACAACCTTCACGAATATTTTCAAATCATCCGCATATAGGAGAATATGACAAAACTTAAAACAAGATCTCAAGTCGTTGACAAATATAAGGAACAACAAAGGTCCCAAGTTAGAGCCCTGTGGTACCCCAGACGTGACCACGAATGGTGCGGATTTAAAACCATTCACCACCACTAACTGAGTCCTATTGCTCAGATAAGATGAAAACCATCTTAAAAGATCCCCGTGAATCCCGATTTTAGCCAGCTTAGTCATTAAAAGGTTGTGATCAATTTTGTCGAATGCCTTGGTAAAATCAGTATATACTGAGTCGACCTGTACCCGTTCGTCTAGGGCCCCTGCAATATATTGTGAATATATGACTAAATTTGTTTCAATGGATCGCCTCGAAAAAAAGCCATGCTGACAATCAATAATCGAGGTTCTCAAACTATTGAACAACATGTCATGAACCATGCTCTCAAACAACTTACAAAATGTCGATAACTTGCTAACACCACGGTAGCTTTCAACAGAACTTTTTTTGCCGGCGTTTTTATAAACTGGAACCAGAAGTCCAACCTTCCAAATGCCCGGAAATGTACCAGATTTAACAGAATTATTAAACAAAATTGACAGTGGAAAACATAATGAGGAGCTACAATTTTTAACAAAGATAGAAGGATAACCATCGAATCCAGCACCTTTATGCACATCTATAGATTTCATTTTCTGTAACACAGTTTCTGCCGAGAATGTTATACAATTCAATACATTTTTGTTGGTAAATTGACCAGATGAGTGGTAGACCTGCCGATACGGTTTGAATACACTCCTGAAATAGGAAGCAAATAGATTACAAATATCTTCACCGGTATTGGCAGATTCATATTTTGCCATCACATATTTCCAAATAAATTGTAGTAAAGTACAATGACTGATTTTTTTGGCGAAAAATGATGTTATTAAAAACTGAGTCTCCTTCGCAGATAAATTTCGATAAATCCTGTTTTTCATCTATGTTTTTCAGGGCAAGTATCTCAGTCAAATCCAGAGTATTTCGTTTTGCGATGGCTATGTTCAAAGCTTGAACTGCTGGAAGCAATCGCCAAATCCTGTTTCATCAGCGTTATAGATTTGATGTTCGTTGAATTAATGGTGTTGAATGACTCTCTTCAATCCTGCTCTGAATGGAGCAATGAGTTCCGGCTGAATTAAAAGCTTCTCCCCTTTTTTTTTCAAGAATATCACACCAGGACGTTCTCTGAAGCACTAGAGTAATCCTTCACTTGCTTTTGAATTCAGAGAAATGCATATTAGCACAAAGAGTCAAGACGTTCTGTTCAATCATTTCCCCAAACAACCAACATATTTTTTTTCTTGTTGGTCAAGCCACCATTTATAGAGCTGATTATCTATTTCATTTCCGCCTTTCCAGAGTGCATTTTTTGGTTGATTTGAATTAATAGCCTTCTCTCTCTAGAATTTTTTTTTCTAACAAGCCGTTGATTTAGCAAGTCCATATTTCTTATCCAGAACAGCCAGGTAAAACTCAGCCCTTCATTGATTTCCTCCAGACCTTGGGCTTTCTCGTGAATAGTAAACATCTTGATTTTCCACTCACTTTCTCCATTTTCCTCAGTTATAGTATACTCGTCAAAAAAACAATACGAGGCAATAAGTGAAAGGGCGAATCGGTAATGGATATCTGAAGATAAATCGTGAAATCCAATTCATTCCTTCTAATAAAATGGACAAGTTACAACAGGTTCATACTAGTGAGATTCTAGTTGGTTCATATTACAAAGAAGTCCATACAAAAATTCTGTGTTCATATTACGGAGTAGTTCATACGATCGCGTGTTCATATTAACGCGATTGTACTGTATTTCTGAAATGAACATATTCGAGAAACACCCGATAACTATGTAACTGTGAGTGCTATGGAGTTGCGGTTTTCGCCAATGAGTTTCTCATGAAAATTGAGCCTCAGACACCTTTATCAGTTTTCTTTTATCTAGTACAGAAAAAGGATCTCCCCTTCCAAAATGTCCGATTTGGCCCACCCTGTACCTGAGTTTACTCCTGTTGGCTTTGCACTTACACTGATGAATAAATATTGATGTAGATTTTTCGATATTGCGGAAATTATAAACGCAATGAATCATCATTTTCAGATGCATGCCCGCAGAATTAATATATCAGATGAATTTCTGTATTGATAAATCTGAACTATTGGAGAGCTATTAGGGCTATTAGGGTTAGGGGAGCGCCTCCAAGAATGAATGAACGGGGCATAATGCATCATCGAAACTTAATTCGATTTGTGGCACAATCCTCCATTCCGCTGATTACCTTGAAAACTATACAAACATCGTTAAAACCAAGTCACGGTTTTTTAATTCAGGTCTCTAGGATAAGAATCCATTGTCGAATATCGAGCAATATTGTGCGGTTTTTTTAATTCGCTCCTTCTACCTTACAGTTCCATTTTTGACACGCAAAACCTGACCTACTCGAAGTAGATGCTTATCAATTACACGAAAACCGTTCATGGACTTTCAGAAGAAGGAGCTAATGGTTAGTGACTAATGAGGACTATCGTTGGAAATATCGGAATTCTCCACGTCCAGAGTTATAAATATGGAGGATGCGGAAATGAGAAATTTGTGGTTTGATATTGAATTCTATCACGATATCACGCATTGGCATAGATAAAATCATATTTGGGGTTCAAAAGAGTCTCTGAACTGTAAAATTTCGAGCGCTCACAAGTATCATTCACCTAGGAGTTTCTGTTTCTGTACTGAATAGACGAAAATGAATGTCGGTAGTTGGGAGCCAATTCCCATGAAAAACGCATTGTGGAAACCGAAATTCCATTGCTATCACCATTGCATAGTTACCGAGTATTTTTCGGAATATATTACTGTTGATTTTTTCTGTTGAAAATGCGTTATGAGATATCAACTTTTCAATTCTATCTTTAATCATGAAAATTGTTAGTTATCAATTATTGAAACAATAAAAGTTCTTTTTTTATGTATTTTATGGGTTTTCCCTTCGAATATCTGAAACACAGAACTATTAAAAATTGCATAAAATTGAAGACCAGAATAATTGGTGCTAAATTCAATAAAAGAACGATTTTCAAATCAAAAAATGATTTGAAATAAAAATCAAAAAATGATGTTTATAGTATTCCCTGCATTTGTGGAAAGACATAAACAGGGAAAGCGTATAACCATTAGATATCAGAAAACGAGAGCACAAAAATAACTTAGGAATAGAGACATACAAAAATCCCAAATATCGAACCATCTATGTTCGACCATTGATAATCGCATGATAGATTGGAACAATACAAAAATACTGATGTTGAAATCAGATAATTTGAAGAAAAAAATCAAAGAGTCCTCTTGCATTTTGTTAAATAGAGAGAGTAATTTTGCTCATTGTTCGGTAGAAATAGATCCCATTTGGCTGAATTCCCTTTAAAAAGAGGTAGAACTAAAAAACTTCCAAACCAAATAAATCTGTGTTGCTGTGTTTTTTCAAAACTGTCAATTTGACAAAAGTCTTAAACCGAAACGAGAAATCGAAAGAAAATAATTCTTGAAATTTTCTGCTTTGTCTGATGAATTAATCAGATTTGTATTATAAAACGTCACAGTTCGCTTTCTTTATCGTTTGTATTGTTCCTGTATTTTTCATTAGGCAATCTTTTTTGCAAGAAACTGCCCTTGACAAATAGTTTGATACTGCAATCCGCAAGTTTTTCTTAAAAAAAAACAATTTTATTTAATTTTCAATAGTTGTGTTTCAGGTATTGGGAGTGAAAACCCATAAAAACCTAAGAAATGATACGAAATCCTCCCAAAATAAGCTATAATCGACTATAAAAGTTCTGTTTTGTTCGCAACTTCTGTTCAACTTTCTGCAATGAAATACCAAAATTATGAGAAGTGAGACATGTAACTCTGTTTCATGCAAACCGAAGAAAATGCTGAGGCAGCGAGTGATTTGTATCGTGAAAGACGACATACTTCAAATATATTTTCGAACGATTGCGTCACAACCTAATGAACGAAGGTCAATATGAGAAGAAAGGACCGAGGAAATATTTGAAGCATAAAGATTCAGAAGAAAGAAACTCCAAAAAATATCAAGTATGCTATATTTTTGAAGCGATTATTTCAAGCTATATCGGAATATGTACAAATATACGGGGTGTCTTAGTTAAAAGAATATTCTCGTGGTGATATCTCATACAAAGTCAGCTTGAAGATAATTCAAATGAAGTCATTTGATTTTGGGTGAGAAATTGTTGCGGGAATGTTTCCATAGAAATGAAAATTTTCAAACAGCAGGATAGTTACAGAAATATTTATAAAATAAAAATTTTCGAAAAACAACCGGTAAGTATGTAATAGTGATAGCTATGGCTCGTTAAAATTGGCCCTGAGATGTCGACATCAGTTTTCATCCATCTAGTACAGAAAATTAAATACTTTCTCCCTTCAATAGGTTTCCATAATAACAATAATAATAATAATAATAATAATATGTCTTTATTTCAAATAGAGAAAATGTACATACACATACTCGAAGTGAAATAGGGTCAAAATTTACAGCAAAAATTCATTCACCGAATATGGCTCTAGCCTCAGAAGCAGTTGAAGTTTTGCTGAGATAAAAGTAACAGGCTGTTGAAATCTCCAGAAAAAATCTATGGTTTTTTCTGTAGTTATGACATTGTAAATTCCGAATGAATGTGTTGATTTTTCCGTGAATATAACAAATATTCTTCGTTGATCAATGTTGTCCTATTCAAATCGGTTTCCAAGTCATAGACTTATCGATTCATGAACTACATGAAATTAGCATAAAGAATGCAGATGAAATTTATCTTGAATAGCAATGAAATCTTCAATTATTTCACAATTCTGTGAAACGTGCACTGTGTTCATTATTTTCAACATTGAATGATATTGAAACTGATATAAATTCGAGAAATTTTACTATTTTTCTCGATCCACCAGATCATAGCCATAGATATCAAATTCCAATTCTATGGAACAGACTTTCTAGAGATCCAATGTGACTCAATAATCAAGTAGAGTGAAATATTTTCGTTACATTAATACTACAATAGCACCAAATCTTAAGGATTATGTGAGTGAATGAGATATCTCAATCAAGTTCCATGAGTTGCTATCAATAAATTGGATATTCCACTGTACAGATAACACTGAAAGTTATCCGTGTTGAACTTGTGAATAAAGTTCAGAAGTGTGAAATTTAAAGACTCACAATGTGGATGCACTAGTGTTTCAGTTTCATTCAATTCTATCGCACCTACTCACTCAGCACGAAAGGTGTGATACCTGTAGAGAGGTTGCAGGTACCTGGCAAACCTTCACAAAGCATCGAAATAAACGCGAACAGTTCTCATTTTTATTCAGAATTCTTTTTTTTCTCAATTCATTTTTCGGTTACTAGGATCTTCAAATAGTCCATCAGTTTGCCATTTGTACCACGTGTTCCGTAAATAACCCTTCTTTCAGGAACCAGAATATAAACAGAACAGAAAACAAGCCCTAACACAATTTTCAGAAAATCAGATATGATCATTTAAATATAGATATTTGTATTGAATTACGTGTTTTGTAGAGACAAGGCGAAGTTTACGGATACTTATTAACGCGGACCTCATCAAGTCGAAATTTTTGGGCTGAAACTTTAACCGAGGTCTCCTTATTGTACGCATTCATAAATTGCGTGAATTTTCGTTTTAAATGTACCAAGGTGAGAAACTATTAATTCAGAGTATTCCATTTGGTCAGTTTTAATTTTCGTTTGCTTCGTGATATTTTTGGAATGGTTCTTACGATACTCCAACTCCTCAAATAGAACGATCATTATTTGTCAGGAATAAATGCTAATAATTATGCAGATATATTCCATTCATTATTATTAAAAACATGTAATATTCCAAGATATTAAGGAGTCGCCTAATAACTCTACTTGTTTTATGGAACCTGACAAATGGGACACACGAACACAAATTGCATTTCTATTTCAGTTCTTTGTTGTAGAATACCGTTCAGGGTTCAGGTCTCACATAGAGGAGATTTAACATCACCTTGAAGTTATAAAGATAACGGACAATTTCCTGAAAATTTCGAGGGGATGTTTCACTTTCAAGAAATCTGTTTATTTGTCATGATTATCGATGGAATCAAAACGATATAAAACTCATTCGAATTACGATCACAAAATCTTCTCATATGGCCATTTGCAATCATGATGTAAAAACCTAGAAAAGAACTGCCGTGAAGGCAGCAGCTTTTGCTCGCAGGTTCAATGGAGATGACCGCTTTAGCAACGAATTTGAACATGCGCGCAAAAGCTACTGCCTTCACGGCAGTGCTTTTCTAGGTTTTTTCGATGAACTACTGAATTTCAATTCGATCCAATCTGTATAATTTGTAAAATCCACCCAATAATTCCGCAGATATACCCATGCAAAATTTTATTTTTCCAATATTTCCAAAAATACAGATGAGATCGAATTCAAACCCACTATTTCATCGAAAAATGACAGTTCGAAGGTTTATACAGAATACAATGAAGATAATTGATCAGAAGATCACAGAATATTGAATAGTTGAAAATAAAATTTTTTAATTGCGTACGATAATTACTGCTTGAACAGATAAAGTTCTGGAAACTAGGGAAGGACATCATCCTTTCGAAAACATTGCTTTTTTGACAGATCAATTTTTATGGTGAAAACCTGCAAATTTCTAGCGCTCCAAAATGTCGCAGATGCCGGAATCGATCGCGTAGTCTGTCAATTTTGGGAATTTCATAAAAATATCCAAAACCATTGTGAGATCACGTTTTCCAGTTTATTGTTTTGCTCAATCTGTGAGCCTTCTCTCAGAAGTGTCAAAATGTCAACCCAATTTTGCTATTTCGAGTTTAAGCTGAAGCTATGGCGCTTCGTTGATACATTGACTAGTCCTTTAAGTTGAGCCTTTGAGGTAGTTGAGGTGAATTTTTGCGGATTCGCATTCGTTTCAGCATGAATGAGCTCTTACTCAATGGAATTACTTGAATTGACACTTCAAATATTGTTAAATGGACCTAAAATCCATCATCGTTTTCGGTAGAAAATTTCAATGGGAAATATTAGGAAATGCATCTTGATCAAGAAACTCCTATCGACAGAATGAAAGTTATTTTAAATACAAATTCAGTTGTCATTTCGGTGAAACACCATCTACAAGAGAATAGGCAATTTCGTGAAGAACTAAATCGAATGAGTGGAAAAACCCGGATTTTTGCAGCCTGCTCCCATGGGCCTTTCGGTATTGTTTCAATGCAAAGTTGACAGCAGGATGATTCTTTGGGTTGTACCTACATTAATTTCAAGCATAAATTGCTATCATAAAAAAAACACCTTCTTTATTAGTCATTTTTCCAGATTCCGCTCCGGTAAAAAGTTCTGTTAAAATTAAAAAAAATTTAAAATTTCCAAAAAATTCTTCAGTTTGTAGCTTTGGGATGGTTACTCTGAATTAAATGAATTTTGGTGCAAAGTGACACATATTCTTGAGTGATCACTGTCATCCTACTCTAAATGGTTTCCTAGTTATAGACTCGCCTATTCAATAAACTATGAGGAATCAGCATGAAGAATGCAGATAATGTAAGTCACTATGAGAATCTTTCATCATTTTGGAATACTTAATTATATAATTATGATTATAATTTCTCCCTAAACGTTCCGTTTTAGAGATATTCGAGTTATTTATCTTTTATTTGTGATCAGAGCATAGACATATAGACTAGATCTCCATGTTTATGGACCATAGAATTCATAGAGTTTAATCAATGTATTTATTAAGGTAAGTTGAGTGGTTTCATAAAATCCATTTGAAAATTTGATTGAAAAAAAAATGATTATGGAATTTTCAATATGAGAAAGGAAGATGATGGAGTTTACTATAATCTTATGGTGGAAACAATTGGATAAAGCATGAAAATCATGTGAACTATCAGTGGTTCAATGGTCAATGTCTGTAAAATTTTTCGTTGCAATAATATCGCAAAGATTTGATACAAATCATAAGAATTAAGTGGGTAAATGAGTTTTATAGTTTTTAGATTCCAATGGATTGGTTATTCTGCAAAAGAGATCATCGTAAGAGATAACTTCGGTAAACTTGCAAACAAAGTGCAGGAGTCTATTCTCCATTGGAAAATATATAAATGCTTATAACTTTTTGCCTGAGCCGACTCTGGAAAATTGCTAAATGACAACTTAAAATCTCACCCTGCGTATGCTGATTTCATGAAAATACCTATTTTGAATATGAAATACGCATAGGTTGATAAGAATTTATGTACAATTCTGAATTCAGCCTTGGCGATTACTTCATGCCCGTTGGATAAGTAAATATCTAAATGTAGCATAAAATAGCTCACTTAGGTGTGGCTTGGATATTTGCTTTGTGTGAATTGCGGCCAATAAAGATACCACTAATGTGTCCTTAATTCTCTCTGCAAATTCAGAATGATATAATTCGGATTCTTTCATTAGAATCTAAAAAACTGCTGATGTTTATTTCAAACATTCCGAAATTATCTTCACAATCTATGTGAAAATGTATTCCCATTCAATTCACCCTCAAATTTAATGTCGGTTAGTTCTACTCTATGTACAATTAGTATTTCACTGTTTATAAGGATGTATGAATTTTATTATCTCACTAAACCGTGAAACTCTATCTGCCAAACCCTCGACATCATCGGCTTATTGAATTTTTCAGATACTCGAAGTCATCATTTCAATGAAATGGTTTTAAGGTCCTTCAGGGAAGTTTTCCCGGACGGGTGGTAAAACATTGAATGTTAAATGAAGATGATAAGATAGCGTGGATTGTAAAGTAATCGTACAGATAAAGCACTCACATTATTCCTGGCAGTTACGTCAGATCCAAGTTCCAGCATTCTTTCTACGAGAGAAGTTCTATTATCTTTGACAGCATACATCAGTGGTGTCATTCCAGTTCCCTAAAAACAAGCAGAATATGAGGATCTGTCTCTAACTATCTTTTCATTCGTAAATCTCAGGGGCCTCATAAGGACGACAGTTCTTATATTTTGAAAAATTATTCGAAATAATGGTCTTTTTCTGATGAACTGTTCTTCGAAATTTTTTCGATCTATAAGTTTTTGCTCACATGTTCGGGGCAACGGCTTGCTAGGGTTTGGCCCAAATATCTGTATTTTGGAATTTTTAGCCGAAATTGGTCCTGAACTTTCAGATCGGATTTGAACTTTTAGAGTAGGTTGTATTTTTTCCGGAGTAACTTGAAAATACTCATCCAATCGTAATAGAAATTGGTAACTAGCTTGAAAATGCGGAACAACTTTGTTCGAAATTTCGTAATGATAATGTAATAAACAATTTCAGAAACCCTTTGAATTTTCAAACATCCTAAATTCTGCGTTCTTCTGATCATATTATTCTCACGAAATTTTGTAGAAACAAAGATAGGAATTGGTTTCACGGAGAAGAAGGAGCTCCAGTATTAATAAATAACATAATCACAAGGACGAATATCCGTCAATAAATCAACAAATATTCCCCCTTGATCAGAGCTAATCATCCAATCAACCAAAACACCTACACCGAAGAAGCGGATCCAAGGAGAATGACTACAGCTGTTTCACAATTGTTATTGATCGTCAGGTCAACTTACCTTGGATAAACCGCAGGCGCAGAGAGATCTCTCGATACTTGTTACCTTTCAGACGGACCGCTACAGTATAACAACGTACAGAGCGCCATCTGCCAGGAACATCTGCGAGTGCAGAATACTTTGATAGATGTGTATGACGTTCATCCTTTTATCGCATCAGGTCGCTGCAACTGCGATATTGCAGCTTTACAAAAAACCGTCACGACATTGGAAACACTCGGTTCATGTGGAGTCCAACATCTAACAATGATAGGAATTGTTTGGTTGATTGGATGATTAGCTCTGATCAAGGGAGAATATTTGTTGATTTATCGACGGATATTCGTTCGTGATTATGTTATTCTGTAGGAACCTTCAGGTATTGAGAATAGAATTAACTATATTCTATTCTCTCTGCCTTCAGGCAGTAATATTTCCATCCAGTTCTTAATTTCAATTCGATCAAATCTGTATTTTCGGAAATATTAGAAAAATAACAATTTTGAAGGGGCATATATCTGAGGGATGATTGGAAGCATTTCAAATAATCACGATATTGGTTTAGGTGATTGAGATCAAAACCTACTCTACACATATCGAGTTTTTAAGTTGTTCCTTTGGAAGTTATTGAGTTCATGATCGGCCATGAGGATGGCCGTGAACACACTAATTTCCGAAAGAAACGACTCAGAAAATTGATATTTGCAGTGTAGGTTGAGGGCTTGATAACGAAAGTCGAATTCGTGGATGAGTAAAATCAGCCCAGTGATTCCATAGATATATACCCATTCAAAATTTCATTTTCGCAATATTTAGAAAATACAGATTGAATCGAATTACAAAGGAATAAGATGACAGTGAGGTTGATTGAGACTTGCCGCCATAATTTAATTTCTGGTTTCACCTGTTCGTTCGTTGAATAAGAGATTAACTGTTTCTGGTATTTTTTGTGTTCATCAGATTATCCTAGGTTTCAAGAAAACTCGTCAGAAGCTCAAAGTTTGTGTGCTATATATCTGATTTGTTACTGCTTCCTTTTCCCAATCTAGGAACCGAAAGATAATTTTTTCAACAGTGAAAAGTGTCCAATAACGTCTTTCTAAAAAAATTCTTTTACCGTACAGACTAGAACCCGATATCTTTCGATCATGAGTCTGACATACTATCCATTGAGCTACCGGATACCTATTGAACGAATAAATAGATTTGAAGAAATATCTCTAGCTGCACATCTTCAGACAATTTGGAAATTCCAGCTACAAACCCCAAAAAACCTCACAGTTACTTGTATAGCGTTCGTTCTTTCGTCTTCCGTGAGATATATTATTTTTCGAAAGAAAAGCATCCTGTGCACCGCATTTGGAATCAGTTCAAAATAAAAACCTGAAAATACTAAAGTGTGGTGAAACAATTCATCTAATTTCTTGATGGATTCTTGTGAAATTTGGACATCGTAAAATTGCGGCAAAGACCCTAATCGAATTGAATGTATAACTGGATACAAAAATGATCGTTCTTACCGTTTCCACTACCCCAGCCAGAGGTGCCACATGAACATCTTCTGCAGCACCAGCGACACTTCTCTCTATGGATTTCAGTACTTGATCCACTGGTGACCATTCTCCTTTCTGGCATAAAATCAGGACCCTGTTTGCAGCATCTCTAACATTGGCTCCGGCACTGTGTGGTTTCGAAGGCGTTGTGTGCACTTCCTCAGCTTCAGTTGTCGTCTCTTCTGTCTCGGTTGGCAAGGTTTCTTTCTTATCTTCCTCTTTGATTGGTTCTTTGCCATCTGTGGATGAAATATCTTCGTGAAAATTAGGGCAGTATTTCAGAATATTGCTCGAATTTTTGTTCATGTATTGAGATGAAGCCTCCTGGTGATTTACGTGATAACTTCAACCTGTTGGGGAGTATCACGTTTCGTCCTGATTTAGTATGGGGACAAGAGAAACCCGTCATGGTATGCGCCAAAGTCAGCCAAGTTTTATACCTACACCGCAAAGCGATAATAGACCTATTTTGAAAAACTTTGTTTTAATATTCGAAAGTATCTATTATTTCAGAAAAGGTTTGTTTTTTCTGTGATAATTGAGATTTGTTTGAAATGTTTCAATTTCAAATTGTCGCCAAACAATTGATTCTTGAACAGTTATTCCCACTTTCTCTACGATTATCCAGGAGGAAATAGTAAAGTTAATTTGCAATAAAAATAAATAAATAATAATTTGCAATAATAAAGTTAATTCGTTGGTGTACACGATATTCATCATGAAGTTCAATCGTAATGTGTAATGTCCATAACCCAACGATAAAAACTTCTAACAAGTCTTTCATTTCAGTTTTACTTGAAACAAAATTCTAAAAAAGAATTACGAATTGGCCGATCCTGAACACAATAACATCCGAGAGAAATAACTTAGAGATTCAATATCTGTAGGAAAGAATGACGAGGACCGAATTCGTGAGAGGGTAAATCCACATTTTGATTCCGCAGGTACACAAAATATATTTTCCCAACATTCCCAAAAATACAGATCAGATTCAATTTAAATGCAGTATTTGATATAAAAATGACATATTAAAGGTTCATGCGGAATTATCTAATGAGTCAAATCGGCAAAATGATCTCGGAGCTAATAACATTGAGGATTCGAAAACTAAATGGTCATAGTTATTTGAACTTTTGGGATTATTTTCGAAGAATTTCGAAAAAAATTCTTATCAAATTTTTTTTTCGGGAACAATTTTCCATATGGAAAAAAGTCTAACCCCACCTTGAGCTCCGCAGTTGACAGCAGTATACCAAATTTCAGTTTGATAAGATAGTTATTTCCGCAGATGTTGAGAATTATATGTCGAATTTCGAGGTTTTTTTCTCGATATCATTGTTTTTTCTGGAATATCTCGGACAATACTGATTTAATCACGATGAAACTCGACAGCTAGTTTAAAAATGCTAATATACAAGTTTGTGCGAAATCTTGTGATTACCGTGTCATCAGAACGTTTTAAAAAAAATATTTCTTCAAATTATTCAATATTCGACTATATGATTATCTTATCCTCATGAAACTCTGTCTGAATCTACAACTTGTAGTTTTACCGTTAAGCACTGTATTTCAATTCAATCTCATATGTATTTTAGGAGTTATTGAAAAAATAAAATTTTTAATGGGTACACCTGCTAAATAGTTGGGTGGAATTTAAACATTCACGAATTCGGCCTTCGTAATTAAGTCAACTCTACAAATATCGAGTTTCTGAGTTGTTTCTTTTGGAAGTTATTGTGATTACGATCGGCCATTGAAAGTTCATACAGAATTCCATGAGGATAATATAGGAGATCACCAAAGGTGTGTTTGGCGGGGTCAATACGTTAAAAGATAACCTCTTTGGTAACGGATTATTCACGCCAAAGCTACTGACTTCGATTGAAATATGGAGAATAGTTTACGAAAAAAGAATTCGACAGAAATTTGGAAATATTTGGAGATATTTTATTTTGATTTTTTACCCGTACGGTTTTAACAAACTTCGCAACTTTTTTTACTGAACCATGATCATTTAGGATTTAGGTTCCAACAGTAGGTACCAGCATTGTTTAAGGAGAAGATAGTTACTTCAGTGTAAATTTTGTTGGAGGACGATGGAATCCATCAATAAATAGATGTCGCTAGCCCCCAGGAGGGAAAAACGTATTGCTATTCTTAGTTGATCCGTACATCGATGATCATTACAGCAAAATAGTTGGTTGGGTTTAATGTGATTCAATAGATGTCTCTCATCAACAATTCTCAGTTCATTTTTTCCCTCCCGTAAATTCGAACGTTCCATGGTTTTACAAGCATCTATCCATTCATTTATTTCCCCATCTCTATTCAATTAGCATGTATCTTCTTTTCTTCATTTCTTCCATAGACTGATAATAATAATGTTTATTATTAGTCTATGATTTCTTCGCATTTCTTTGTCGTTCAGCACCTGCTCTCCTTAAACAATGGTACCAGTATGAGGTATGCAGAAACTATCAAGTTTTTAATGAATCGATCTACTCCAAGAGATATATTCGTTGATGTGTCTCGAATTTTCGGTTATTCATATAACACATTGATTTTATGAAAAGAATGTTCCTATTCAAATAAATTGAGTATAAATCATTTTATCCTCAGTGGAACTGAAAATTCAATCCTACTTCCAATCAAATTTAGGATTGAAACTTGAGTTGCAAAATAACTATTACCATCAGATATCAACTTTTAATCGATTTTATTGTGTGTTCAGCTGAGTATAAAAGTAAATTCTCCTGATCTTCTGATATAAATTCATGAAAATAATACATGAGATTGGAACCAATAAAGATTGGGAAGTGATATCAAGTCAATAATATCGAAATTCATCGGTATGTTTTCCTTCTACGAGGAACAGTTTGTTATCGTTTTACTGAAATGTCGGCAATTTTCGAATTTTCACTTATGAAGATCCGTAATCTAATTAAATTCTATCTGGGCATGCGTCCGTGAGGGATCTTTCGTATGGAAAGATCTTGAGTCTCAGAATTTTCTGGTTTAGGTATACTCCATTCACTTTTATAATGTAGCCCGGTTGGCCATGATTTAGGTTTATCAAGTTTTTTCCCTTAAAACTGACGCAGGTTGGCACTCATGAAATATCGGCAATGTCAAAAGACGTTGCCAAATTTCAATTTCTACTATTATCAATATCAATCGATTCTAGATTTCTAAATCTCAGCATAATAACGCTTGCAAACTAATCAAAATGCCGAAGGTAGTTTTGAAGAAGCAGAGGCAAAGTATCAGGAAGTGCTATGTAGAATTGAAATCGGCTTTTTCTGATAGTAACCCTGATAAGTCGGAATCAATAATTCAACACAAGCTATGCAACATTTTCGACGTATGTAATTGAAAACCAAGGAATTATATTTTATATGAATAGATATTTATTTTTTAGCTGCACATCAACACAATAAGGAAGATTTTAAGTGAAAGAGACGACAAAGAATATCCTTCTATTGGTGCACCCAAAAAGAATGAACTGAAGACTTTATTTTGAAAAACCCGATTCTTGATTTCCTTACAAGAAAATAGCATAACTAAATCTTTCAACCATGTTTATATACGTGAAATATTTCCAGTATTAACAGAGACAAAGTTTCTTCAACATTCGCCAGGTCTTTATTGGAATTATCGAATTCAAATAATATTTTCTCAAATTCATTACTTTATCAATGTAGATTGACATTTGAAAAATAAGTAATTACTACGACCTCTATGTAGAGAGGACAACGTTGCATAGTTATCTGACAGGAAAATGACCATAACCTAACAATTTCAAAATATACACGGTGAAATCTGTCAGGATGTCATGGCCAACCGGGCTACATTATAAAAGTGAATGGAGTATAGAAGCTTGAATATCTCGGCTCAGTACATTAATGAACAAAATCGGCCAAACGGTTTCGAAGTTATACTAACTCACAATTTCCAGGACGGTTTCCCGATATCTTAGAAGGGCCTGAGTTGATCGGATTTCACCTTCGTGATAATATGGAAAGTACCAACGTGCGACCTAGTGTAAAATTTCATCTAATCTAGAAATCTAATTGTTAGGACTTTTTATGGAAAATTTATTCGAAACTTTCCAAATTTTGTTGAGATTTTTTTTTTCGGCTACTTTTCATCTCATTTCAATGTGAGTGGAAATTACTATGGAGGTAATATTTAAGTATATAAATTCCGTTGTTATTTGAAATTTTGAGCTTATTTCGTCCAATATCCCAAGCAATACTGACAGGATCTAGTTGTAATGTTGAAAAATTAACATATAAAATGTTTCTAAATTGTTTTCTCTACTTTTTTTCATTTCAGGATCTACCAATGATATGATACTATATAAACATTCATGCTGCCGTTTTTCAATGCAGTAGGTACTAGATTTCAATTCGATACTAACCATATTTCTGAATATATTAGGAAAATGGAATTTCAAATGGGCCTGTATTTGGAATCATTGGATGGACTTTTCCAATGCACGTATTGAAAATTTTATTTTTCTGATATTGCCAAAAATACAGATCGTATCGAATTAAAATTTCGTACCTGATCAACAAATGATAGCATGAGGTGATTGCAGAATTTCGTTAGGACCATGTAAAGGGAAAGTCGTCAATTCTTCAATTGGCAACGAATTAGAATTTTGCCCAGATTTTTTGCGCGCATATTCTAGGGGAACAGCGTGCTATCGTTTTGTCCAGATGTCTGAAATTTTCGATGATTGAGCCGAAAATGGTCTCAAACGACTAGATCGGACTCACTGATGACGAATCCGGTGTCAAAATCGATTCTGTCCGGCCGGCCGTGGACACGATAACTATCAAAAGGAGTGAGCTAGCAACTTGAAACTTTCAGGGTAGGTAGCTCATTGAAATGCCGCGGTTACGGTCGTTGAAGGGCCAAATCGGTTGAATAGTTTCCGATTTATAGCCACTTGAAATTTTAAAGTGATTTATTTTTTATTTCAGAAACAACTCGAGCGATTGAATTCAAACTTGGCGGTTAGGTGGAGTACAATGACGCGCAACTTTGAGCCGAGTTTTGTCAGGATCATACTGTCCATTGATTCAAAAATTTTTTTCTTCAAAAACCGTTCATCATATCCAGAAAAAAAAATCCACTCGGACTTTGAGCTTCATATTTCACAGCAGTGTACCAAATTTCAGTTCGATACGAATATAAGTTTTGGAGATATCGGGAAAAACTATGTCAAATTTCGAGGTTTTTTTCTCAATGTCGTTGCTTTTTTCGGTATAACTCGGAAAATACTGATTCAATTCTGATAAACATTCGCAGATAGTTTTTAAGATGCTGAAACACAACTTTATGCAGAACTTCGTGATGATCGCTTCATTAGAACAATTAAAAAAAAAATTCTGTGAAGTACAGGATTTCAATTCGATCTGCAAATGCGTAAACACAATAACATCCGAAAGAAACATTTTAGAAACCCGATATTTGTAGAGAAGGTTTGGACCTTAATTACGAAGGCCGAATTCGTGAATGGGTAAAATCCGCCCAATGATTCCGTAGATATACCCATTCAAAATTTTATTTTTCGAATATTTCCAAAAATACAGATTAGATCGAATTGAAATCCAGTAATTTGTCGAGAAACAATGTAGAAAAGCACTGTCGTGAAGGCTGCAGCTTTCGCGCTCAAGTTCAAATTCGTTGCCGAAGCGGTCATCCACATTGAACACTAGCGCAAAAGCTGCTGCCTTCACAGCAGTGCTTTTCTAGATTTTTTTGCGTAATGTCCCATTATAAATACCTTCAGAATATAATGAAGGAAAAAACATAATAATTTGATGGACAAGAATGTACGCTAACTTGAAATTTTATCACTCCAATCCTTCATAGTGTCAAAACATAATATCATCGACAGTATTGTAAATAAACAATACATGGGGTCAGATGAACAAATGGATTCCAAATTTAATATTATTCGTGATTTGATGAGCTATGCAATATTATTTTCAGAAGAATTCCATCAGAATCTTCTAATGTTATGCAAATAAATCAAAATTTCAATTATTGCGATAGTGCTAATCAACATAGATATCTGTTATCATTTTTGATTAGTGCATCTATTATGTCAGTACAATTTCAACACATCTTCCTGAGTGGTTATTGACATGGAGATTATTTGTATAATTTAAATTATGTTTTTTCATATTCGAAAATGTCTGAAATTCTCGTTGATTAGCGATAAAATCAATAGAGAAGCATTGACTTGAAGTCAGCAGCTTTTGCGGGCATGTTTACCAATGCTCATATCCTTAAAGCATGCACACAAAAGCTGCTGACTTCACTTCAGTGCTTTTCCAGGGTTTTTTTTCCGATAAAGTACTGGATTTCAATTCGATTTAATCTGTATTTTTGGAAATATTAGAAAAATAAAATTTTGAATGGGTGTACCTCTACGGAATCATTGGCCGGATTTTTCCCATTCACCAATTCGACCTTCGTAATCAAGCCCCAAACCTATTCTATAAATATCGAGTTTCTAAGTCGTTTCTTCCCACCCAATTATTCCGCTGATATACCCAATCAAAATTTCAAATCCCAATATTTCCAATGATACAGATTAGATCGAATAGACAACTTCGGCCCAAATTGCCAACCCACAATTTTCTTCACAAATTTACTAATACTGGGGAACGGGAATTTCAGAACAAATTCGACATAATAAGGTTCTCGTTAATCATAAATATCCGTGAAAGATGCCTCGGCTCCTCAAACAAGATACTTCCTTCCAAATATAGGTTCTTGTTAGGCTGAAATTCAAGTTGGGATTCCTGATTTCATGTTAATAGTGTCAAGTTTATGAAGGATAGGTTCCGCAGACCACAAGTCAACTTGTTTATTTCGGTTGCCGGTTTTCCGTTCTGTAAATATGGAATATTCTGTTGGTTCCTGAAGAAAAGGTTAATTACGGAATTTGATTGATGAAAAAACAATCTTTCTGTCACCAGAACATAGACTTATTAAGTGTATGCACCAGAACGACAATCAATATTTTATGGTAACATATTCATAGCATAGAACAATCCTTATTTACCCTATGATCCATGACCATACCTAGTAATTTTTCCATTGTTGATTGTTTTCTCTTCTATGTTCTATGGATCATAAAGTAAATAAAAATTGTTCTATGCTATGGATTTGTTACCATAGAACATTGACTGGCGTTCTGGTGACAAAAAGAACCTTTTTTCATCAATCAAATTCCGTAATTAACCTTTTTTCAGGAACCAAGCGAATATTTCATAATTACGGAATGCAAAACCGGCAACCGATATAACCAAGTTGATTTCCGAAACATATCCTTTATATAGTTGGCGCTATTCACATGAAATCAGGTATCCCAACCTAAATTTCAGCCAATCAGAGATGATCTCAAAAAAAACCTTTATTTGGAAGGAATTATCTTGTTTTAGGAGCGGAGGCATCTTTTATGGATATTTATAAATATCGCGCACCTTATCATGTCGAATTCGTCCTGAAATTCCCGTTCCCCAGTGATAGTAAATTTGTGAAGGAAATTGTGGGTTGGCAACTTGGGCCAAAGTCGTCTATTAAAATCCAATACATCGAAAAAGTTCGAAGGTTTATACAGAATTTCATGAGGATAATATGATCAGAAGATCATAGAATATTGAATATCCAAAAATCATCACGAGGTTTTGCAAGAAGTTGTCAATGAGCATTTTCAAACTAGATGCCAAGATTCATCATGATTGAATCAGTTAATTTTTGAGTTATTTCATATCTCGACGAAATTCTGCAAAAAGTTGCGCGTTGGTATAGGTTCTCTAACTAACTAACAAGTTTCAATCAAATCGTGTCAGTTTCCGAGTTGTCCCAGAAATAACCACAAAATTTGGAAGGACTCCGAAACCTCTAAGCCGATTTCGCCCATTAACGAACTTAACTGTCGCATCTTGAAATGCAACCTACACTGAAAGTTTCAGATATATCAATAAATTCTAAATATACAGGTGATACTCTGCACTATGCGAAACACTACGTTAATCTAGAATGTAGTCCGCCAGTGGAATAGTCAAACCAATTATCAAGTTTCTTCATGAAAGCATTAGTATTTCATTAATTATTTCGGAAATGACCACTATTTCGAGGATAAATCTAGGAAATTCGACCCCTTTTTTCTCCGAAAGTTGAAAATGGATCAGAATGAAATTTGGTACATTGTTGTGAAATGAAGACTTCCATGTGTGTGAAAATTTTTCTACAAATCTGATTAATAGTTCCCGAGAAAAAAAAAATCGAGAAGAATTTCAGAAAAAACTTATTTTTATTTACTACATCACCGACCTAACTAACGATCGTTAACACGATAACTTTCGGAACAATCTACTTAGAGACTTGATAAGTGTATAGTAGGTTTGGATTGTAATCACGTAGGTTCATGCAGACCATATCTTATGCAAATATAATCAGGAGATTTGCTAAGAGCATTTGCCAAATACTTACTAAGTTTCATAATGATGGAGTTAGTAGTTGCTAAGATATTTAGGAAATATCAATGATGTCGTGGAAATGAGCACGAAATTTGACATAGTTTTATCCAATATCACTGAAGATAAATATCCGATGAAACCTCCAAGGTCTTTGCGAATCTTCATTGTGAGCTGAGGAATAGTTTCGGAAAAAATTAATTCTTTTGAATTTTTTACAGCACAATCCCCACGAAATTTTTCGAAAATAAATGCTCAAGCGATACACCTACAACTAACAAGGAAAATTTGATTTCAATAGAGTCAAATCTTCTTAGCATATTGAAGAAATAATAAATCCAAAAATTTCAAACAGACATGGAATTAAACATATTTGTTTTCCAATATTTCCGAAAATGAATATCGAATCAAACTGAAAAACTGGATCACTTTCAACAAACTGGGAGTTTGAGGTATGTGCCAAATACCATTGAAATGGGTCGCCAATTAAATGTTTTAATATCTTCCACACTGAAGGAATCTTTGCAGAAAAAAAGTAATGAATTGAAATGATTGATAAAGGTGCCTCACAATATGTAGAATTATGTACCTCAGTTCTCTCAGAACCCGTCCAAAAACTGAAAACCCTTAACACCTTCAAGACCTCAGATTTTTCTTTGATATCATGAGTTGTCACAACCATAAGATTCAGTTGATCTTCCATTGACCTCTTCGTTTTTTTCTGATGTCTTAGCTTGATAAAAATTTATAATTCATGTTCGTATATTTTATTTTACTTCACGTTTGTTTAATCTATTTTTCGAATTTCTGTTAGTTCTTTATCATTTCAGGAATTGAGTTGAATTGTTTGCTGAACTGTTATGACCATGAACTGCTTATCAAAATTCTATAAGAACTTACTTTTATTAGGCGTCTTATCCTTCTCTTCATTCTTCTTCATCGGAGTTCCTTTGCCACCACCTTTCTTTCCACCAGCCCCACCACTTTGTTGACTCATTTCTCAAATAAAAAAAAAACACCTCAAACACTTCTTCTCCCAGACCTCATTCTTGAACGTCGTCCCAGTTCCTAAAAGAAAATTCCAACCGGCCACCCTTCAACAATTTCGCATGTTCGCCAGCAGTAACAAAGTCGACCGGACGATAGCGGCAAAGAACTTGCTGTAAGTAAACATTCGGGAAATCTTGGTGGTGCTTTCCCCGCACCACCCCGCATTCTCTTTTCCGCGGAAAATTTCAGATCAACGCCGTATGGGCGACACGTTTACCGGCCACCAGGTCACGCAACTCGATTTGCATTCGTTCGGGGTGACGAACGACTTGTTGATTTCTTCTTAATGAAGATGAAAAATGGTCGTTTTCGATTTCTTTTTCTTAAGAGCAAACAGTAACGCGGACTTGTAAATTACGGCTTCGTAGATTTTCACATCACAGCCACATTCAAGTTTCATGAAACCTCGTTAACATCTCAAGGTCAGGCACCCGCCTACAGTCTGCATGCTGGAACGATGCCAATAGACGAAACAGGGTGTCGTTCTGTAGGCTTGAGTGATTATTTTTGAATCTTTTTGGGCTGCCCTTTATTTTTTCGTGAGAATGCGCAATTTTATTCATTTTCCCTTTTTTCACCTCATTTCAGTCTCTGGTTGGGCATTTTCACTATTCTTTCCAACCATCTGCAAACATAATGTTTTTTATAAAACAGAACTCTGGCCTTCAAAAGTCACCCCGAAATATTCGAAGTACTGTGTGCTCTAAATAACTGAGACTCGAAAGTAGAAGGTCAGATATAGTTCTATGTAAAGTATATGAGGGTTATCGTGAAATAAATATACTGAGGAATTTTTCCCGAACAATAACAATGCTCAAACTAAACAAGAAAATTTTCCTATCTCCTATGGTCGCAGACATGTAGCTCAGAGACATCGGATTATGGCCACGCTGTATATTATACAGGGAGATTCACCATAAATTACCAACCCCTTTATATTTGTTCATATTGACTGAAAAAAAATTAGTGTGATGTGGAAGTTGTTCGGTTATGACTTCATCAAAAATACAATGGCTCTATTCCATACAGTTTTAGTGTTATTAAACGTTGAAGATAATGGAGATGTCGTTCCAACAGCTCATCTGAAAAATTTAAACCTTTATATAGTTAAGAATTTTCAGGAATAACTCGCTGAACTGAGCAATTTAATGTTCAATAACAAACGAACAGGAAATATGGGTGAGATATGTTATATTTTCGAGAGCAGGAAAAATACAGCATCCAATAAAAAAATTCCTGTATATCCTGAAAACTTCACGCTACTGGTTTTTCGAAGTAATTGGACAACTTTTAACTAAATATTCCATTGTTTCCTCTTCTTCTCCGCATTCGCACCTTGGACTGTCGACCGAATTCCATTTGAAGAGGAAACTATTACATCGACCATGACCGGTTCTAAGTCGATTTTATAAGGAGATACGGGTGCAAAGTGCATGACACTTGCTTGGCAGAAAATAAGCTATGCTTTCAGTTTGTTTGGGAATACAATTATAGAACGCTTTGAGAAAGTTTTTTTCCATATTTCGACAGCTCATTGCGCGCATGTTCTGGGGAACAGAATGCTATCCTTTTGTCCAAATGTCTGTTAATTTCGAAAATGGTCTCAAACGGCTAAGTTGGACTCACTGATGACGATTTCAGTGTCAAAATCATCCATCCAACCATCGTATGCACGATTTACTGGAGAAACCTATCGAATTAGAACTTTCAGGGTGGGTTCTTTGATATTTCAGGAGCAACTTAGAGATGGAGCTAGGACTTCATCATTCTAATTTAGACTGTACTTTGTGGCGGTTAAGCCTGATCGTCCACTGGAAGCGATTTGGGGCGATTATGAGCTACGCGTAACGGGAAGGCCACATATACGCGATCACATTCACGATGGCAATCGCGATGGCGTTCTCGATGGCGGTCACGTTCGGCCTGAAACATATATATATGCGATCAGATCGCGAACTTTTTTTCTCAGTGTCTGTAAGAATCTCTAGAAACGACATTAAGTTTCATTAACGTCATGCGATCTCGTCTGAACGCTGACAGGTCGCAGACAGATCCCAAAAAGTGTGTGCTGCTCCACTAGTTCAATTGATCGCCATTGCCATCGTGAACGCCATCGTGATCTTGATCTCGTATATGTGGCCTCCGCTTTAAGGATCGTTGACGAGGGTAAACGACCAAAGCGGTCACAATCTTTAGAGTTGTCCAATGGCAGCTCGATAGTGTGGTTTTGTCCAGTTTCTTTTTGCATTGCAAAGGAATTGTAACTTTCCGAGTTCATTTGAAGAATTGTTATTGGAGATTAAGATTTAATAATGTTATTTCATGATGAATTCCTACTTCATAAGACGAAGATTAGCTACGAAATTGAATATATCTCCTAAGGGGGATTAAAATTTTGTGAAAAGTAGTTTATTGGGTAAACTTTACCATCTTCATAATGAATCGGAAACACTTAGTAATTTCTTTAGATTATTATCGTATGCTGATTCGTAGCATTGTAATGCATGGTGAACCGATGATCTCGATGAACTCATGTTTATTTCATGGCCAACCAGATTGTTTGTCGTTTACGGATGGCTTGAGTGCATTTCAAGTATAACAGTGAATATGATTAGGCAACACAGTCATATTCAAGTTCCATTAAACTTCGTTAAGATCTCAAGGTCAGGCACCTGAATCGCGGTATGCATGCTTTAACGTTTCCAATAGCCGCGTGAAATGGTAGAATTCGGGGAAATATCAACGTTTAAATGAGAAAACAGGGCGTCATTCTGCAGGCTTCAGTGAGATTTTTGAAAATTCCTTTTTTGGGATGCAATTAGGTGATTATTTCGTGAGAATGCGCAATGTTAGTTATTTTCTCCATTTCAGTTTTATTTTCCCGAAAAATGGTTGAATATAGAAAAGTGACAACATTGCATATTCTTACGATTTGTTTCAACCATTTGCACTGAAAGATTCTCTGAAAAAATTTAACTCTGGCCTCCAAAAGTCACCCCGTTATTTTCGAAGCATTGTTTGCTCTTAAGTTGAAATTGTCGCTGACAAAAAAACACTTTATTATGGATGTTAACATAATTTTTGCTATAGAAACAAAGATAATCACAATAAAACACTGATTTTTATGATATTTGACCGTCAATAACTCAAGACGTAGGCACGAAATTCTATGTGACTTTTCATGGTACTTTAAGAACACCGAAGTGAAAGTGTACGAAAGTTAGCTTATTGTCTACAATGGGGGTTTTTCCTGAATTTGGTTTATTACTGCAAATGCAAATTTGAACATAATTATTATGAGTTTGACTAATCATTTTCCCAAATTACCTTCAGAAAGTATCCAAAATCAGATTTCAAAGTTGGGGTTTGGGATTTGCCAGGCATGCACGAAGTGACAACGGTGTTTAGTAGAATAGCTTTTTCTGCTATAGAATAATGAAATATTTATTCCTATTCTGTGGTACACATGTGTTCTTTGTCAATACAACCAAACAATTTCCGTTTGCGATTTGTCAGTAATATGACAGTTTGACAGTCTGTGCTCTTCTTTTTCTATTCCCTGGTCGTTGTCTTCTACTCTAACCAGATGGAAGTATAGCTATTTCTGTTTTCCTAAACAAAGTAACACATTTGACGTCCTTTTCATTCCGAAAAAGCTGAATTCGACGTTGCCATATCGGGCACTCAAGACAAATCCCTTTAAATGCAAATCCCCATTTTTATTTTTCAGTTTTAGGTGATCAAACCTTATTTTAAAAATATAATATTGAAATTATATGTTTGAAATGTGATGTTCTAAAGGTTTTCTATGAAAATAACTGCATTTTTTTAAAGGAAAAACCCCCATTGCGAGGTTTAAGTTTGGATTAAATAAATTTTGAATTCTATGAAGTCGATTATTGAGAAAAAATCCAATTTAAAGTAGGCTAAACCTACAGAACGTCTGGGTGCGAAAAGTCCAAACTGATCGGGATCCTATTTGCTCGGCTGGAACTCACTCGTACACGCCCGTCTAAATTCTCTGCTAGTAGACGAGAATACCTAGTATTCTTTTCGATTGGATTTGTCACGCAGGATCGTTCATTTACGCTCCTATCGTACCTCTTGAAATCGCGTCCAGAGAAGTACCACCCTTATACAAATTCAATGAAATACACTGAACAATGTTGGGCCCTCTCTGGAAAATTGACTCCGTTGTTAGGACAACAGCAATAGATCTCTTGCCAAAATATATCCTATAATACTCTAATCACTAGGTTCGAGTTAATTACAAGGATCAGTCGAGTCCATTTCTGGAAAGGCCATTTATACAACATAATTTGGGATACAGACTTCCCAAATGAAATACCTTCGTATGAAGCTTCCTAAAGCATTCAGGTTATAAACGCCTCCTCTGTTACAAAGTACAGTATGCGGCAAGTCCGTTCTTGATTAGATCTATATTTCTAGTGAAAGTAGGTGGTCATAGTGAACTAGAATAAATCTCGTCCTCCTGTACAACAGGCCGGATGTATCAGGGGAAATAGCGTGCCCTTACCGGACACGCAGAAGGAAATTCAAAGACGCTATTGGCCAAGAAATCTGAATTCTGATTATATCGGGCCGACTGGGGTTTCATAATGAACCAGAAGCGGACTTGAACATTCATTCAAAGGAGAATTTTTTTTTTGCTTTAGTGTATTGGGATTCGAAGGGAAAAATTATTTGAAATTTTGTGATCTTGGAGTGGATATTCGAATTTCAGCCTCATCGATTTACTGAAATGAAAATTATTGAAGATGGTGATATGAGAAATGGCTTTGAATGGTTATCTCACCGAATCTCTTCCTTATCAGGAATTTTTGTATGACGTAATACTGAGATTTTGCGTGCGTGAGATTTTTTCTAAATTGTTCTACCTTTTCCATCTAATTCCCAAGTGTCATCATGCTCGGATCAGTATTTTTTTGAGTGAATCCAGAAATATAAAGGATACCTAGGAAAAAATTCAAAATTTTTGCCCATCTTCAAATTTGTTGCCAGAACGGTCATCTGTTCGCGTATCGACCCCGCCAAATGCACCTTTACTTCCAGATGGAAAGATTTAATGATCCTCTCTGTGATCATATTATCTTCACGAAATTCAACGTCGTCCTCAAGGCCGATCACGATAACTTCCGAAAGAAACCAACTCGATATTTGTAAAGTAGGTTTGGACCTTGATTACGAGAGACGAATGGGTAAAATCTAACAATGATACCGCAGATGAACCCATTCAAAATTTAATTTTCTCAATATTTCCAACAAAACGGATTACTTCGAATTTGAGTCCAGTACTTGATTGAAAATTTCTTGAGGATACCTTATATGATCGGGATATCGTACAATATTGAATATTGGAAAAAAAATTAAGAAATTCTTTTTTGGAAATGTTCTAATGAAACGAAATCCGCACAAATTTGTTCATCAGCAATTTTAACTAGTTGGCAGTTTCATCATGATCGAAATATTATTTTTTGAGTTATTCGGAAAAACATTAAAAAGAATTATATAGACCTGAACTATGGTATAATACTGTGATATATATTTTTTCTAATGTAATGAAAAGTTGCCGAAAAACCACAGGAATTAGAACGTTCTTAAGCTTCAACTGACTACCTAGTCTCAATCCAGCCGCTAGGGCGATTCCTGAAATATCATTGAAATAACTTCGAAATTTCAAATGACTATCACTTGAAACCGTTTGGTCGATTTTGCCAATCAACAAACTCAACCTACACTGATGCCCGTACGCATAGTCGATACTCCGTACCTAAGAACGTCCTAAGTCGACGCGTCCATCCCATATTGGTTACTTGACAGCCGAGCACTACTTCGACAGTGCTTGGTGGCATGCTTGCTCAAGTCTACGAACCACCTAGCTTGAGGCGTGCTCAAAAGCAAGCCAAAATCACAAAATAGCGAAGATTATCCGTTTTCTGTGACTTTTCACAATCCAGCGTTGCTGTTTGTATTATAATGTTGGTGTTCTGTACTACGTACGATACCGCATGTACGATAATATCGTTTTGTGCGATATTTTCAGAGAACCTACCATTTGGAAATTCAATTCATCTTAAGTGTCCGAAGCTACGAAAGGGTTTAATGAAACTGCTCGAATGATTTTCGATAAACAGATTGCTCTCAGGAAATGAAAATGATTTTCTACGAATTCATCATAATGATTACAGAACTCAATACACAGTGGCCCTGTTCTTAATGATCATCCTGCTAGTAGGCACTTCCCTTTTTCGGAAGCAACACTGATGCCATAAATCATACACTCTGTCGGCATTTTATATAACAGAACTACAGTTCGTTTTATGGGGCGGCTTCTTTGACACCTTGAAGAGATACTGTCATATAATAGCAAGTGTTCAGTGCGACAAACATGAAAACGTGAAAATATTCTAGATTTTACCGATATTCATGAACTTCGCCGAGAATTGCCGAAGGTTTGTGTAATGGATAGCACTCTTGCTAAGTATGAGTCAATACTTGAGCTTGTCTTAGCGGAGAATTTCTCAGGTAGTAGTTCTAGATCGGACTATGGGTACGGGCATGAGAGTTTCAAGTCGATAGAGTTCTTCATACCCCCGTTATCATGCTTACTGCCAACCGAATAGAATCGATTTCGACCCCAGATTGGTCATCAGGGAGTCCGACCAAGTCTTTTGTGGCCATTTTCGAAAAAAAATTTAAATTACAGACAATTGCAAGAAACGATCTCTTCGTGCACTCAAGAACACGAAATTTCACAATTTTTTTCCCAATATCTCTGAAAATTATAACCGAATCGAACTGAAATTCTGTATACTTCTGTAAAATGTTGACTTGAAAGTCTTAACTGTTATTACATAATTTTGTCTTTTTACGCGCATATTCTAGGGAAAGAGCGTGCTATCGTTTTGTCCAAATGTCTATGGATCTCGAAGTTTGAGTCGAAAATGGTCTCAAACTACTAGTTTGAACTCACTCATGACGAATCCGGTGTCAGAATCGACTCTGTCCGGCCGCCGGCCGGCCGGCCGTAGGCACGATTACGGCGTACGAAAGATTTTATCGACTAGGAAATTCTAGGGTTAGTTGCATTTCAAATGCGAAGGATAAGTTCGTTAATGGGCAAAATCGGTCGAACGATTTCGGAGTTATATCCATTTGAAGTTTTCAGGTTATTTCCCTTGTATTTCGAGAACTACTGAAGCGATTGAATTGCAACTTGGCAGTTAGTTGGATCATAAAGACTTACAACTTTTTGCAGAATTTTGTGGAGATCGTGCTGTTAGTGAATTTTGAAAAAAAAATGTTTCGAATTTTTTTTTCTCGGAAACTGTTCATTATATTCGGGAACAATTTTGGTCGTACCTTGGGCTTTATATTTCACAGCAATGTACAAAATTTCAGTTCCATTCGGTCATAATTATCGAAGAAGTTGTGAAAAAATATGTCGAATTTCGTTGTTTATTTCTCGATACCGTTGTTCTTTTCGGAATAACTCAAAAACTACTATTTCAATCATGATGAAACTTGGCAGCTAGTTGGAGAATGCTGTTATACAACTTTGTGCGAAAGTCCGTAATGATCGTCCCATTATACAACAATTTGAAAAAAAAATTCAAATTTGTCTCCAAATACATATTCTATATTCTGTATCTTCTAATCATAGTAGCCTCAGGAATTTCTGTATGAACATTTTATTTTCCGATTCAACACTAGATTTCAATTCGATCCAACAGCCGACCAAAAACACAATAACTTACGGAAGAAACGACAATCGATATTTGTAGAGTAGGTTTGGTGCTTAATCACGAAGGTCGGATTTATGTATGGGTAAAATTCGCCTAATGATTTCGTAGATATACCAATTCAAAATTTTTTTTTCTAATATTTCGGAAAATCCAGATGAGATCGAATTGAAATTCATCGAAAAAAAAAACCTAGTAAAGCACTGGCTCGAAGTCAGCAGCATTTGTGGTCATTTTCAAAGGATGTCACCAAAAGTGAATATGCGCGCAAAAGCTGGTGACTTCACGTCAGTTCTTTTCTAGGTTTTTTCTGTATAGACTTGATATTATTATTATTATAACCTCAAAAACTTAAATTGAACCTCTTCCAAAATCCATATTGGGCACATCAACGAGCTTCACGGGGCATTCTGATGCGTAACCTTACCTAAAAGTTTCATATCGCTAGCTCTTTCCGTTCTCAAGTGATCGTTGCAACGTACGGCCGGCTAGGCAGAATTGATGTCAACATCGGTCTCTTAATCAGTGAATCCAGTCAAGTCACTCAAGACCGTTTTTCGGAGAATATTATGGAATTACAGACATTTGGGCAACCATAGCACGCTCTTTCTAAAAACATGAGCGCAAAAATAATATGGATTACAAACGACCTCCAGAATAATATACTAAGTAAACAATATAATCGAAGCATCTTATCGGAAATTTCCGGAGGAATTTATCTTTCTCGGTATCATCAAACCCCATAATTAATGGGAGAAATCCATAATTCTCGGAAATGAAGATATCATTTCTGTATGTACCTCAAATATTGGACCCCTCCTGTTTACTGGGAGTTCACTTATTGTTTCCCGATCAGTGGCGGCTGTTGCTACGAAAAAAAATAAATATGAATTCATGCCATTCACTTTTATAAACTATCCCGGTTGGCCATGACATTCTGGCACATTTCATCGTATATATTTTGAAAATGTTATAGGTTATAGTCATTTTTCTGTCAGATAACTACACAACGTTGTCTTCTCTACATAGAGGTCGCAGAATTTACGTATTTTTCAAAATGTGAATTTAATTTGGGAAAATAATGAATTTAAGAAAATATTATGTGAATTCAATAATTGTGAAAACCTGGCGAATGTTGAAGAAACTTTTTTCTCTGTTTGCACTGAAAATATTTCACGTATTTAAATATTGTAGCAGGATTCAGCTATGCTATTTTCTTGTACGGAAATCAAGAATCGAGTGTTGACATTTTACTGAAAAATAATGGATGTCGTAGTCCGTTACTTTGTGATAGTTCATTCGAAAAAAAATATAAGTACTCCAATAACCCTGCGGTAAATATTATAAACGAACAGACAAACCAATGGAATTCAGTACTTTTCGAAATTCTCAAGAAATAAGTCTACATAAGACATTTAAAATGTAGTAGTACTACAAAACTTGTGTAACCTCAAAAGAACTAACTCAATTCACAAAGTTCTTGGGAATCTATGTGAATAACAATACCCAGGCTTTTCACTCACATACGTCGAAATCTCAGATAGCTTGTTATAAATTATTGATTCCAAATTATCAGGGTTACTATCGGAAAAAGCACATTTCAACTCTACATGGCACTTCTTGTTACTTTGTCCCTGCTTCTTCAAAACTACCTTCGGCATTTTAGTTTCCGAGCGTGATGATTATATTGAGATTGAGAGTATAAATTGGCATTGGCATTTGGTAACGTCTCTGAGAATTATTTCGACATTGTCGATATTTCACGAGTGCCAACCTGCGTCAGTTTTAAGTGAAAAGTCCGGCCAATGCACAAACGTCTGCTAATGGTAGCTGCAGGGTCCTTAAATTGATCATAACAAATAGGCTTCTGCCATAAACTCATAGAAAAAATCTCATTATTTATACCAGATGAGATTAAATGTGGCCCATTGATGCGAGTCGCCACTGGTGCCAGTCATCCTTGATGAATGATACCAGAATTCACTGTCTATTTCATTTGTCAGTACGGTTTATCAATAGAAAAGAATACCATCTCCTCTTTTATCGTTGCAACATTTCAATCATCGATGTTGTCTTGAAAAATCCTTCAGTGAAAATAGATCAGTTTTGGTGATTCGCACATTCGAAATTAATAATGTTTGGGTCGGAGATAATGAAAGTCATCAGAATTGGGTAAGTCGGTATGAAGATTTTATTTTTTCATCAGATAAAATTGTATAGAAATTTACATCAATAAAACTTGTTGATGGGTATGAATGGAAATCCTATTCATTCATCTATTTATAAACTGTATCAACTTTTTCTTATGTATTCGGTGTATTCCAAGCGTAATAAGTATTCCGAAAGTTTATGTTTCAGCTGGATATTAAATCTGAATAAAATTATTTTGAAAACAATTTTGATATCCGGGAAATAGAAACCAATGCATCTGAGAATGATTGTACGCATCACATTTCGGTGAAAGGAAATAAAAATTTTATAATTTCCAATAAATAATGAAATATGACTTTGTTCAGGTTATACTTATATCGACATCTTATCGTCCCACAGTTTACTACATTCTTTAAGAAAACGCCTCCTGTTTGGGTTCTTATGTACCATTAACAAATTTTTCAGCTGAAACAAATAAGGTGTATATAGCAGATATATTATATACTGTATGTCAATTTTAAAAGGTACCATTTTTAATATCGCGACCCCCGCTGAAAAATTAATAAAATGCAAAAAGAGGTAAACTTTTGGTCGTAGGGAGACATTTTATATAGTTCGTATCTACCATCAATTTGTATCAACTCTGTGAGCGTTATGACTACAACCCCTAGAGCTCAAATGGAAAGGGAGGTTGATTCACACCTTCAAGATAATTCGAATTTCTTTCAAATATGCCATACAACTGGCCTTTTCTCTTTGTAATTCCGTAAAATTAAAAAAAAATATAAAAGCTACAATAGCAAAAGTTACAATGAAATATGAAAATGTTTGTACTTATAGGTCCGATAACAGCACTTCCCAAAATACCAGCCAATCTCACGTGGGCAATAAACAGAACTTCCAGAGATGTTATCTCATCTCATCATGGTCATAAACAATTTTTTGCGGGCAGGTTCTAGGGGAACACCGTGCTATCGTTTTTTCCAAATGTCAGTAATTTTCGAACTTTGAGCCGGAAATGGTCTCGAACAACTAGGTTGGACTCTTTGATCACGAATCCGGTGTCAAAATCGATTCTGTCCGGCCGGCCGTCCGTCCTTCTGTCCGTAGTTACGATAACGGGCGTGCCGAGAATCCTATCGACTTGAAAATTTCAGGGCTGATTGCATTGCATTGCGCAAATGCGAAGGTTGAGTTCGTTAATGGGTTAAATCGGTCGAATGGTTTCGGAGTTACAGCTATTTGAAGTTTTGAGGTTATTTCCCTGATATTTGGAGAGCTACTGAAGCCATTGAATTGAACCTTCGCGGTTACTTGGAAAATAAGGATTTGCAACTTTTCGCGAAATTTTGTTGACATCGTGCTGGCAGTAATTTTTTAGAAAATTTTTTTTTCAACATTTTTTTCCGAAAAATTCCTATCAGGAACTATTGATAAGATTAGGAAAAAATTGGTCATACTTTGAGCCTTATATTTCGCAGCAGTGTACCAAATTTCAGTTTGATACGATAATAGTTCTCGGAGATATTGTAAAAAAATATGTCAAATTCCGTGTATTTTTCCTTGATATCGTTTTTTCGGAATATCTCAATAAATACTGATTCAGTCATGGTAAAACTTGGCAGCTTATTTGAAGATGCTAATGGACAACTTTGTGCAAATTTTGGTGATGATTGTGTCATTAGAACAATCTGCAAAAAAATTTCAAATTTTTTTTTTCTTCAAAGATTCAATATCCTCTGATCTTCCAATCATACTATCCACATGAAATTCTGTAAGAACCTTCGAACTGCCATATTTCGGATATTAAGTTCTGGATTTCAATTAGATCTGATCTGAATTTTTGGAAATATTGGGATAATAAAATTTTTAATGGGTATATCTACGGAATTATTGGTCGGATGTTACCCATTCACGAATTCGGCCGACGTAATTAAGGTCCAAACCTACTGTAGAAATACCGAGTTTCTTAGTTGTTTCTTCCGGAAGTTATTGTGTTTACGGTCGGCCGTTAGATCCACTCAATGATACCGCATATATACGCATTCAAAATTTCATTCTCCCAATATTTCGGCCGACCGTAAACACAATAACTTTCGGAAGAAACAACTTCGAAACTTGATATTTTCAGAGTAGGTTTGAGGCTCGAATGCGAAGGTCAAATTCATGAATGGGTAAAATCCGCCCAATGATTGCCTAGGTGTACATTTCTAAAATTTTATTTTCCCAATATTTCTAAAAATACAGATTCTATCGAATTGAAAACCAGTACTTCATCGAAAATAACCTAAAAGAAGCACTGCCGTGAAGGCAGCAGCTTTTGCGCGCTGTTCAAATTCGATATCAATGCGGCCATCTCCATTGAACATGCGCGCGAAAGCTGCTGCTTTCACGGCAGTACTTTTTAGATTTTCAGAATAACATATTTAAGAGATGCCAGCAAAAAAGGTTAAATGTGTAGAGCATGATTTAAATGACAATCGAATTACCTAAGAAGGTGTCACACAACCCCCCCTCCCCATTTAAGATTTTAGGGTTGCTGTCACCACGCTCACAGGTTTCATACAAATTGGTTTAAACTAACCATATTATACCGCTTTTTGCATTTTTTCTGATTTTGCATGGGTGGTACCTTCTCGAATTGACATACTGTATAATATAGTTCGTTTTTGTTAAAGTGGAATCTTATAATTTCGTATTAATATTCGAAACGTTATTTAACATGAGGCTACCAGATCCCAGTTCGTCTTATAATAATAATGATAATAATAATGTTTATTTATTCCATGAATCCAGAATACGTCCATACAAGCAAGATACATATTAAAATATATGATACTGAATAATTCACATTACACATTGAAAAGTTTTCACAAAACTACAATATTCCTCTAGGGAATAAAAACAATTATCAACAAGAATCTCCTTCAGAGTCTTACTAAAGTGTTTATAAGACATATGCGCTAAACGAGACGGCAACATGTTAAAAAGCTTACAACCCGAAACATTCGGAGATCTATCATGAAAAGCATGAACTGACCCCTCCTCACAGAAACGATGTTTGTTGCTGGTCTCATAGGAATGTACCTGTTCATGTCTGAGAATTCGAGAGCTTCGCTTGTGTGTATATAATATTAAAATATAAAAAATTTAAATAGATGGAACAGTTAAAATGTGATTTTGCTTAAAATACTCCCTACATGACACTCCAGAGGGTAGATCAAATAGTAGTCTCACAATGCGCTTCTCATCCACTCAACAGATCGGCCCCAAACCATAATATTATACCTCAATGTAGATCACTGGAGATATTTCAAATACCCTTCCAAATTTTCAGTTCAAGATGTTACAGTTACCTTCATCAAGTAGGAAAGGAACCTCTGAAATATATGACCCTCGGGCTACTCCTAGAGAAGTCTGCTTTAAATTTCGGAGAAAGGGACCTCATGAAATCCTTACATCAAAATAAGAAAATTACATATGCAGAAGCGCTCGAAGAATGTGATCGTTTAGGTGCTGGTTTATTGAAAATTGGTCTCAGCAAAGGTGACAGAGTAGGCCTTTGGTGCCCCAGTATTATTGAATGGTTCACAGTTCAGTTTGCTTGTGCCAGAGCAGGTTTGATTCTTGTAAGAAAATGTAAAGGTGGTTTCGAGAACCCAAAGTAAAGTACCTAGTTTGTTTTAGGTAGCTTTAAATCCAAGTTACCAAGTACCTGAAATGGAATATTCTATAAACAAAGTTGGAATTAAATGTATTATATGTCCAGATGAATTCAGGAAAATGAATTTTTATGAAATGTTGAACGAGCTCATTCCTGAACTCGAGAACAGTTCGGTGGGTAAATTAGATTCTTCAGCTGTGCCATCTTTGAGGAGTGTGGTGACAATTTCGGAAAAAACTCTCAGGTAAGTTCATAGAATCTAATCGAAATAGTGAGATTATGATTGAAAAATTGTTATTGTTCAATAATAACCTCAAGGTATGTGCCAAAAACTATTACCAGTTGATGAAATCTCTCGGAAAACATTTCCTTGAAATTTTCTACCTGAATCCTCTCGAAATTCTGCATAGAGTCAAACGTCGGTATTCTAATAACAACGATGATTCATTTTGTTAGCGTGGGTTCTACCGAAATTGAGGAAATAATCTGTAAATTCTCAATAGCCACGATCGAAATAAATATTGAAAAAATTAATATTGGATTTAACAGGAATTTGGAGTTGGTGGATTTCGACTTTAATGTTTGTGCCCAATTTCATTGGAATCCAATTGATAGTTTCCGAAAAAAATGTATTTCAAGGATAACCTGAAGTTTCCGACAACAATATTTCTGAAATTTTTACGGATAAAACCCTCATTGAATTTCGCATCATTTTGGGCGTCAGCATTTTTTGAGGTATTGAGAAAATAATGAAAATAACAACGGAAGTATACATATTTCTTATCAATATCTCCGAGAATAAATATCGGATCAGATTGAATTTATAAAAATAATAAAAATTGACCAAAGTCTGTATCAAATCTTATTGCAATCGTATGAATAACTTCCAATGAAACAATTCCTCATGGAAAATTTAGGGAATTTTCAAAGAAATTTCAAATAGGCATGATGAATAGTTTCCGGTAAAAAATTTTCCAACAAATTATTCTAAAAAAATTTGAAATAACTCTTTTTGAATATTGACTTCAAGGTTTATCCCAAGTTTCAATCATTTATAATTTTTCCTGATATCTCTGGAAATAAACATCCGCTCGAAATGGAGTCTAAAAAACTGTTGTGGTGAACCAACTTCAAGGTTAATTAAATTTAAAAAACTTTTTTTTCGATAAAGATATGGATAATTTAAGAAAAACCATTTTTAAAATTTTTAATAATTGAAGACGCACGAAACTTTGCGGTAAGTTGCGTGTTGATATTCCCCAAATAATCACGAAGTTCCGATGTGATCTGTTTTGTACTTCTTGAGATATTGGGAAAATAACCTCAAAATTTCGAACAACGAAATTTAAGACCTACGCCTCATTTCTTAAAAATCTGATCATCATTTTCCCAGGAAAAAGAATTTTTCAACGAAATATTTGCGAATAAACATTTTTCAAAAATTTTTAATAACTGAATCCACACGAAATTCTATAACAAGTTTCGCGTTGGTATTCATCATATAATTTTGAAGCTTCGATCTGATCGCATCTTTACTGCTTGACATATTGAGGAAATAATGTCAAAATATCAAACAATAACGAAATTTTACATATTTATTTCCATATATATCCGTAACTAAATATCGTATCGAATTGATATTTGAACCATTTTTGTTGGATACTACTGATTTTAAAGTATGTGCCAAATTTCTCCGATATCTGATCTACACTTTCCAAGAAAAAAAAATGAAAAATTTTGTTTTTTAGATTTTCTATCTTCTAGATCAACACGAAATTTTGCACCTTGTTTCGCGTTGGTTTTCTTCAACAGTTATAAAATTTTCAATCTGATTCCATCTGTTCTTCCTGAGATATTGCAGGAATAACGTTATATTGAGGAGACAACAACAATTTTTTTTCCGATATCTCAGAAGATGAATATCGGGTCGAACTGAAACTTGAACCACAATTGTTAAATATTTCTTCCAGGCATGTTCCAAACTTCATTGAAATATGAAAGTTGGTTTCCTGAAAGGAAAAGAGCTTTCAAGAAATATTTGAAAATTTTCGAGAAACATTTTTTGCGGAATTTTTTCTGATACCATTCCCAAGAAATTTCGCATATTGCGAGTCAGTATTTTACATCTACTCACGAAAACACTGTTGTTAAAAGTTTTTTCAACAAATATATCATTTTTTTGCTTCTGGTTCTGTCGACCAATAATGCCTTTTTGACTGAAACCATATTGAAATCTAGAAGTAATAAGCTAATTTCGATTGCATTCCTATTAAACGGTCATATCAAATTTGCTCCAATTCGATGCAATTACTTTCGCGCTAGGGATTTTATGAAATGAATTTATCTAGAAATAATTTTTTTTCATCATTGGGAATGGGAATGAGTAAGAAATAGCTATTCAAGAAAAGTCCAAAATTTTGTTCAATCCTTTCTTCCGTAATTTCCATCCAAATGTTTTTTCGGTATTCATTGATTTTCAACATGTTTTTGCAGAGGCACCTATAATTATTACGATATTGCAGGATGTTCAGATCGAAGTACCATTGACAGTATTAAAAAAAATCAGGATTTGATATCCCCAGATACTCCTTACTCCATATTATTTAGTTCGGTAAGTTAATACATTGCATGAAAATATTTGAGATTATATTTTCAAACTCTAGGGGACGACAGGAAAGCCAAAAGCAGCTGTAGTTTCCCATTTTTCGCATGTAAACAATGCGTTGGTGATTGGTAGAAGGATGGAACTCGATAAGAAACAACACAAAATATGTATGATGGTGCCCTTCTTCCATTCCTTCGGTATAAACATTTCTGTTGGCTCTGCTATTTGTAATGGCTCTACCATAGTTCTTCCTTCACCAACCTATAACCCTGCAGCCAACTTGACAGCCTTAAGTGAGGAAAAGTGAGTAATCATTTGGTTCGGATGAAGTTGGGAGATTTTGCGTGCTTGCTTGTATATTGCATGAACTTAAGTACTATCATTCTACATTTTAGACAATCATATACAGTGCGTGTCAAAATTATGGACCAAATTCATTTTCTCAGAAGAAAAATATTTGGCAACAAAATCCTGAAACAGGTCAATTTTTGTTTCACTTTTATCAAATTTTATGCATTTTTGAAGGATTTTTGTTGCACCCTCTGCCATCCCCATCAACCCTCTGAATTTTTTGAATAAGTAAAGTAGGTCACGTGGTACTTTTTTCGCAAGGTGAAAGTAAAACAAAAAAAAAAAACAGGATGAAAAATTTATTTGTTCTATAATTTTGACGCGCACTGTATATGGACAAAAATAAAGACTTTTGTGATATAATTTATCTCCGAAATCTCTAAAAATTATTGTTTTCATGCTCATTTTTGAAATCCTTGTATATTTAAAAGGAGCTCTATATGATCTAGGATATTAAGACAGAAAGATAGAAGATGATATATTAAATGGCCAAATCAACTTTGGAAAACCCAAATTCACTACGTGGATATCTTTGTCCTTCAAATCGTTTTTGATATCTGAAAATTTCAGACTACATTCAAAAACCAAGTACCTTCAAACTCCAGATCTTTTTTAGTGAAAATAACTGTCTTAGAATAATGTGCACCAATTCATTCACTTATTTTTTGTTCAAGATGCACAGTCATTCATGGAACCCCTACAATGCATTTAGATCTTATAACCGAACAAAGAAAGAGAACTGAAGACATATCACCAGAAATTGCTGTATCTGGTGGGGCGCCTATTTCCCCTCACCAGTTCAATACCATGTTGGAAGTGTTAAAATTGAAAACAGTAAAAGTAAGAACTTATATTGATAAAATTTACCCTATAGAATTTCAAACAATCTGAGACTTCTCTCCTGAAACAAAACATGATATTCACCATAGGTGAATTAATTGATTTTACTACTCCAAAGTGAACGGAACTTCTTTAAAACAGTAGAGTAGTCCAGTTTGATAACATAACATTCCTTTTTCATAGGAAGAGCTTGTTTGCAAAGTTTTGTACAGTCAAGAAGCACACTGATGAATGTATGTTTAAGTGACATCCAGAAGTGTTAAACCCATTCTTTTGGCAATGTAATGTCTTGCACCATGAATGAAATAATGGAATTTCAATCTTCAAAAAATTCATTAACATTCAAGCAAAAATAATTATTCCTTGTGCTCGTCCAAGCATCGACAAAATAAGATACCCTTTCCAAGCAGCACGAACTTCGTAAATCAACTCTGCAAGGGTTGGTGAAGGGTGGTGCAAATTAAACAGTTCCCTTCCCATCATATTGCACACATGTTTGATGGGATTCAAATCCGGTTAACTGGTTGGCCACAACATAACCAAGTCCTGGGTACATGCCTATGAATAGCAAAGGCAATATCAGTTCGTGCTCCAAGGCGACGCCTTAACCCTCTATAGCCACCATGCATACTAAACAGAATCGCGATCCATGGCTGAGTACGACATTGTGCCATTCTGCCTCCCCCTGCTGCAATTTTACCACTGTCAAAATCTTCATCATGTTACGCTTACCTATGGAATAACACAAGTCGAAGGCAGGGGCATAACTGAAAATAACTGTACTGTTCAGGTTCCCTGAACCGCTCTGTTTATTTAAAATGCAATTTTCAGTAGATTGCGCATTGGTATTCTAGAACGAATCACAAACTTTCGAAGTCATCGAATGTGTACTTCATGGGATATCCAGGAAAAAACCTCTAAATTTCATATTGGTATAACTCCAAAAATATTCGGCCGATTTCGCCCGATAACGACCTCAACCGATATATTTAGGCTCCAAACCAGAACTGAAAATTTTATTTCCCCCAGGTCCTTTCTTGCGAAAGTCAGAGCACACTCGGACGGACGGCCGGGCGGCTTGACGGACGGACAGAATTGAATTTGACTACGGATTCTTCTTCAGGGAGTCCGACCTAATCGTTCATGATAATTTTCGGCTCAAAAATCGAAAATTACAGACATTGTGACGAAACGATAACTTGCTGTGCTCCAGAACAAGCGCGTAAAAATAACAAAGTACGCCAAGTTATTCGTTCTAGCTGTAGCACAGCTGATTTCACTCAGTGTATGCCAGTAAAATAAGCCTCACCTCACTTATTTGATAGCTCAATGTCAATGAAATATCAGGCTCCATTCTTAATAACCTTTCATTTTAGAGTATTTATGGCTTAACCGAAACAACCTGTATGGTTTTCACATCGAACCCAGGGGATAATTTGGAAAAATCTACAGCTACTGTTGGTTTACTTGGCGACCATATTGAAGTTAAAGTTGTGGATGATAAAGGAAACATGGTACCTTTCGGCAAACCTGGAGAGTTGTGGGTAAGAGGTTACACGATAATGAAAGAATATTGGGGAGAAAAAGAAAAAACAGAGTCCACAATCGATTCAGATGGATGGCTAAAAACAGGGTGAGTCAATCAATTACTGAAACACAGCAACTTGAAGAAAGTAGAAGTGTCTACGGACTCGAATCAAATGACAACAGTGGAGTGATCTCTAAAAACAATAAACAATGCATTCTCTTACGATTTGTGAGAGCACGAACAGGAAACGCTTCTTAGTTTAAGTTTTCGGTTATTTTCGTTGTGATCAGATTTGATCTGCTTCAAGATTCGACATTTTCGATTATCTTTCACTACTGGATTGAAGGATATGAGGATGTTGAATATGCGGAAAGCGAAAAAACACAACCAAATTACTTTCGATGAGCATCCCAGATGAAACCTTTCTGATGTCTGATCAAAACCCATGTTCTCAGAATCATTCAGAACACTCTGGTTGCCATATTTGGGATTACAACCCCCCTCTTTCCAATTTTTCCCTGTAATAATCGAAATCGTATCATCTCCTCCAAATTATCCATTTTTCCCTCTAGTGAAACGCTATAACTATACTGACAATCAGGTCGGTTCTGTTCGCGTATTGCTTTAAACCTTGCTGTTCGAGCGATGTTGTTATATTTCTTATTTATAGCAATATAGCCATGATATTACGTATTCTGTTCCGAGTGTAATAGCAATGTTTGTTATGAGTTTTTTCATACCAATATTGCTATTAAGGACTTTCCGGAACGGTGATTTTAGAGCTGAGAACTCTGTATTTTATGACATCAGAGCGGCAAGGAAGAAGAAAATAATCCTATTTCCTAAAACTTCGTTCAGTATTTTATGATTTCACGTTCAAAACCTCTATCTACGGTTTTTCCACAAGAATAGATCTATTAAACTCTTTGAACACTGCCTATGAATTCATTTATAAACGGTTGAAAGCGGATAAAGCAACAAACGATAGGTCGGAGACCGATGGAACTAGTTCAGGCAAGACCAAAGACAAGATAATAATATAATACCCTGTTATTACGATTTATTCTTCAATTTTTTGCATAACATGGTCTCGAACGATTAAAATGAAGTGAATAGTGAAGAATTCTGCACTCGGATGCATAAAATTAATATACTGATTCATTCGATTTCTTCAAATTTTTTCCAAATTACTTTATTTTCAATTGTTTTCAAAAAAGTCCCCGAAATATTATTGTTAGATTTACTGATGAATGTCAATCCATTCAGAAATAATAATAATCTTCTCGTTTTCCAGTAACGATATGATTGGTCGATGTGAAACTTAAAGTTGAATATGAGTTTTGATTGATTGGGTGATTTGCTCTGATCAAGTTGGAATATTTGTTGATTCATCAACATATATTTGTTCTTGTGTTTGTGTTAGATTATTTCTTCTCCATGAATCAATTCCTTTCTTTGTTAGATGTCTTGTGGGAAAACCACATTTGTGACGGATGCTCTAAAAACTGCAATATCGTAGATACAGCGATCTGAAACGGCAATAGAATGAACCATATGCACCTCGATCAAAATAGGAAACACTTTTGGTAATGGCGCTCTGTATGTTGTTAATACTGCAGCGTTCTGTCGAACAGGTCACAAGTTTATAGAGTTCCATCAGAGGTTTCCGAGGTATGTCAGTCTGATGATAGAAAACAACCCTGAAACTGCAGTAACCGTACTCCTTGGACATCGCAATCTCGTGTAGATGTTTTGGTTGAGGATGATTACCTCTGATCAAGGTGGAACATTTGTTGATTTATCTACAGACATTCATCCTTATGTTTATGTTAGTTTATTCTAGGGAATCTTCAGCATATTTCCATTAAGATAAGCTTAACAATTTTCAATATTTTCGAATTCTTGGAAGAAATGATAGTGAAACAAGTAGTTCTCTGTCATATTCCCTTTTTAACTTATCTCATCAGACATAGCAATAGTATTCTGAGGTTACCAAAATAGCAATATTGTGGCAAGATATTCGTTCAATTCGTATATAACATTGCTGGGAATACAAATATTTCTAATCTTGTTTTGGAAGCAGAATCTTTTTCATGGCAATATTGCTATTTGCGAACAGAATATGCCTAAATATCTCACGGAAAAAATATCATAGATAGCTTCGAGTGATCTGTCGAGAAATAGTTGTTTGCGATTGGTTAGAACAGTCGCCAACATTGCTCGTCGGGGAACTTTAATTTGGATAGTTCTTCCGTAATCGAGTCTATGGCCGGCTGCCTGGTTGGACATCAGTGCGTAAAACCTATTCGTTCAAGATCAAATTCGGCTCAAAATTCGAAAATCCTATATATTTGGACAAAACATCAACTCGCCGTTTCCCAGAACATGCGCGGAGAACTTGGATAGAATAATGAGTAGAGACCGGATTATATGCTCTTGCATATGCATTTGCATATTTAAGGCATCTTCAGCGGTATTTGCATATTTCAGCTAAAATCCAGTTATGATGCATATTTTCGGTACATATTTTCTTCCCTGAGTTCCGAAATGCGATAATAATAATAATAATAATAATAGTTTATTTTACCCAACAGGAAATTTCCCAATAACAGGGTAACATATTGACAATGAATAATATGAACAATTATTCGAACAAAATTACACATTCAATGATACAACGATAAACAATAACCGCCCGTAACTAAAAAAACAAATTAATTTTAAGTGCATCAGCAGCCCTGCACAATCGATAGACCGGAGCTTGCTCAAGTATGTTAGTCCGAGGTTTAGGGAGTCGAAAAGTTGATGTGGTCCTCGCTTCAATTCTTGGTACACGAATGTCAACCCTGGACAGTAGATGAGGTGAATCGATTCTTCCAGTGACAAGCTTTTGTGCAAATTTAGCGCACTGTCGCTTCTGTCTCTCCTGCAACGTTGAAATTCGCATTTCCCGCATGATCTCCGACAAATCCGCACCACGTTCAGGATACCTGCCGGTCTTTCTATATTCAGCACACTTCAAGAATTTTCTATGAATGCGTTCAAGTGATGTTAGGTGGGAACTGTATATCGGAAACCAAACCAAGTTGGCGTACTCTAATTTGCTGACGACAAGAGAAAAATAGAGAATTCTGAGGACTGAGACATCAGGGAACTCCCTGGAACACCGGAACACAAAGCCTAAAGATCGACTAGCCGAAGAACAAAGCTCCTCGATGTGAGGAACAAAGCTGAACGTCGAATCAAATAACACCCCCAAATCGCGAAACCGATCTCCACTAGCGATAAGACAATCACCAATAGAATAATTGAAGGTGAGAGGACGTAAGCTTCTCGTGAAAGTCACCTTAAAACACTTTTGTATATTTAAAATGAGTCCATTGCGCGAGCACCAAACATTAAGTATAAGTATAAGTGATGATATCGCGAATATGACCAAATTCTACAAAATATGAGGTCTATTGAGTTATAATTGTGACTTTTGTCGGATTTGCGAATCACTTCGCATTCCGGAATGCAGTATTAGTAGCCGCGCGCTTCATTTGTTGTCTACATCTAGCTCTGAATGCAAACAAAAAACCAATTTAGTAGGATTTATGTGAAGCATTGCTTGCAAGTAATATTCCTCTGCATAAAATGAACAACCCTATCCTCAAACAATTTCTGAAGAAATATTGCTCACTCAAATCAAAATGTATCGGATGAATCAACATTACGTAAAAATTATATATCAACAGATTATCCACATGTTATGGAAGCAATACGTAGTGAACTCAAAGACAACTACATTTGGATTTCAGCTGATGAAACAACCGACAGTTATGGACGTTATATAGCAAATTTTATTTTCGGTACATGAAAACTTTAGAAGAATTGGAAAAGACGAATCATGGCTAGATTTGTAAATGAGGGTGTCAAAAAATATTTCCCGAATCAGCAACTTTTCTTCTTTTTTTGAGTTCCTAAAATTCATTATTCAGTTTTGCATATTCTGCATATTTTCGTGCATATTCTGCCTATTTTCGTGCATATTTCAAGCATTTTTCATGCATATTTGCATGCATATAACAACTTTTTTATGTTGCATATAATCCGGTCTCTAATAATAAGGAACCATTTTATCACAAGTAGGTACCGAATTTATCCCCTCATTTTCATTTTCAGAGATCAGTTCATCATCAGTGAAGATGGCTATGGAAGAATCGTAGGCAGGCTTAAAGATATGATTATCAGAGGAGGAGAGAACATCTTTCCTAAGGAAATTGAAGATATTCTTATAAAATATCCTGACGTCATTGAGGTGCATGTGAGTTCGATTTCCAAATATTCGATCGGAATCTGTATCTTAAGAAGATATTTCCATGTACAGATCTCAAAAAACTTCTTATTGCAGGTGATAGGTCTACCTCATGAAAGGCTTGGAGAAGAGGTATGCGCTTGCATAAGACTTAGGGATGGGTCCAAAGTTTCATGCGATGACATAGTTGAGTTTTGCAAGGGTAAAATGGCCAATTTCAAGATACCCAAACATATAAAATTCGTTAGCAAATTTCCAAAAACAGGGTCTGGCAAAGTTCAAAAATATTTATTGGTGGAACAGTATTCAACAATTTAGTGTATCACTGAATCCTGAACGAAAATTATTAAAAGACTGTGAATAAGGAAAAAACGACGTTCATAACCAGAAAGTACTTTCAATTATAACCAGGAATCGATTTCCCCTCATGATTCCTACGAATTTGACAAACGATAAAAACAAATAAAGTATACTATGTACTTCTGATGCAGATCCAGAAATCCGCTCTGAACATTTGAACCACATGCATGGATCAATTAATATGAATTTTTCACAAAAAGAATTCGGGAGCAACAAAAATACATAAGGACACATGGAACAATCTGAAATGGTTTCATGCATCAGAACAGACTTCTTTGGGGCATAAAATTCCAAATAGTTCGAAGAACAAGAAAAAATCTACTATACAATAGTTTATTATTTGAATTTAAAATGTACAAATGAAATTGAAAAACATAAATTTATGTTCAAATATTAAAAATATAAATATGTTGTTATAATACTTGGGTGTAATATCAATTACATTTTCAGAAACGTAATTCAATTGGAGTAATTTCTTCAAACAAGTGATCTAAATATCGGCCTTAAATAACTTATAAATTTATCACAAATGCGTTAGGGTTCCTATACCCAATATCACTAAGTTGAGTAAACATCTATTTAAGCACCTCTGGAAATGAGGTTCATCTTCTCAGGTTCTAAGAATTCTTCAACAATGGCAGTTACTTGTTCTGTCATAGTGGCGATGATTTTTGTTCTATCCCTGAATGAGAAGAAGAACTGATCAAAAAACTGAAGAAGAATAGTAACGGAAGATCTTCTCATTAGGTATATATCGTTACAGTTGCAATATGTGTCCAGAAGAGAGAATGCTTCTGAATGTTGCGTCAGACGCATAAAGTATGGAGTACGGTCCATTGTTAGGGATATTCGTTGAGTAGTTTTAGACCTCGCTTACGGCCGAATTTGTAAATAGGTGAAAGCCACCGGATGCTTCCGTGGATGCTTCCCTTTCGAATTAAAATTTTTTCCAATATTTCGAAAAATACAGATTGCATCGAATTGAGTTAGGGGTTCATGCACAATTCCGTGAGGATAATATGATCAGAAGATCGCAGAATATGGAATATTGAAAAATCTTGATTTTTTCAAATTGATGACACGATCATCAGGAAATTTCGCACGAAGCTGTGCAACAGTATTTTTCAACTAACTACGAAGTTTTATCATGACTGGATCAGAACTTATTATGATATTTAAGATTCAATATCGGTACCGAGGAAAAAACCAAAGAAAAGAGTTGCGTAAATCTTCGAAAATTGAATTCTTATCAAAGTGAAATTTGATACACTTTTGTAAAATATACGCTGTATTTCGAATAGCAACCTATCCTGAAAGTTTCAAGTCGAAAGGGATTTCCATTATCACGTGATCGTGCCTTCGGCGGAGCGGACAGAATCACTTGAGACCATTTTCGATGAAAAATTCAAAAGTTACATACATTTCGGCAAAACGATAACACGCGCGCATTCCTCATATTGTACTTTGGAAGCAGGGATTCACAAATTATTGGCCAGAAACAATGTCAAGCTCTCTTTTATATTCAAACTTGATTATCTACAAGTTCACACTTTTATTATTGTTATCCAAACCAGCGGGAACTTTCATGAGCTTTTCAAAAAAAAACATTCTACTCACGTTTGCTCAGGTGGTGCACACATTTCTGTGTAGTACTTGATTTTAGGTTCAGTCCCACTAGTTCTGAGGGTTACAACCAGACCATTAGTGAAGTAAAATGTTATCATTTGACTCGAAGGATCAACAGGTAATAACGCCTTCTTATCAGCTTGAGCATCATCATATCCTGTTGTCAGATCTCTGATATTCCTTACTTTATATTTACCATTCATAACACTCCTAGGATACTACGAAAAATATCTAGATATAATATGCTAAGCACAGATGAAAATGATCCAACCGAAAATTCTGATTATTCTTACCATACGTGGTCCTTGATAATTTCTTATTCTCTCGAATATAGATTTGATAACATGGGAGTAATGGCATATATAATACGAATTCAACGACACGTGATATCCGTAGGTTGTATAAATTTCATCTAGTTTATCCTGGAGTGTTTTTTCTTGACTCCTCAGAAAGCTTCCTAGTGTGGTCAAATGGCAAGCTGCGCTCACTCCGTCTTTGTCAATGACTTGCAAACCACACATATAACCTATGGCTTCTTCAAATCCAAATATAACATATTTTCCTTGTTTAGTCAATTCTATTGCCTTATTGCCTGAAATATTAGAGTTCATCATAAGAGTGTGCTAGCCTCGAATGCATTTTAGACAAATCAACCAGTAAAAAAATGTTTTTTAGCCATTTCAACTTATTTGAGAAGTTCTTTGCACTTTGATAGTTAGTAATGATGACTTTTCGACATATACTCAGTGACATTATACTTTTTGTCAACATAATAATCGAATTTAAAGCATGCTTTTATAACGATATCAACGATTCCGATTGCATAAACAAGTTTCTTTCAACATTTTGTTTGTGAAAAGAGTGTTTTATGAAACCTGAGTAGTACAATTAAGTTTAGTTTTTGCCCGGCAGTCAACTTGTATAAAGCAATAGGTAAGATTAACGTGAATTCGCCATCGTGTTAATAGTGCTGCAGCGCCAGTAATGCTTTTGTGACGTATATAATAATAATAAATTTATTTAATCCATTGAGACACTACACAGTGTATAGGACATGTCAGTCTTACAGGCCTATTACACTATCCAATCTCTAGGGCCCGGTATGCCGGGTGCCCGGTTTGCCGAATAGGGTGTCGCTTATTATACTACCCTAGATACCGGTCTGACTTCTGTTATCTGAACGTCAACGTGGCGACATTTACGAATATCCAATCGTTATGTCCCCGAAATTATCGAAAAGACAAAAAGTTGCATTAGTGGTGAGTTTGGCGGTCAGTACCTCGAAATCCACCAAAGGTGAGGGGAATATGGGTGGAAAAATATTTGCTCCTCAGAGAAAAACTCTCAAATATGCAAATACTTCGTTGTTTAGACCAAACAGATTCACGGAACTACTTGAGACTAGAAACATACTAATTTGGAGAGCTACTCAACTTAGTAGCTTCGTTAATAACAAAGATGAAACCATTTTAAGAGAAAGCTTAAGTCCACAACAAAGACAGGTGTTCACATTGAGATTTCTAGCCACTGGAGACCCTTATCAAGATTCGAGATTTAGTTCTTTGATATCTCAACCTCTCTTATCAAACATTATAACCTTGACTGTTGTCGTTTCATCGAAGTTTTTATATATTTTCTTAGATTTCTAAGAGCACTTTATAGCCACCATTCCTCAAGTCTTTATTGACATAGTCTTTGTGGTCTTTCTTCCACAGATACTGCATTTCCCTGTATATTTCTACTTTATTAAGTAAGATTGCTTTTTCTCTTGCGTACGACATCTCACAGAATAACGCATTCAGGCTTATGACACGTTTATTTGTATTGAACGCTCTCTGCGTTGCTATACGACTGAGATCCCTAACTCCCTAGCGCTTATTACACTGTACGGTATGCCGGGTCCGGCAGATTGGGTCTACTCAATCGCCCTATATCAGGAACCTAGCTGCCGGTTCCTTATTACACTACCCGGTCCCTGCCTGTCGGGCCCTGGAGATTGGATAGTGTAATAGGCCTCTAAAACTAAGCAACTTTGGAGTCTCACGAATATTCATCTACAGAATAACAACCTTTTTTCACAAGAAGGTTCTCAACTTCATTCTTAAACATTTTAAAATTCAATTTTTTCATAGAAGCTGATGATGATTATATAATTTATACTTCTATAAGAAGAATTGCATTCAAACCTGTGTGTTCTATGCTTTGGAAATACAAATGTCTCAGAGTTCCTCGTCTCATAGTTGTGATGATCTGATAATTTTAACCATTTACATTCATTTTCTTTAGCATAAAGCAAACATTTAAAAATATATATACTAAGTATTGTCAAGATTTTCCTTTCAATAAAAACTGGCCTATAAGAGTTCAGTGGATGGAGGTTGAATATTGTACGAATAACACGCTTTTGTGCTTTGAACACTGAGCAACACGAAGAAAACCAACGGGTCAACTGAGGCCTACCACAAAATACATTTATAGGTGCCTCAGATCACAATATCTCGAATCAATAGTAATATCTCCGTATTCGAGCCTTTGGATTCTTCTCACACCATACACGATGAATGCTGCCTTTAACTGATTACTTCTGTTGACAACTTTTGAAATGGTGCAGAAAACAGTCACTGCTACTATTCAGAATGATATAATGGCGTATTTAGCGACGGATCGCACTTCTATCTAGGTACGAGTAAGGACTATGGCCGTAGAAAAGTAATGCTAAGAGTCGACCTGAGAGAGGAAGGAATTACTTTCAGAGATATATCACATGTGATCTAGACACACATTCTCTCCCGAAGAGTATTAATGATTTGTGTCTGAGAGTACTCCCTAGGCTGCCCTCGAGACTTGTGTCTTAGTTTCGAGGCTGTTCTCGAGACTCAATTGTCGCAGGTGAAAACTTACCATAAGACGTTTGTTATTGAGAGACATGCACACAGGTCAGCAAGAGTTATGGTTTGGGAGGATATTGCCTATGGTATCGATAAAAGCTTATTATGGGGGAATTTTGCATCATGTGTTAAGTTTTTTCTGGGCATTTTTTTTTATGGAAAACGCCCTGGCGGATTGCACGATCGAAATATTCAGTTTCTTGGAAAACAGATTGCCGAATAAACAATACAGGAATAATAAAACCGAAAAACAAAACGAACTGTGAAGTTTCAGCGTACAAATCTGACTCTTCCATCAGACAAACGCGAAAATTTTTAGAAAGTAATTCTAATTATCCCGTTCACAAAATTATGTGTGACACTTCTAATTTCACAGAGTTCAAATCACAGTTTGAATGATGTGTGTGTGTAGATAATATTCACGTTAATTGATGTGAACAAATGATTGAAGATAGATTCATGTTAATCAGAATTGTTGAATTATGAACTTGCGAAGACTTTCAAACTCATCACTCACCAATCCATTTGAAACCTGTGAGAGTATCAACAAAATTGAAGCCTTCTTTAGCTGCCATAGACTTCAGTATCATGGAACTCACAGTACTTGACACCATATAGATATCCCTCATGGGTACTTTAGGGTTGTTCGATTTGAAACATTGAAGCAGCCACCACCCAAGAAGAGCTCCAAGTTCGTTACCTGTGAAAATCTTCCATTTCCCAGTTTTACTGTGGAAGTCTTAGATATAATATCCACCGAACACAATATTTAGGTAACTCGCAAATTTTTCCGTTGAAAAGATATTGATTATATATTTTCATCGATGTACTCAGAGTGTTCTCCTGTACTTTTTGTACAGGAGAACACTGAACAGATTTTTTATCTGCACTCGAAACTAAGCAATCTCTCATAGTTTGGAAAATATAAGCCCTTAATTTCTGAAAGATGCATCTTGATGTACCCTTTTCAATCAATAAAACAATGACTTGCCGCTTGATTGTAGTTCACAAATTGTCCTTTAACCGTGACAAAGCGATTAGTGGCGATTCATTCGAAGAATATACGATAATTAATGAAAAAAATTTCAAATACTGGACAATCATTCAACCTCTACTACATCAGATTATGAATCAATCTTGAAGTGAAGTCTGGCAACAATGCCTTATCATCGCCCGCGAAAGTATACGACTGATAAGTCATAGATGAATTCACAGAATTCTGACAGATTGAATTGCGCCAGCAGCAAACTTCAAATCAGAAGAAATAGTGGATAGATAATTATCTGATATTTTCCACTATTCTTCATTGAAGATGAGCCATTCTTGAAGAAATTTGCTACTTATAGTTGACTGAAGATTCAAACATGATTTGTGGACTATTTAATGGAAACGAGTGATCGTTTTCATGGAGGGAAAAGTGACCTGAAAATGCATCTGTTCATAACTTTGGACACCCATATCTTCTGAACTATGTGGGACTGCCTATGACAGCAGATTTTTTGTCCAGGAGAACACATTTTAATTTTTGCGACGAAAAAAGTTGCGGGTTAACCCAAAATTCATGTTGCCAAAAAATATATACCTGTCTTTTTCGGCGCAGGCTAACCTATCAGCGTCGGGATCATTGGCAATCACTATGGTGCTATTGATTTTTTCTGCTAGTTTGAAGGAAAGGTCGAGACAACTGGCCCCTTCCTCTGGATTCGGATATCTGAAAGCATTTTTCAAAAGATGTATTAATTTTATTTTTCGATCGGGAGCGTGTGATTTGGTTCAGTCACAACGTGAGGATTTAGAAGTGGCTCGCTCATATGCAAAGTTCTTAGGCTGAATTGCTCTAGATATTTGCAGACTATATGTTCAGCTGTTTTCGTGTTTGTACTGACAGTGTCCAGCCAAATAAAAACATATCGAAAAAAAATAACAAACTATGACATATTTTCTCCCGATATCTCCCAATGTTGGATTTGTATAAAACCGAAAATTGTTTTGAATTGTTTTTAAATAAAATTGTCTTAATTTTCTAATCATTCTACAAAATGTTAGGAGTAGTTGTGCGTTGGTATGTTACAACTTAACACCAAATTTCAATTCGATAATTCGAGCAAATCTCGAGATTATCTTCGAGAATTCAAATGCTATATATTCCGACACTTTTTGGCCGATTAACGAACTCAACCGTCGCATTCCGATATGCGCCCTATCCTGAAAGTCTACAGTCTTTAGCGAAAGTTATAGAGTCCATCAGCCGGCCATCCGGACTAATCGATTTCGACACCGGATTCATCATCAGCGAGTTCAACAAAATCGTTTGAGACCATTTTCGGCTCAAAATTCTAAAATCACAGACATTTAGACACAAAGATAGCACTCTGGTCTAACTCTTGTAAGAGGGATATTCATCACAGTATGAAAAATCAAGGAAATGCTAAAGTCTCACCAGTATGATCACTTACTGTAACTATTAAGGATTTATTACCCACAGCATAAAGGTACGAACAGAACGAGTGGGTCGCGGTATGGTGGAGGCGGAGGTCGATGCCGACAGCACATAACAAAGAGGTTGCCTGCGATGTTTAGTCAAGCTAGAAATAGTCCAAGATTGCTAAAATGCGAGAAATTACTACCAATTTTGATGAATTTCATTGCATGTGAGTAATTTTGTGAGTAAAGGCCTATTGTGAGTAAATTTGTGTGAGCTATAACAGGACAGTGAACATTCAAAGTGCCTCCTTCCTTTTCATTCGAGAAGCTGGCTTATGTAAGGGGGGTGAAATTTTCTATATTTACTCCGAGGTTAATATCTTGCTTCAAGAACTATCCACCATCCCTTTCTTGAAATCTTTCAAGATTTTCAGTAGAGGTTCCACCACATTATTATCAAGCCATTCAGTTCTATCAGTTTCTTGGATTATAACCGAATCATATGAAGTAAGATATTTTAAAAAAATGTTTTCGAAAATTTTTCTGCTTTTTATTGGGCATACTCGGGATATCGGAGACTATTTTTCAGAATACGATAAAATTTGATACATTTGATATTGAGTAACAGTGTTTCAAATTTCGATTTGATCCGAAGTTTGACATTGACATTGAACATTGAAAACCAAAATGTTTGAAGTTTAGTTGTTAATTAGAAATTTTGAGACTTTTGCCCATATATCCCAAGAAATACAATTTCAGAGTGAAACTTTGTATGTAGTTGTAGAATACTGACGCGCAATGTAACTCGAAACTCCGTGAGGATAGAATCGATGAATTTTTTTTTTGGAATATATATGTAAAATGTAAAAATTTGACAGATCTTTCCATTAGGTAGTAAAGCTTCGTTTGACAGGGTCAATACTCAAAAAGACGTCCAATTTGAACAAGCGCGTGAAAGCTCCTTACCTCACCTCAGTGTTTTTCTAGAATTTTTCGAAAAAAGTTGAGGTAAATGAATCTGATACTCACACCACTGTTGGAAAATCGGGATGGGGGTCTTTTTGCTCTGGTGTAGCCGTGAACTGAATGTTGATAGAATCGAGAGCTTTCTTCACATAATTGTAACCCACACCATGCATCGGAGTATAAGTGTACATGAGTTTGAACTTTTTATTGAGTTCTAGGTGTTCGGGGAGTATGCTAGCTTTCACGCGTCGAGTGTACTCTTGCATTACTTCTTCCAGGGGGTCGACAAGAAGAGCGTTATTCTGAATGATATGAGTTTCCCAGGAATTCGGCCAGGGTTCTAGGGACTCTTTGATATGCTCCTGTATGTACTTATCGTTTGGACTCAGGATTTGGGCACCATTGGAAGAATAAACCTAGAAGAAGTGAAATTGTTACTTTAGAATACTCTCCTTCTACCATATAGGTAAAATCGTAATATACCGAGTGTCACAAAAATCAGGTTCACCCCCGAAATGAAGACATTTCACATGATATCAAATTGAAATTTTAGACATTGATAACACAGATTGTTTCTTATCGACTGGGGTACCTCAATTATGTGTGTCTCAATTAGACTTCTGGTCTTATCGAAAATGTTAGTAACTTTTGATTTTTACATAGCAGCTGTATATATTTGCATATTCAAATTTCTACGTTGAGTTCCGCTCGAAATATTGCCGAAAAAAATTTAAAATTGAAAAAAAAACTAGAAAAGCACTGCCGTGAAGGCAGCCGCTTTTACGCGCATGTTCAATGGAGATGTACGCTTTGGCAACGAATTTTAACATGCGCGCAAAAGCTGATGCCTTCATGGCAGTGTTTTTTTAGGTTTTTTCCGATTAACTACTGGATTTCAATTCGATCTAATCTGTATCCATGAAAATATTGGAAAAATGAAATTTTGAATAGGTATATCTACGGAATCATTAGGCGGATTCTACCCAATCACGAATTCGACCTTCATTATTAAGCCCCAAACGTACTGTACAAATATCGAGGTTCTAAGTCGTTTCTTCCGGAAGTTATTGTGTTTACGGTCGGCCGTTAGGTAAGGTAGGGCACGCGAAAGAAACATAGCGACTGACTAAATGAACCTCGAACAGGAGACCAAAACACTCTTCGTGGAAAAGTTTTGGATGTAGGAACGGAAAAAGCTACCACTCGGTAGCGAGAACGCACGTCGGTCCGGGTGCATAGGGCCTAACCAGCTATTGAAGCATCCTTTGTTATCGCTTTTGATAATAGTGAAAGAGTATGGGCACAGTGCCCGCTAGATTGCGATATCGCGAATCGGCTTCTCGCTTAGTGATGGAACTTTGAGCATCAAGAGTTAAAGAAATAGTCTTTCTAGGATCTCTCGACGTTCAAGAATAATTGGATTTATTTGCAACTACTGATAAGCGATACGCCCTCTGGCGAAAGAAATTCGAACACTTCCAAGCTAGTAGTTTTTCGACGTGCCTGTTATTCTAACGTAATTTGCTTACTTTTGGAGTTCATTTTCGAGCTTTTGTGTTGTTCTCCGAGTTGAAATTTTGGTATACCGAAAGTGTTTGTAATATTCATCAATCGATTCCTTTCTTTCCGATTAAAATTTCCGATTGTATTAATTCGAAATGGCATCCTCCCGAAATGACTATTGTTGTGTGCCTCAACTCAATGTTATTCGTGGTCAAAGAAGAAAGGATCATCTAGTGCTTCTAGTTTTCATTTTTTCCAAAGCTAAATGAAAGTAAAGTTAATTTGGAAACAGCATTTGGCAGGGAACACAATGATAGAAGGAAGGTCTAGCTTTAGAAATTGAAGATTGGAAAACAGGTCACGAAATACATGAAAGTATGTTCACTGTATTTCTCTGAAGATGTTTATTTTCATAAAGGTAAATTACCTACAATGTATTCATTTCGAAACAACTTCATGTCATGATGTTTTCACGTGTAAAAGAAAATAAGAGAATTTTGAAGAAAAATGCTGCAGAGAAACTACCTAGCACTTCTGTAGCAACCTAATTCACATACTACACAAAATCAAACTCTAAAAGAGTGATCTAATTGAAAACCTGACAAAAACTAGATATACTGTTAGAGTTGATAATAGCTGAAGTTATTCGTATAAATACATTAATACTTTTCATTTCTATATATAGGTAGGTTGAACCTGCTGTGACATTTTTCATTTTGTATGTGTATCTTGAGGTGCTGTAATATAAAAATGAAATCAATTATATGTCTATCTGTTTCCTTCACGTTAGAAATACGATGCAAAAGAACTAAAGCAGAAAATCTGTTTTCATTTTATTGATTCACTCGTTTGTAAACAAAGAACAAGTCATATCATTTGGACTGATTCTAGATTCACCACATAATATAGCCTGCATTCAGCACTTCTTCACATAAATAAGAGTCCTTAAATTTCTTATTGAGGTGCCTATTTTTCCAGAAATTCCAGTTAACTTAGATATTGGTTCATTTTGATCCACCAAGCAACATACACAGAAATTATCCTCTAGGAACGATTTAAAGTACGATTTTATATCGTGATCCAAACGAAAAGTTCGTTCTCAACAAATCTTAAACAAAATTATAATGATTTCTTCAAATATTCAAGCTCTGCTTAACAAATATTCGTTCTCCACCACATTTCTAAGGTTTGTTTACATAAAACTACTAGCTTAGACAGGTTCCAAATTTATCCGTTAGGGCGCTGGCATCTTCGCAGAAGTTCCAATTCTACCTGCACTATGACCACCTCGCGTGACGACATTAATCGATTTCGAGCGATGGATCAAAAGCTCCGGTCATAGTTACGGTTATCCGAACTGACATATAGGCAAAGGATTATCTGTCAATGTGAATAACCGTAACTATAACCGGAATTTTGGTCCATCGCTTGAAATCGATTTATTTGTCAGTTTGAATAACCGCAACTATAACCGGAGATTTTGGTCCATCGCTTGAAATCGATTATAGCCTCAATCTTCAACACGAATTTCTCTAAAGCTTGAAGCCCACTCGCGATATCGAAATCTCGCTTGCCAACTCTTCAACTCGAAGATGCTGAAATAAAATACTAGGATTGATTTATGTACTTCACCTTGTAACCGTTGTCTTCTTTCGGATTATGAGAAGCTGTTATCATGACACCGATAGCACAGTTGTATTTTTTCACAGAAAACGGAACGTATGGAGTTGGAACCAGATTACTGAATAGTTTGGCCTTATATCCTGCTTGTACGAAAATAGTTGCCGTGATTTCTGCCCATCTGAAACATAAACATACATACATAAATATTATGTATGTACAATATCACGTGGTACTACATTACGGCAACACAGCCACATTTAAGTTTCATTAAACCTCCTTAATATCTCAAGGTCAGGCACCTGGATGCCGTCTATATGCTTCAATGTTGCCAATAGCCGGGTGAAATATTAGAATTCGGAGAAATTTCGACGTTTACAGAAGAAACAGGGTGTTGTTCTGCAGGCTGTAGTATTTTTAAAAAAATTTTTTTGGGATGTACTTAATTATTTTGTACGAATGCGCAATGTTATTTATTTTTCCATTTTACACACCTTTTCAGTTTTTATTTTTCGACAATTCTTGAATACAAAAATGTGGAAACATTGCGCATTCTTACAATTTTTTTCAACCATTTGCACCAAAAAAGTCTTTGAAAAAACCAACTCTGGCCTCCAGAAGTCACCCCGTTATATACGAGGAATGGTTTGCTGTTAATAGCTCTCTCACGTTTGACGTTCTTTTCTAGAAGAAAGTAGTTGAGTAGCAACCATAGGTTAATTCAACATGGAATGCTGAGAATCAAAATGATGAATAAGTACTTAAGTATGAGATGGTAGTCGCGTTTGAAGCTTTTTATCCGCAGAGAGAACTTGAAGGCTGATGACGGATTCGTAAATGGGTGAAATTCCCCCAATTATTTCAGAGATATAACCATTCGAAGTATCATTCCAACAATATTTCAAATGTCAAACGATGTCCTTTTTCAAAAGCTAATATTCGCATAAAGATAATGAAAAAATATCTACTGCAAAAGACTGCGGCCGGTAGTTTACTAGTGAATCGAAAAGACAAAGTGTGAAATTCTTAGCAGATAAAATGTCTTCCCTATATTATTTTCACTTCACAATCGTTATTAAATATGTGCTTGTTATCCCGAACAAATCGTCTTCAATAACAATTGTCATTCTAAATTGAAACAAGAATTGCGTCAAATAAAATTATTTTCGTTAGTTTATTAAGGACCGTATCTAGCGCGTGGCAAAGGTGGCACTAACCTCGGGGAAGCGCCTCAGAAGAGCCAAAAAAAATCGAGAGATAAAAAATAAAAGCGCCAGGCGAAATAATTTGAAATGTCACAACTCGGTTTTCATGTATACGCCTCGCAACAAGGGATGCCGAAGAATCTTGAAACATAAATATTGCTGGCCTTCCATAGAAGCCTAAAATAATCATAAGGTCAGTAAAGCTTTAATTTAAGGTAAAAAAAAGTATAAATATGGCCATGTTCAAGCGTGCCGCAATTTAGTCAAAAATATTCCTGTCGGGCATCGGCATTTTCAAAGGTGCCGCGTTCAGGTCATAAAATATTAAATACTGTGGAGCGTCGGCATGTATGCTTACCCCTATTTTCACGAGCTTTTTGCGCTTCATCAAGCTTGTCGGTATCTTTTCGACAAATGGTATCACCATCACCACTCAGAATTTTGAATCCAAAGAAGAGAAGAAAATATATAATTACTAGACATCCTGAATATTTCCACATATCTATTCTGGCGAAAAAAGTATATTTCAAATAACGTTGGCTGCTTAGTGTGTTTTCGAGTTTCTAGCCATAAGTCTTATTTATTGTTTTGTATATATTTGGACTTCCATAAAAAGAAATTGTGGTATTTCAGGTATGAAATTTGTATTTCAATGGTTTCAATAAGTATAAGTGAATATCTATAATATTGTGTATTATTTCAAAATATTTACGAATATGAAGAAAAAAAACTATAGGTAAGAATATAATTGATTAAAAAATGAATTTTGAACCCAAAGAAGAGAGAAAAATATATAATTACTAGACATCCTGAATATTCCCACATATCTATTCTGGCGAAAAAAGTATATTTCAAATAACGTTGACTGCTTAGTGTGTTTTCGAGTTTCTAGCCCTAAATCTTATTTATTGTTTTGTATATATTTTGACTTCTCTAACAAGAAATTGTGGTATTTCAGGTATGAAATTTGTATTTCAATGGTTTCAATAAATATAAGTGAATATCTATAATATTGAGCATTATTTCAAAATATTTACGGATATGAAGAAAAAAAAACTATAGGTAAAAATATAATTGATTAAAAAATGGGGGCCGCAGTCTAATATTTTGCCACAGGCGCCATATCACCAAGACATGGCCTTTTTTCATTCCTTCACGGTATTTTAACAAATTTAATGGAAGTGAGAAATACGTTTGGAATCCACATTCAACCTAACATTTTTATCTCTAACCAGTGCGCACTATCATTCACCGAGGCGATATGTCAATCCCTTATCAAACACCATTAAATATGCGACATCGTAACGTTGTAATTAGGAACATAGTACATGGGAATTTTTACCTTTTACTATTATGCCTTCCATCGTAACCTATAACAATTCCATTTTTTTCCAACAGGTTCTTCTCGCTCTTCTCCAAATGCTTCAACAAGCCTTGACCCGTTTGAATAATGACTAGATCGTTCATACCAGCATAGCCAGCCTGCATTTTTCCTCTCAAACCAGCAGTCCCAAATTTCAGCCTGTTCAGAAGTAACTTGGACAGTTGTTCATGGTCGTTTTCGGATATAAGATGTTTAATCTCTTGTAGAGTATTTTCGTTTTTATCCCATAGTAGCCATTCGGCGATTTTGACTTTAAGCTCCGGATTATCCATTATTTTCTGCCTAAAACAGGAACAAAGATTGCCTTTATTCATATAAATTTATGAAGTTATTGAGGAAATTAAAAAAAATATCCTTTGAGTTCTATATCGGATTGAACGCAGTGTTTACCTCTATACTGTAATCTCACTAATACTGATCTGAATTGAAACCGAAATGATAATAATTCGAGTAATGTAGCAAGTTGTTATGAAATTCCGTATCAACTGAGAGATGTTTTCGTGTATTGAGAAATTAAACATTTGAAGTTACGAATGACAAATATTATTTGCCCCAATCAGGAAAGATGTCAAACTAATAATAAAGATCTCATTGTATGTTCGATGTGAATTATGAACTGGAGAGTAAAAGGATTGAGAAAAAACGATTATTTCAAAATTAACATCCTTTCAAGATATCTATGAAGATAAATGTACATTTTCTCCACGGTTCTCTGGAGTATACTTAAATAATATGCTTTGAATCGTTGCTTATACAGAGTCCAGTTGCGGTGGACCAGTGTTCAATATATTTTTTTTTCAGTCGCACAGGGGGACAGTGGGTTCTATTTTCTCTAGGCGGGTACCAACTTTGTTTTTTCAAATGGCTACCTATATTTTCGTATCACTTTTTCGGTTTCTAACTGAAAAATAAAAGATACTTCATGCATATATTTACTTGAAAATATTGTGCCTGAAATGTCTTTCCTTCCAATATTATTCACTCAAAATACTTGAAATTGGAACCAATTTCCGGCCAAATACGTTGGGTAGATGTAGATTGGTTTTTCTCTCGAAAGAAATATCCGAAATTCATCGAATCTATACAGGTAACGAAAAATAGTTTTCGAAATTTTTCATTGATAAAATTTTTTTGCGGAAAATATTCATCTAAAATAACCAGAGAATGTAGTGGAAATTTGCGAAAAACTTCTACGTCTTCATTCTGTTTAGAATTCAATTTAAGTTTGGAGATTCTCGGGAGTTCGCGCCATCTGACATGCTTATGCTGTGTTGGATTGAAGTAACTAGCGCGTGTCGGTTGGTGGCGCCATCGTCTGGCAACTCAGTTTATCTACACCGCCTACAGAAGTACACAATGATTGTGATTGTAAACAAGAAAAATTTCGAATGATGTTGAAATATAGTGTTGAATTTATTTCCTCACAGGACATGCCCGATCTCTCAAGTTTTTCTCAAAGTTTCATCGAAACCATTGAGTATTCAACTACGACTTGAGAATTAATTTCTGGCTAGGTATAGCTATATGTTTACAGATGGCCTAACTGTTGACCTCAAAAACAATAACTTCTAAAAGCTTCAACCTAGAAACTCACTATTTGTAGAGTACATTTATTTGTCAAGGTTGAATTCGTGAATGGGTGAAATAAACCCAATGATTCCAAAAATGTACCCATTCAAAATTTATTATTCCCAATATTTCCAAAAAGACAAATTAGATAGAATAGGAATCCAGTACTCGATTGAAAAATGACCGCTTGAAGGTCCATACAGAATTTCGTTTAGATATGACCTGAAAATCACAGAATATTGAATTTTATCTGAAGAAATTGATTACATATCACAAAATTTTATCAGCTTTTAGAACTACTAACTAAATTTTCCCAGGATGAAATCAGTATTCTTCGAGTTGTTTTGAAAACACACAACCATACCGAGAACAAACCCATGTAATTTTATATATTTTTTCTCAATATCTCCAGAAATTCATTATCGTATCGAACTGAAATTTGGTATACTGCTGTGAAATATAAAGACCTGAGCAAAACTTCTTTCGAAAATCTTGAATTTTTTCCGAAAAAATATTTTTCCAAAAAAGTTTCGAACATAGTTTTTTGAAATCACTAACAGTACAATCTCAACAAAATTTCGCTGAAAGTTGCTTCAACTATGTGCCAAGTTTCAGCTCTGGTAATTCATGAAATATCAGGGAAATAACCTCAAAATTTCAAATGAATATAACGTAGAAACCGTTCGACTGATTTTGGCCACTAACAGACATAACCATCGCATTTTGAAATGGAAGCTATCCTAAAAGTTTTGAATCGATGAAATTCTCCGTACGCCCGTAATTGTGCCTAAGGACGGCCTGACGGAATCGATTTTGACACCGGATTCGTCAGCAACTCAGTCGTTTCGGACAATTTCAGGGAACAATTCGAAAATAACAGACATTTAGACAGAATGATAACACGCTGTTTCCTAGAATATGCGCGCAAAAAACAAACTTTTTTGTCCACGGATTTTAACATGAGCACAAAAACTGCGGACATGACGTCAATGCCTTTTTAAATTTTTTCATAGAAATATTAAAAAATAGGGACATTGATACTATAATTGTCCCCTAGATTCCGCTGTGGAAGCTGATGCTTGTGCGAGTTAGGACACCAGGTGTGTTCTATGTAGGCTTTTTTACGCGCTTCTTCTAGAGAACATCGCGTCATCATTTCGTCACGATGTCTGTAATTTTCGAATTTTGAGCCGAAAATGGTCTTAAACGATTAGGATGAACTCCCCGAAGAAGAATCCGTGGTCAAATTCAATTCTGTCCGTCCATCCGGCCGCCCGTCTGTATGTATTTTCGAAGGAAAAGACTTATTGACTCGAAACTGTCAGATTAGGTTTGAAGTCCATATATCTCGGCTAAGTTGTGAATGGATGGAATCGGTTTGGATAGTTTCGGAGTTAGGCCCATTTGAAATTTTGAGGTTAATTCCTCGATATCTCATGAAGTATTAAATCGATCAAATTGAAACTTCGTGCACAGTTTTGGAACACCAACGCGCAACTTAGAACGAAATTTCATATGGATTTAGTTGTTAGAAAATTTTATTCGAATATTTTTGAAATATTCGATAAAAAAAATTTTTTATCTGAGAATATTGATTATATTTCAATTGAATTCGGCACAAACCTTGAAGTCAGTATTCAATAACAATGTTCTGAATTTCAATTCGATCTGATATTTACTTTCGGAGAGATAAGGAAAAAAATGTGCCAAATTTCGTTGTTTTTTGGAATTTTAACGTTATTTCAGCATTTTCTCAAAAAGTACAAATGCAATCAGATTGAAACTACGTAATCAGGGGGAGATTACAAACACGCAACTAGGAGCAAAATTTCGTGTTGATCTGAAAGTTACAATTTGGACAAGCTCGTAAAAGCTCCTGACCTCACCTCAGTGCTTTCCTAGATTTTTATTGATACCTTACGCCACGTCAGGTCTGGGGTTCAAGTCCTTGACCTAGTGAAAAATGTATTACTGAATTTCCCCAGCTATCTCCCTTTTTACGAAGATGAAAGTGGTTGATGAAAACAAGTCTTCTGAGGTCGAGTACATTCATTTATGTATGATTCATAACCCGAAGAACTTAATATTTTCTTATACCCTTTAGAGAATTCATCTCATATTATACAAGTGGAATAATTCCCTATTCCATACGCATACCAGATATTTGTATTGTGTTTATAAAATAGTATCGGGTATGTTGTCTATGGTCTGTCTGAACTAGTTCCATCTCTCTCTCGGACCTCATCTCTCTCAATATCTTATCCGCATTCGACTCTTCAGAAATGAACCCGTATAGGCCATGTCCAGAGAGTTTAATATTTCTATGGTTCATTCCAATGAAGATCACCGATGTCATGAGAGTTATTGCCTGTGTTTAAGTACAGAATAACAAAAGACCACTTACTGGGGAAGGGGAATTTCAGAACAAATTCGACATGATAAGGTTCGCGTTATTTATAAATATCCGTGAAAGATGTCACGGTTCCTCAAACAAGATAATTAGTGCCAAATATAGGTTTTTGTTAAAATCATCAATGATTGGCTGAAATTTAAGTTGGGATTCCTAATTTCATGTTTATAGTTTCAAGTTTATATAGGATATGTTCCGCAAATCAACTTGATTATTTCGGTTAACGGTTTTCCGTTCCGTAAATATGAAATATTCGTTTCGTTCCTTAAAAAAAGATTAATTACGGAATACGATTGATGAAAAAGCAATCTTTCTGTCGCCAGAACGACAGTCGATGTTGATAATGGTGTGCTCATCTGAAAAAAAAGTGACGTCAGCAAGATTAAAATACAAGGAAATATATATTCTGTGCTTCGAATTTGATTGAAAAAAGTGACGTTAGCATTGGTAAATCGATCACAGATGAGCAGATGACCTCGCCATGTTTTGTTTGCATCATGGAAGAATCTATATTTACCTTATGATTCATAGACCATACTTAGTAATTTTTTCATTTTTGACTCGTCTATGTTCTATGTATCATGAAGTAAATAAAGATTGTTCTATGCTTTGGATGTCTCACCATAAAACATTGACTGTCGTTCTGTTGACAGAAAGAACGTTTTTTCATGAATCAAATTCCGTAGTAAACCTTTTTTCAGGGACCAACCGAATATTTCATATTTACGAAACGGAAGACAGGCAGCCGAAATAACCAAGTGGACTTGCGGAACATATCCTATGTCAACTTGACACTATTAACATGAAATCAGGGATCCAAACTTGAATTCCAGCCAATCAGAGATGATCTTAACAAAAAACTATAGTCGGACGGAATTATCTTGTTTGAGGAGCCGAGGCATCTTTTTCGGATATTTATAAATAACACGAACCTTATAATGTCGAATTTGTTCTGAAATTTGCCTTCCCCAGTGATGGTAAATTTGGAAGAAATAATTGGGTTCGCAACTTGGACCGAAGTGGTCTATTGCATAATTGATTAATTTGTCTTCAATACATGGGCTGATCATACTTCCAGTATATAAGCCACTATCATTACGATCATACCGGTAACGAATCAATGCAGGTACACAAAGTATCTCCGCAATGTTTGAATTACAATATTTATTCAGGATTTCTTATCAGAAGCTCGAACGATATAGACTATCGCGTTCATTAATCGACAAACTAATTAATTGAACGAAAAACCTCACCTCTGCCCGTCCAACCAATACTTGATAGACCTCCCTATCTCGGAATTCAAATATAGGGCTGCAGTTTTATAGAAAGACATTTTCACAGTGATTTCGACCCATTCAAATTTGCCAATGACCGTCGTTATATTGTCAATCGAGGTCAATTGAACTGTCAATTGAGTTCGATACGTCGTTTTCGATGTAATGTTCAATTCGTTAAAGTTCACTTACGGAAATAGGTCTAGTTCTCTTCGTGGTCGGTATTTCGATGAAATTTAGTGGTTCCCTGGTAGTCGGGGTATGGCCTCACACGAATGTGTTGCTTTCCCTTCGAGCGCGCAGACACGACTTGAATCTTACAGCAACTTTTTAATAAGATTGTAGGTGCGCAAGCTTTTGGAGATTCGTCACTGAAACCTTAACTTTTAACGAGAAAATAGGAAAAATTGGTTGGAATTTGTGTCTTATGTATTGATTGGGACTAACGCTTAACTTTATGTGAGTATTTTCATATTTTTTGTAGTATTATGACTTTTCACTATCGTATAAGTTTCTGTGTTTTCAATTTGTGTTTGACCTCAGCACTGCCTGAATCAAACCCGAAATATGTTTTGTCGATATCTATTTCATTATCGGAAGTTAAAAAGTATCCTCATATCTTTCCTGTACATTCAAACTTTATTCGGAAGTTGTGCGTCGACGAAATTGATCAATATTACTTATTACATGCATCGATTGTAGGTACACATTGGAATACCAATCCATTTTTCGTTGGGATATCAATTCATAGTTGTTTTCATTGAAATTTACTCCCAATTATGTTATTCTGAAAAAACAGATAGACGGTACTTGTTGCTCTTAAAAATAACTCTTCAAAAAAAAATGTGAGTGTTGTTTAATTCGAATGAAAAACACTGCAAATTTCACACAAGGGTTTATTATTTTCTTAGTTAAGTAACCCAATATACCGTTGATATTTTAAACAACTTAGAACCGAATGCGATGATTCATTTTCGATATTATTGGAAATTTGCAGCGTTTTTCTTCATATTTCAGAAACCACTGGTCGGAAATCATCCGGGTAAAATTTTTAAGGTTTAGTTCTGCACCAGTTATCAACGTTGAGAGTTTCATGAAAATTCGTTGGTAAGTTTTCGAGAAATAATTTTTTTACCCCCAACCCCCCATTTAGACCCCTTAGGGTACACTGATCCTGCTGAAAAGCTTGGAGGATCAACCCCGAGTGACACACGATTTTTCTACCAAGTTCCAAGGATTTTCGTTCAGTATTTTCAAAGAAAAGCCCCGGACGGCGGACGGCGGTCGGCGGACGGACGGATTTTTTTTTATTCGTTCATTCAAATCTACATACTCCAAAACGTAAACTGTGAAATTTTCAGGGGGTGTTAAAATTATTTTTTTTTGGTCGATCACCAATCAAATAATAAACCAAAATTGCATGGAAAATAATCACATTCGTCGGCCTATTAAGCTTTTATAAGGAAAGTTTCTGACCGAAATATGTTATCATCAAAAGGAATAGCTAGAAATGGATGACCCAGATAATAAAATTCATTGCGAGCATCTTTCAGAGAATAGCGTTGTATTTTGTTTCCCTAATGGTTCTGTAGTTTTCGAATTTTCACCCGCAAATTGTCTCTAACGACTAGGTTGGATTTTCTGAAAGAATCCGAAGTCGAAATCGATTCTGTCCGGCCCTCTGTCTGTCCGTTGCCAAGATAACTTTGAAATGGAATGAGCTATCAAATTCAGGGTAGAGTTCTGTTTCCATATGCGTTTGTTGAGTTCGTTGTGTGGTCAAATCGAACAAGAAGTTTTTGAGTTATACTCGATTGAAGTTTTCAGGTAATCTCATGAACTAGTTCTAATATTTCTCGCGGCTATTGGCAATGTAAGAGCATGTAGACCGTGGGCAGGTGCTCGACCTTGAGAAATAAACGAGGTTTTTTTTTAAATTTGAATGTGGCGGTATTACCGAAATCCATGAAGTTGTAATTTATCAGCTGTCTGTTCTTACTAGCAGAACACCAAAGCGTAACTGCTTTGAAAAATTTTTAGGAATAATATTCGAACTTTCGTTGAGAAGTATTTTTTCGGAAACTATCAGAAATCAATGAACAGACTTGTAGTCGATATTCAAAAAATGTAAACCAAATTTCGATAAAATTTCGATTTTCCGAGGTGTTGGGTAAGAAATATGTCAGATTCCTGGTGTATCGTTGTTATTTACAGAATATCTCAAAAATACTGATTTGATCATGATGAAACTAAAAGGAGATGTTGCTTCATAATATTGTGCAGATTTTCGAGATGATCGTGTCATTAGAACAATTGAAAAAATTCCAAAATTTTAACAGGCGCGTGAAAGCTGCATAAGTGTTTTCTGAATTATTTTCCATCTGAATTTCAATCAAACAATTGTAGAATATTACGGTTGGAAATCAGATACCGCTCAAGAAGGTTGATTCACTTGAATTTGTCAGATCATCATTTTCGAGAATTATGTGAATCAAAAGTATATTAGTTTGAAAATATGGTCAGTTTCGAGCCCGGAAAATGGTCCTCATAAAAGTGCTTGAAATCGAAGCTAATGAAACATGAACTGATTATAACATCATTAGAATAATTCCTGGTATTACCTAACAACTTAATATCTTTATCACGAAAGAAATCTTCTCAAACGTATTTTTAATTGGTTCTGTTCCATTTCAATCTGTTATCGAACAAGAAAGGTGGAACATATTTTCATCGACGTATCATCCACCTGAGAACGATTATGAGTGTAGTAACTTTCTTACTAACATTGGTGATTTTATTAACTGTTCATTTCGCTTGGTCGACCAAGTAATACATTTGGAATAATTCTAGATGGTAGACTTGGGTTCAATGGCTTGTCTTGATGAAACATTATATAGGCAGTAATTCATTTCTGTGCGCTTGTTGTGAAGATCGAATTTTGACGGGAAATCATTCTTAATCGATTAGGTTGGAAGCACTGATGAAGAATCAGAAGTCAGATTCAATTATGTCTCAACAACTGGCCTAAGTACTGATACTTTTGAGAGGGTACCTAAGAGTCTTATAATCTCCAGAATAGCTACAGAGTCCGAATGAAAGACATACCGTCAGTTTCACAGAACTTTTGACTGCCGATCAACTAGACGATTAAAGTTCAAATTCGATGGTTTGGTTGAAAACGAATAGACGACTTCGGTCGGAGTTGCCAACCCACAAAATTCACTATCACTGGGAAAGAGGAGTTTCAGAACAAATTCGATATGATAAGGTTCCGATTATTAATAAATATTCGTAAACGGTGCCTCGGCTCCTTGAACAAGATAATTCCTTCCAAATATAGGTATCATCTTCGATTAGCTGAAATAAGTTGGGATTCCTGATTTCATGTCAATTATAGGGGCGTTCGTTTGCTACCTTATTATTATTTATTGTCAAGTAGAAACCGTTATACAATGACTTCGAGTGCCAATTCTTCCCGAGGACTATTTATCTTCAAGACATGATCATGATTCTCCATCATCCTAAGTGTTTTGAGATTTTTATCAGATGGTTCGTTACCATCTGCTCCCAAGAGCTTGGGTTTCTAATCCTGTTATTGGAAATACCTCACATATCTATAATCTCTGGATAGGTAGTCAGATGACTGAGCATTCGTAGAATGTGTATAACTAGGAACTATCTCAAGTGTCACAAGATTTAAAGCTTCGAATATCCTAGGGAATGAAGTTTCTTTCGCGTATTGTAGGTAAGAGCCGTATCATTTCGCTCGAATGTCTGTTGTTTCCGAATTATGTGCCGAAAATATTCTTAAACGACTAGGTTCAACTTACTAATAGGCAAAATGTACTCATGTCAGGATAGATAGTGAACACTACACTAGAGATCTGAAATTTCCAGGATGAGAGCGTGAAACGACGAAATTCTTTTAATTGTTTCGGAGTTCTACTCATCAGGAATTTTGTAACAACTTCTTCAAACACTCAAAAATTATTGATCCGAAAATATCCAGAAACAACCTAAAAAAGGACTGACGTGAAGTCAGCAGCTTTTGCGCGCATGTTCACTCTTGGTGATATCCCTTGAACATACGTGCAAAACTGCGGACTTCTCGTGCTTTTCTTGGCTTTTTTCGATAAACTACTGGATTTCAATTCGATCTAATCTGTATGGTTTGAAATAATTCATTTGGCGGATTTTACCCATTCACGAATTTGACCTTCGTAATTAGGGTCCAAACTTTTTCTACAAATATCCAGTTTTTAAGTTAGGCTCAACGGCCGACCGTAAACACAATAATTTTTGTGCGCATATTCAATCGAGATGACCGCTTTGGCAAAGAATTTGAACATGCGCGCAAAAGCTGCTGCCTTCACGGCAGAGCTTTTCTACATTTTTTCAATAAACCACTGGATTTCAATTCGATCTAACCTTTATTTTTGGAAATATTGGAAAAATAAAATTTTGAATGGATGAGAGTCATTGAGAGGATTTTACCCATTCACGAATTCGACCTTCGTAATTAAGCCCCTAAGCTACTCTAGAAATATCGAGTTTCTAAGTAGTTTCTTCCGGAAGTTATTATAACTTTCGAAACTTGGAAGAATAGGTTTGGACCTTAATTACAAAGGCCGAATTCGTGGATGGGTAAAATCCACCCAATGATTCCGCAGGTATACTTTATACATATTTTTTATTTTCCCAAATTTTCAAAAATACAGATTGGATCGAATTGAAATCCAGTACTTCAATCGAAAAATTACGGTTCGAAGGTTAATACAGAACAATAAATGAATTACATTAGCGTTCTCCACGAATAAACCAAACAATGATGAATATTGCGGGACTAGGACAGAAAAAAAACCAATGATTTCTAAGCTGAATATTTAGCGACGTTTCGCAAGACTCGTCTGCTCCTTGAGGCCTAAGAAACATTTCGAAAATTTACATCACTCGCATACTCAATACAAACAATACAATTTATTACCTCTATAAAATTTAGAAATCATGAGGTATAAACATGAATTCAACATCAAACAACCCTAAAAATCTCAAACATCAAAGTCTCCAGAGTACGCGCAATGCCATAACTTATTTTATTATTATAACAAATGATCACAGATCCATGGAAAACCTAACCCCCAAAAACGTCTTTATGTCACATATGATTGTCAAACTTGAACCTCCAACTTCTTTGTTTCTTCTTATTCTGTTTTGGCATTCAAATTTGTTTTGCAATGGCGAGAATAAAAACTAATGCCAAAGAATAAGAAGAAGCAAAGAAGAAGAAGAAGAGCGTATGACAGTGGCGGTTCAAATGGGCGTCTGTAAAACGGTACTATTTCCGTTAGCGTAGAAGTAGGGGAGAAAACACCCACTACACCTTCAAAACCTTCACCAATTAAGACTAAGAAAAATAAACTGCACAAAACATAACTTATTATGATAGAAAATACTTACAAAAGTTCCGGAGTTTTGCGCAAAGAACGATTTTTTTTCAATTTTAACACCCTGTATCTCCAAAATGGTGCATTTTAGAGGGAAAATTAATAGAAACTTATATTCATATTTTTGGACGAGCTATCACATCCTGAAGTCCTGCGCATATATCATGAAACCCCCTGTATAGTGAAAAAAAGTGTGCTGAATCTTACGCAGGTGTTTCTAAGACGATCAACTGTGAAATTGCTTGAGTGAAAAGTGGCAAGAAATTGATCAAAAGCAGATGGATGATAGCGCTGGTCCTGATCACAGAGCTTGTGCATTGAAATATCACCATAATTAAAAACGTTTATTTACAATTTTATTTCATATTCTTGAGATATTATTATGACATTTAGAATACAGTGAAATCTCTTTTGGACGGACATCAAAAGGACCGCAAAAATTGGTCCGTACAAAAAAGGTGTCCTGTCAATAGAAAATTTTAGATTTTTCGAAATGAATTAACAGGCTGAAATTCAATATTTATTGCAATTGAATAACGTCAAATTACTAAGAGAGATTGAAGTCCATGATCATTGAAAGTAAAAATTTAAATACGTTCACGTTTATATAATAATTAATTATGGGAAAAATTTTCAAAATGATGTATTATCTGCCTTATGCTCATAGTTCTGTAGTGGTCTCCAAAATCCCTAATAATTCAAATAGAAGCACATTCGGGACATTCAGGTGTCATATAATAATAACTGGATATTTCTAGAATTGTCTTGTTCATGCATAGTATAGAATTCTTCTATTTTGAATTCCTATTTTCCTGACGAACATTTATAACCAGTCTCTCATGATTTCAGACGTCATCCAAGCCTTCACCTCAAAGGGCCAAGTAATTTATATTTGTGAAGACCCTTAGTAAAGCGGTTACGTCAATGATATCTTTTCACAATATTTGCGAAATATAAGATTGTTACCCTATTCATTTTTCATTATTTGTGTTTCTTCCGCAAAAAAAATGGTGTAAATTTTGATTTGAAGATCTGGCAATAAAAATTGTCCGTTCAAAAGAAGCAGATGACGCCCTATTATTGTATTCTTTCTGTCTGCTCCCATCCAAAAGAAAGTTGCTCAACGTTATTTCAATGGACGTCTGCAAGGACCAAGCAAAAGTGTCCACCAGAAGGAGGTGTCCGCTTGATGAGTGTCTCCGTAATGGAGATTCCACTCCTTGTTGTCTACTTCAAAAGTCCAAAACTTCAAGGCGAGATTCTACATGGGATTTTCAACAAAAAATGTAAAATATAACACATAATCGAAATATTGACGGAAATTCTTCAATTCAACGTTTTCTTTTTTTACGAAATATCTCGATTTTTTTTATAAAATCAATCACACCCCAGTTATCCTCGAAGCCTCATCAAATTCGATCACATATCTCAAAAGAGCAAGAAATTGTGTCGAAAAATTCTTTACTTTTGGCGTGGTAAGCGGATAAACGTAAAGGTTCATAGGTGAAAATTATCAATGAAATTTTTTCAATAGGTTTATCGATAAAAAATGAATAATTATGAACCTGTTTTATCTTTGGCAAAATCTACCCCATTTATTGAGCTCTTTCGAATGATATATCAACTTCTGTACAAGCTGTTGCTTTTCATCCTCAATATCATGGCTTACTGATAACATCGAAAAATAAGAAATTATTCAAACCTGATTTTCTTCCATTTTAATGCTCTTAATCGAAAAAAATCTTATTTTATGGCCAATTTCATGCTCCTCCGAGATATGTTATCACATTTGATGAGGCTACGAGGATAACTGGAATGTGATTGATTTCATAAAAATTTTTTAATTATTTCGTAAAAACACAAAATGTTGAATTGAAGAATTACCGTCAATATTTCGACCATGTATTATATGAAATTTGGACTTTTTAAAGTAGACACCCTGTATATTATAAGATGTAATGTTTCAAAAATTTTTTCAATCTTCGTCACAAATAAGTATTTTCCGTTGAAATTCAGCGCTGTCCCCAGATCATTCTGATGTGTGTAGGTATATTGATGATCACGAAATAAAACATAAAGATTGAACACCAACATAAAAGATAACACACCATATAAATAAAACAATTTTGTTGCATCTCATGATGAAATTGTTTCACATGAGAAATGTGCTTTTTAATTTCAATTTCCCGAGAAATCATCGAGAAGCATGACAATCTCACAAACTCATTCGCTCTATTTATTGCTCATAAAAATAATACGTAGATTGGAAATTTTCTACGGAATTTCAGTTCAATTTATCAATTACTTACAGTCTTTCATATGTTCTCAGATAATCGATAGGTATATTATGTTTCAATGTTCTCTAGTTTCATTTTCACTTACATAAATGAAAGAATAACGTAACATTACAACGTGACTAAGTCCCCCAATCCAAGTGCTAGTCATGCTCGCCAGTGCTAGGCTCCCAAATAATCCTATTTAGATCATCTTCTGATCCAATAATAGTCATGATTTTTCACCTCCATATTTTGCTCATTGTTTTTCCGGGAACTGGAACATTTCAAATTGATTCGAAAAGATATTTTTAGATATCAAGAAAAAACTCCTCCTTGTACGATTATAGCCATTCAGAAATTTGATCTGTTCAATTTATCTGCTCCAATACTCCCATGGTTATAGTGTTCACATGAGGATATAATTGAATTTGACTTCTTCAAGGTCCGTGCTGAATTTCAGCGATATCTGTCAAATAGTCTTCTGACGGTTTTTCGACTGTTGAACTCGTTATGAGGAATTCGACCGAACGGTTTCGGAGTTATAGTTAAACTGCTCCACATGATTTAGGAATATTGACTTAAATTCCAAAAAAATATAGTTAAAATAAGATTTTTGTGATGAAAATTCATATTAATATGATTTCATATCGCAAATTAATTTAAGCCTGTAGGTCTGCAGCGTATACAGGGTGGTTAAGAAAAATCGAGTAAAATAACGAAATTTTATTTCCAGAGAATTCAAGCATTTTAAGACTATCAATACAATGTATGGCCTCCACTGGCATCAATAACAGCTTGACATTTTCTTTGCATACTACAAACGAGGTTGTTGAACATTTCTTGAGGAATTTCGTTCCATAAACGGGGCAGAAGCTCTCTCAGATCATTTAAGGATTCTGGCGTAGGTTGATGATTATCTAATCTTCTTTGGAGCATATCCCATGCATGTTCTATGCAATTAAAATCTGGTGAGTGCGGAGGTATTGGTAAATGTGGAATATCAAGCTACTCGCGCGCATTCTCAACTATGGCTGCACGGTGCGGTCTAGTGTTATCGTCTAGAAATTGAAAAGTTTCACCAATAGCACCATGAAAATTTGGCACAACATGCTCCCTATAGTGTAAGGCGGTCATATTCCCAGGACAAATGTGTAGATTTGTGCGCCCGTTGAAACATATCCCGGCCCATACCATAACACTACCCCCTCGGAATGGATGGACTTCTTGGACATAGCGACGATTACGGGGTATGCGTGGGATTGTCCATACCCTTATTCTTCGAGAATCTGAAAATCGTCCATATCTGGATTCATCAGTGAAAAGGACACTAAGCCATTGATCGTTCCAATTGATATGTTGCCTTGCCCATTCCAGTCTTTGACGCTTATGGTCACGTGTTAATGGAACTTCTCTTAGAGGACGTCTAGAACCTAGCTTCACCTCTCTCAAACGTCGTCTGATAGTTTCGATGGAAACTTGGACACCATCTGCATTTGAAGAGTATTCCGTAGCATTCTACACGTAGATGTAGGGTTTCTTCTTGCCAAAACGGTGATGAAACGATCCTGAGCAGGTTTTTCGTCGCCCACCAAGCCTTGGTCTTTCCAACACGGAACCTGTCTCCCTGAACCTATTCCAAAGTGGAGATATCACACTTTGGCTGACTTGGAGCCTTTCCGCTACAACAACCTGAGTTAGGCCACCCTGTAGCATTCCGATAGCCCTATTAGCCTCAGCGTTTGTTAATTTACGTCTTGGCATTTTCAGAAAACTCGTTTCAAATCGAAGCCGTTGATAAACTGACTTCATTTCAAAATGAGAATATACATGAAGCATATGCAAAGAACCAAACTTCAGAAAAAAGGCGACCAGATTGACGAAATGTCTCATACTGATTTTTATTGGATCGATTCAAGTTGTTATTGAGTTTTAAATGATTTCACAGCGATTTTCTCGAAGATTGCATAATTTTAAAAACGATTGAATACGATATCCCTAACTCTAGTGGAGCAGTTTATTTGAAATTTTGAGGTTATTTCCTCAATATGCCAGGAACTACTGAAGTGGTCTGAATGGAACTCGATCGATAACGGTAAGGGCAATTTACCTATCGTAGGCAATAGTTTGGAGGAAGAGCGTAGCGACGACCCCAATTATTGTCTGAGATAGACACACTTTTTACTTAAAACAAAAATTATTTATCCAAAAAATTAAAATAGTCATTCGTCAATGCTGTGTAGGAATGAGGGAAGCCGTTGTCTTGTTTATGAAAGCTTATTAATTGTAGATTTTCAACGTGACAAAATCAACTGAATTTGCTCATAGTATGATTGAAAAAATCCAGAAAAGCACTGACTTGAAGTCAGCAGCTTCTGTGCGCATGTTTAAATTCGTTGCCACAGCGGTCATCTCCTTCGAACCTGCGCACGACGGCTGCTGACTTCACGTCAGTGCTTTCCTAGGTTTTTTCGAATATGATAGATAGTTCCCGAAAAAAATTTGGCGAAAAATCTTTTGAAAAATGTTTCTTTATTTAGTGACGATACATACTCGATAACATTTCGCTAGAAGTTGCACGTCGTTATGCTTCATCTAACTACTGAGTTTCTATACAATCACTCCAGTTGAATTTGAAATGGCTATAACTCCGAAATCAATTTGGCCCATTAACGAACTTAGCCGCGGCATCACGATGCGCGAACTACCCTGAAAGTTTTAAGTCGCTAGATTGTTCCGTTCGACAGATATTATCGTGTCCACGGCCGGGCGGACAGAATCGAATTTCGACAACGGATTCGTCATCATTGAGTCCAACCTAGTCGTTTGAGACCATATTTGTCCCAAAATATAAAATAACAGACATTCCGACCAAACTATGGCACGCTGTTCCCCTAGAACATGCGCGCAAAAAAGGCGGTAACCAACAAAAGTTGTTCTATCGTGCAAAGAACAATTTTTCCAAGTATTTTTCTCAGAACTATTCGAACGAAATTGTGCAGTGCCCTTGTTTACCATATTTCACAATAGTATATCAAATTTCAGCTCGATCCCATTCTTATTTCCAGAGATATTGAAAAAAAATATGTCATATTTCGTGTTTCTTCCTCGGTATCATTGTTTGTTCCGGAATAACTCGAAAAATATCTATCTTTCCAATCAAGATGAAACTTGGTATTCACTTGAAAAATTCTGATGCATAACTATGTGCAAAATTTCGTTAGGATCGTAGGTATCATTAGAAGAATCCGAAATTGAAGATTTTAAATACTCCATTATCTGTTATCTTCTAATCATATAATCTTTAAAACATTTTGCCTGAACCTAATGAACTGGACTTTAATTCGATTAAATCTGCATTTGTAAAAATGGTGGGAAAATGAAATTTTGAACGGGTATATTTGCGGAATCATTATGGGTGAAGTTCAGTTCACGAAATCGGCATTCATATTTGAGGTCCAAATCTACTTTAGAAATATCTCCTAAGTAGTTCAAAAAGTTATTGTCTATCTCCGGAAAAACTGGGAAAAAAATAACCAAGATTTTTTCAAAGTTTTTCTTATTGTCTTTCGGTGTCAGAAAAACTTGAATTTCCTTCAACCTAGAAAAACTATTAACATAACATACTTCAAGTCTTTGGAAGCAGTATTGATTCCAACCGTCGAAATCAAATCTTCAGCTTCTTAATACTTCTAATTCTTTTTAGGTATAAATTCGAAACCATTAGCTGAATTCTGCACATACACAATCGACTCATCTAGTCTTTAAACATACCCCAAACCCCCTCTTCTTTAGAAAGAATACCCGGTACAAGCGCGCTAAAAAAAACTAAATATGAAATGGGTTCAAATATGGCAAGAATGAAGCGATATAATTACTGAGATATCAAATCAATGGTATCACATCTTTTCTAACAACGAGAATTCTTATCGCGAATTATATTTGAAGGTCGAATTGAGGTCATGAGTGTAACATTTCAGAATTGGCCCACTTTATTCTGTTTGTTATTGGATATGAACTAACAGCAAAAGTCTGCAAACTATTTTGAAACACATTTCAAATATTTGAGAAACAGTCTCTAGCTGCATCTATATGAATCATATTATTAAGAACGAAACAATGATGAGATTATTCAATTACGAGATAATCATTGTATGGTACATTTCACCTCTAATGTTATATAGCAAAAATCGAGTTATCAGTTTGGATGACTTAAATTTCAATGGAATAGACTAAATAAATAAAGGATAAACGACAATGAATATCAGATGTAAATTTATCTTTGTTTTGAATTTTAAAATTATATAAAATACAATCCACTTATTGAGCCTAATTATCTCCTAGTCTGTGTGTTTTATTATGGCTTTTCGATATGAATTATTTGTACCTGGAGTAGAGATATACTTTAGGTATCAAGTATTCTCATTCATAAGAGAATGGCTAAAATATACATACCAAAATAAGAACAATACACCATAAAATTGTGCTTACCATCCATTCAATTATTTTTTAGGTTTTTTATGGGTTTTTAGTTCCAATATCTGAAACAGAACTATAAAAAATTAAATAAAAATTGTTTTTCTTCATGAGAAATGCCGTTGCGTGTTGCAGTATCAAACTATTTGTCAAAGGCAGTTTCTTGCAAAACATATTGCCTAATGAACAATACAGGAACAATACAAACGATAAAGAAAGCGAACTGTGACGTTTCAGAGTACAAATCTGACTCTTTCATCAGACAAATCAGAAAATTTCAAGAATAATTTTCTTTCGATTTGACTTTTGTCAAATCGACAAAAAAAAAGTCAATTTGACAAGTCCCAAATCTGAACGAAAGATCGAAAGAAAATAATTCTTGAAATGTTCTGCTTTGTCTGATGAAAGTCAGATTTGTACTCTGAAACGTCACATTTCGCTTTCTTTATCGTTTACATTGTTCCTGTATCCGTTTTGCAAGAAACTGCCCTTGACAGATAGTTCGATTCTGCAATCCGCAACGGCGTTTTTCATGAAAAAAAAAACAATTTGTATTTAATTTTTAATAGTTCTGTTTCAGATATTAGGAGTGAAATGCCATAAAAAAAAACCTAAAAAATGATGCGAAATCCTCCCAAAATAAGTTTTAATCGATACATCCATTTAATACTGGGCACAAAAATGATCTCGCTTCTCCATTGTATAGAATGAAGAACACGCAGAATATCTCGACCTACAGGGAATTAAAGCTTTCACAAAGTCACCCGACGAATTAAGAGACTCACTTGAAAAGATTTTCATAAAGAAAATAACTGATATTTCAGTGAAAGGAGCACATAATTCATTGGAATAATTTTTCAACTGTAACTTTTCATGATATATGTACATTACATTTTCGGCGAATCATGTACCTATTCCTAATGGTGAATATATTATTATTATTATTATTATTGAAACTTTTCAAGAATATAAATAATTCACAAGTACACACGTTATCAAAAATTTTCTTCATTTCACCTAGTCACTTTTGTCATGTATTGAAACAGATTGGGCGCATCCACCAGATTTGAAATGGAAACAAATATGAAATTATGTGGTTGAAGGAAGCAATAAACAGAATACGAAAAATTAACTGGCTGAAAATCATACATTCAAACAACTTTCATGTTATTACTGACCGCCTGATACTATGCGATACAATACGAATGCGCATAAATTTGGATAGAGTAATTTTTAAATCAATAACAAACATAAAAAAAAAGAAAAGCACTGACGTGAGGTCACGAGCTTTTAGACGCTTTTTCCAATTCTAACAATTAGATCAACAAGAAATTTTGCACTTTGTTTTTTTACTCTTTCTTGAAAATCCTAATCTTTCGCAATCAAAGTAAAGCTTCATCAAAGGTTCAATGTAAGGTTATACTTGATACACCTTGCTCCATTTATTTTCTTCTATTCTGCTTATAATTTAAAATTCACTCTAAAATAGTGCAGTTTACGTGACATTCGCTTATTGTAATCTGATTGATGGTCCCTACAAAATTATGCATAAAGTTGAGCATCGTTAATCTGCAACTAACTACGAAGTGTGAATCCGATCCTATCAGTAGTTCCTGAGACTTCGAGTAAAATATGTACGCATAAATCAGTGGCATTACTAGTCAGGGACCCCTTTATAAGTTTTTCAGTTTATATCGAGTTAAATATAAAAATCCCATTTTGCACGGAGCAAACCTACTATACAGGGTTTTCCTAAATAAGTGTATCAACCTTCAACTGTAGATTTCTCATGAAAAAATAACATTTTTTTGTGCTCCATTTTTCTCCGGGTCTTCGTTTCAGAGATACAGGGTGTGAAAAATTTATATTTTCTTTTCAGTTTTTTGCTAATATCCCAGGAATCGTTTGAATTAAAGAATTGAGATTTTGTGTACACATTGTCACTAATAATTGCTACTTTCTTGCACGTTACTTGCTCTTATTAGACGTGCCAGTGGCGGAGATATCGCATTTGCACAAAGTCTTTACCCCCCAACTGATACACCACTGGACAAACTGCATTTGCACAGCAAATTCTGATACGCCAATGTGCTTCACATGAAAAAGGTACCCGTAGTTCATTGCCCTTAAGTGAACCGTTTTCTAGAAAACTGGCATTTCATGGTCAATAATAATTTGCTAACGCATTCTAAATTTCTTGTTATTGGAAAAATTAGTACCTAGTGATAATTAACAAGTTTATTAATTTCAACAAAATTTGACTACTAGGTTTTTAATTTTAAATTGCAAAGTTATTTTTTATGATTTTTAGCGACCATATTTCCATTTGCTCTGCTGCGGCTTCAACTTTAGCGGTCAACTCTTCTACGGTTTTGACAGGAGTTTCATAGACAATGGTGTTCATGTGACCCCATAGAAAATAATCAATTATAACTGTGTGAATTGTCATACAGCTTTAATTTAATTTTTGATCATAAAATGCCAGTTTTCTCGAAAACGGATCTCTTTACAGCAATGAACTTAGAGTACTTTTTATGTAAAACATATTGGCGTATCAGAATTTGCTGTACAAATGCAAATTTCTCCAGTGGTGTGAAAGTTGGGGGATAAAACATTTGTGCCAATTCAAAATCTCCCCCACTTGGGACGTGCCGTCCAATGAAACCGAGTAAAGTGCAAAAAAGTAGCTATTTTTAGTGACAATGTGTGTACAAAAACTCCATTCTGTAATTCAAACGGTTCATGAGATATTAGCAAAATACTGGAAAAAATTTACATTTTTGACACCCTGTATCTCTGGAACGAAGAACCGGAGGAAAAAATGGAAGAAAAAAAAAAAGTTATTTTTTCATGAAAAATCTACAGTTGACCGTTGATACACTTATTTAGGAACACCCTGTATAATTTATTCATCTTGTACTGCAGCGTATGACACAGCAATACTCCAAGTAAGAGTATGTGCTCAAGTGTCTTTCTTAGGCTTATACAGTTGGAGAGTTCAGGAATATACTTGAATGAATAATGTTATTAGGTATAGAAATCGAATGAGTACATCTTATTCACGTTATATTATGAATTAAAATTGGTACAGCGCGGATACAAAATTATGTATTTCAAGTAAATCCCATAGGGTTAATTTTAAAATATGAAGATTTTTTCAGCGAGTTCAAACGGGGTTTGCTGGTCAGCCCCAGTGCATTGCTCCGGTTTGCACCCGTGTAGTTACAGCACTGGCAAAAATACGAAAATGAACTCAGTACTGAATCGATTCCGGCGCATCCGCCATAAAACAAATTGAATATGCTTGATTGGTCTACATTGGTATTTCAAACATTTAAACCTATTTATATTCAATTCCACGAGGATTCGTTGCAATGTGGGTTATTCCATGGATAGAGCATATCAAATTTATATAGCCTCGTTCAATATTTGAAATTTCATGTTTCATTTTGTATTTCGAGAAATATGCGATTTTATGTTCTTTTGGTAGTAAAACACACAAGCTCTTCACAGGCATTCGTTTCAGATAAAAAAAAAATTACACCGAATTATACTATCAATAACTGCTACTAAACCTTTTTTCAGTTCATATTCAAATTGTGAAGTCAGATTCATATAAATGCATTTCTACAATTTAAATTTGAGATTATCTACTTCAAATAAAATAGCTACCTTACTCAGATCAAAAACAGATAATAATAACAATATCCACTGCTATATGTTATCCGCTTCGTAATGTTACACTCATCAATATGTTAGGACAGCCCAAGAGACTCGGAATTACCTACTTCAGCTTCCCTCAACAATTTCGTTTCATATTGTTATAATGGATTCAAAAATCGCCGAGCTTATCCTGACAAAAGTTGGTAATATAAATTGTATTATTTCAAATGTTCACAGCTGATTTTAACTTGGTAAATAGGGAATGAGACCCAACAATGAGAGAAACAATGAGAACGCTATCGCGCAAGCAAACTTAGCAAACCGCCAGCGAAATATCTACCCTTGTCACTCCCCTTAAGTGCATGAGGAACCCCAGCATAGACAAACCACCTACTCCATCCTAAAATCGATAAAGTTTTCCTGCTGCGATATGAACACAACAACATCGCAGTGTCCCATTAATATACCATGAAAGTGTCGGAACTTATGCATAAAAAATGAGGGGGGGCATTTTGCTCCGGCCCTACGGTTTCTCCCTTAACCCCACATAACCTCCTCCTCAACTATTTACCATGAATTCTTATCATACCTTTCAGGAAATGAAGATCGGGGAAGTGAAAATTGCAGAGGACAGCGACTTCTTGATCCTGAAGAACCTAATAGACGACCATACGAACTGGAAACTGGCTTACGAGAAGACAAATCACACTAAGGTAAGAGTTTACTATTTTCTTTAATTGTGTCAATCCTTTAGGTTAGGTTTAGTTTCCGTTGTTATGAATAATTACATTGTGCTCGAACGGAAACACTCGGCTACATTCGGGTGTGGCCCAGTGGAGCAGGGAACGGATATTTCGCTTCGGCCCTCAATCGTGCATTGTCGGAAGACGCATTGAGCGGGAGATTCGAAACTGGAATGGTAAATAAACGATTTACAATCGTGATATTTGTGATCGTGTTGTACTCTCTGATGACGAATGGTGTCAAAATCGATTCTGTCCGGCCGTTCGTATACATGATCGATTACGGGCGTACGGGAGGATCCTATCAAACTGAAACTTTCAGGGTGAATTGCATTTAAAAATGCTACGATTAAGTTCGTTATTGGGCGAAATCGGCCAAGAAGATTCCGAGTTAGAGCCCTTTGAAATTTTGAGGATATTTCCGTGATAACTCTGGAACTATAGGAACTGTTGGGTTGAAACTTGGCAGTCAGTTGTAGCATAACAACGCGCAACTTTTGCGAAATTTTGTAGAGATTGTACTGTCTGTAAATTTTGGAAAACTTCTTTTCAAAATGTTCTTCGAAAAAATTTTGTTTTTCGGAAACTGTTCACCTTTTTCGAAAAAAAAGTTTGCTCAGGCCTTGAGCTTCATATGTCGCAGTAGTATACCAAATTTCATTTTGATTCAATAATAATATTTGGAGATATGTATTTGGAAAACATAGGTCAAATTTCACAGTTTTTTCCGCGATATCGTTATATTTTTCGGAATAACTCAAAAATTACTGATTCAATTATGATGAAAACTGGCAGCTAGTTTGAAAATGCTGATTGACATTTTTGTGCCGAATTTCGTGATAATCGTGTCATTAGAACAATTCAAAAATATCAAAAATACAAATCAAATCGAATTGAAATTGAGAAAGTTAAAAAAAAAATTTCTGCGCTATTTACACCTGATAGAATATAATGAATATCAATTTAGAATATCGTACCAAACCATGCTGAAGGATTTCAGTATGCGCTTTCCCTTGATAATAGGCGTAAGTTCAAGGCTGTGACCTTTTTGTTCAAAGTTCTGAATAATGTGAGCTACCAAGATTGTGATTTTGTGAGATTTATTGATTTTAAGGTTCCTAAGTCGAATTTGAGAATTTTAAACAAGGAACCTTTTCATGTAATACCAGGACATTTATCTCCTGAAAATTGTATGGTGCATGTGTAATGGAATCGTAACAAAATTTGATGTGGATATTTTCAAACCTACCATTAATGATTTGAAAAATATACTGTTTTAGGTTAGGATATTTTCTCTGTTCTGCATTTGTAATTTAGGTATCTTTAAGGTGTTGGTGTGGAATTAAATTGAATTGAATTGAAATCCAGTACTTTATCGAAAAAAACCTAGAAAAGCACTGACGTGAAATCACTACTACAATCTTAATCCATTTGATAGTTCTCGGAAAAATTATATTTTTTATGGAGGGAATAGAGCCCATATAAAGGTTTAACGAATGACTATAGTAATTCGTATACGAATTATTTACATGCGCGTGTTCTACCACAAGTTCTGTGATTTCTAGCAAACATTATTATTGCTTGAAGATTCTACATAACTAGTAGAAAACAAATCAAAAAGCGTTAACTTCACAGTTGCATGTAATAATTGATCACTTTGGGGAATGGCAATTTTATTGATCTCAACATTTATATTAAACCCCTACCTAAGTTCTACGAGAAACTATATGGAAAATGCCAACTTGCAGGAGAAGGCAATCGGAAGAATTTCCACTTTGTGCATAATTGCATTTTCATGATTCCTACTATCAATTATTCAGGCCATCGTATAACTTCATGGTCAAAGTTATTGTTTGGCGACTTGAATATGATGTGTAGAAATCAACAAAGTTGGCCTTCGATTGTTTCATGAAGTTGACAAATTCCTTTTAATAATTTCTCATAGGAAATCCTAGATAGGAAGCTACTTATTCCTAAGAATTATATAACAGAATTAATTCTAATTAAATTATGGAAATTCCTGTTCAGATCTCTGAACATTGATATTGTTGCCTATTCTCATAGGCTCCGCTATGGAACGCCTCAGAAGCTAAAGCTTGTGTTAGTTAAGACATGTGTTTTAAGAAATCACACAGTATAAGTAGAGTATGATACAAAAAAATTTGCAAAAATCTCTCTATGTAATAAAATTTGGCATGTAGTTCCAATATATGGAGCCAAGAGCCCATGTGCAGCATGGTAATCCTCTTCTGTCGAGCTCTGCTATAGTGCGATTTCTGTTTTAGGTAAATCTTTGTTCCTTTTTAGGCGGTCTCTTGAAACCTTCCTGAAAAAGTTTGATCTAAAATGAAAATGACGAGTATTCTAAATAAATGGAACCCCTCAAATTTATGTACAGAAGAAAACTTATAATCGCCTTATCATTACAATATTTTAACTTCTGTATATTTTGAGAGATTACAAATTAAATTTTCATGAATTATGAGCAAAATGCTGCTGATTTAAATTCAATAAAAACCAGAGTTAACCTCGTTTTATTCGTCCAACTCTCTGGCAGATTTCCACAGAAAATTTTGTTGGTATCGAACTCAGTGAAACCTTGAACTTATTTCTTGGGTTTCATCCTCAGACAAAGGAGTCTAAGATTTTATCATTAAATTCCCATCAATAAGAATCTATAAGTGGAAACATAAGTTACCTGACGAAAATTATTGCATTTTTTAGGTATGGACGCAACAAACGGAAAATTGCAACTTCAAAATGGTCAAAATTCACACTATATTCGAACACATTTCTGCAAACACAATGTTTGACGTACTTCACGATCCAGATTACAGGAGAGAATGGGACGAACACATGATTTTTTCCGAAGAAATTGGTTATCTCAATCCGAACAATGATGTGGGTTACTACGCATGTAAGTGAAAAAAGGTTTTTTCAGAAATACGGAAGAATAATAAACCTCAAGTTCTCAATAATTCCCGTGTTACAAGTTATCATTAGTCGAAGGGGTATCGATTTCTAAATTTGAAAACCTGCCAGGCCAATTATATCACGAGAAGGATATTTCGAGGGAAAATGCCGAAACAGGTCTATTTTTCTTGAAGGAGACCTATTTTGAGCCAATTATTGTAAGGCAGAATCTGTTGCCAATACTTTATTATTAATAGGGAACAGAGAATGAGCTATATAGCTCAATTGCAAGAAAAATTGTTCCTCAATATGAATAAGTAATAAAGTTTCAAAATTTTATTGAGTCCTTGAAGTAGTTACTGAGTATTCAGACTTGGCGTACTTATCAAATGAGATGCTCGAAATTATTTTCATTACTAGCCAAACAATAATATGGGGGTCTCGAATGTTTGTCTCACATCGGCAGAAGTTTCGCTGGAAAATTGACCTGTTTCGGCATATTCTTCCAAAACATTCTGTCGTGACATTATATTTGCCGGGAAAGTTTTTACATTGACTCCCTGTAAACTTACATGCATGATTATATATGCAATGCGACAAAAAAAAATCTCGAGGAAATCTAATGCCACTGCAACGTGAAAAATATTGTATTTTAACTTAGTTGAAATAAAAAATCTAATGTAAATTCTTGACACACTGAATATCTGAAACGAAGACCCAGAGAAAGAATGGAAGAAAAAAAAAATTTTATTTTTTCACGAAAAATCCACTGTTGAACGTTTATACACTTGTTCAGAAACACCCTTCATTTGCTATTATCTAGTCCACTGTTACCAGGATAATTTTCATTATACAAAGTTCCGACACCTGTGAATGAAAAATTTCCTTTCATTAGCGACGTTTCGGCCAATTTTTCGAGCGTAGAATTGCAGAAACAATATTATTGGATCGAAATTATATTCTTATTATTTCAAGGTAAAAGGGCTACAAATTAGCCGAAATGTTTCTAATACAATGAAATATTTTTCACATTGCTCCTTGAGACTTTTGAATACCTTTTCATTTCATATCTCTTCACCATGTATGTAAAAATATAAGTTTTCCCAATTTTCAGTATCCTGTCCTACGCCGGTCAAAAACAGGGATTTCGTTCTACAAAGATCATGGTTGGATATGGGAAACGAAAAACTCATGTTCAATCATTCAGTAGAACATAGAGATTTTCCTCCCAAAAAAGGATTTATTAGGTATGATATTTTTTTTCAGTGAAATTGAAATTTTGCGTTGTTCTTTTCAATATATTATTTATTTTTCTTGTCTTGAAGGGCTACTTCATATTTAACCGGTTTTGTGATACGAACCTTAGAAAATGGCTGCTCTTTTGGTTATGTAACACAAACGGATCCTCGAGGAAAACTACCTGCCTGGCTAGTGGATAAAATAACGAAAAAATTCGCACCTAAAATCATATCGAAATTGAAAAAGGCTGCTGAAAACTACGACCAATGGAAGCAGAACCAAAAAAATCCAGATTTCAAGCCGTGGATATACCCAGAACTAACTCTTGAATATAAAAAGAAAGTTCACATCGAAGAAGTAAGTTTTATTCCTGCTTTATCAACATGTAATACAAAAATTCCAAGTAAGAACTATCCAAAGCTTCATGCCCATTAACAGTTAAAATGTCTTCTTCTTTGAAAAACCAATTCCTATTTTACAAAAGTATAATCTCTTCTATTGCACAACCAAGAACTCAAGAGCGAGATATCTACTGGATCGGATATGTTCTTTTGAAAACATGGCCTTTTCGAGATATCATTATGTGAATTCGACATATTCAAGAATTAAATCTGCGCAATCAAGTTTCGAACCTATTCTACAAGTTTGAAGTAAGTTGACTGCAGAAAGAATAACTTCGTGAGCTTTTTTGCAAAGTGGTAGTAAAACAAAATTTAACGATAACATTATCAGGAAATGTTGTCAGCATTCAAGTAAAAATATATAATAAAGTGCCTGACGATCCTGTAGCTGAATACATTCTTGTACACGTCCAGGTATTGACGAAATGAGATGGTCGATGTCTGCTTGTGACAACTTGCTGCAACAAACTTGTGGACGTTGTTGGAAATTGGACAGACATCTCCTTTTCATATCGCCGTGTTCGAAGATATATAAATTAGGTGAACCTGGTGGCCACGGCAGAACGTTAACTGACAGCTTCTGGAAGAAAACCCAGAGCTTGACTAGCAATAAAAGTGCGTTCTTTGTTTTGCTGAATAAAGGTGTCTGGGAGACCATTTAGAAAAGAGAGTAGAGTGGTTTGTAGGACATCGTCAATATACTGCTGTCATACTTTCTCGAAAAAAAACAGAAGTGATGAGCGGTCTGTGTTCATGCCTCTCCAAAGCAAATGCAATATCACAACGATCTTCCCTTAGGCGTCTCACCCTTTTACGGTCATAGTGCATACCTAGACAAAATTGCAATTAGTCGCTGAACACGACATTATGCCATTCTGCTGCCGTTCTCTGCACCAGTTCAAACGTTGACGAAAATAGTCTGCAGTTGAAGGCAGAACTAAGCACATAGACGGTATGAAAGGAGTCCAAAGGCTCGAATGCGCCGAAATAACGTGCATATTGTACTATCCCTCCCGTTTCAATCCTATCTATACTCCATTCACTTTTATAATGTAGCCCGGTTGGCCATGATTTAGGTTTATCAAGTTTTTTCCCTTAAAACTGACGCAGGTTGGCACTCATGAAATATCGGCAATGTCAAAGGACGTTGCCAAATTTCAATTTCTACTATTATCAATATCAATCGATTCTAGATTTCTAAATCTCAGCATAATAACGCTTGCAAACTAAAAATGACGAAGGTAGTTTTGAAGAAGCAGAGACATAATATCAGAAAGTGCTACGTAGAAGTGAAATCTGCTTTTTCTGATAGTAACCCTGATGATTTGGAATCAATAATTCATCACAAGCTATCCAACATTTTTGACGTATGTGAGTCAAAACCCAGTGTATAGTTCACATAGATTTACAGGAACTTTTTAAATTGAGTAAGTTCTTTCAAGGTGACAATAGTAGTACCACTACACTTTCATACTGGAGTGTTTCAAGTGGTGCAGCAAGGTATTTAAATGTCTCCTGTAGAGTTATTTCTTGAGAATTTCGAAAAGCAGGGAATTCCATAAGTTTGTCTGTTCATTTAGAAGTTTTACTGCAGGGTTGTTCGAGTACTTTTATTTTTTTCAAATGAACTATCACAAAGTAATGGACTATACTCTATCCATTATTTTTCAGTAAAATATCAACACTCGATTCTTGATTTCCGTACAAGAAAATAGCATACCTGAATCTTCCAACCATGTTTATATACGTGAAATATTTCCAGTGTTGACAGAGAAAAAGGTTTCTTCAACATTCGCCAGGTTTACACAATTATTGAATTCACATAATATTTTCTCAAATTCATATTTTCCCAAAGTGAATTCACATTTTGAAAAATACGTAAATACTACGACCTCTATGTAGAGAGAACAACATTGCATAGTTATCTGACAGGAAAATGACTATAACCTAACATTTTCAAAATATACACGGTGAAATCTGTCACGATGTCATGGCCAACCGGGCTACATTATAAAAGTGAATGGAGTATATACTCCATTCACTTTTATAATGTAGCCCGGTTGGCCATGACATCGTGACAGATTTCACCGTGTATATTTTGAAAATGTTAGGTTATAGTCATTTTCCTGTCAGATAACTATGCAATGTTGTTCTCTCTACATAGAGGTGAATGGAGTGAATGGAGTATATACTCCATTCACTTTTATAATGTAGCCCGGTTGGCCATGACATCCTGACAGATTTCACCGTGTATATTTTGAAAATGTTAGGTTATAGGCATTTTCCTGTCAGATAACTATGCAACGTTGTCCTCTCTACATAGAGGTCGTAGTAATTACTTATTTTTCAAATGTCAATCTACATTGATAAAGTAATGAATTTGACAAAATATTATTTGAATTAAATAATTCCAAAGACCTGGCGAATGTTGAAGAAACTTTTGTCTCTGTTAATACTGGAAATATTTCACGTATATAAACATGGTTGGAAGATTCAGTTAAGCTTTTTTCTTGTACGGAAATCAAGAATCGAGTGTTTTGGAATTTTACTGAAAAATGATGGATAGAGTAATTCGTTACTTTGTGATAGTTCATTCGAAAAAAAATAAAAGTAGTCGAATAACCCTGCAGTAAAACTTCTAAACGAATCAACAAACCTATGGAATTCCCTACTTTTGGAAATTCTCAAGAAATAAGCCTACAGAAGACATTTAAATACATTATTGCACAACTTGAAATACTCCAGTATGAAAATGTTGGATAGCTTGTGTTGAATTATCGATTCCGAATTATCATGGTTACTATCAGAAAAAGCAGATTTCAATTCTACATAGCACTTCCTGATACTTTGCCTCGCTTCTTCAAAACTACCTTCGGCATTTTTATTAGTTTGCAAGCGTTATTATGCTGAGATTTAGAAATCTAGAATCGATTGATATTGATAATAGTAGTGATGTTCTTTCGTACTGAACGAAGTGATTTATATAACTTCAATCAGAAAGATCAGTTGAAGCGATCGTTCTTTCGTTTTCAATCAGTTCCCCCTTCCACAACTCTAAAGTGATTGCAAGTGATTATTCTAATCGCGGAATTCCTTATATCATTTGAATTCAGATTGGAAAGTTAACCTCAAAATTTGAAGTTAGAAGTTGCAGAATTTTCATAGACATATAAGTCTATTAGAATTTTATACACACTGACATTTTCAGAGATAGATGAATTAATAATCCAGTCGAAAACATAAATTGTAACTGAAGATGGCAAACCAGAGTTTATTACCAGTTCAGTTGTACACAGTACAAATGAATGAAAATGATGGCAAAGTCTATGGATCAAACTGAGCGCATTCTTTCGGACATTCAGTGATTGAATGTATTCTGATTGCAAAATTACTTTCACTTAAATCACATAAGTTCCATCAGTTCAATCAGTACGAAAGAACACTACTATTAGAAATTGAAATTTGGCAACGTCTTTTGACATTGCCGATATTTCATGAGTGCCAACCTGCGTCAGTTTTAAGGGAAAAAAACTTGATAAACCTAAATCATGGCCAACCGGGCTACATTATAAAAGTGAATGGAGTATATACTCCATTCACTTTTATAATGTAGCCCGGTTGGCCATGATTTAGGTTTATCAAGTTTTTTCCCTTAAAACTGACGCAGGTTGGCACTCATGAAATATCGGCAATGTCAAAAGACGTTGCCAAATTTCAATTTCTACTATTATCAATATCAATCGATTCTAGATTTCTAAATCTCAGCATAATAACGCTTGCAAACTAATAAAAATGCCGAAGGTAGTTTTGAAGAAGCAGAGGCAAAGTATCAGGAAGTGCTATGTAGAATTGAAATCGGCTTTTTCTGATAGTAACCCTGATAATTCGGAATCAATAATTCAACACAAGCTATGCAACATTTTCGACGTATGTAAGTGAAAACCAAGGAATTATATTTTATATGAATAGATATTTATTTTTTAGCTGCACATCAACACAATAAGGAAGATTTTAAGTGAAAGAGACGACAAAGAATATCCTTCTATTGGTGCACCCAAAAAGACTGAACTGAAGACTTTATTTTGAAAAACCCGATTCTTGATTTCCTTACAAGAAAATAGCATAACTAAATCTTTCAACCATGTTTATATACGTGAAATATTTCCAGTATTAACAGAGACAAAAGTTTCTTCAACATTCGCCAGGTCTTTGGAATTATCGAATTCAAATAATATTTTCTCAAATTCATTACTTTATCAATGTAGATTGACATTTGAAAAATAAGTAATTACTACGACCTCTATGTAGAGAGGACAACGTTGCATAGTTATCTGACAGGAAAATGACCATAACCTAACAATTTCAAAATATACACGGTGAAATCTGTCAGGATGTCATGGCCAACCGGGCTACATTATAAAAGTGAATGGAGTATACCTAAATGCAAAACCCAGTCATGGTCATTACGTTGTGATCGTATAGTGGAATGAAAAGGACTCTACGATGAGTTTGCAACCCATAATACTTTTATATTCAGAGAATGAGAAAGAAGCTTGAGAGGAAGGTCTGGTCAGATGAATAAAACAACAATTTGGATATTCGGTGCGGTTCTCTTGCAGGAACAAAAAGAATGCCTAAAAAGAACTTCAGAACCGATATTTATTAAAGTATAAGATCAGGAACAAATTGCAGTAAATGGTGAAGTCAGTTATGCTCAGGCAATAGGTGAGATCCAATCTCTAAAAAATGAAACAAAGAACCACGAAGGTTGTCCAACAGATAAGTTTCCCTTATGAACATCATTCATAAAAATAGTAGCAGCATAAATAATATATAACAGTGTAGATATGTCAAACATTGCAAGATTACTGGACCTTTTATGCATAACGTTGACATCTTGGCGCCAATAAAGGGTAAATGCATGGTCATATAGGTTCATACTAGGGCTGGGAATCATGAATGAATGATTTGAATATTCGAATATTCATTGAATAATTATTCGAATAATTTGGATTTGCAATATTCAATGAATACTTTCTATTCATGAATACTCAATGAATACTTTTTATTCATGAATATTCAATGAATACTTTTCATTCATGAATACTCAATGAATACTTTTTATTCGTGGTTATTCAATGAATACTTTTTATTCATGAATACTCAATGAATACTTTTTATTCATGAATACTCAATGAATACTTTTTATTCATGAATACTCAATGAATACTTTTTATTCATGAATACTTTTTATTCAATGAATACGTGACTATTCAATGAACAGTTGACTATTCACTATTTAACTGACTATTCAGGAATAATTAAAACAACTTCATGTGATTCACTACGAACAAATTCTTCGATATTCTGGATTCTGGAGTTTGCAACTTTCGAATTGGTACATATAAATAATATTTAAATACTGAATGACAAATCTATCATAATCAAGTATAATTTCAAGAATCTTTATATATTTTATGTATGCAATTTCTTAAAATATGTGTGGAACAGTTTCGGGAAATAATTTGTTGTCTAGGGATGGGACGGAGAAAATTTATTTTTTGGTAAAAATTGTTAATCCATACACTGAAGAAAGGTATAACATTGAAAAAAAATCATATATACATATATATTATTTATATTTTATTGTAAACAGTGAATACAAATCATAACGAAATCCACAAGTTATTTACAGTAACCCTCATAATGTTAAAATTACTGAAAATTATAATGAAATCAATACACTTATACAATTTGAATTCAAACTATTCATTCTATCAATTTGTTCAATTGGGGTACATTATATACATTCTATTTCATTTAATAATAATACTGCTATTCATCTGAAGGAATAAAAATAGAATTGGGATTTCATCAATGAGAAATTATTAAAGTTGAATATTAGATTGGAAATATGAATAATATCAACACGTGATGAATGAATAATACTCGAAATTCATCTGGACACAATTAGAAATTAAATACAATGTTACAAATCTACACAAATTTGATTTTACAATTTGATATCCACATACCTAGATAGATTTGTTCCATGCTTGTTCTTGAAATGGTTCCATAGATTGCTTGTAGGTCCTTTGAACTTCGTATTGTAAGGGCATAGTTTACACTGAACCTGATCTTCATTTTTCAGAAAATATTTCCAAATATTACTTCTTTTCGACATTTTAATTTTGGATCTATCACTTTGACACCACAACTGCTTCAAAATTCAGAACAAACTGAAATATTGAGAGCTTTACAGAACTAATATTAAGAATTAGGATCTATAATACCGCTATATATAACGAATTGAGTACCAGGTCCCAACAAAGGTATTACTACTTTAATATACCCATGGGGTAGGGGTAGATTTACGAAACATTTGTTGGTTTTTCCAAACGAAAGTTTGATTATATGAGAATACGACCATTTCTTGGTAAAACCAGGGCACCCCCAACTTTCCAAGAATAACGAAATAGGCGAAACTCATAACTGTGTTCAGTATTACCTGTTCGTTAAATGGAGTACTTCTTTTGTATACCCATGGGTTAGATTTACGATTCAATTGTTGGATCTTCCATACCGAAATAGTTTTATCATTTATGTAACTGATAACTGTGTTCACTATTATCTGTCCGTTAAATAGATCTGTCAAATATTCATGAAATTTATGAAACTAGGAATGTAACTTGAACGGAGCTCGCCTACGCCATGGACTATTTTCTTTGGAGTAATCTGAAAACTTTAATATGCTTCTGGAGTGACAACTGTAAATGAGCTAAGAGAGATTTGAAAATACTTGTAACAATTTGCTCAATGATAAACATTTTTCAGGAATCTCGACGAACCAACTGTTGATATTGATACACTCGCGTAAATAAATTGGAGTTTGAGGTAATCGTTTTGAACAGTTACTTTGAGTGAATTTGTTTTGTTTTAAATGTTTGCTGTTGTTATTGCAGCTGTTTGTTTTTATTTTTATACCTACTGCAAACTAAAAAAATTTCGAGTCTATTCGACTGAATAACAAATAAAATGTCTGTACAACGTAAATTCCCAATAAATAAAAATTATTTACCCTCATTATCGACATCCGCAATATCGAAGAATTTGTTCGTAGTGAATCACATGAAGTTGTTTTAATCATTCCTGAATAGTCAGTTAAATAATCTTTCAAACTTTCAATCGTAATTTTACGAATGATGGATTACTCAACTAACCACTAATCAGCAGTCCTGAATAAATAAATATTTAGGAATAGAAACGAATATTCATGGATAAATGAACATCCAACTATTCGCTGCATATTGATCTATTCAGTGAATATTATTCTATACATGAATTAAAACTATTCACTGAATGGTAAACTATTCCCTGAATAGTCAACTATTCATTGAATAGTCAACTGTTCATTGAATAGTCAAGTATGCATTGAAAAGTCAAGTATTCATTGAAAAGTCAAGTATTCATTGAATAAAAAGTATCCATTGAGTATTCATGAATAAAAAGTATTCATTGAATAAAAAGTATTCATTGAGTATTCATGAATAAAAAGTATTCATTGAATATTCATGAATAAAAAGTATTCATTGAATAAAAAGTATTCATTGAATAAAAAGTATTCATTGAGTATTCATGAATAAAAAGTATTCATTGAATATTCATGAATAAAAAGTATTCATTGAGTATTCATGAATAAAAAGTATTCATTGAATAGTCATGAATAAAAAGTATTCATTGAATAATTCATGTGTTTGAATGAATTATTCGAATAATCGAATAAATTTTTGAATGAATATTCGAATACAAAAAAGCGAAAAAGTCCCAGCCCTAGTTCATACTCAACTGTCGGTACCTCTGGATTCTAGTGTATGAAACATATGGCCAGGTATACCTGCATAAAAATGACTTTAATGAATAAGATATATCAAACAAATACATAGTGGAAATAATTCCATTTAAGAATACCACCACCAGTGGGGTTCTAGAACTGAGGATCATCAGTCGTCATTTCACGGTTCATCACAATCCTACTACTCTACTGTTAGTTAGAAATGAATCGTCTTTTTATTATTGGGACCCAGCCATTCGGCCCTGACATGGTCCCGCTCTCACCCCACCAGAATCTCGCTAAAGGAGTCTCGAACTCGCCATACGGCGTTAACCCAAGGCAGAAAAGTATTTGGTGCCAAGCCAAAGCCTACACATTGTAGAAATTGATAATTTGAATAACAGTAAAGTAATATACCGGATGGATATAAATAACACCAAAGTCATATAAAGTTAGCTATATAAATGGTAGTCGATATATGGAAACGGAGCAACACACATATAACCCGCTCCTAAAGACTAACCAGACTTTGGATCGGATTGTTCAGTATTCTAGACAAATAGCTCTGACCATTCACTTATAATGAAAACTGATACAAGCCTTAACGATCGTAGAAACACCTTGAACCGAATGACCAATAATAATTTAGATTATAACATGGAAATGCACTGGTCTCACTACATAATATATGAGATTAAATAATGGCTTTCCGAATGAACAAGCTTGTAATAATTCTAATATGATAATGTAACATATACTTGCTTGGTTAAAAGCGAATATTGAACAGGTAACTATGCTAAGATAGCTGTCTTTGGTTGCGTCCTTTGTTCGTCATAATTTCGAAGAGCGACTGTGTCGACTGACCTGTTCCATTCGGAATTTTTGAAGAGAATGAATCATTGCCGGCGTTTCGTATCTTCTACTTTCAAGGTTAGTTTCTCGACCATCGAAAAATCGACGTTCCCTTCTATGATTGAGGGAATAACGGATTAACACATAGGCGTAACAGTTGAATAAAGGGAAATATTATGGTTTAACACTTGGTACAGTACAGTATCTCAAAAGCTCACCCTTCTTCTCCGAAGCACAGAACAGCGATTCGACGCGTAGTAGGAAAACTGTCTCGTAGAGCAAGTTCCCTCGAGCGCGTATCTTGACTTCTGTGGTACGCGTGGGTTGGTCTTCTTCGTGTTCCTTCGTCTTCATTTGTTCATATACGACCCTCAATTCACTCTCGCGATGAGACAAACCAACATCTCGATATGCAACGATTCTGCCCCTGTCAAATTCGCTAATGAATGGTATTCATTTAGGGCTGGGCAGTATTGTAATTGAAATTCGTATTTGAAATACAAATACGTATATTGCATTTGTATTTCAATTACTTCTTGAAAATGTATTTTGTAATTGGTATTTCAAATACCTGACGCTGAAGTATTTCTATACTTTTGTCTTCGAAATACTTTCGGACAAATACATTCAGCGCTCTACAGAAAATAGTCCCTGAATCTCCCTTCAGATGGCGACGTTGATCTGCTTCATCTAGTACTTTTGGTAGCAATCATATTTTCGGCAAATGGAAAGGAAGAAAAGGTCCTGCGCAATGGTCCTTTATCATGGAGTTAGAGTTAGTCAACTTCTAAAAACGATAAGAGCAAAGAGCTTACTATCCTTGAACACTATCCTAACATAAAAAATGTGTTCATACAATATAACACAAGTTTTTGCCGATCAGGACCTGTAGAAAGATTGTTTTCTTCAGCATGTTTTATTCATTCCCCAACAAGAGGCTGTTTGTCTGATACTACATTTAAAAATCTCGTGTTTCTGAAAGGAAATTCTTTATTTAGCGATTAAATAGCTGAGCTGAATTAGTTGTACTTTTTTCACATTTTACGTAACACCTGAATGTATTTTGTATAATTTGTGTTTCAAATACAAATAGTTGAAATATCGAGTAAACCAAACACGTATTAATTCCAAGAAGACTGGGTCAATATTCACATAAATTCCAACGAACGTACGCAAACAGCTTGCACGAACGCTATCTGTGCGCGCAAGAACAGCGTTCACGCAAATTTGTTCAGATGAATACCCCCTAAAGGTGAATATTCATTTGAGCAAATGTGAGCAAACGCAAAGATATGCGTCGAAAAATCGTTTATTTGTCAAGAGCTTTCACGCAAATCTCCTCTGATTTTGACATACAGAAACACATGCGTGGACATTTTTTAATTTTTATGCGTGCACGATAGCGATCCATCCCTTTTGGGACAGGGAAATTTCATCTATTGAAATCTATACACAATCACTGTTTTCAAACAAAGTCTCCTAGTTGGCCATGATTTAGGTAGGTCTATCAAGTTTTTGTAACTAACACCAAGGCAGGTTGGCATTCCTGAAATATCGAAAATGTCAAAAAAATTCGGTGAGACGTTGCCGATTTCTACTCTTTTTCAACTCTCAATAACAACAATTCATATCAAGATTATTATGCAGGAGTTATAATAAATGTTTGAAAGTTTTCCATAATAGTTTAGCTGAAACCATTTCTTCATTTAAGAGCATATTTGGTAGATGATTGCTATAGAAAAACCTCATTTTGTCTCAGGATATGATGAAATGACTTCGTTTTCTATTACTATATTTTATTAAGGTCTTCTGTAGGTTTATTTCTTGAATATTTTGAAACGTAGGGAATTCCATGTCTGTTCGTTTAGAAGTTTGACTGCGGGGTTATTCGGTTACTTTTATTCTTCTGTCAGATGAACTATCACAAAGTAGGCGACTACTATATCCATTATTTTTCATTACAATTTCAACTCTTGATTTCCACACTAGAAAACAACTTATCTTTCAACCAGTTCATATAAGTGAAATATTTCCAGTAACAACAGGGCTTGAGACAGTGCTTCATAAAATGTCCAAGAAACCACTTTGGCCCGAGAAGACTTTTCCGCTCTGAACGATTAGTATAAATTAGATGATACTTTCCAAGTTCTGCTATATTCTTAGTGAACAAAAAAATGGTGAAACTTCACAAAATACAAAAATCGTGGATAGGATTACAAGGGGGGTTATTGGACCATAATCTATAGAAACTTTCTTCTTGTGGCTTGCCTGTAGAACCACTCTGTGAAATTTGGCCAGTTATAATTTACACACCCTGTAGAGGTTTACATTTTGTTACCTCAAAAAGCAGCTTGTGGATGAGGGAGTCACTTTACTCAGCTCCAATTTGAATTTATATTTAATATGAATCTGTATTTTCTCATTGCAGTGTCACTTGAAATGCAACCAAATAATAAGCGAGGAACCTGAGGAGGACTGAATTTACTGGAACAAGTGGAATCCAATCTGGAAATCTAAAGCTGAAGATGCCAAGATGAATTTCCTGCATTTCTGAACACCAAAAAGTATTTTCTAGTGTTTAAATTTCCCGAGAATATATTATTTCTAGTCTCCTAATGTAAAATATGAAGTACTTTCACGAAGAAGCAACTATTGTGAAGAAATATTGATACGTTGTTAAACTCTTTACGACTGCTGGATGTAATGATAGAATACTCTGAATGATGTCTGTTTGATGAATGATGAATTTTTGAAACTCTATTATGGTCATTTTGTTATTTTCCTAGCTCTCAATTGCTTAGAATTAATAATAAAGAACTGATTGGTACTATTGAGTGTAATCCAAGTCATATAATTTCTTTCATTGTTTTTTTTTAACTTGGATATAAAGAAAGTTAATATGTGTATTAACAGAAGGTAGAAAGAAAAACTATTTCAATATATGACAAGTCATATAATTTCTTTCATTGTTTTTTTTAACTTGGATATAAAGAAAGTTAATATGTGTATTAACAGAAGGTAGAAAGAAAAACTATTTCAATATATGACAAGTCATATAATTTCTTTCATTGTTTTTTTTAACTTGGATATAAAGAAAGTTAATATGTGTATTAACAGAAGGTAGAAAGAAAAACTATTTCAATATATGACACTTCGTTATTTCATAAAGATTTTTGTCTCCATGAAGTAAATCTTGTTATAACGTCGTCTGAACCAGCACTAAAACGACTGATTCAAGTCAATCAACTGGCACTTTCATCAAAAATCAACTGGTTAGGTTATGTGAGACGTCAGATTTTTGTGTAACAAACTCCTAAAGCTTGATAATTTGCATTTCTGCGTTAGTTTTTTGATTCTGGACAAAATGAAAATGGAATCGGAAGCGGTAATTTCACGTGGTGCTTGTGCAGAAGAAGAGGAAATAGTTATATTACACAATATAATTGGCATGGTTCAAACTATTTCAGTGATCGGAGCCGAAAGAGCCCGAAGCTTAACGATTCCTTCCGATATAGAATAACGCAACGTAAATTGCGGCTCGCAATTTTCCGTAAATATAACGGAAGACGCTAACGCTATTAACGTCGCGTTATACTGAAACTGAATCTGCGCATGCTTAGATGTCAAAAATAACGTTTACGTTAATAACGTCACACAAATTTGACACTGCAATAGAGAGATATTGCAGTGTCAAATTTGTGTGACGTTATTTTTGACATCTAAGCATGCGCAGATTCAGTTTCAGAATAACGCGACGTTAATAGCGTTAGCGTCTAACGTTATTTACGGAAAATTGCGAGCCGCAATTTACGTAGCGCTATTCTATATCGGAAGGATTCGTTAGGCTTCGGGGCCTTCCGGCTCTGATCACTGTCATAGAAAAGCTGTTTGTTGATATGTTCTTTCGTTTTTTGGTGTTAATTACACAATTTCCTCAGATTTTCTCAATCTATTTTGTAATACCTTTTGCACACAACTGTTAATAGACATTAGATAGTGCTACCACAGCAAATTTTTTTCGTATATAGGTATTTGTTATTTTTTCACAAATCAGGAAATAGTTTTGGAAGTAACATGAGGGGTTTGAAATTAGGTATAGTTTGAGCCATGCCAATTATATTGTGCAATATAAGTAGTTTCAGTTCTTCTGCAAGAGCACCAGCTGAAATTACCGCTTCCGATTCTTTTTCAGTTCCCCCAGAATCATAAAACTAATGCAGAAATGCAAATGACTAAACTTTAGGAGTTTGAACGTGAGTTTGTAACACAAAAATCTGACGTCTCACATAACCTAACCAAACAAACTGATAACTAACGCTACGCTAACAAAAACGTGTAGCAATAGGTCTACATTTGGAACGACCGTTAAAACCGAAACGTAATATTTAGCGTAACCGTAATAACATAACGTTTGCGCTATTCAAAAGTTGCAATATCTCTCTAATATCTCTCTATTATCATCACTTAGGAGTTCGTTAATGGGCAAAATCAGACATACAGTTTCGGAGTTATACCAATTTGGACATTTGACATTAGTCCCTCGATATCTCGGGGAGTTCAGCTGCGATCATAGAAAAACTTCTTAATTAGTTACAGAATACGAACGCGAAACTTGTATGCAGGATTTTTTTTTCTCCAAGATTGAAAATCAGATATCAACGAAATGTGGCCCAAATCTCGAAATGAACATTCAACAACAGTGTTCCAAAACAATATCAATTTGATCCGATTTGATATGTATTTCTGGATTATGGTGAAAAAATATGTCAAATGTCGTTATTCGAAATTTTGGGGTTCTTTCCTCAATGTCTCAAAAAGTACAGATGCAATCAAAATGACATGGCGATTTGAGATTTCAATGGAATTTGCCCCAAATCCCTGAGTGAACATTCAACAAGTTCGGCCGTTAGGCCGACCGTAAACACAATAACTTCCGGGAGAAACGACCAAGAATGTCGATATTCGAAGAGTAGTTTTGGGGCTTAATTACGAAGGTCGAATTCGTGAATGGGTAAAATTAATGATTCCGTAAATATACCCATTCGAAATTTAATGTTCCCAATATTTCCAAAAATATAGATAAGATCCAATTGAAATCTAGCACTTTATCGAAAAAAACATAAAAAGGCAATGCCGAGAAAGCAGCAGCTTTCGCGCGCATGATCAAATTCGTTGCCAAAGCGGTCATTTCCATTGAACATGCGCGCAAAAGCTGCTGCCTTCACGGCAGTGCTTTTTGGTTTTTTTTTTATTTTCAAATTTGTAGCGATTCTTCACAAATTTTCGCGTTGGCATTTAATAACTGATAACCAAAATTCAATCTGAGTTCAGGATCAATGGTCAAAAATTCGAAAATTACAACATTTGGGCATAATGATAATGCTCTTATTCTCCAAAACAAAATATTTATACAAGTGATTACAATAAATTGTTATCAATTTTTACTGAATACAAAACCGAGAATAACAAACTTGCGAAAGAAATATCGGGTTAAGTAATTTACAGTGAGCTCAATAAATTTGGAACTTATAATTCATAAAAAAAAAGAATCTTAAGTCTGGAAAGGGCATCATTTTATTCAATTAATCAAAATTAAATTGAGAGGAACCCAATTCATTCCAATCTATCTTGCCTGTTGAGTGTGCTGAAAGCTTCTGGGAAAAGGTTGAATCTCACGACCATGTTGTTGCTTCTTGCTGCCATCTCACTATTAGCCATCATTCTTCCAAACAGACTGAACTGCCCTTGGTACTGTGGATTAGACATGATCATTTTATCGTGATCTGTCATTGGAAATATATTCAAGGTGACAATTAAAGGCTTATTTCTATTTCTCAGCATATCTCTGATATGGGTGTGCTCAGACATATCAGCTTGATTATTTGCGTATAATTTTGACTTGGATTTTGCATGCATGTTTTTCCACGGAGGGGGTGCAAACCTTACACTTGCTGTTGCCATGAGATTGATTTCACTGGGATCTTCAGGTTTGAAAGCGTAAAAGGGATCGTGATTTGTTGCTTGTTGGTTATTATAACCATACCTCTGGTTCAAGAGTGGGAATTGATTTTGAGATACTGGATATTGCTGGAAATTCGATTGGCCATACTGATTTTGATATGGAGATATTCGGTCGTAACTTTTGGCGCTGAACATTGGTGCTGTATATCTCAAAATATCTTGAATATTTCTTGGCTGATAACTGTGCTTGTATCTCGCCAACTGGGGGTAGCTGATAGTTGTTATTTTTTCAGTTGTTGAACTCAATCCGAAAGCAGCGGGTACGGGAGCCTTGAAATCTACACCGAATGGTCTTGGTGCTTCTTTCTCTCCTTCAGCATCTAGAATGGATCTGCTTAGTTTTTCTGGATGTAGATTCTCGAATGTTGCAGATTCCAGTAGTGCAGTTTTCACTGGAGAATCTCGCAGGATGCTGAGAAGACACTGCAAATGGAAAATATATCTGAATCACTTTTCAACATTTGCTGAGATTATTGACTTTGCGTTAGGATCTCAATTCTTTAACGCTACATTTGATAAAATTCACATTCAGTCTTCAAAGATTCAAAGGGAGATTAGTATTGTCGGTTTCACGCACTAGTCAATTGCTGAATTCTGAGAGTACGTTTCGATGTTCAATTTGTCATCATTAGCTTCAAAACTTAAATAGTTACAGTTGAGGGGCATATGCTAGAGGACAACGAATGAAAATACCATACTCTATGGTTGGAGAGTGAGTGGTTTTTCAATGTCTAGCCTATACATAGATCCTCTATGTCTATGAGCCTCCATATTCGTATTCTGTGGTCGTAACGAGAGTAAATATTCAATATCAAAACGTTGCAGCAGAAAACGGCTGATCGTAAAGACAATAACTTCCGAGAGAAACAAGCCATAGACGTATGCATAGGCAGTCGGCTTGCTTAGCGCCTAGAGCCTAGCGAGTCACCTAGCGAGTAGCAGAGTAAAACGAACGTTCCAGAATTTTCACGATCGGACGCACTGCTCGCTTGGCGCCTAGTTGCTAGGAGCCAAACGAGCAGGGCGCCTATTCTTGAAACCGGGGAAGAGAACGATTGATCGAAAGGAGGCGTGTCTACGAGTTTTTCGGGGAAACGGTATTCTTGAAATGAATGAGTGCCTCACGAAGAGCGAGCGATGTATCTCTTACGATTTGTGATAGAACGATACATAGAGGATGCTAATTATGTTTCGGGCATTTGACAATTTTGATCTGTTTGGCAATAAGTCTTAATAATCTCTATTAACTTTTACTACAAAATTTCTGTTTTCACTCGGAAATGGACATGGCGAGTGCAATTATGTGGGAAGTACTGAATGAAGATGTTGGAGATGCAGAACAACAATACCAAATAGGTGTCTAAGTGCTTTCTGAATGGAACCCGTTTGATCTATCTGATCCAAATTTCATCAAAATGTTTAGATTAACTAAAGCTCAACTCGGAACACTGTGATGTCCTTCCAGTTTTTTTCATATCCTCCCTTGTATAATCTGAATTTAACCGACCTATGTACATTTCAGGTCTTCGTGTAATGTAGTCGGTGAGCAGCTCCTTCTGTTCATAGTTGATTGGAAGTGATATTTTTTTTTCAAAATGATCCATTTTACAATTTTCCGAAATACGCTCCTAACTCTTATGACAACTGTATGATTTCAAATTTGAATTATGACAATATATCACAGAAATATAGTCTATGTCGATGTATTATACATAAAGTTGGCTACATGAATGAAGTTAGCTTCATGTTTGTCGAAAATACTTGTTTTTGATAGGTCAGAACATTTGGCATAACTTTTCGTCTATGACCCATCATTTGGACTGCTCCCCATCTTGACTGCGATGGTAGAAACGTTCTCTATCGTTCCATCATAAATGCTTGCGTTTCCTTGCCAACGGCGTCGAAACGCCCATTTTTCCACGTTTGTTCTCTTCCCAGAATTCATGAATAGCGCTCCTTGATGTTCAAGAATAAGGAATTGATGTTTTGACAAATGGAAGGAAGGTCGAACGGGAGATTGTGCCATAGAGAACGTTCTATACCATCGGATTTCAAGAATAAGGCCGACCGCGAAAGTTCAAGAACGTTCGTTTTACTATACGTTTGTTCCTACAAACTCTGGAACCAGTTCTGAATCAGGCGGAGTGTGTGCATATCGATATTAGCGTTCCAACGACGTTCGAACTGATTCTGAAATTTCGAACCAAGTGTTCCAACGTTAAATGAATTCTGGTCAGGCCAGTTCTAGAACGGTGAATTCAGTTCTTGGTAATAGGCAATAACTGAGAGGGACGAATCGAGAGGATCAGCTGTTACATGCCATTCGAATGCAGCAAGGGACAACAAAACCACATCTGGCAGAGATTGGCTGCATTTTTCGGGTGACAAACAGCCCTCTGGCTATAACGAGGGGAATTTCTAAGAATGATTCGTTTCCAACAATTTCGAACTATCTGTTCAGGTTTGTTTTGGTTCCGAGTTCAGAACTGTTCTGGAACGGCTCCGCAGGCGCGATTGCAATTTTGTATTTTGGTTCATTTCAGAACCGGTTCTGGATTTGAGTGATCCTGTTTTGGTTATTTTCAGAATGGATTCAGAACAGTTCCAGAACTGTGAAAGGAGTTCGGACGTAGGAATGCGAACTGCTTCAGAATTGGGTAATGGGTAGTTCGCACAAGCGAAGAGTAGCTGTGAACGATTTAAATGGTTAACCTGACTTTTTCGACCTCGTGTTGATTTGGTTTTTGATTTTATTGTTGTATGTGTTAAGGAAATGATTAACTGCTGAATATAAATTTTTGTTATTGAGGATAATTCCTTCGCTACGACCTCCCAGGATAATCTAATGGATTTCATTTTCATTGTTCACACTTGGGATGTCTATTCCTTAAATGAATCTATGAATGCAAGAGCTTCCCTCCTCTATTGAATAATAATAATGTTTCGAATGAATTTTTTTCTGAAAAGCACATATCGGAAATACTTCCATCATTAAATTCATTATTATATCAATCAATAATTTGTTGGTTCATTTTGAAGTATAATTGAAGTAATGAAGAATGTTCAGAAAAACGATATTTACAAAAAAAAATTAAGTGAACGAAAGTATCCCAAAAAATATTTATATATTATCTACATAGTGCGACCAGGACTTTCGCATATTTTTAATTGAGCCAGAGGTAATATATAAGACCTGATTAACATCGCTCTTTTCTGCCAACTCAAACGGAAGTTTTTCTTCCTCTACAATCCGGATGAGAACCCGAACTTAAATCGTGTTTTGGTTTCACCGCTTTCAGAACTGTTCTGGGATAGTTCAGAATCGCGCTTCAACAGCTCCTATGACAGTTCTGAATTTCGCAACCCAAACAAACCTAGAATAAGTGCCGAACTAGGATGAGCGCAGACATGTGAATTGATTCAGGTGTGAATGAGTTCAACATAGTAACAGAATTGGTTGTTGAAACAAACCTTATGATATTCGCTAGGAGACTCGCTAGGCTCTAGGCGCTAAGCAAGCAGCCTGCCTATGCATACGTGGCCTTAAACTCGATATTTGTAGAGGTTTAGACCTCAATCACTAAGGCCGAATTAGTGAATGGCTAAAATCCAACTAATGATTCCGCAGATATACGGATTCTAAGTTTTATTTTTCCAATATTTCCGAAAATACAGATAAGATCCAATTGAAATCCATTACTTGATTGAAAAATGACAACTTGAAGGTTCATACAGTATTTCGTGAGGATAATATGATCAGAAGGTCGCAGAAGATTGAATATTTGAGAAAAATAGAATTTTTTTTCAAACTTTTCTTATGACACGATAATCACGAAATTTTGAACGGATTTGTTCATCAGCATTTTCAAAGTAGTGACCAAGATTCATCATGGTTGAATCAGTATTATTTGAGTTATTCCAGTAAAAACAACAATATCGAGGAAAAACCGAAAAAATTGACATATTTTTTTCCCATATCTCCGAAAATTATGACCGTATCGAACTGGAATTGGTTCACAAGCTGCAAAATATGGAGCTCGAAGTATGAAAAGAATGTATTCATATATGATGGATATTTCCCAAAAAAAAATGTTTTTTTTTATTTACTGACAGTACGATCTCAACAAAATTCCTCAAGGAGTTGCGTGTTCTTATGTACCAACCAATCGTTGCGGTAGTTCCTGAAGTATAAGGGAAATATCCCCAAAATTTCAAATGGCTGTAACTCCGAAACCGTTAGGCCGATTTTGCCCATTAACGAACTCAACCGCCGGATTCTGAAAGGTTCAAGTCGCTAGCTTACTCCGTTTGACAATTATCGTGTACTCAGACGGACGACCAGACAGAAACGATTTTGACATCGGATTCGTCATCAGTGAGTCCAACCTAGTCTTTAGAGACCATTTTCAGGAAAAATTCGAAAACTACAGGCATTTGAACAAAACGATGACATGCTGTTTCCCTAGAAAATGCGCGAAAAAAGATATATTTTTGCAAGTATTAAATATTTCAAGAATAAATATATTCAAGAAAAAGCTTGTGTCCCAAATGCCGCTTGATAGAATGTAATCATTCAAACTTATTTTTCTCCGAAATTCAATTATGGAAATGTCGTTGAAATGATAACGCTTTTGTCCCTTGAAATGAACGCGCAAAAATAGAGAACTGGGTGGTTTTGGTAGTACCTTTAGTATCGGACCACTAAATATATTTTTACTGAAATGATTTTCATTCGCTCACCAGAAATGATATCACAAGAAATCCACAGGAACCAAGAAATATGAACCATCTTTTTCTATCATCTGTTCTCCACTCAGAAGCATACAAACCGAAATCTGAAGAAGTCTTACACGACATTTCACTCACCTTAAAGAACTGTCACTTCTCATTCTGAATAATCACTACAATAATCAACAACAATTACTTATAAGAAAGCTACATGCTCTTGATCTTGACATGTCGAGTGAAATATACCGTGAACAATTAGTCTTTATGACCGATTTTCTATTTCGAATACTACATCAACAATTATTACTCACTTGTAGAGTAATCTTAAGTGCATTAAGGCATTGTTAAAGATGAGTTTCCTTTGAAAGCCCTCATTACATGGACAATTAATTAGGAACTCAACTCTCTTTTGAAGAGTGGAAGTCAATTCATGGAATGAACGGCTGGATTTTATTAATCTACTCTTTCACCAGATCGATATTAGAGAGAATAACGAGAAAAATTTTGAAAAACTCACCTACCATGAAGGCAGCAGCTTTTGCGCGCATGTTCAATGGAGATGACCGCTTTGGCAACGAATTTGAATATGCTAGTAAAGCGATAAGGGCTTTAAGGTTTGCAGAAGACTATCCGGCAAAACTTGGGGCTGTAACCCTAAAATACTGCGATGGATGTACATCATGATTGTAAGACCGATAATAACATACGAAGCAGTAGTCTGGTTTGCTAAAGCAGGGCAGATAAGCACGAGGAAAATACTCGACAAGGTACAAAGGCTTGCCTGTGTTTGCATCACTGGGGCTATGAAAACGTGCCCGACTAGAGCACATGAGGTCATAAATTTGACTCAATGCTATGTGAAAAGGAAGAATGGGAAAAGGAATACACTACCCAAAACTTCGAAGCAAATACCGTTAAATGGTATACAGATGTTTCTAAAACCACGATGGGGGCCGGCGCTACAGTATACGGGCCTAGAACCAAGTGTACACTATCGCTAGGCTCCTACTCGAGTGTTTTTCAGGCAGAAATACTTGCAATCGAAAGATACATAGACATAAACCTGGAAAGAAACTATCAAGGGGGTGACATAGTGATCCATTCTGATAGTCAGGCTGCTATTAAAGCACTGAACTCCTATGTCATTGACTCAAAGCTGATATAGGAGTGCCGAAGGAAACTCAATGATGTAGGCGAGAATAACAAGGTCTCCTTAGTCTGGGTTCCTGGGCACTCAGGAATCAAAGGAAATGAAGAGGCCAACACTCTAGCCAGAAAGGGAGCACAAACGCTACCTACTGGCCCAGAACCTTTCTGTGGTATAGGCAAATGTACCTATAGGAAAGAGATTTTGAAGAAGGAAGAAAATGAAAGAGGGGCACTCTGTAGGAATTCTCCAGGAATGGAACACTCCTTCGGAACTATGAAATTGCTAGATCCAAAAGTCATTCGGATCTCAGTAAGAATAAGTTACGCCTCCTCACTGGTTTCCTCACAGGACACTGTCGCCTGAGGAAGCACATGATGAGAATGGGCTTATCAGAAACTGACGAGTGCAGATTCTGTGGGGAAGAGGAGGAAACTCCTGTTCACCTGATCACAGAATACCTCGCCATTGTGAGCCTGCGCAAGAAATATCTTGGACAGGAGCATTATAGGAGGAATGAGAACTTAGCCTCCTTGAATCCCTCACAGATATTAGAATTCATTAGAGCTCTAGAGCTGGAGGGCGAGCTGTAGGTACCGCATGCGAAAACAGCTCCGATAAGGGGGCACAATGGACCTTGAGGTCGCAGTGGGATGTAACCCCTTACCAACTATAAACTATATATACGGTCCTCCGTGCGCTTAACGACCGGCTGGACAGAATCGATTTTGACACTCCAGAACAAGCGCGTAAAAAGGCGAGTATGAAATTGTGTACGATCCTGTGGTGGTTACAATTGGATATTACGCGAAGATCAAGTTGAAGATGGGTAACAAAACAATTTTCTCGATTAGTTTTCCTCAAATTTCAAGCAATGGATTGATTATGCTATCCAATACACAATCCTTTCCTCATCCTTTATGTGCCTGGAAACTAAGTCCATCTACATATCCTCAAGTATTGTAATCTTGGGGTCCCGCGAAACTGCAGGAGTCTTGGTAAATCCAATCCCCAAGAATATTCTTCTGTTGTTGCACGACAGAACACTCAATAACATTATCACAGTTTAAACACCAATCGATCATCTACTCCACAAAACAACGTGGAACATTTACTCAATCTTCGTCATTAACTAGTTCTCGATGTTTTATAAACTTTTGGGGTTCCACATATTTTATTTTCCAATGAAAAACCCTGTTTCTTTCAAGTCTTTATTCAACAATGTTCTTGATATGTGCTTTTAGCTTGCTCCTACGCTGTATACTGTGTCATGGCGACCTTCGTTCTTGAGGCTTCTCTATCTCGCGTGCTTTTATTCTTTTTGACAAGAGTGATCATAGAATAAGCAATGTTCTCAACCTAACAGACATGCAAACATACTACACCACACTGGGTCGCGAGGAAATGTCCGCAGTGACGACCATTTTGGAACCTCCGCAATACACAATACAGCAAGATACATCTGCGATGAATATTTAAACAATGTGCAGGATTGTATGATGTAATAGCACATTGAGAAATATTTAAATGTTCATAACTTACTAGCTGGACTCAATCTGGAAAAATGGCAAATGAAAAAAGTGTTAGTGAGAGGTATCTGTGGTTAAAATTGATGTACAACTTTAAGACCCACCTGTACACATATAACTAAATATCAATCATTAAAAATGTCTAATTCATTTGTTGAAGAATAGTTTGATCAGATCAGGTAGATTATAGAACAATATTTGACCATTTTAGTTCCGTGTTCTGGATCTGGACCCAAGATTTCAGAGGATAATAGCATTGTATAAATCTTTTTCTATACAATGGTAATAGCAGGAACTTGTCGGCACCTGGTATTCGATGCGAATTGGACTTGACGATTCCACTTTGAGAACACAGCGAATGTCGCATTTAGCACAGCATTCTCTAACTGTTTATGGACACGCCGAATGGTTTCTTCCAGAAGTTTTTGTATGTTCGTCCCAATGATCTAATAATATTGGGAACTTCTGCGAAGATGCCAGCGCCCTAACGGATAAATTTGGAACCTGCCCAAGCTAGTAGTTTTATGTAAACGAACAGAAGAAATGTGGTGGAGAACGAATATTCATTAAACAGAGCTAGAATATTTAAAGAAATTATTATAATTTTGTGCAAGATTTTTTGAGAAGGGACTTTTCTTTTGGATGACGTTCAAATCGTTCCTGGAGGGTAATATCGATGTTATTTTAGTGTCTGTTACTTGGTGGATCAAAATGAACCAATTTCTGGAAAGATAGGCACCTCAATAAGTAATTCAAGACCGCTTATCAATGTGAAGAAGTGCTGAATGCAAGCCATATTATGTGGTAAAACTAGAATCAGTCTAAATGATATGACTTGTTCTCTTTGTTTACAAACGAGTGAATCAATAAAATGAAAAGACAGCTTTTCTGCTTTAGTTTTTTGCATCGTATTTCGAAAGAGAAGAAAGGAAACAGATAGACATATAATTGATTTTATTTTGATATCGCAGCAGCTCAAGATACACATACAAAATGAAAAATGCCACAGCTGGTTCAACCTAGCTATATAGAAATGAAAAATATCGAAGTATTTTTTTATGAATAACTATTATCAACTATAACAGTATGTTAAGTTTTTCTTAGGTTTTCAACCAGATCACTCTCTTTGAATATGATTTTGTGTAGAGTGTGAAGTAGGCAGCTGCAGAAGTGCTCGGTAGTTTCTCTGCAGGATCAGCATTTTTCATCAAAATTCCATCATTTTCATTCACACCTAAAATATCTGGACATGAAGTTGGTCAGAGAAATGCAGTGAACATACTTTCATTTATTTCGTGAACTGTTTTCCAATCTTCAATTTCAAAATCCAGACCTTTCTTCTTCTATCATTGAGTTCCCTGCCAAATGCTGTTTCCGAATTAATTTTGCTTTCATTTGGCTTTGGAAAAAATGAAAACTTGAAGCACAACAATAGTCATTTCGGGAGGATGCCATTTCGAATTAATACAATCGAAAATTTTAATCGGAAAGAAAGGAATCGATTGATGAATATTACGAACACTTTCGGAATACCAAAATTTCAACTCTAAGAACAACACAAAAGCTCGAAATTGAACTCTCAAAGTAAGCAAAATACGTGAAAATAACGGGCACGTCGAAAAACTACTAGCTTGGAAGTGTTCGAATTTCTATCGCCATATTAACATTTTCCAAGGTATTTTCTCAGAAAATGTCCATAGTACACTGAACTTCTCTTCTTTCAGACAAAACCTGACTGTATCTACTTCTCTGCTGCTTGTGGATGGACAGGAATAAAATCAATTAACACTCGACACAAGTATCAAAGACTTATTCACGAAGAGATCCAGGTTTATATACTTCATTGAGTTCTCAACTTAAATGGTTTGAATGCAAAGTATTTGCTTCAATTTCAAAGCTGTCCTTCCGAAATTGTTGTCCCAAGAATGAAGTTGTGTCTTCTGATAGCTTCTGTCGGCATTTTTTCAGCATAAGTACATCTTTGCAAAAGCTGGATCACAAAATTTTGGAATCATTATTTTTAAAGCCTCAACAGTGAACCTGAATGCTTTTATCCTGGTAAAATTTGGTGCTTTATCCATAAGCTGAACAAGAATAATTCATCATTTCGAAATATTGTTTGTGTTTTCAATAGTCAAGTAAAACGGAATAAAATATTTCAGTCCCAACAGCAAACGCTTATGATAATATACTCCAAGAATACATGTTATATCCAATCAAATACACCAAAATTCTAAGAATATTTCATAATATCCGTCGAAATCTCATGAGGAATATCACTACTAAACCGAATGTTTGTACTCAAACCAGCTGATTACCATCATGGCGTCTCTTTCTCATGGTTGGATTGAATCCTGTCTCTCAAGGCGCTATCCAGTGTATTATTGGATCATTGGTTCGTCCAGCCTTGAGAAGCGAATGAGCTTTCCATTGAATGTATTAAATTTTTTATGCTTTTAATTGCATGTTTTAAATTTTTTATGCTGCAATCATCGTGTTCCTCCTGAAAAATATGAACATAAACAACATGAACATTTTCAGATAACACGCTATCCACGCGACAAGTACCATGTGTCATTTGCGTACTAAAAACTGGATATCGATTGAAATAACTTCATCATCTAAAAATTCCGAACGATTAGATCTATAATTGTGATTTCATCGAATAATTAACCATTCTTTATAACATAGACTTTGTTACAAAACGGAGAACATTTAAATAGTTTCGGAAATTTCTTGTTCTAAAGTACGGAACTTTGGAATACTCGATGTTAGGGCATTTTTGCCGCACAAATTGTTTTTATTAGATTCCCGCTCATCCATTGTTCCTGTTGGCACCCATGTTCGAAGAGAACCTGAACTCAAAGTAACTTCAACAAACAACTACAAAGAACAATACTGTGAGTAAATGAAAATACATATTTCTATCACATTTTGAAGTTTGAGAACAAGATTATTCAACCTATAACAACAAGGTTAATATGACTTTATCGCACTCCAGGGAATTATTTTTCTTCAATTCAAAAGTGAATTCAAATGAAGTATGTACAATGTCTCTAACTTTCGAACGTTAACCCAAAAATGATCTTGAACGATTAGGTTGAACACTCTGAAGAAGAATCCCTGATCAAATTCAATTTTGTCCGTCCATCCGACCGTCCGGCTGGCCGTATGTGCTCTAACTTTCAAACGAAATGACCTAGCGACTCGAAATTGCCAGATTAGGTTTGGAATCCAAATATCTCGGTTGAGGTCGTTAATGGGTGAAATTGGTCGAATAGTTTCGGAATTAGGCCCATTTGAAATTTCGCGGGTAATTATTCGATATCTCATGAAGTACTGATTCGATCAGATCAAAACTTTGTCAATAGTTTAAGAATACCAATGCGCAACTTATTGCAGAATTTTGTGTGGATTCAATAATTAGAAAATTTTATTCGAACCTTTTTCAAATTTTTCTTGCAAAATGTTTTTCTCGGAAAATATTAATCAGATTTCAACGAAATTTAGCCCCGACCTTCGAATCAGTTTTTACAACAACAGGCCGAATTTTAATTCGATCCGATATTTAGATTTGGAGATATAAGGAAAAAATATGCAAAAATTAACGTTATTCGGCAATATCTCAAGAAGAACAGATGTAATCAAATTGAAACTTCGTAATCAGTTGAGGAATACATACCAACGTGCAATTGAGTGCGAAATTTTGTGTTAATCTAGTAGTAAGAAAATGAAAATGAAAATTATTCGAAAATTTTCGAGTTTTTTGTTGAAAATTTTTTTTGCGAGGAAAGTATTCATCAGACAAAAACAAAAAGGCGAATAGAATAATTTATTCTCAAAATAATATATAAGCAAGCAAAGCTTCAAAAAACAATAAATGAAAGTGTAAATGAAAAACTGAAATACATTAGAGAACACACATGCCAACAAAAGTCATAAGAGAATAATTGTAACAGAAAAACCATTTCACTTGGTTATATCAACCTAACAGTATATAAGATTCTGAAAATGCATGGACGTCGAATCGGAATGTTTTGCACGCTCGTTTATATTCATATCTGAGTTGTCTCAATGCTCGACAAATTTCAGGAGAACAGAAAAACGTTTCATGTTTGAGTGAAACTCAAGAATCATACTATTCATTTGATCGACATTTGATGATATTACCCATAGCTAAGAAGCTGATTAATAAAATACTAGAGATACGATTAATTTATCGTATTCTTCTCAACATTTTGATTTTTTTTTCTAACTTCTTCTTATACATATGAAATCTCGTGTAAGTATGCTACAACGCAATTTTAATTAAATCGGTATGATTTGGGATCTCGCAAATAAAATTCGAACGATAAAATCGCCGACATATTCCTAACCCAAACATAACCTCATTAATTTTGCAGTCTCTAGGTTATATCTTTCGAAAATGATTGAGTCTCGTGTGCACGGACAGAATATAATTTGACAGAGCGCGCAAAAATCCTTAACTCAAAATTGAATTATTCAAACATACCTGATTGAAATTTTTAAACTTTTTCCAGCACGAATAATTTCCCGGTCCCCTTGAATTTATCATCTGCTAATTTATTGGTAACTACTTGTCGCCGCATATTGTACAACAGGTGCATGCACTATAGCACCGCTCTAAAATATGAATGGACTTTGAAGTGAAAAAACATCATTTCAAGAAAAAAAAATCATAATTTTGCGCTCCTAGTTGGTTGGCACCCGTGGCAAATGCCTCTCTCACCACGCCCTAGATCCGGCTCTGCTTTATACAATGGTAATAGCAGGAAAGTGTCGGTACATGGTATTTTATGCTTATTGGACGTCACTGACGATTCCACTTCGAGAACACAGCGACGGTTGCATTTAGCACAGCACTGATGTCCAACTGATTATGGACAGGCCGAATTGGTTCTTCCAAAATTTTTGTATATGTTCATCAGCCTAAGAGCTTTTCATCGCATGTAATAAATCTTTTATGTTGCAGCCGTGTTCCTCCTGGGAAATATGAACATGAACACTTGCGTTTCAGATGGCACGCTTTCAATGCATCAAGTACCATTGATAATTTGCGTACTAAAAACTAAATATCAATTGAAATAAAATCATCGTCGAACGTATACAAAGAATGAGTAGTGATTTCATCGAATAATTATCTATTATCAATAACGCACACTTTCTCGCAATACTTAAATAGTTTTAAAAAAATCATGTTCTGAATTAATAACCCTTGTAATATTCGTTTTTGGGGCATATATCAGTATTCTGCTCATCCAGTGGTGTTTTTCTCGATATCGTTGTTTTTTTCATAAAAAAAATTTCAAATTTTTTTTTTTCAAATATTCAATGTTCTGTGATCTTCTGATCATATTATCCTCATGAAATTCTGTAGAAGCCTTCGAACTATCATTTTTCGGAAAAGTACCGGATTTCAATTTGATCTAATCTGTATTTTTGAAAATATTGGGATAAGATAATTTTGATGGGGTATATCTGCGGATTCATTGGGTGGATTTTACCTATTCACGGATTCGGCCTTCGCAGTTAAGGACCAAACCTACTCTACAAATATCGAGTTCCTGAGTTGTTTCTTTCTGAAGGTTATTGTGTTTACTGTATACTGTAAACACAATGATGTTATTTTCCCAATATTTCCAAAAATACAGATTACATCGAATTGAGATCAAGTACTTTATCGAAAAAACGTAGAAAAGCACTGACATGAAGTCAGCAGCTTTTGCGCGCATGTTCAGAAGATAACACCAAAAGTAAACATGCGCGCAAAAGCTGCTGACTTCACGTTAGTGCTTTTCTAGGGTTTTGAAATGGTAAATTCAAGCTCTATCGAAATATGTAAAAATTTACGTGGTGCTCCATTTAAAAAAATATTTTCATTGCGATATCCCATGAAATATCAGTTCGCAGAAAATTCAATTAACTTTATTGAAATCTACGTAAGCAGTTACTAAGAGAATATTTCTACAGAAATAAAAAATCTCAATAGAAGGAATGTTATAGCAATTTTTCTAAAATCATCATCTTCGAAAAGCACCCGGTAACTATGTTATGGTGATGAGTATGGAGTTGCGGTTTCCGCCAATGAGTTTCTCATAAAGATTGGCTCTCAGACAGCGATATCAGTTTTCGTCCATCTACATATTCAGGTCGATTCTGTTTGCAAATAGCAATATTGCTAGGAAAAAGACATTGCTATCATAAAAAGATTGGAATTATTGTTTTTCTGATCAACGATTTTGAGCAGTTTGATCTGTCACTTTAACAAGAATCTTGCTATCTTAGCAACCTCAAAATAGTACTTGCTATGCTTGATAACAAGATAGGTTAGAATGGGAATCTAAAAGGGATTCATTTGTTTCAGTATTATTTCTTCGAAGAATTCGAAAATATTGAAGATAGGGAAGTATATGCTGATAGAAATTTGTTCAAGGTTTTCTAGAGTATTTAGTTTTAAGGAAAATCATTAGACTAAAATACCGACATAGTGAGCAACAGCTGAGATGATTATTCTAATGATCTCAACAACAGCCATCCCTTTGTATTGCCAACAGAAATTTCGAATTTCGAATCATTAACGCCTGCATAAAATTGTTGCATTTGATTTCTGGAAACCAATATTCTATTGGTATCCAGGAAATTAGTCAATTTGGCTTAAATATGTTTTTCTGTTTCGCAACATTTTTGGATGAGTCGATGTTTACACGAATAAGAAAAAGTATATGCTAATGAAAATGTGTTCAAAGTTCTCTAGAATATTTAATTTCAAGGAAAATTCAGATGAGATGATTATTCTAATCATCTCAATAACAGCAATCCGTTTGAGGAGCCAACAAAAAAGCTTATCGAATTTCGAATTATTAATAAGGCCTTAATAAAATTGCTACGTTTGATTTCTGGTAACCAATATTCTTTTGGCATCCAGGACATTGGTTATTGGTCAATTTGACTCTTTTTGTTTTCTATTATAGCCGTAGATAAAGGTTATTTATGCGAAATCATAAAAAAAACTCAAGAAGTAGGGTTATTTTCTTCTTCCTTGTGTAGTCACAAAATACATTGTTGTCAGCTCTAAAATCACCGATTAAGGAAGTGTATGATTCGCAACGACTGCTAAGCGATACGCCCTCTGGTGATAGAAATTCGAACACTTCCAAGCTAGTAGCATTGTTCAAGGAGAAACTTAAACAAGAAACCTTAAACAATGCTAGTAGTTTCTCGACGTGCCCGTTATTCTAACGTATTTTGCTTACTTTTAGAGTTCATTTTCGAGCTTTTATGTTGTTCTCAGAGTTGAAATTTTGGTATCCCGAAAGTGTTTGTGATATGCATCAATCGATTCCTTTCTTTCCGATTAAAGTTTTCGATTGTATCAATTCGAAATGGCATCCTCCCGAAATGACTATTTTTGTGTGCCTCAACTCCGTGTTATTCATGATCTTAGAAGAAGGGATCATCTACTGCCTCAAGTTTTCATTTTTTTCCAAAGCCAAATGAAAGTAAAGTTAATTTGGAAACAGCATTTGGAAGTCAATGATAAAAGAAAGGCCTGAATTTCGAAATTGAAGATTGGAACCATGTCACGAACTACATGAAAGTATATGTTCACTGCATTTCTCTGGGGATGTTTATTTTCATTAAGGTAAATTACAATGTATTCGATTCGAAACAACTTCATGTCCAGATGTTTTTAGGTGTGAATGAAAATAAGAGAGTTTTGATGAAAGATACTGTTTCTGCAGATAAACTATCAAGCACTTCTGCAGCTACCTACTTCACATACTACACAAAATCATATTCAAAGAGAGCGATCTGGTTGAAAACCTAACGAAAATAAAATATACTGTTATAGTTGACAATAGCTGAAGTTATTCTTATAAATAAGATTAATATTGTGCATTTTTACGTAGGTAGATTGAACCAGCTGTGACTTATTTCATTTTGTATATGTATAGTTAGCTGCTGTGATATGAAAATATAATTAATTATATGTCCATCTGTTTCCTTTTCTTTCGGAATACGATGGAAAAGAGCTAAAGCAGAAAAGCTTTCTTCATTTTATTGATTCACTCGTTTGTAAACAAAGGGAACAGGTTATATCATTTGGACTGATTCTAGATTTACCACATGATATGGCCTGCATTGAGCACTTCTTCACATTAATAAGAGTAATTGAATTACTTATTGAGGTGCCTATTTTTTCAGAAATTCAAGTAAACTTGGATATTGCTTCATTTTGATCCACAAAGCAACAGACACTAAAATAACATCGAAATTATCACTCCAGAAACGACTTGAAGCACGATTTTATATCGTTATCCAAACGAGAAGTTTCTTCTCAAGAAATCTTACACAAAATTATAATAATGTCTTTAAATATTTCAGCTCTGCTTAAGAAATATTCGTTCTCCACCACATTTCTACGGTTTGTTTACATAAAACTACTAGCTTGGACAGCTTCCAATTTTATCCGTTAGGGCGCTGGCATCTTCGCAGAAGTTCCCAATAGCAATATTGCTATGACAAAATTCATAACAAACATTGCTATAACACTCAGAACAGAATAAGTAACATCATGGCCATATTGCTATAAATTAGAAAGATAGCAATATGACTAGAATGGCACGGTTCATAGCAATACGCTAACAGAATCGACCTGAGTATATAGTGAAGAAATAGGACACTCCCGTTGAAAGCGTCCAATTTGGCCCACCTGACCTCGTTTGTCGTATTTCATTGCCGATTCCTATTAGGTGTCTTACATTAATGTTTCTCAAAATGTCAGGAATTAGCATGAGACAACAGAAGTTTTTTATCAGAATAATGATGAGATCTTCAGAATAAGTGGCGAAATGAATTTGAATTACAAAATACGAAACGAGTTTCCGAGTTTGTTGAAGGATATTCGGCAAAAAAAGATAATATTTGAATCGAGTGAGAGCAATCTGTAGAGGGGGGATAAAAACTAATTCTCAGGCTACAAGATTCAAGTTTGTTCATAAGTTAATCATACCTATAAGTGAATTGTTTATGCCTCATGCTTCAAGGTTGGTAAAGTTTAAACCCAGATTTCAAGTAAAATTAATTTCTTGAGTGCTATATGATAGGTGTTCCAAAAAATTTTCCAAAAAAGGACGTTGAAATTGTTTTTGCTCGCATGTTCTGGGGAACAACGTTTATCCAAATGTCTATAATTTCCGAATTTTTGTCCTAAAATGGTCTTAATCATTTTGGTGAATGTCACAATCCGGCCGACGACACCATAATTGTCGAACGAAGCAAGCTAGTGACTTGAAATTTTTGGATTAGATCACGCATTGAAAATCGACAGTTAAATTCCTTAATGGGATGAATCGGCCGAATGGTTTCGGAGTAATAGTCATTTGAACTTCTGAGATCATTTCCTTGATATTTCAAGAACTACAAGAGTGATTGGATTGAAACTTAACAGTTAGTTGAAGCATAACAACGTGCAACTTTACAAAAAATTCATTTCGGATACTATTCATCATATTTAAAGAAACCTCTTTGGTTTTTTTCGCTATCATTGTTTTTTTTTCGGTATCGTTGTTTTTTCTAGAATAACTCAAAAAATACTAACTCAATGAAACCTGGCAGCTATCTCGAAAATGCTGATTGACAACTTTTTTCCTCTAAACAAACGTAAAAAAACTCACAGTAATCTTTGTCCGTGACAGTGACCGATAAAATGAATTTCTTATATAAGTTCTTTTATTAAAAGATTCCCATTACGCCAGGAAATGATCATGGGACAATTGCATTTTTTTTGTCAAAATAATTGCGATGTAATCTTCATTACCTACTGCATATACTGATTAAACTGGTCATAATGAATTTGAATAATGCAATACAAAACTGGTTCGTTGAGAGATATTCTGCTCGACAAAAACTGATTGATGAAGGAGTAGTTTGGACCTTGGGGGAGAGACGAAAGAAAATTTTTTTAGATTCAGTTTTGTTCGTTCAGTTAATCATATCGATTGGTGAATTGTTTGTACCTGAGGCTTCAAATTAAGTGAGATTAGGAACAGTATTCACTCCTCTTCAACCCTGATTTCGATTTGAATAGATATTTCTGATATGTCCTTCATTTGAATTATTTGGAATACCTCCCCGTAATCACAAGTATGATTCACTACTGTGACTAGGTTAACTGAAACATATCTTTTCCAGAAAAACTCCTGAAAGAAAATCAACATTTCCTCAGAATGCAAGGCAAAACCGTCAGCTCAGCCCTACTGAAATACTTACGAAATGTTATTTTTCTAATCCGTATTGTGATATATAACCTAAGATGGGCAATCAAGAGATATTCTGGTGGATATGAAGATACCTATACGTGCCTTCTTGGAAAAACAGCAATTATCACCGGAGGAAACTCAGGTAGAAGATATGTAAAATAACTATCCGACATATTATGTTGTTCTGTGAAGTGTGTATGTGACTAGAGTCTTCCTAAATGGCTGGAAATTTTGTGTGTGTTTTCATGTTCAACTTCATTCGAAAAATGTTGATATTTACGACAGAGTCGATAAAGTTACTTTATAAATAAATGACTAATCAGAAAACTTTTTGGAAACAAATTGTGAACTATGAAATGTTCCCGAATCATTTTGAAGACATCAAAATATTGAATAAAAATTCGTTTAGTCGTTTGGCAGGAATCTATGAAAATTTCACAATCACCGGTTCCACCATACACTAGATGAACATATACAGGGTGGTCCGCGAGTAACTGTTCCTTGTTTGATGATGAATAAATAGTACCTTGGTGAGCCAGAAAACTACAATCATATATGGGCTAAGGCCAATCGTTTCTGACATACAGGGTGATTTATTAGTTTTGGCAGAACCTTACGATGGCTGTAACGCTTGAACCATTCAAAATATTCCCTCCAAATTTGGTAGGTATTGTCATCTTAGGCTATTGAACTGTTTCTATGAAACATACCGAAATAGTACAGAGCAGGACTAGGAAATTTCGAATGGTAGTTTCGTGTCTAATAAGCCACTCTGTATATGAAATATGCATGTGTCGTAACTATCATCTGATTCTGTATACATTTTCTATCGAATATTTTTTTTTCTCGAAATTCCTTGTCGCACTATATGATAGCATTGTATAATATGTATTATGCAATGGTAATTTATAGATATTTTTGGGTGTTCTTGCGTCCACTTATTTTTTTTTGTTGTAAAGTCGTTTTTCTGAATTGTCTTCTATTATATTTCAAAACGAACCAACAATCTGAAAGAAAGTAATACAGAACAAATTATTGATTAATATGATAATGAATTTATTGACGAACGTATTCCTGATATGTGCTTCTTAGAGAAAAATTCATTCGAATTATTATTATTCAGTAGGAAAAGGACTCCTGCATTCATAGATGTCTTTAAGAAGTTCACATCCCAGGTGTGAACAGGTGAGGAGGTAAATCCATTAGATTATCCTGGGAGGTCGTAGCGAAGGAATTATCCTCAATAACAAAAGTTTGAAAGTTAACCGTTTCCTCAACAAATACAACAATCAAAAACAAAATCAATACAACGTATAGAAAAAGTTGCGTTAACTAGTTAAATCATTGACAGCCACTGTACGCTTGTGCGTCGTTTCGGAATCGATTTTGAAAATAACCAAAATATGATTACTCAAATCCTGAACCGGTTTTAAAATGAACCAAAACACAAAATCGCAATCTCGCATGCTCGAACCGTTTCGAACAGTTCTGAATTTGGAACCAAAACAAAGCTGATGTTTCCTTTGTCCTGGAGATAAATTCAAAATTTCTGAGTCGTGATCTCTACTATATCGGTATGGTTAATATGAACATTTTGATGGCCTGAGATGAGGATACCAGCCAAATTTGAAGCAAAAAATTCAAATTGTTCAAGAGTTATATAGCCATCTGCAAGTCCTAACGAAATCAATGAATCACCCTGTACCTCTGAAACGAATAACCTTAGCCCATATTCAATTGTGGTTTTCTGGCTTCCCAAGGTACCAACTATTCACCATCAAACGACGTACGGTATTTGCGGACCACCCTGTATATATATTGGTGCAACTAATGAATATACTGACTCGAAAATAACTAAATTTACAAATACACTTTAGTCCCAAACGGCGCGGCGCCTCACAAGACGTTGTCAAGTCCTTCATATTCCAATCGAAAGCTTCATGATTTGATTTCGTTACGTACGTGAATACTACTACCTTTATGTAGAACGTATAACGTTTGAGTTATCTGACAGGAAAATAGACCTAACCAAACACTTCCAGTTATACAGAGTGGAATGTGTCAAACTTCCATGGCCAATCGACTGACCATGTAAAAGTGAATTATACGACAGTCCATACAGTTTTTGAGTTGAATTTTGGGATGTGGATTTTTTTATTATTAAGCTCATTTTCAGAACTTGGATTCGCAAACAGTATGTTATTAGCATCAAGAGGATGTCGAATCATTATTGCATCCAACCTGGATTGTGAATCAGAAAAGAAGAAGCTTATCGAATCAACTAATAACCCCAACATTATCACTAAATACATCGATTTGTCCAGTTTCAGTTCAGTGAGGCGGTTTGCTGAAGATATCAGGAAAACTGAAACGAAAATTGACTTCCTAATCAACAACGCAGGAGTAGGTGTGATAAATAAAATTCTCAGCGAAGATGGATTGAACAATGTGATGCAGATAAATTATTTCGGACATTTACTACTTACTCATCTTCTGATAGGTGAGTCAGATATTAAGAAGAGTACAAAAGTTAATTTTTTCTCCCGAAAATTATATCAAGCGAATAGTTTGTACTCACTGATGACGAATTCCGTGACAGAATGGATTTTGTCTGGCCATTCGTGTACTCCATAATTGTCAAAAGAAACAAGCTTGCTACTTAAAACTTTCTGGGTACGTGAAAACTGCTTTGCGAAGCTTCATGATAATTGGTTCAGTAGAACAGTTTTGAGAAAACAAATTCCAAAATTTTCCTCGAGAAGTTTTTCTGTCTGAGAACTATTTATGAGGTTCCGGAGAGCACTGATTTTGAATCCTATATTTCACGAGAGTGTACGGAGTTTTAGTTTCATTCGATCAAATTTTTTTGAGATATTCCGAAAAAATATGTCAATTTTCGTGTTTTTTTCCTCAGTATCGTTGATATTTTCGGATAACCTCAAAAAATAATTAATTCAATCGTAATGATACTCGTTAAGTAGTTGGAAAAAGAGATGCAACGTTATTTTTGGGCAACATTCTTTGAAGAAAAATTGGAAAAAAATTCATTATTATAACACTTATAACACATCTCTACGAAGGCATAGAAGTTGGTGATAAATCAATGATTTTTTCTCAAACCCTGCATCTGAAAAGTCAAGGGTACGAGTAGAACAAGAGGGTGGCGGTCGAGATTCCTTTTGAAACCAAATAACATGTTTTAAATAGATAGCTACAGCGTTATCTACCAGAATTCTGTGATTGGTGCGTTCGAGGTCACGTTGCCATTCCCTTCAAAACCAACTCGTGAGAATGAAAACATTCTGTAATTTCTGGGAAATTCGGGATTATGTTTTCAAGTTTCAAATTGATTATATATACTTCACCACATAAAATTCTGCTATACACCAAGATACAAATATCACTAAATGGCTTGATCAGAATGCGGTGGAACCTCATGAAACATTTCAAGACAGAGATAGTCGATAGTTTTTGAAGCAAGTAATCGACCTCGGAGTAAATATAAAAATTTCACCCCCTAACATCTAGCTAGCACCTCAAATTAAAATGAAGAAAGTCTATATTGTATACTTTGAATGTTCACTGACTTGTGATAGCTCACAATTAACTCACAATGGGCCATTACTCACTAAATTTTACTCACAACCAATGAAAATTACTCACAAATTGATAATCTTGGGCCATTTCTATCTCCACTGGGCGTCACAGGTAACCTCCTTGTTATGGGCTGTCGACATCGACCTCGAATTCACTAGTAGCATCGACAGCGACCCTCTTATTGTGTTTGTACCCTTAGAGGTTTCATCAGAACCCAGTACTATCTGTAAAATGCAATACAACACAAAGAAGTTTTTCGAATCTTCATCGTTCTTTGAATTTTCTGCATCGAATTCAATTTTAATTCTTTCTGTTTTTCAGATCAATTGAAGGCATCAGAAGATGCAAGAGTTGTTTTTTTAACCTCATCGGCAGCTTATTGCCATAATATGGAAGAAGAAGAAATACATGAAATACCTAACGAAAATAAGATGACTTCGTACGATCAATTCAAGTATTACGCCAATTCGAAGTTATGTGTCGTTATTGCTGCAAAAGAACTGGGGAGAAAATTGGGAAAACTTGGTATAAAAGTAAATTCGCTGGACCCTGGAGTTGTTTACTCTGGATTGGTTCAAGGGGTCTTTGACAATGAAACTCCACATGCCCTGCTTTTCAAATTTCTCTTCCATTTTCTTGTTTCCGCTTATGGAAGTGTAAGTACAAACATCAAAACGTACTGAAAATCTCCACAATGGCTAAAACTGATATCGTATACCAAACATCGAATCAGAATTCGAAGGATAGGTTTGACAAAGACTGTGATCAACAAGTTCATCTATCTAACGGAAAAATTACGAGGTCTGTTATAGATTTTCACTTTTCAGATGGAATATTCAGTTAGTTGTAACCTCATAATTCTGCGAAAAGTCTTTGAACATTTGTTTATTTCTGATGGAGGAGGGTAAGTTTATTACTGCAGAGCAATGAAGACAGATAGTAAATTCGAATAGAACCCAGGGTTCTTCAAGGGAGGGGTTACGCTATGTCGTAAATTATGTCCTTCATGTTGTGACGTTATTGGTGAATGAATGTGAACAACACATATAGGTCTCTTGCATGTAACACGAATTATCATATTTTTATGTTTTTCTCATTCTATATCGATACAAAATCATAATGCATGCTATCACACACTTCAACAATTCGCGATTTTTGATTAATTCGGTATTAAAAATGGCAAAATCGGGACTCAAGGTCGAAGCGGGAGAAACGCGTAAGATCGCCTCTATGTCACTACTTATTCTACGATTCACTGATCGATACAGCCCGACGCTGTCTATTGGCTTGCTAGAGGGAAGAGTACAGGAGAAGAGGGAGAGAGTGGATATATCCCCATACGTCACGAAAACCGTAAAGTTTTGAAAATTGAAATTTTTGATGGCGGTTAAAGTTTTTCAGTGGTCTTACGGATAGAATATTTGATTCCAATGATAAAAAAAATTCATGCAAGAGACCTATTGGTATCACATACAAATGGTTGAACAATTCTTTTCCGGCTGATTTAAAGATTGATAATCGATCTGGCCTATATAGAATATGTTCCATGAACCAAATTGGTTATTTCGGTTACTCGTTTCCCATTCCGTTGATATGAATGCTCGGATGGTTTCTGTAAAAGTTTATTCACGGAACTTGGTAGCTGAAAAACCGTTAGATTTTCTGTCACCACAACAACCATCGATTTCTATCGTTATAAATAGCGCAACCACAACATGACGAAATTGTTCTTGAGTTTTTCTTCCGCACTGGTAGAACATTCTTAAAAGTTTTGTGTTTGCAACTTGGCTCTGTTATCAAGCTTCATATTATGAAATAATGTCATATATCTATTTTTTATTCCAGACTAGTTATGAAGTGGCAAAAAATACCATGTACGTATTGACAGGAAAAAATATTGAGAGTGGCAAACTCTATTTTCGATGTAGACCTAATTTTGAACCCCCCAAAGTTGACAATGCAGAATTCCGAAGGAGTATATGGAACAAGAGCCTGACAATAGTTGGATTGAGTCGTGATGAAATATTGAATTGAGATAAGACTGAAATCAACATAGTTTGTATAACTTTGTATGTTATGATTGAAAGAGGTTGCAAGTTGACCTCAAAGATGGCTGGAATGAGTCAAAATAGCGGTGCAACTTCCTCTTCTTGAAGGGTTTCGTCATTTTGTAAACTGTTATGATATCAAATAAATCAGCGGAAATCGAGTTGTTTTAATTTCGTAACTTGGTATGATACTTCCCAAAGTCATAGGACATTTGATTTGTAGGAAGTCCTTTGCATTTATAGAAACCTGTTAACGGTCATCCGCGAGTAAATGTACATCGTTTGATGCCAAAAAACAACATATAAATATAAGCTTAGACTATTGATTTCTAAGGTAGAGCGTTATTTATGGATTTTGGCAGATCATTTGGATGCCTTTAACTCGTGAACCATTCAACGTATTCGCTTCAAACTTGGCAGGTATTGTCATCTCAGGCCATCAAACTGTTCATATGAGCCATACCGAAATGGTACCGACCAGGACTAGGAAATTTCGATTTATGATTGCTGGTCTGATAAAACACTTTGTATATAGAATATCAATTTGTCATCTAATTCTGCATTGGTTTTTCTTATGAATACTATTTTTTACGTGAATGGCACACAAACCGTTAATTTTTTTTCGATCGAAAATAATTGAACGCTCATGATTTTTGAGATTGATCAATTTTCGTACATTTTTTGATGGCTCTAACTTCTGAACCGTTTAATTAATTCTCTTCAAATTTGGCGAGTATTATTGTCATCTTAGGCCATCAGAATGTCCATATATGAATCATATCGAAATACTACCGACCAGGACTCGGAAATTTCGATTTACCCCCAGGTCTCATGAAACACCCTGTAGAGGGAATATAAATTTGTCGGTAATATTATCTTATTCTGCATAGATTTTTCTTTTCAATCCGGTTTCCACGTGAACGGCACAAAAACCCTTCATTTTTCTTCTAGAAAAAAACGCTGCGAATTTTACACAAGGGTTTATTATTTTTTCAGTTAAATAACCCAATAACATTGATATCTTAAATAAAACTTATACAGCGTGCCAAAAAAGTAAAATTACTCGTCAATAATGAGTGTACGAAGAACTATAAAGGAATATCCTCGCACCCGTCGATTTTTGATTTCAAAACCAATTTGTCCTGTGCTTTTTTGAATTTGATATTTCTCAATTCACTACTTTATTTTTTCAACTGGAAATATATGGATTGTAATACATCAAATGAAAGGTTATTTGATCACCTATTCAGCGATGTGGCTTGAAGGAGAATTCCTTGTGCTGTTTCTCATTGAAAAACCAGGAAATAATTTAGAATTTTCAGTTAGGGGTAATCAGACAATTATTCTTTTATTAATTAATAATGACAATTATAATAATTATTATATAATATATTTATTCAATCAAAAGCTTATTGAAATACAATAAGGTTGGTTTCGTAAAAACAGAGTACAGAACTCAAAACAATTCACTTTTACAAAAACCAAAAAATTCACTCTAAGGATATAGTTCACAGTCAACAATTGCATTAAACAAAGTAATTTTGAAAACTTCCAGATTCCTAAACCTAATTTCCTAAACCCTTGGGGTAGAGCATTAAATAGCCTTAGGCTCATGTACAAGCGCGACTTTTCTATCAAGGTTGAAGTGTGACATGGGTAGAAGTATGTGTATCTGTGCGCCTAATGTTGTTACAGTTTAAATATTGTTGGAAGTATCTTCATGAAAACGAGTACCCCATATACGTAAAGACCACATGATGTTAAAAATTTGTTCTCTTTAGAATGCCCCCAGATTCTCTAAAACCCAACTTCAGTATAATTCTCAAAATGAATTTTTGCCTCAGAAACACCTTATTACTGAGTCATCGAATGCCTTTTTATACGATTTATCAGATGCAATATTTTTCCGAAAAAAAACTGTTGAGGTTTAAGGGTATTAACCCCCAACTCTAAAATTACATGCATTTTCTCAAATATCGAAAATAGAAATCGGCGGGTAGGAGGACATTTTTCAATATCTATTATTTTAAGAATAAGAATCTGACACCAATCACAAATTGTTAATTTTCTAATGAAAAAATTGCTTAACAAAGTCTTTTTCAGTCACGCCACTCAATATGCAATGGAATGTACTTCCATTTGATATATCAAAATCCATATATTACCATTTGAAAAAAAACAGTATGGGGGTGTGGAGCGTAAAGGGTGGGAGATTTCGAATTGAAAAAAACATAGGGAGACCTGCTTTCGGAATAACAAATCCTTGGATCCATGGATTTTCCTTAATAATAATTATTAAAACAGCAATGGTCTGATTGCAGTACTCTCCAATCACAAATTGTGAAGTTATTCCTAATTTTTTATTGAAAAACGGCACGACAAATTCTTTTTTTAGTCGAATCGCTACGTAGGTTATCAAATTACCTTTCATTTGATGTATTACAACCCATATATTCCAATTTGAAAAAATAAAGCAGTGGGGTGGTTGGGGGAGAGACATATCAAATTCAAAGAAACACAGGATAAATTGCCTTCAGAATTCGAAATCGACGGGTGCGAGGATTTTCCTCAATAATTCTTCGTTCAAAAATTATTGACGAGTCACGTTACTTTTTTGGCACGCTGTATACTATTCATATCTCATGGGTTTTTCACCCCAAAATTCGATGCGTTTTTCTTTATACCTCAGGAACCACTGGTCGGAAATCATTCGGGTGAACATTTTTAGGTTGAGTCATGCAACAATAATAAATATTGAAAGTTTCATGAATATTCGGTAGTAAGTTTCTGAAAAATATTTTTTTTTCCTCCAATCCCCAATTCTGAGCCCTTAAGGTACACCCATCCTGCTGAAAAACTTGGAGGATCAGTACCTTCTGAGAAAAGCCCCGGACAACGGACGGCGTACGGCGGACGGCGGACGGACGGATTTTTTTTTATTCGTTTATTGAAATCTACATACTCCAAAACGTAAACTGCGAAATTTTCAGGGGGGGTTGAACATTTTTTTTTTGTTGGTCGATCACTAAGGTTTATTATTTGATTTTACCAAATGAAATAATAAACCAAAATTTAACGCTTATGATTTTTGAGAGCAGAGAGCGGGCCACATCTTTGAATGTTTGAGGGTTTGGAACTGCTCTATCAGGATATTATCTTCAATATTCTCTCATCGTTGCTCGTCCATTCGGATTCACTATTTGGTGCTTCGTGATTGAGCCCCAAACTTACTCTACAAATAACAATTTCCTAATTCGCAGATATGCCTAACGGCCGACTGTAAACACAATGCCCTTCGAAAGAGACACCTAAGAAACTCGATATTTGTAGAGTAGGTTTGGACCTTAATGATTCCGCAGATATACCAATTAAAAATTTTATTCTCCCAATATTTCCAAAATAACATACAAGATCGATTTGAAATCCAATACTTTATCGAAAAATGACAGTTCGGAGGTTCATACAGAATTTCAAAAGGATCAGAAGATCACAGAATATTGATTTTTTTTCAAAATGTTCACGATCTACGCTCATCACGAAATTTTGCACGAAGTTGTCAATCAGCATTGTCAAACTAGCTGCCAAGTTTCATCATGATTGAATTTGTGATTTTTAAGTTGAGGTACATCAATACCGGAAAAACTACTAAATGCGACATATTTGTTTCAAATATCCCTGGAAATATGAAATATGAGGCTCAAAGTCCGCGCTAAATTTATTTAAAATATGATAAACAGTTTCCGAAAAAAAAAATTTTTCGAAAAAAATTATGTCAACTAAATTTCGCGAAAAGTTGCGCGTCGTTATACTTCAACCAACTGCCAAGTTTTGATTCAAACGTTTCGTTGCCCATTAACGAACTTAACCGCTGCATCCTGATGCTCGACTGATCTGAAACTCGCTGATCGTTTTGCTCCACAGTTCTCGTGTCCTCGGACGGACGGCCGGACAGAATTGATTTTGACACAGGATTCCTTAGCAGCGAGTCCAACCTAGTTTCTTTTCATTTTCGACAAGAATTACATTTGGACAAAACGAGAGCACGCTGTTTTTTGAACATGCGAGCAAAAAAATCATCATCTTTTATTCACTGTTTCGAAAGATAGATATTTCAAATTGTTCCTGATCACGCAAGAAGCCAAAAAAATCAAGACTGTCATCACACAAATTCACAACATCACAGTGTATGTAGTTGCAATTAGACTACAAAGGATATAACTATGGTTAATTTGCGAATCAAACAGTATTTTGTGTATTCAGATAATTCTATTCATGCGGACATACTCGTAATATTCAACAAGGTTGAGCTATTATCTAATTTTCGTTTAATTGTGTGTTTGAATCTACTGATTCCAAGATAAAATGATCTACTGTTTCCTCCAAATGTTCTTGACATTCAAGAAGTGCAATTACATAATTTTTCAAGAATTTCTCTTGTTTACCAGTAGAAAAACCTTATAATCAAACAAATTATACATCTGATATATTGAACTGCGGCATTGGTATATTACGCGCTTGTTCTGGGGGACAACGCGTTATTGTTTCGCCACAATTTCTGTAATTTTCGAATTTTGAGCCGAAAAAGGTCTCAAATCCGTGGCCAAATTTATTTCTGTCCGTCGTGCCGTATGTGCACTAACTTTCGAATTGAAGGATCTAGCGACTTGAAATTGTCAGATTAGGTTGATATCTGAAATCGGTGGAATAGTTTCAGAGCTGGGATCATTTGAAATTTTGAGGTTAACTCCGTGATATCTCTTGTACTTATTTGATGAAATTAAAAAATTTTTATATAGTTAAAAAATAACAACGCGCAACTCAGTGCAAAAATTCGTGTTGATCCAGTAGTCACCACACAGAGAATAGTGAAAATAGGATAGCCAAATCTTTCCATCCGGAAGTGAAGATGCTTGTGGCAGGGCCAATACGTGAATAGTTGACTGCTTTGGTAGCGAATTTAGACAGTCGGGTAAGCGCTGCTGACCTCAAGTCAGTGCTTTTCTGAATTTTACCTCCTAAAGTTGAAACGTACACGATTCAACTTACTGTGTAAATATATAAATACAGGGTGAGTCAATAGTGCTACATCTGTAGATAACTCTTGGAAAAATTGGGAGAGGAGACCGTGGTGAAACATGAAACCACTCTATGTTTTCATATGAGAATGCCCAATTTTATCATATTCATTATATTCATGAAATTCTGATTCATGAATAACCCTCTTTTTATCATTTAACTGTAGAAGTTTCTGAGTTAGGCCAATATTTTCGACAAATATTTACGAAAGTTTTTAACTGGGGATCATATTTTGAAAACCGTACGAGATAATTGCAGGATTTCCTTTTGACGAATTCTCAAAAAGTGGTGGTCCGAATGACTTTGCGATTTTTAGGAAATGACCTCACGAAAACTACAATAAGTCTGTTTTTTGGAATGGCAAACACTGATTTTTTGTCTGGAGTATACCCTAGCGTTATCACTTCGTCACAATGTCTATAATTCCCGAATTTTTCCCTGAAAATGGTCTCAATAGACCAAGTTATACTCACTGATGAAAAATTCTTGGTCAAATTGAATTATGTCCATCCAGTCGTATGTGTTCTAACTCCCGAAAGAAAGCAAATAACGACTTGAAATTTACAGGTTAGGTTTGGAGTTTGAATATCTCAGTTGAGTTCGTTAATGGGCAAAATCAACCAAACGTTTTCAGAGTTATGTTTCTTCGAAATTTTGATGTTATAGTTCCTCGATATCTCAAGAAGTACCGATGCGATTAGTTGAAACCTAGTAACTAATTAAAGGAACCCAACGTGCAACTTGGTGCGGCATTTAATATGGATTTAGTTGTCAGAAAATATGTAAGAAATTTGTTCTCAAAAATTCAACGAGCATTTTCAAACTAGGTGTCAAGTTCCATCATGATTGAATCAGTATTTTTTGAGTTATACCGAAAGAACAACGATTTCAAGAGAGATATCACGAAATTTAACATATTTCTTCCTAATATCTTCGAAAGTAATAACCGTATCGAATTGAAATTTGGTACACTGCTGTGAAATATAGAGATTCAATCCTGAATATGATGCATAAATCCCGAAAAGAAAAATTTTCGAGAAATTTTTTTTTCAATCAAATGACAATACTATGTTAACAAAATTTCGCTAGAAGTTGCGCGTCATTATGCTTTATCTAACCACTAAGTTTCAATTCAACCGCTCCAGTTATTCCTGAAATATTAGGGAAATACCCTCAAAACTTCTCCGAAACCTCCGAAACCATTCGGCCGATTTGGCCCACTTACAAGCCTAACCGTGGCATTCTGATGTGCAAACTACCCTGAAGTTTCAAGTCGCTAGTTTGATCTGTTCCACAGTCATTGTGTCCACGGCCGGATGGCCGGACGGATTTAATCGATTTTGACACCGGATTCGTCATCAGTGAGTCCAACCTAGTCGTTCGAGACCATTTTCGGCGAAAAATTAAAAAATTACAAACATTTGGACCAAACGATAGCACGCTGTTCGTTCGAACATGCACGCAAAAATAAAGACAACCTACTAGGGTATAGTCCAGACAAAAAATCCAGAGTATTTGTGTAAGATTAGTTTTAAAAATCGCAGTGTCTTTCGGACCACTGTAGAGGCATTCGTAGATTTGCAGCAATTTTGAGCATTCAATTGAAAAATCGTTCAATTATCCCTAAGGGTTTTCAAGAGATGATCCCCAGTTTGAACCTCAATAAACATGACATTTGTCGAAAAAAAATTCCTATGTCAAAAAGTACCACATAAAAATGATGAGGAGTGGGGAATTTTCAAATCATCATTAATGAAGATTATGATTATATCTAATATAGATATAATTGGGTATTTTCATTTGAAAAAACGAAGTGGTATCATATTTCACCACTTTCGAACTAGCCTGTAGACAGAAGAGTCAAAAATAATTTAAACTTATGCCCTGAGGACTGTCGATTACTTCAAAATTTTAATCATTCTCCAAGCCCAATTATCGACCTATGAAGCAACATTGACTCAGCCTGTATAACCAATCACGATCATTTTTCCTGAACTCTTTCTCAAGGAACCATCATACATATCTACCCTGTCATCGTACGTTGAGAGAGGAGGCATTTCTTAATAAAACATTTGTGGCTTCTGTTGAAACACATTGATGCTCTCATATATGTTTTTGATTACGCTCTGTATTTTCCATTTAGAGTTTCATGTATTCCAAAGTACTGCAGCTCAAACTCCCATGAAAAGATTTTGTCAGCGATGGAGTAAAAAAGTTACAAATAATTGGTAACTTTTTAGCAAGCACAATGTCCAATTGACCGAGAAGTTCCTATCACGTGGGGCCCCCTCCAGATGATAACAGGGGAATTTAATAGACTTATGAAATAATCCATGTAGTACATAGTGACTCAACGTTAAGCATGCAGAAATGCGGATCACCACCAGAGTGCTACTCTTAAAGACTTCAAGGGTTTGAAGTTTATGGTCGATGAAGCAGAACAAGTTAGGAACCACGTAACGATGAGGGGTAGTGTTGTTGAAGCCACCCAAGTGTTCCAAGAAAAAGACAAGATCTACAATTTTTTTCTGGCAGTGTTAGATTATTTGTTTTCCGCATTTGTGATCACCCCCTGTGTTGTGGGGTGTTGGAGAAGCCAATGGGAGTTGATGGATATCCATTGTTACCCTGACGATCATGTTCTGAGTGCGTCCATTTCTACGGCCATCGGATTTTTCGGGAATTTATTCTTGAACTTTATCCAGAAACCAATGGATCAAACATTCCACCCTGACACTAATAGAGTGTTGTATTATGTTGTGTCAAGAACCTATTCGATATTTTACGCATTTGTTTGTGTTAACTGGTTTAGGGGAGTCTGGCAATTGCTTGATCTCTTCACACCTGGTGATCTGTTGACAGTGTCGGCGACCACAGCTGGCGCTATGCTGATCTTGGCTTTATTCAGAAGTTTGAGGAATATTTCCTCACCCCCTCTAGTTGTGGCAACTGACGAAAGACAGGGATATTTCCAAGTGTTGACCATGTTCAGAACCTCGGTGAGTTAATCATTCAACATATTCAATTTTGTAACCGCAAGCTTAGGGAAAGAGTCTTAAAATTCTTGAGCAAAGGAGATAGAGCAACTGAAGAAATTTCCAAAACACTCTTATGCATACAGTGATAGTTTCCGAGGCATACTTTTTTTGTCAACCCTTTTTGGCACTCATGTTCTGGGTTTTGTCCGAATGTCTGTTATTTTCGATTTTTTCTGGAAAACGGTCTTGAATGACCCAATTGGACTCTCTGATGACGAATCACACGATATCAAAATTATTTCTAACCGACCCGGAAGCACGATTAAGTGTGTACGGAAAATCTTATCGACCTCAAAACTTTCAGGGTAGGTTGCAATTTAAAATTTGACGGTTAAATTTGTCAATGGTTCAAATCAACCCAACGGATTCGGAGTTGAAATCATCTTCCTCAATATTTCAGAAAGTACTGCAGAGAGTGGATTGAAACTTGGTTGTTGGTTGAACATTGAACGCACAACTTCCGAATTTCGATTTCGAATTTTGGGGATCAATATTTGAACAACCATCCATCAGATTTGAAAAAAATTTGCGCACACATGGAACTATATATTTCACAACAGTGTACCGGGTTTTATACTTATCAGATTTAAATTTTCGGAGATATTGAAAAAAAATTCGTAAAATTTCCTGGATTTTATCTCGGTGTCGTTGTTATCATGATAAAATTGGCAACTAGTATGGAAATGCTTATGCTCAACTTTAACAGACTTTTTTGATGATCATGTCATTAAAACAATTCGTCAAACAATTTTAAGACCTGTTTTCAAATATTCTATATTCAGCGATTATCTAATGATATCCTCACAAGAATCTGCATGAACCTTCAATCTGTCATTTTTCAATCGAGTAGTGGTTTCAAATTAGATCTAATCTGTATTTTCAGATTTATCAGGAAAATAAATTTTGAATAGAGTTTCTCTGAGGAATCGTACTCATATATCGTAATCAAGGTCAAGACCTACTATAAGAATATCTAGTTTCTAAGTTGGTTCTTCCGGAAGCTATTGTCCTCACGGCCGATCGTAAACACAATAACTGTGCTTGAACTTATAAGTTATTTTGTTTACAATCGAACAATATTCCCACGATTTCTAGCATCTGCTTTGGCAACGAATTCGATCATGCGCTGACTGAATTTTTACAAGAAATTATTGGTCAGAGCGATTGGAGTTTATATGATGAATACTGAATATCTCCTTCCAGACAAACACTCTTGAGTTAATCGGATATTATTACATACAGAAAAAATTTGCAAACCAAAGTGATTTGAACAAAATGAAAGATTTCAAAAAAAATTAAAATTCAAACTGAGTATTTACTCAGCAAATTTCTTCGAACCTTCTCTACTCTACTCAAAATCTATTGTTTCAAACGAACTTTGTCTTGAAAACTTCATTTGAAAGAATATCAGTGTAATATAATAATAATATAATAATTTATTTCCGAATGCTCAAGGTTACAAACTAAATAATACATAAAAATTCATTTTCCTCAAGACAATCTCCATAAAGCATTTGAATCCAGGTAAAATTCATACAAACAGTTCTGAAATTTGTTTTTTTTCCCAATAGTAAATAAGTTTGTCACCTAAACTGGTAATTAGTGTGTGACAAACTTCCAAGATTTAAAAAGGGTTATGTAAATCGCTGTCAGAGCAAACTGAAAATAAAAACGAATCCCAAATACAAAATCACCAAGCAACCGAAAAATAGAAAACGAGTCGTATTAATAGAGTGGTTTTACCTCTATATCAAAAACTGCGAAGAAGAATCGAGACCAGAAAAAAACAAAAAGAAACATAGTGCGTTTATATGAAAAATTCACTCAAAAATTCTTAAGAATATTTCACCATTTGAATGAACATATTCTCTGACTTTCACTTTGAAAGATTTAGAAAGAGCCAGTAGGACAATTTCTCTGGGTAATACAACTTTGGAGCATAATAGAGAATACTCTTTTATGTAAAATTCTTCATGTAAAAGAAGATTTCGAGGTGATAAACTTGTCTAGTTTTGTAATGCAACATTTGGCGATCACATCTTCTCGAAATCCATAATATTGACTGACATATATATGAAGTTTTCTTATAGTTAGAATACCACTGAAAGAATGAATTCAATACTTCATTTAGTTCTCGACTATCATCAGTTTTCGAAATGTCAATCTCCCCGCACGATACAGTGTGAGAGTGAACGCTATTATGGCATTTCATCAAACATTAATTTTGGTCTTTTGCCTGAACAAAGCTTCACGAGTATTGCCAACCTAGTGACTGATATATTGCCTGCCATGTAGTCCGGTCAAAGATATATTTTTTTTAAGTGGTATATATCAAGAATACTGAAAACAATTGATGTATCCTGTTCTGATTGTGCTAGCAGGATATTTATTTTTTATATTGAAGAAATATTTAAAAATTGCAATCATTCAAGTGATTGATAATAAGCAATGTTTCCCTATACCTATGCTGAATAATTCACTGAATGTCAACTGATTTTCCTTAATATAAACACAATATTTCCTTACTATTTTATGTTTTCATAAGTCAAGTGAGAAAAGGAAACTTTACATCCTGGATTGTATATTTTCGACTGCTGGAATTGGCACCTTAGGAGTTTCAGCTTGGAGGGGTGGATTCCAGCTACTGGACCTGCTCATTTTTCCTGAAAACAGACTACTTTCCTATTGGGTAACTCTGGTGAGAACTAAATTTTCATGATCTTGAATCAATAATCAATTTTCTTGATCTTTATTGACCAATTCATTGTTACTCAATATCCCCTTTATGTATTCGTCATAACGTCATAAGTAAGCAGGTGTAGGTTGGGAACATATTCATTTTCTCTAATTTTATCCAATTTGGATGAATAGATGAAGCAGGTCAAGTCTTATTTTCAAATATATTCAACTCGATAGCTATCAGAAGGTGAATACACAGTGGGTGATGTTATCTGTATTTTTATAATGAAAACATGATACCTTTTTTGATAAGCCCTTTAGTTGTCTATCTCTCATAGAATTTGCAATTGACTTTATATTGGTTGAGCCAGGAGTAAACAATTGCAAAATGTATTTTTTCAACGGGCCAGAACTGTTTCATGAAACTGGAATCGAACGAAATACATCGTCGTAAGAAATATTCCTCTTTCAAAAAGAATTCTTTCAACAAAAATTTCAGTATTCTGAGTTGTGCTTTACAATACTCGTAATCAAATAAAAGTGACCAAGTCACAGGTTTCATGAAAGATATAACATGGATGGTCACAACATATACAGTAAACAAAATCATGTCTTTTCACAAAATAAAACTCACAGAGCAGTCTTCCTTTATTTTACAATAAATCGTCAGAAAAATGATATTTCGAGTTAAATTCAAATTCAATACAAATTTCTAGTAAAGTATGTATGCTATGAGTTATTGGATAAGCCTACATCGTAGCAATGAGAAAACATTGTAGGTAATACAAGGATACGAATGATGTATCGACAAAACACAGATAGTATTATGAAAGATAACAAACAGTACACATAAACGAAAGACATATAGCAGGCTCAAAATATAATGGATGACAATAGACTCGAACAATCAAATTCAACCTGATCACTGATACCAACATGTGAAAAGATTTAGAATTCCCACCATGTTGATTTTAGGGCATTCGGGGAAAAATGTTACGAATGTCCATATTTTTCGATATTAAAATTATCGTGACTCAATTCTCGTTTATGGTAAGCCTATGTAGAATGGGTTCTGAGAGTGACAGTGTCTCGACACTTAAGTAGCGTAGCTGAAATATTCTGTTATGTTTTCCTGTTTGAAATCGATCAGAGCTTGAAGCATAAAAAAGTAAGCATTTCATAATGAAAGGTGATGTGTCTCAGCTTCATTTCTTCACTGGCTTATTCGGACTGAAAAAATAGTTTGTCGTTATGCTAGATTCCTCTCATGGGCATTTTTATAATATAATTCCGAAGAATATCTGCAGTAGAAGTCATTTTCGAATTTTCTTTTTCATGTTCACCCTATAGAACGTACAGTTCAAACGGACCTATGATAGGTAGATATCTTCGAGGCCTTTCAAATAGGTTTTGACATGGCACATAAATCCATTCAGAAAAAAATCCGTGGCGTTATATCTTTGTCTCCCGGATATGAGCATATTGGAAAGAAAAATTGATCTGTCTCAGAATGATTATGCTCAATTTTTCACTCCTGATCATTCCGAATTTTGAGTTTTGAAAGTGATTTTTCCTTGATAGAAGGTTGATACTTTCAGAATGAAGAATATTGTACGAATGTATTCATTCAAAAGTAGCAAACTAAAATATCCCTGAATCACCGAAAAATCGATTCAAATACCCTAATAATTATTAATGTTTTCAAGGAAGTTATTTCTCTTTTGATTCCTCACGTTTCAAATTTTACAGCTCTTCGGCTACATGGTAGTCACTATGGCTTTCTTATTGCAAACAATTGTCAGATGGATATGTAAACACTTGAAAATACTAGCCAGGCTCATATTTGGAGATATATTCATTATTTTTTCTGCTGTTGGTACAATCAACATTTGGAGGGGTATGTGGGATCTTTTGGACTATTACTTTTTGCCAGGTAAGAATGAATAATTTGAACCATTAAATTACTTTCTCAACACTAAAAAACCTTCATGAAAAAACGCAATCCCATTTCGCTCGTCCAAGACTATTCTGTGTGAGATGATGTATAGGGTGAAGGATAAGGCCAAAAAACATCGACAAAAAGCAATTAGTGTGCTTCGAACAGATCCTTAGAGTGAGAGAATTGGATGTGAAATATGTGTATTTACACTTTTCTCTATTGGGTTGAAAATTCTGAGTGACGTTATGACGCTAATATAGTCATGAGCCAACACCCATCATTCTTACTACTCATACAATACCCAAAAGCTCTGAGAGGTATCATCTAGCTGCGCAGGTCCTTGAAGGTGAAGATAACATTATAATATGGATATTCGCTTATCACTTTAAAAAGACTATATGAGGCGTTGAAATAGTGACATCTAATTTGGGGCAATATAACAGAATATGTATATTCATAGACATATCATATAGTTTAACTGTCCATGATATATTCGTACTGAACGGAATAAATATCATCAATATGACCTCACCTAAGCTCCCTCTGCTAAAACTCTCCTTTACTCAGTGACGTTGTGTTACACCCAGATACAATAATTACGTGAATTTCACTTTTTGTCAATGTGGTAGTCTTATATCAAGAATGAAACGATAATATTAACATTCCATTAACATTAAAGCAGAAAAAAAATTATAATGCGTTTAACGACCTCACAGCTGAATACACTCTTGTTCACGTCTACGCATAGACGAAACAAGATGGTCTATGTCTGTTTGTGACAATTCGTTCCAAGCAACTTCATGAATTAACTGGGCCAAAACCTTGATGTCAGCTTCTTCTTAGACAAAGACCATAGTTCGACGAGCAATATGGGGACGTTCAATATATCGTGCTGAAAGTGCTTGTCTGAACAACAATTTATAGAAGGCAGTATAGTGGACTGTAGAACGTCGACAACATAAACTTCAGGTGTCAAGCTCCCTCGAATAAACAGAAATGGTGATAGGCTACCAAAGGTAAAAGCCAACCAAACCATAACTTCAGGAGACCTGTGGACATGCCTCTCAACAGGAAACGCACTATCAAGTCGTTCTCCATGTCAGCCTCTTACTACCCTTAGCCTTACTACCATCGTGCATACTCGGAATTGATGATCATATTCTGCCACAAATTAGGTCCAAAAGATATCGAAGCATTCTGCCTCCCCTGCTGCCTTTCTCTACACCAGTTGTTGGTGGCAGTTGAATGTTTTTTTACTTCGAACTTTATAAAGGGTGTTTTTTTCAGAGGTATAGAACTGTAGACAGGAAAAAAACAAGGATGAATTTCCAAAATAAACATGAAATTGACTTCATTCAAAAGATAATCTTTAGGCATTTCAATTTGAATATAATTTCTGTCATATGACCGTCAAAGCTGGCTCAGACGTAATCTAATCTGGAGGTCCAATTTTCAATCACTTTTTCTAACATTTGTGGCCGTATATCGGCAATAACGCGGCGAATATTGTTCACCAAATGGTCGATCGTTTCGGGCTTATCAGCGTAGAATAGCGACTTCACATATCCCCACAGAAAATAGTCCAACGGCGTTAAATCGCACGATCTTGGAGGCCAATTAACGGGCCCGGAACGTGAAATTTGCTTATCAAACGTTTCCTCCAATGAATCACTTGTGACTCGAGCTGTGTGACATGTTGTGCCGTCTTGTTGAAACTACAGCTGCTGCACATCAAGGTTGTTGTCAATTGAGTAACGAAAAAGTCAGTTATATCGACTGTAACGTTCTGGCCAGCATCGTCTCTAAAGAAGTACGGCCCAATGATTCCACCAGCTCATATAAAGCACACCGAACAGTCAGTTTTTCTGGATGTAATGGTATCTCAACATACACTTGAGGATTATCTGCACCCCAGAAATGGCAGTTTCATTCATTGATGTAGCCATTCAACCAAAAGTGAGCTTCATCGCTAAACAAAATTCTCTCACGAAAATCTGGATCAACGGCAGTCTTATTTTGGGCTCATTCGCCGAATCTATGCTTTGTAAGGTGATCGTGTGGCTTCCAATGCTTGCAAGAGTTGGATTTTGTAAGCACGCAAACCAAGATATTTTCGCAAAATAGTCCATAAAGTGCTTGGACACATATCCATTGCCGGAAAAGAGTTTTCAAATTCCAATCACGTATATTTTACTTATTGAATGGATATCAGGACATCTGAACAATCTGCTCTGATATATGAGATTATCTCTTAATAATAGATTGAGCTACTGTTTGACACATCAACGTGGATTATTTGAACATTAAATTTGAATTTGTCGAATTTCGATTTCGTATTTTCCTGAATTTGTTTTTGTTTTCCAAGTAATAACTTTCGTTGGATTTATGTTATTTTCAAACTAGTTATGGCGCAAACGAACCTAAATACTAATAATCACAGAGGCTAAATTTTGTTCATTCATAGTGGCAAATGAGTTTCCAGCATAAAATCGAAAATAAAATTGTCGTGTTTATATTTCACCGGTATGGGACCCTAGTCTTGAATGTGATGGAATGAACTTCTCTAGCATTCCATCAAAAATGCAACGCGATTCCTTGGCAACAGCGTCGACACACCTATTTTCTCCCTTCCCCGATTCAAGAATAGGGTCCATGGTCTAAAGCATCTCACGTTTTACGTGCAACTGATTCGATCCATGAGTAGCATGGCACTACAGAGCCTGCCCTAGAGCCTTCCTGCTTTGTCAAGGGAAGTGTCGTTTTTTAGATATAGCATTCCATTGACCCACGTCTAGGTTAACGTTGATTTTCGAATCTTTCTGGCTGTATTTTCAAGACCTGTATGTTTGCTAGGTATCTTCTTGGTATTCTGCATTGGTTCCCCACCTAAATGGGAACAAGGAACAAACATAAAATGGGGGAGCACTTTTATTCTGAAAAAGTACTATTTAGTATGAGAATGCAATTAGGAATCAACATAAACACAAGAACGAATTGTCATCAATAATTCCAGTGTGTAGTTTCACGGTATTACAGATCATCAGCACGACTCACCCTGGCCGTCAACGGAAAAGTTCTATGTACTAAAGCCCTATTGTATGGCACCTTCGTCAACGAAGTTGCACTATCGCCACCTAAGGAGAACTGTACGAACTCTCACCCCTCTGAGATGAATAAAACTGGAGGTCATGATCATACATAAGGTACAGGCCAAAGTGCACGCGAGATTGCGATTTCGCGAGTGTGCTCTTCACTTCGTGATAAAACTGTAAGCACTAAATGAAGTATTCTTGGGTTATAGCTATGCTCAAAACTAATAGGACCACCTCTCGCAATGCCATCGCCCATATTGTGAAAAGAAATTTTTCGAAAGTGACAGGTTGACTCGCTATATCGCAATCTCGCGTGTACTATGGCCGAACCTTAAGTCGTGTTAGCGAGCTATGACTTCAGGTTGGCAGATCGATGCTGCCCAAAAGCATTCTTAAGGGTTTCCAGAGATGACGTAAGGGAAATTTTGGTTACAAAGCTTATAGGTATTCAAAAAAACTTTTGTACCTACAACTGTTTCGGTATCGGCCAAGCTGAGTCGTGATACATTGGTAAGTCCGTGAAAGTGCAGTACAAGAATTTCATGAACGATACTTCCTCTTAGTACTTGTGGGAGTAGTGTGACTAGCACAGAACAAGGTGGAATATCGGTTGACTCATTGACGAGAATTCTTCCTTAAGTAATGTTTGATCTGGACCTCTGTGAACTTCGTATACCCTGTTTTCTCTATTATACCTCTTTCAAAACTTGATATTTGTGCAGACATCCATGACTATTGTTACAATCATTTTCTTATAGAATTTCGTTTCCAGAACAACGAGAACTGAGCTGCTGGCTTGTATATTGGATTTCCCTAATCCTCCTTATAATCCTAGGATGCTCTAATTCCTTGTTGGTCAGGGGTGTCTTCATTGACTCTGAAGAACCAGGAGGTGACAGTATGATTTTTCCATGTCATTACATCAGGAATAAATTATCCAAACAAAGGGGCAAGAAGAACTTGGCCGTATTAAATCAAATGGCCCGATCAAATGCCGAAATGGATGATAAATGCACTCAAGAAAACCACAATTCAAGCTATGTTCATTGTGTACAAACTAAGGAATTCAGTGTTTAGTGAAAAGAATAACAGTTAAGTGCACTCTAAAAGTTCGAAAATTCTAGTCATAATAATACTGCGAACTAGAAACAAGGCCAGTAGATGGCTCCATGAAAATAAACTACTTCTTGTAATTACAGTTTAATGATACAAGTGATATATTTATTTATAAGTAATATTTATATTGTACTGAATAAAATAATGTGACAAAGAATTGAGATCACATCATCCATCTTAATTAACCTTTTCGATATCATGTTTGTGACGCCACTGTTTAGGACAAGCATTGTGGCGGCATCTGTTGCATATTTACTCAATTATAAAGAGTGATTCATTTTATTACGACATCCGCCAAAAGAATACATCATCGAAAATTTGTGAATTATTTGGTTTGATATTTGTTCGCCTATGAACAGGGGAACAAAGTTGATTATTGGCATTCGAAGCTCATGTCTTCGTCAGCATTTGCAACACATTTTCGAAACCATAGAAAAGTATGGGATAGTATACTAACTTCATTTCGAACAAGTTTCAGAATTAACCCAAGGAAAGATTTAGATAGATAGTATGTAAGTGTTAGTGAATATTATTATCGTTAGTTTTATAATTAAATATTAAACCAATGCTTTTGTCGATGAACAAAATATATTTTTTTCGAGTAAGAGCTATAAATTTTTTTTGATACTTAACAATGTAGCATTTGTACAAATTTTACAGGATTAAAAAATTAGAAGAGGAAATGTACACGGGGCACCATAAATTTCCCGTACAATAAAGGATCACAGAGATTCGGCATATAGCTCTTGAAGTGAATATTAAACAACAATATTTCAAATTTCAATCGAAACTTCGTAGCTAGTTGTAGAAATTTTGCTAGGATTGCAATAGTGTAATTGTGGAAAAATTTTTCCCGAAAAATTGTATTTTTCAGAAACTATTCATCAGATTTGAATTCAGCACAAACCTTCGAGTGTTTCGATGTACATTTGTGAAGATTTGGGAAGAGAAATAAGTCGTATTTTGTGGCTATATAAAATTTGAGTTTTTCTCAATAGCTCAAAAATTACCAACTTAATCAGATTTATATCTCCTATAGTTATTTGCGATGCGCAACTCAACACAAAATTTCGAAGGGATCATACTAATGTAAAATTTGAAAAAATCAATTTTTAGCAAGAATCGTTCTAATTTCAATTTGACCAAATATTAATTTTCGGACATATAAGATATTTACTGGGTGTCGCTGATACGACGAAAATACCTGAAAAAATAGTAAGTTGATCATGATGAAACCTTGTAACTAAGTTTGTGCAGAATTTCGTGATGGCCGAATTTCGAAAATTCGGAATTTCGAATGGATATATGTGGGGTATTTTTGAGTGGATTCCACCAATCCTCGAGATTCTTTAGAAAAATATTGTGTTCACGATCAACGGCAAGGCAGGCTTTAAACACAATAGCATTTCAAAGAAACGACTAAGAGACTCGATAGTTGCCGAATAATTTTTTAGCTTAAGGATTCTTTAGATGAGGGTACCCATTAAAAATTTCATTTTCCAGCACATAAATCCAAAAATACATATAGAGTCGAATTCAAATCCAGTTATTCATTGAAAAATTACAGCTCAAAAGTTCATACAGAATGTAGTAGGACAATATATGATCATCAGAAGATCGAAAAAAATAATAGTAATTAAAAAAAAACGAAGGTGTCGGAGGCAATTCAAGTACGTTAATAGGTAACCGCTTTGAGCCTGGTAACGAATCTGAACAAGCACTTAAGAGAAAACAATACCACGTGGTAGTAAATTACTACGCTACACAGCCATATTTAAATGACCTCAAACCTGGCTTATATGTCAAGGTCAGGCCACTGGACCTACATGCTTATACGTTGCCCATAAGCGCGTGAAATATTAGAATTCGGAGAAATTTCGACGTTTAAAGAGAAAACGGGGTGTCGTTCCGCAGTATTTTTCGAATATTTTATTTTGGGATGTACTTAATTCTTTAGCGAGAATGCGCAAAGTCAGTTAGTTTTCAATTTTGGTTTATTATTTGATAAAATCAAATAATAAACCTTAGTGATCGACCAAAAAAAAAAAAAAATTACTCCCTCTGAAAATTTCACAGTTTACATTTTGAAGTATGTAGATTTGAATGAACTAATAAAAAAAATCCGTCCGTCCGCCGTCTGCCGTCCGCCGTCCGTTGTCCGGGGCTTTTCTCGGAAAGTAATGAACCGAAATCCGTGAAACTTGGTAGAAAAATTATGTGTCGCTCGGGATTGATCCTCCAAGCTTTTCAGCAGGATCGGTGTACCCTAAGGGCTTAAAATTGGGGGTTGGAGGGAAAAAAATTCTCGGAAACTTACCACCGAATTTTTGTGAAACTCTCAACGTTGATTACTGTTGCATAACTCAACTTAAAAATTTTCACCCGGATGATATCCGACCATTAGTCCCTGAGTTATAAAGAAAAATGCTGCAAATTTCCAATAATCCCGAGAATGAATCATCGCATTCGGTTCTAAGATTGGAATTCAGTGAAATAATCGGTTAACTTTTCATCCAGAATCATAAATCTGAAAGTAGAGGCAAAGATTGTTACCAAATTTTCAACATATATTGACAAATTTCTAATGGATTCGTTAATTATTTTATAAACACAATGTGCAAAGGCCCCATCGATGTTCTCGACAATTTCATAATCGTTAGTAGTTCAAATTTAATATTTTTGGAATTTCTTTCCTGATATCTGAAACATAACTACAAAAACTCGAATAGCAATTATTATTTATAGATATCACCCTGCGAATTACGGGATATAACCATAAATTATATTATATTCCGCAGGTTTCAACATCTGGTGGTCCGCAAACTACTTGAACGTTTTTACATTAAACAGACGTTGGGATTTGGCACCCTCTTAGTTGAGTGTATCTGACAACTATACGGAACGAAATTTCTCTTTTAGAATTATTCAGTCGAATTCAACCTTGAGAGGTTCACGATATATTTGATTTTTACAGAAAAGTTATTGAAAATAACTTTAGGTCTTCAGTTTGTGTATTGGATATTTTGTGAATCAAGTGAACTCTCATCGGATATATGCACTGGGAAAAAATTTTTTCAGATAAGTTGCACAGGAAGGGTGAGCTTTTTTTTTCATTTCATTGATATTTTTCAGAACAAAGTTGAATCTTAGTAGGAATAACATCCACACAGTTAATATTAGCGGAAAATCTTGAATTTTGTATTACGTATTTGTTGTTAATTTGAGAGTTTAAGTTAATTTTCCCGAAAGTTTCTCAAGAAATACTAACGCGATCAAATTGAAATATCGACGCTCAATTTAATGCATGATTTCGTGAGAATTGTATTAGAAAAAAATTGAATTTTTTCTCAACATTTTTTTCGGAAGCTATTCATTAAAGTTAGATAAAATTTGGTACAGGTCTTAGTCAACATTTTGAAATAGTGTTTCAAATTTCAGTTTGAACCATATTTATTTGCAGAGATATTGGCGAAAAATTTTGTGGCCATTTTAAATTTTGAGGTTATTTCTCTTACATGTCAAAAGGGGCAAACGCTTTCTGATTTGAATTTCATTTTTATTTGTGTTATACCGACACGCAATTTAATAAGTAATATCGTGAAGATCGTACTGGCAAAATATTAGTAAAAAATATTATTCGGAAATTTAACTTAACTTTAACGAAGGAAACAACATAGTGACTTGACCTTTGTAAAGTAGTTTTTTAAGAAAACTCAACACCAAGATAATTTTCATATTTTTAACTCCAATATTTCATAGGAAATGTGATTTGGAATAAAAAATATTTAAGATTTTTATGAATAACATCCTCTAGGCTTAATTTTAAAGTGATTCTTTCAATTCTTTCCAGCAAAATTTTCGTTATATGTTGATACCTCAGTGAATTGGTTAATCTACCATATTTCGGGAATATATTTAGATGAGACAGACATCATGGATACGGTAATTGATTATATCGATGACAGGACGGATAATTCTGATGATAAGTCGGACATAAAAACTCCATCTCATAGTAATACCACGGAATCACAAAAAAACACGGGAAACTCATTTCAATTAAAAAATGAGATAGTATTTAGTTTCCACAAAATATTTATTACGAGAATTCTGTCGCTTTAATATAGCTTCTTCGGGTATCTACATTTTACTGAGTGATGGTATGTAGGTTTAAGGTTTAAATATGGTCCGGAACGTGCCTAAATGATTATACAAAAGTGTAAAAGTGAGAGTAGGTATAAATTGGGTTTGCCACAGAGTTTTAAGGTTACAGAAAAATATTCAGTAGTGGAGAGCTATTCACATCTGTTTGTTCATTCAATAGGATGTTGCGGGTATTGTACCTATTGATTTTTAACGACTCTAGGAGTTATGTAGGTACTTTTGGTTTCGACGTGGATAATTTTGTAGTTACTATTGAATTAAAATATTTCACATGAATTTCTTCATGGAATTGTTTTTCGTTTTGTGAGAAACCAATGAGTTATAAATAATATATACGATTTATTTGAGATATCAATGGTATTGGGTTATTTAACTGAGAAAATAATAAACCCTTGTGTAAAATTTGCAGCGTTTTTCACTCCATTTCAGTTTTTATTATCCCGAAAATTCTTGAATATAAAAAAGTGGCAACATTGCGCATTCCTACGATTTTTTTTCTACCTTTTGCACCAAAAAATTTTGAAAAAATGAACTCTGGCCTCCAGAAATCACCCCGTTATATTCAAGGTATTGTTAGCTCTTAAGAGCTCATGCCTTGACTTCAACGCTCTTCTAGTGTTTCTGTGACTTCCGGTTTTACCGAAAATGGACGTTATTATCCATTTTCTTATACAAACTGTTGCTTATTTTTACATCTTCAAATTATGCATGGGATTCTGAGTGGAATATCGTTAAAACGAAAAGGAACTGATGCACGAAAAAAAATTGACTCAAAAAATTTTTGTCTGTTTTGGTTTATTATTTGATGAAATCAGGTTGGTACTCGAGAAATATCGGCAATGTCGAAATAATTCTCAGTGACGTTGCCAAATGCTAATGCAAATTTCTACTCTCAATCTCAACATTATCATCACGCTTGGAAACTAAAAATGCCGAAGGTAGTTTTGAAGGAGCATCAGAGACAAAGTATCAAGAAGTGCTATGTAGAATCGGAATCTGCTTCTTCTGATAGTAACCCTGATAATTCAGAATCAATGATTTATTACCCGCTATATCCAACATTTTCGACGTATGTGAGTGGAAACCAATTATATTTTATATGAATAGATATTTATTTAGCTGCCCATCACCACAATAAGAAAGATTTCAAGTGAAAGAGACGACAAAGAAGTTCCTTCTATTGGTGCAACCAAAAAGACACTGACTGAAGACTTTATTTTGAAAAAAGATCTGCAACGATAAATTTGGAATTAAAATTTGAAAAATGAACACTTTTCGATTGATACACTACTCACTTTTGCAAAGGAACATTTGAAATATAACGGAGGACGGACATCACTTTACAAAATTATAAAATCAATGGGTTACAAATACAAAAGGGTACATGAACGCAAAATTGTATGTGAAGAAGGACAAATCTCAGATTTGTGTAAATAAACATTTTGATAAATACTTAATGTAGAGAGGACAACGTTGCGTAGTTATCTGACAGGAAAATGACTATAACCTAACATTTTCAAAATGTACACGGTGGAATGTGTCAGAATGTCATGGCCAACCGGGATAGTTTATAAAATTGAATAGAGTATAAATACCATCTCCTTACAGTTGGGAAATCTTGACTTTTCCTCAAGGAATTTTGTATGAAGTGTCGAATTTTCCTAGCGATTTTGCGGAAAAATATATTTTGACTGACTGCAACCACATCCTTCAACCAATTCACGAAAATTGAAGAAAAAAGAATGAGCGAAAGGTTCGATATTCTCATTTCTCGTGATTGCTGTGTTCCAAACATAGCTGACTCAATGTATAATTGGGCAAAGTTCAAGATGATTAGAGAAAATTTCAATTTCTTCGCTTGTAGTTTGTTGGTCGACCAGAAAGCGGAAGGATTTAAGCGAATAATTGACCACATGCTTGATCTAAAATGTAACAATCTAATTTCATTAACTTATTAGCTAAAATATCCTGACCTAGAGAGAACCAGAGGACGGATGCGCGTTTCTGTTAATTCTAATCTGTTAATTGATAAATTTCATCCCGCAAATCAAATAAATGATTAAATTATGGACTCTATTGAAAACATACTTGATTAAAGGATGTTTGAGCTTTAGAATGTGTGGGAATGATTCGATTAGAATATAGAGTAATTGGAAGTTTCTTGCAAATCTTTCCAGAATTGTAACTATCGTTAACAGATTCCATCGCTAAATTTCTCATCAATAGGTGGTAGTCTGCTTCTAGAACACCTCTGTACTGCTAACAAAAACATTCTCTGTTCATCACGATGCATACAGGGTGTCTGCTTTAAAAAGTCCAAAACTCCAAGAAAAGATTCTATATGTGATTTCCAACAAAAAAAGTCATATAACACATGGTCGAAATATTGACGGTAATTCTTCAATTCAACATTTTGTATTTTTACGGAATATCTCAACTTTTTTCATAAAATCAATCACACTCCAGTTATCCTTGTAGCCTCTTCAAATTTGATCACATATCTCGAAAGAGCATGAAATTGGCTATAACACAAAAGTTTTACTGTGCCAAAAATTCCTTACTTGGGGCGTAGTAATCAGATAAACATAAAAGTTCTCAAGTGAAAATTATCAATCATATTTTTCCAATAGGGGTATCGATGAAAAATGAATAATTATGAACATGTTTTTCTCTTCATCAGAATGTTCCCCATATCAACTTTTGTACTAGCTGTTTCATTTTAGCCTCAATATCATGGCTAACATGATAACAACGGAAAATAGGGAATTATTCAAACCGTATTTTCTTCCATTTTAATGCTCTTAATGATTGAATCAGTTGTTTTTCCGATTGAATATTGAGTAATTCTCAGTAGAACTGTTAATTTATCTGTCGAGTCAAACAAATTAATTCAATTTCATTAATACATAATACAAGAAAGAAGTTAGGAGAGGGGACAAAATACTGAAAAACTCGCTATCATCTATCAGCTAATGTCTGTTAGACTGTTTCAGTTCACTGTATGAACTCGGCAGAATTGAGGCGGTCAGGAAGAATAATACGTCTAAGGGCCGGTATTATAAAACTTAATGGGAAGTTAACTTTAACTTTAACCGATAGTTAAAGTTATGCTCAAAAATGTCGGAATTATAAAAGTATCATTTCTATCATAGACAAGAAATACTGTGATGATTTCTATGAAAAGGAGAATGAAATAGTTTGAGATTCTGTAATAAACCTAACCACCAATTTCTGGGTTGGAAAAGCTGGACTTTGGAAAAATACTCCCTTTCAAAATATTATAGGAATAAACAAATCCTTTATTGACAAATATTCGCACTATGTATCAGGGAGCTTAATGGATTGTGGTTTCCATAAAAATAGAATTACTGATTTGAGGGAGAGTTGCAATGATCAATTTTGAATTCTTATACTTTTTACAATATGGAAGGGGTGTTTGGGTATTTATTCGGTCACCTAACTAAAAAAACTACTTCCACTAATGAATATATTGGAAATGAAAGCTTAAAAGGAAAAACTTTGACAGTAATGAGATACATTCAATTCAGGAATTATATAACAATTACAATAAAATTTGTCCAAATCCAATTAGGTACAGAATTTTTTACAAATACTTCACTCTTCACCAACGGGCAAGTACTTTCAACTGACACTGGGAGTGGTAATAATCTCAACACTAAATTTGCAAAAATTGTCATTCAGTTAAAAAATATGGTAATGTTTTGTGTGGCTCAGGGTTATCGAGCCCTGATATCTAGAATTTGTACAGCTACCAGCTTGGCCATTACTATAAGAAAAGTATCCATTGCAATTGTGATGATTTCCTTTCATCTTAAAAGTTAAATAATGTGCTTCATTACGCATTTACAACTTTTATCTGTTATATTAGGCACCGAAAAGAATAAATGCCAATGATTTGTTTTTCATTTACATCTTATAATAGTTGAACAGAAAGAGTAACTGATATTTTCATTACAATAATATGCCATGAGGAACTCTCGAGATTGGATTATTACTCGAGTGAGGTTTATAGCAGGCATTTTGATGTAAATAGATAATAAGTATGCAATTTTCCACGAGACATTTCTGATAATACAGCCAGTATAGTTGATTTGTGAAAACCCCTAAAATCTCCAGCAACTATCAAGAAAGAACAAGTTGCATAAACTCTGCGTGTAATCAACACATTTGCATCACTAGCGTCACAGCACGATTTCAAAGAATATGTATTCCATTACAGGCGAGCAGAGTGTCCAGATAAGCGAAATCGGTTTTTGAATTCCGTTTCTTCCCATAAGTTCAAATGGTTCAGCCGATTTCTAAATATCCTTTCTCAACAAGGATATTCAACAATTTTCATGTCATCATCGTCATAGTCAGTTAAAAGTTCTTCAAAAATGAAGTGAATATCTCTCAACGAGGATGTTCAACAATATTCATGTCATCTTCGTCATCGTGAATTAAAAGTCCTTTAAAAATGAAGTGCTAACATGTTTCCGAAAATAGCATAACAACAAACAAATCGAGGTTATATTCCCCTTATGTCAGCCGAAAAGACAGAGAATCTGTGGAAAATAACGATTTAACTTTAACTTTAACTATAATTGATACCCAAACCACCTGATAAAGATAACACTGCAAATCTAACTTTAACTGGAAATTACTGCTTAATTTTCAGTTAAAGTTAAAGTTAACTTCCCGTTAAGTTTTATAATACCGGCCCTAAGAGACATACTGGATTCCTCAGGAAAACAGACAAAACATTTGGTTTCAAATAGATGGCTGCCCAGATCATAATACCCGAAATGTGAGAGAGCAACTAAATGAATATTTCGGAGAACAATAGATTTCAAGGTACGGTTCATTAAGATGGTCACCAAGGAGCTGTGATCTTACCCCTTTGGAATTTTATTTCTGGAACACATTAAAAGAAAAAGTTCATCATTTAAGCGTTCAACCTCGAGAGGATCTGATGAATAGAATCAAATTGTGTTGTGCAGAAATGGGTCAGAAATGTTCTGAACTACGTAGGGTTGTAGATTCAGTAAGAATCAATGTGTGCAATGTATAGATTGTACAAGGCGATAGCCATTTTGAACATTTGCTATCAGGTAATTGTTCAATTATTTATAGCGAGTTTTTCAGCATTTTGTCCTCTCTCTTAACTTTTTCCTTATATTATGTATTAATGAAATTTCGTTTATTTGTTTGACTCAACAGATACATTATCAGTTCGACTTAAAGAGTTACTCAATATTCCATCAGAAAAACAACTGATTTAATTATTAAGAACATTAAAATGGAAGAAAATCAGGTTTGAATAATTTCTTATTTTTCGTTGTTATCATGTTAGCCATGATATTGAGGCTGAAAGAAACAACTAGTTGAAATGTCATTCGAAAGATAACTAAATGAGGAAGTTTCTGCTGAAGAGAAAACATAATTACAATTCATTTTTCATCGATTAACCTATTGGAAAAATATGATTGATAATTTTCACCAAAGAACTTTTATGTTTATCTGCTTACCACGCTTCGGATTAAGGAATATTTTGACACAAAAAAACTCTTGTGTTATAGCCAATTTAATGCTCTTTTCAGATATTTGATCAAAATTGATGGGGCTACAAGGATAACTGGAGTGTTATTGATTTCAAAGAAAAAAACTGAGATATTCCGTGAAAACACAAAATGTTGAATTGAAGAATTACCGTCAATATTTCGACTATGTGTTATATGACTTTTTTGTTGGAAATCACATGTAGAATCTTGCCTTGAAGCTTTGGACTTTTGAAAGTAGACACCCTGTATAGTTAATATTCGGAAGAATAAGACCTGATATAATTCAGCCTGTTCACAATATGGAAATCAGATTGCCAAGAAAAACCGTGGATCTTAAGCTGTACAACGAAAAGTCTCAGAGATTTATGGTTTCCGTAGATCAAATTATAATATTCAGATTCCGGAAAACAACAACGAAATTCGTACAATTTTTTTGAATATGTATATCCAAAACAGAAAGTGTCAGAGTAAAGGTCGATCTGCTGTGAAGGCAGCAGCTGATCTGATTGGGCTGTTCTTTTTACGCGCTTGTTCTGGAAAACAGCTCACTGACGAGGAATCCTTGGTCGTATTCAATTTTAAATGTGCTCTTACTTTCAGAAAAAAGACCTACAGCCTTGAAATTTTTTACGCCAAAATGAAATTTTGAGTTTAGTTCCTCAATATCTCAGAGAATATCTTCAGATGCAATCAGATTGCACCTTGATGCGAGAATTTCATCACTCCACTCAATGTAAATTTCGTGTGGATTCAGTCGTTTTGAAGAAATATTTATTCGAAGTTTTTGTTGAAAGTCTTTCTTTTCTCGGAGACTGTTATCAGATTTCAATGAAATTTAGCCCATACCTTTTGGACAAAGTTCAAATCTCAACTCGGGCCGATATTTATTCTCGGAGAAATATGGATGAAGATACGACAGATTTCGTTGTTAATTAATTGAAATTTGGCATTGAGTTCGAGTTGAAGAGGTTATTTCAGTTACAAAAATTCGAGTTATAGAGGTCAAAATACAGGAAATTCTTGAGAATGTGAAGGGAACGCTGTATGCCAACTCAACCAGTAACTTTTTAAGCGCTTGTTTTAGGGAAGAGCGCGTTATCATTTCGTCACGATATCTATAATTTTCGAATTTTGAGCCGGAAATGGTCTTGTACTATTGGGTTGAACTCCCTGAAGTAGAATCCGTCGTCAAATTCAATTCTGTCCCTATGTCCGCATGTGCTCTAACTTTCGAAGGAAAAAATCTAGCGAAATTGCCAGATTAGGTTTGGAGTCCAAATATCCCGGTTGAGTTCGTTAAAGGGTGGAATCGGTTGGATAGTTTCGTAGTTGGGCCCATTGAAATTTTGAGGTTGATTCCTCGATATCTCATGAAGTATTAACCTGATCAAATTGAAACTTCGTAGACAGTTTTGGAATACCAATGCGCAACTTAAAGCAATTTTGTGTGGATCCAGTTGTTGGAAAGTTGTAGAATTTTATTCGAAAATTTTTTAACTTTTGATGAGGATTTTTTTTTCTGTAATTATTGATTATTTTTCAATGGAATTTGGCACAAATCCCAGAGTCAGTATTTCAATTCGATCCGATATTTACTTCAGGAGATCATATACGCACCAATACGCAACTATAGGTAAAATTTTGTGTTGATCTAATAGGTAGGATTCAAACAAGCGCCTAAAAGCTCCTGACCTCACCTTAGTGCTTTTCTAGATTTTTTCATTCTTCATAACAATGGCAAAAGCAAAGATTAAAAATAACACATTGTTTTCATACAAAAAAAGATGCAGAAAACAAAGACATATTAACGATTACCGATCCACCGTTTTTTTATGAATATTCACAGAAAACTTTAGGTCTTGAAAATTTGCAGCCATCTCCGCAAACTGTCCTCGCATGCACTGACCAGTAAGCACAGCGGAATCAACTGAAAATTAAGCAGATGGCTATTTGCGATTTATTGTGGAATATGCCTATAGTTATAGTTGGTAAGGGGTTACATTCCACTGCGACCTTAAGGTTTATTGTGCCCCCTTGTCGGAGCTGTTTTCGCAACCTACAGCTCGCCCTTCAGCTCTAGAGCTCTGATGAATTCTAATATCTATGAGGGCTTCAAGAAGGCTAAGTTCTCATTCCTCCTATAATGCTCCCGTCCAAGATATTTCTTGCGCAGGCTCACAATGGCGAGTCATTCTGTGATCAGGTGAACAGGAGTTTCCTCCTCTTCCCCACAGAATCTGCACTCGTCAGTTTCTGATAAGGTCATTATCATCATGTGCTTCCTCAGGCGACAGTGTCCTGTGAGGAACCCAGTGAGGAGGCGTAACTTATTCTTACTGAGATCCAAATGATTTTTGGATCTAGCAATTTCAAAGTTCCGAAGGAACATTTTAGAGTGTTCCATTCCTAGAGAATTCCACTTTCATTTTCTTCCCTCTCCAAAAACTCTTTCTTATAGGTACATTTGCCTATACCACAGAAAGGTTCTGGGCCACTAGGTAGCGTTTGTGATCCCTTTCTGGCTAGAGTGTTGGCCTCTTCATTTCCTTTGATTCCTGAGTGCCCAGGAACCCAGACTAAGGAGACCTTGTTATTCTTGCCTACTTCATTGAGTTTCCTTCGGCACTCCCATATCAGCTTTGAGTCGATGACATAGGAGCTCAGTGCTTTAATAGCAGCCTGGCTATCAGAATGTCACACCCTTGATAGTTTCTTGCCAGGTTTTATGTCTATGCATCTTTCGATTGCAAGTATTTCTGCCTGAAAAACACTCGAGTAGGAGCCTATAGCGATAGTGTACACTTGGTTCTAGGCCCGTATACTCCAGCGCCGGTCCCTATCGTGGCTTTAGAATCATCTGTATACCATTAACGGTATTTGCTTTGAATTCTTGGGTAGTGTATTCCTTTTCCCATTCTTCCCTTTTACATAGCATTGAGTCAAAGTTCTTCTCGATGCTTACTTTTTTAATCATAACATCACTAGGTAGGTTCGCTAATGAGATGTACTTGTTCAGAGAGGACCAGGCTCTCTGACTTTTAATTCTCTCATTACCTGTACCTTCCCTAGAGATTCTAAGGATAGCTTCATGGGCTACCCTATTGATCACTAGGTGTAGAGGAGTGAGATCTATGATGACCTCAAGTGCTCTAGTCAGGCATGTTCTCATAGCCCCGGTGATGCAAACACAGGCAAGCCTTTGTACCTTGTCGAGTATTTTCCTCGTGCTTATCTGCCCGGCTTTAGCAAACCAGACTACTGCCCCGTATGTTATCATCGGTCTTACAATCATGATGTACATCCATCGCAATATTTTACGGTTACAGCCCCAAGTTTTACCGGATACTCTTCTGCACACTATTAAAGCCCTTATCGCTTTACTAGCAGTAATTTTAACATGCTCATTCCACAGAAGCTTACTATCTAGGGTGGGAATATGCCTATACAAATGGAGCCAAATTTTGAACATCAACTGAGAAACACCCTGTATGCCATCTCAGCCAAACTTTCCCCATGCGCGGTAAAGCTGATGACTTCACGTAACAGGTGCTCTTCTAGAATTTCCTTGAATTGTTTTCATATCCGAGATTCAAGTTGAAAATATATCAGATTATTCAAGATCAACGAGTAGATGCACCTAAATTTTCCATTACGTTTATTTTATTAAAATGAGGAATTAATTAATGTACCTGTTTGATCGGAATCGTCCTGGCGCCTTTACATACTCGCCCACGATGTGATTAATCCGTAAACCTACGGGTTTTCCGAAAAATGAGACAGCAGTTCACGAAAGAATTCAATTCTAAATGATACAGCGAATTATTACGATTTATATGAACAATTATGAAAGGTATTGACAGTTTAAAATTCCACAAAATGTGCCTCAGTTCGCCAATAAATAAATTAAGGAGACTGGTGGAAAATTCCCAAGAAATATATATAGGGTGTTTTATGAATCAAAATAAATATTGCATTTTCAAATACAGGACATTTGTCTGGTTTGCATTGGTGTTCGACAATGTCCTGAAGAATACCTATGTATATAATTGTTCATGAGATACAGGCTGTTTTATACGTTTCATAGAAGACCATGGACCGGTTTAACACTTGAACGCGTTGAAAATTGTCTAGAACACTGACCAATATTCAGTTCATGTCAATAACCTAAAGTGCGGGTCCATACTGAGAAAATCCTCATTTGATATTACATGAAGAAAAATACCTCATACCTACATTAATTTTTCGAGTCCAGTTATTTATCGGGAAATGACAGTTTGAAGGTTCATACAGAATAATGGGGATAATATGATTAGAAGATCACAGAATATTAAATATTTGAAAAAAAAATTTGAATTTTTTTTCAGATTGTTCTAATGACACGATCATCACGAAATTTTGTACAAACTTGTCCATCCGCGTTTTGAAACTAGTTTCCGAGTTTAATCATGATTGAATAAGTCTTTTTTAAGTTATTCCGAAAAAACAACGATACCAAGAAAAAACTACGAAATTTCACATATTTTTCCCCAATATCTCCGGGAATAATTGTCGTATCGAACAGAAATTTTGTATAACACAGATGAGAAGATAAAGGTATGACCAGAATTTCTCTCAAATGAAATTGATAGTTTACGGGAAAAAATATTTTTTCGAAAAAAATTTTGGAAAAACTTTTTTGAAAATTTACTGACGGCACGATTTCGCAAAAATTTGAGACTCCTTATGCTTCAACTAACTGTCAAATTTCAATTCAATCGCTTCAGTATTTTCTGAAATATCAGGGAAATAACCTCAAAACTTGAAATGGCTATAACTCCGATACCGTTGGACCGATTGTGTCCATTAACGAACTGAACCTCCGCATTTTGAAATGCAATCAACTCAATTTTTGAGTCGATATGATCTTTCGTACGCCCGTAATGGTGCGTACGGACTCAATTTTGACACCGGATTCGTCATCAGTGAGTCCAAACTAGTCGTTTGAATCCATTTTCGAGAAAATTCGAAAATTACAGACATTTGGACAAAACGATAGCACGCTGTTCCCCAGAAAATGCTCGCAAAAATTTGTTGAGTATTTGTTGCTGCTTCTTATGCTTGTCGTATGAGTCCATTTTCGGCTCAAAATTCAAAAATTACATACATTTGGACAAAACGATGGCTGTTACCCAGAACATGAGCGCCAAAACACGGGGTGGAACTTGGCCACCCAAAAATTGTCTATCACCTATATCACCTAAAAATTCGATGGTTAACATTTGGATATTGGAATTTCAAATTCATTTTTATCATGTTGGGACATTTTAAGCCAAACAGTACCGTCGACTGATAAATTATGGCTTCGTGGATTTCGGAAACACAGACACATTCATATTTCAAAAACCCTCCTTAATATCTCAAGGTCAGTTATCTGCCCACAGTCTGCAAGCTTTAACGTTGCCAATAGCAGCGAGAAAAATTAGAACGGCCTGAAATTTCGGCGTTAACAGCAAAAAACAGGATTCCGTTCTGCAGGCTTCAGTGATTTTTTCTTGAGTTTATTTGGGATGCACTAAATACTTTTGTGAGCCTGCGCAAATTTATTCATTTTTTAATTTTTCACTCTATTTCAGTTCGCATTTTTCCTAGAATGCTTGAATATAAAAAAGTGGCAACATTGTGCAATCTCACTATCTTTTTCAACCATTTGTACTCAAAAAAGTTTTTGGAAAAAACCAACTCTGGCCTCCAAAATTCCCCCCTTTATATTCGAGGTCCTATTTGCTCTTAGCCACTAAGATCTGAAAGAAATTATAGTTTCAATTTCATGGCCGATTTCGGAGAGAATAATATACATTTTCAAAATAAAATTCAAGCTGATCTCTAACTCCAACCATAACAAATCAGATGACATTTAAAAATCAAACTCGATCCTTTCAAGAAGAACCTTCTTGCTAAATCACTTCGTAATTATTGAAAGACTGACAGGAAACTATATCTTGTCTTCATGAAATTGATTGAAATTTTTATGTGCACATTTTCTGTATGTCATCACTCACTGTAAAAAGGATTTTACAACTTATGTGTTATGACAGTTACATAATGAATAAAAATATTAATTACACTTGCACAAAGCAATCGGTGGAAAAGCATGTTAAAAGTACGGTTAAGTCAAGGTAAAGTTATCATTCTTATTTCAGATATTTCAAGACTAACTTCCTGGAGCTGCGATTCTCCTAGCGGTACCTAGTATACCTACCCGTTCTCTGTTTGGTGCAGGTGGTTTGTGCCTTGTGTTGTGTCACTTAATGATTATCTTAAGGACTGATGTGAACTTAACTCTATCATGTAAGTCTATCAATTCAGACGGATTCTAAAGAATTTTTCAAGAAGATTGCACTCTTTGATAGAAATATTTCAGAATGGAATTCACCATCAGAAACTTATGAGTCATTTCAGGATACAATTTTGTTTTGATTTGTTATTGAATACTGTAAACATTTAATCGTATGGTATAATTGTCTGTATTTTTGCGCGCATGTTCTAGGGTAACAGCGCGCTATCGGTTTGTCCAAATGTCTGTAATTTTCGATGATTGAGCCGAAAATGGTCTTACACGACTAGGTTGGACTCACTGATGACGAATCACCACAATTACGGGCGTACAGACGATTCTATCAATTTGAAAGTTTCTGGAAGTGTTTCATTTCAAAATACGAAGGTTGAGTTCGTTAATGGGCCGAATCGGCCGAATAGTTTCGGAGTTGTAGCCATTTGTAATTTTGAGGTTAATTTCCTCATATTCCAGGAACTACTGGAGCGACTGGATTGAAACTTGGCAGTTAGTTGGAGCATAACGACTCGCAACTTTGAGAAGAATTTCGTTGAAATCGTATCGTTAATCAATTTGAAAACAAAAAATTTTTTATTTTTTTTTGGAAAAATTTTTTTTTTCTGAACCTATTGTTCCTATTAGGGAAAAATTTCAATTAAATCTTGAACTTTATATTTCACAGCAGTGAACCAAATTTCAATTCGATACGGCTATTAGTTTTGCAGATATTGGGAAAAAATATGTAGAATTTCGTGGTTTTCTTCTCGATATCGTTGTTTTTTTCGGTATATCTCGAAAAATACTGATTCAATCATGATAAAACTTCGCAGCGAGCTCGAAGATGTTTAGGGACAACATTGTGCAAAATTTCGTGATGATCGTGTAATTAGAACAATTTGAAAAAAAATTTCAATTTTTTTTTTCGAATATTTAATATTCTGTGATCTTCTCATCATACTACCCCCATTGAATTCTGTATGAACCTTTCAACTGTCATTTTAAGTACTGGATTTCAATTCTATCTAATCTGTATTTTTTGAAATATTGGGAAAATAAAATTTTGAATGGATATATCTGCGGAATCATCGGGTGGATTTTACCCATTCACGAATTCGGCCTTCGTAATTAAGGTCCAAACCTTCTCTACAAATATCGAGTTTCTAAGTTGTTTCTTTCGGAAGGCCTTACTGCCAGACCGTAAACACAATAACTTCCGGAAGAAACGACTCAGAAACTCGATATTTGTAGAGTAGGTTTGGGGCGTAATTACGAAGGTCCAATTCGTGCATGGGTAAAATCCGCCCAATGATTCCGTAGATATACCTATCCAAAATTTTATTCTTCGAATATTTTCAAAAATACAGATTAGATCGAATTGAAATCCAGTAATTTATCGAAAAAAAATCTGGAAAAGCACTGTCGTGAAGGCAGCAGCTTTTGCGCGCATGTTCAAATTCGTTACTGAAACGGTCATCTGCATTGAACATGCGCGCAAAAGCTGCTGCCTTCACGGCAGAGCTTTCCTAGATTTTTTCTCTGCAGTTTTAATTGTTATATTGAACACAAGTTTTGAATATCAGGGTAATTATCATCAAAATAAGTTATAATGGGGGTAATATGCGTATTTCAACTATTTGCCTCAAAGTCCGTATTTGGAAAAAAACTAGCATGTACTTATTTCATTTAATGAAAAGTTAAGTTTTCGTGATGATAAGATTTCAATTGTTTCCCTTCAAATCTGAATCTAACATTATAATGGACCAAAATAGAAACAATGTTATTAACAAAAATTAAATTCAATCATGGAATACCCACTAAATTCATATAGGTATTACCTGTGTTATTGAGCGGAACATGCGAGATGGACAATTATTTCACAATTTCCGAAATAATTATCGACAATATAGGTACGAGAACTTCAAAGCCACTGATGATTGTTGAATTCAATAAATTCGTCAGTATTTTTAATAGGTACCTACCTTGAAAAAATATCTACGGGGGTTTTCCGTGAAACATGGAACTTACTTCAAATAGGTATACCTAGTTCATTGGAATAGGAATAGAGGGCCGGTAATATAAAACTATTTTGACTGATAATTTTTTACTAACTATAGTAGCCAATCAAATTACTTAATTTCGAGACATGTGTCAAATTTAATCCAATCACCTATGGATTACAGCGATAATACCCTACATGTGGTGTTTTTAGTTTGGTGTTTTCGACAAAGAGGATCATCAAGTTTAAATTAAACGTCAGATTGACAATCAATTTTCTGAAATCTACAAAGTAAAAAACTATCTTATCGAATACCCCTCCATCCTTGATAAATCCTCGAAATTTTGTCATAGAGAATCCTTTAAGCGTGTTCCTTAAGGATAATATAAGGCTATTATCAAGGCCCTAAGGGTATTACTACTGATAACACACAGCTCACCAATGGAATGTGGTCAAACATGTGATACTACTTACTGTACCTATTCAAAATAAGTTTTTTTATATACCGGCCCTAAGTACAATCAGAAAGCTACAGTTGAAATATTCCAGAAATTAAAAGAGCTGTTTCGGCCAGTCATTCATGTTTTGAACCCTCCCAACGCTGCTTAACTTCAGTATAGAAAGATTTTGAGACTATTATCATACTTATGTGTCCTCCACTAATTCAGAATGAAGCTCCAAGCCGTTATTTTTCAACCTAGTTCTAGATCTCAATTCGGCATATCTGAATATTTGAAAATGCTCACCCATTCACCAATTTCTTCACCAATTTAGAGTCTCTAAGTTGTCGTGCTTGCGGTAAGTTAACACCATGATAATCCATTTAGAGACTCGATATATGTAGAGCTGGTTTAATTACGAAGATCGAATTCGTGAATTGGTAAAATCCACTTAATGAGTTCGAAGCTATATATCCATTCGAAATTTCATTCTAATGATATTCCCCAAAAACAAAGTCCGATTGCAGTGAAATCTAGTAGTGCAGAAAGAACCTATAATATATGATGACCGTATATAGTGAAAGCTCCAAATGGGCCCATTTTTTCACAAACGAAATATATCTGGAACTCAGCACAATCTAACTAAACACTATAATAGAGGCATAATATATATACTATGGTAGAGGTATCATTAAATTGTGAGAGAAGATTGGTAGGAACTCAGAATGTTTTTCAACAAAAACACTTTATGTTTTGCATGATAGGAGACAAATTGGAATATTCTTAGTGGTGAATAGCAATCCACTGATAAAATATTTCGACTGATCAGTCATTAAAGTTATCTATCTGATGTTGTTTTCGAATTTCTTTATCAGTGCGTAACAAAATGGAAACTAAAGTTCATGCTAACTTTTTAGGATCGTCTCTTTCACGATGTTCAAAGTGTTTGTTTGTTGGGCCTTTCTTCTTCTGCAGTTGACATTCTGTCAGGACATAGCTTTTCCAGGTAACACAGAAGAATTCGATGAATCAAGAGTAAAACCGATATATTCTCGGATGAAAACTTCGACATACACACCAGCACCTACAGTGATATTGGTTAGTTTGGTTTATTTATATGGCTGTAGATTAATACATTCCATCGTCATCAATATAAATCTGGTTTGAATCATTAAAATCGACTTAACATTACATGAATACCTCGTTATATAGAGAGAATTATAAAATATAGATTCTTGAAGGTGTGCAGGCACTTCTACGAGATGGAAAAAATGTATTAACCTATCTTTGATTATATTTTCATACCAGTATACGATTAAGATGGAAACAAGTATTTCTTACTGCATCTTTTTCAGAGACGGACGACAGAAAGGCCGAAACCAGTTATGAATCAAGAAAAATGTCCTGGAAATCAACTATATTATCCTGGTGAACCTTGGTTTTGCGATTGCGGACCGAGTAAGTGAAGAGTGACTATCATCTATTGTTCATCGAACCTAGAACCCAGGCTACCTTTCTATGGGTGCTCGCGGGATCGCGATATTGCAAGTAGGCCTGTTTCTTTTAAAAAAACTGTGAGCATTCAGAGTTATGAAAGTGAAGTTCTTCTGGCTCCAAACCAATATCATTCATTCTACCTGCGCTATAATCACCTCTCACGTTGAATTGTCAAGACGAATTTTTCAAAAGTGACAGGCCGACTCGCGATCTCACGTGCACTTTGGCCATACACTTAAACTCAAAAATATCGCTTATTCAGCAACGAAGGTGCAATGTTCCATGTCTTAATTCGGGAAACAGATAGGAATCTATTTTTCTATTATGTTACCTAATTTCAAGCTCGAGAAACTAAAAATGTTTTCGATCACACAACGGTGTACTATTTTTCCTGGGAGGAAGCCAACTCGGTTTTTTAAATGACCACCTTTACTTTCTATAATATTTCCTGTTTGTCATATGAGAGATACATGTATATCTTTACTTTCGAGATGTTTTTCCTGTCATCTTTTTTCCAATATTCGCCAATCTTAGTATTTGAAATTATCGAGTTGTCAACTACTAAATCGATAACTCTCTCGAATGTTATATCTGAAATCGCACTGTTATATACAGGGTATGAACCATCATAGCCTGCCACGTATTGTGAATGAAAATCAGCAGAGTCTTCCTTATTTCAAATGGAACGCATTGTATTCTATCAATCCATAAGAAGCAGTAACAAATACTCAACAAATTTTTGCTACCGTTTGGTCCAAATGTCTGCAATTTTCGAATTTTCTCGAACATTGACTCAAACGACTAGGTTGGACTCACTAATGACGAATCCATTGTCAAAATCGATTCTTTCCGACTGTCGAAAGAAGCAAGCTAGCGACTTCAAACTTTCAGATTAGGTCGCGCATTGCGGCGGTTAAGTTCGTTAATATGACAAATCGGTCAGATGGTTTCTGAGTTATGTTCATTTGAACTCTTGAGATCAATTTCCTGATATTTCAGGAACTACTCATGCGATTGAATTGAAACTTCTTGAAATAGCTTCAACATTTCAAATAACGAAATATTTTCCTCCCTCTATCACCGAGAATGAATGAAAATTACAACTTAAAAACTGTTGAAGAATGTTGACTTCAAGGTCTATGCGAAATTACATTGAAATATAATCGAAAGTCTCTGAGAAGAAAACATTGGAAATTTTCGAGTAATTTTTCTGAGCTAATCTTACCATCAACCAGAGCCTCTACTGTAGATTGAGGAAGCATCGTCCAAGGAATACACGTACTGAAGTATCACGTATTTGCTGATCGCCAGAGCACGACTTGCTTTGTAAAATGCCGAAAGAGCTCTGCATACTTCTGCTTGTTTGCCATGGCCCTTATGAACACAAAATGATATGAATGAGGAGCATCCATTTGTGGTTTTTAGGGTCTAAGGATGCGGTTTCGCATATAAGTCCGATCATGGCCAGGGGTTTCTCACTGGATAATTCCTTTGTTCGATAAAATATGTTGCCGAGACTTGCGAGAAAAAACACCCCATCGAGATGAGAGCTGTTGCAATCGTCAAAACCGCAGAAATAGTACCTTAATTCAAATCACAAATGGATGGACGGCATACACGTCACTTGAACTTTTTTGAAGTCGGGAATGAGGTTCGCGAGGTGCTCCTAAAATTTTGATCACAGGGTCAACCGGACAGAGGTACCTAGAGCTCTTTCTCTTTCGGCATCTGGTGATGGTAGGTATAAACGTAAAAGTAATGAAGTATCGTAATTGCCTAGTTTACATTTTGGTGGAATATAGCTGGATTTATAAACTTGACGTTCCCGTTCCCGTTCGTAGCTGATGTTCCCGTTCAAAATTTAAAATGCACTTAATGCGAAGGGGAATTTATAAAGTTCGCAACTGCATCAGCTGACTGTTTGTGTACCGCTCTCCTGCATTTTCCGCTGACGTTCAAGATGACCATGTTTCATCTGTTGACGTTCCCGTTCGGATCTTAACCAATATAGTGTACCGCTCTCCTGCATTTTCCGCTGACGTTCAAGATGACCATGTTTCATCTTTTGACGTTCCCGTTCGGATCTTAACCAATATAGTGATGTTAGGATGCACCTATAATTCAGAGATTAGTTTGTTTATCAATAAGTTTTTGTTAGGTCACAGGATATTTGACCTCTATAAAACCTCATATACGCGAACTTGCCGAACGACGAACGTCAAGTTTATAAAAGGGGTGTTGTTCGTTTCGAACCGCGAGCGGCCAACGGGAACGTCAGCTCTGCGAACGGGAACGGAAACGAAAAGTTTAAAGCTGGATTTATAAACTTTTCGTTCCCGTTCCCGTTCGCAGCTGACGTTCTCGTTGACTGCTGGCGGTTCGAACCGAAGTATACCCCTTTTATAAACTTGACGTTCGCCGTTCGGCCATTTCGCGTTCATGAGATTTTATTGAGGTCAAATATCCTGTGAATTTGGGTTTCCTTTGTTAAAGTTGGAAGAATATAACCAAACCAAGCGTAACTTATCAATAAACAAACTAATCTCCGAATTATAAGTGCATCCTAACCTCACTATATTGGTTAAGATACGAACGGGAACGTCAAAAGATGAAACATGGTCATCTCGAACGGCAGCGGAAAAAACAGGAGAGCGGCACATTATCAGTCAGCTGACGCAGCTGCGGACTTTATAAATGCCCCTGCGCATTTAGTGCATTTTAACTTTGAACGGGAACGTCAACTGCAAACGGGAACGTCGAGTTTATAGCTTATAAGTCCAGCGTATCTGTTGATTCAATGCTGAATATTGTCTTATTTTATATCAATTGCAGGATACATTTACTACAAACCAACAGACAAATGTTATAGGGCATATATGAAAGGTCCTTGCTCCGAGGGACAACATCTAACTGTAAGAAATAGAAAAGTACAATGTGTGAGAAATCCATGTCCAGAAGGTTACGTTAGGTAAGCTTCCATTAACTTCAGCTAGTTTTTTCAATTCAAATTTTCATGTGTAAATATGAATTATACAATCAATGGAAGGATGAGAAAAAATCATTTCAATATCCTCATATCAGGAAATGGTGATTGTACACACCCAATCTCACCTTTTTTGCCGGAGGCACTACACAGAATTATTTCATATTAACAAGCTGTAAATGAAGTTCCAATCTTGTCGCTATGAGGATATCGGACTTCAAACCAAAGACGTGTTTTGGAAATATCTGTTTCACGGTATATATTGATCGATAAGCACACTGTTGCTTTTGCACCTGCTAAAGATATACAGAATGTCCGCTGTTGCCTTTCACAGGATGGAATATAATATAATGAATCTAGCTTCACTATTATCCTCCTTTGAGGTTTGGTGTTTTACAAGAAGATTGTATAAACTATTCACACCTAAGTATATCTCATCAGCATCTTTCAAGAAGATTTTATTGTTAGTTAGTTACTAGTTGAGTGGATGTTATAACGATACAAGAAAAGTGTAATATTAAGATAGGGGGGGGGCAACGTATTCTGTTAGAAAGATTGCTAAGGTCTCCAATACGGGCGCAGCAGTAACTCCTTACTACTCCCTCCTCCGTTCAAGGATGGCCTACGGTATAATCTGTTGGAGTAATGGATCAACTGTACACTTAAATGAAATATTCAGATTGCAGAAAACTACCTTCAGAAGTATCTATCGAGTACACTGGAATACAAGCTGTAGAAACATATTCGTTGAATCCAGAATAACGACTCTGCATCAGTAATTATATTCAAGAGATTATTACATGTGAAGGTTGATATTCATTTGAGCAAATGTGTAAGCACGCTGTTCGCGCACGCACAGCTAGATAGCGTGCGCGAATAACAAGCTTCCATGTAAAAATGCTCAGCGTGGGCGTACGCAGAGCTGGGCAGTATTTCAATTACTTGTTTTGAAATACAAATATGTATTTTGTATTTGTATCTCAATTACTTCTTGAAAATGTATTTTGTAATTGGTATTTCAAATACCTGACGCTGAAGTATTTTGTATTTCGATACTTTTGTGTTCGAAATACTTTCGAATAAATACATTTAGCGCTGAGCGCTCTACAGAAAATAGTCTCTGAATCTCCCTTCAGATGGCGCAACGTTCATCTGCTTCATCTAGTTTTTTTTGCTAGCAATCATGTTTTCGGTAAATGGAAAGGAAGAAAAGGTCCTGCGCAATGGTAATTTTAACATGGAGTTAGAGTAAGTCCATTTCCAAAAACGATAAGAGCAGAGAGCTTGCCATCCTTGAACATTATCCTAATATAAAAATGTGTTCATACAATATAACACAAGTTTGTGCTCATCAGGACCTGCAGAAATATTGTATTCTTTAGCTGGTTTTATTTATTTCCCAACAAGGAGGCTGTTTGTCTGATAATACATTCAAAAATCTTATGTTTCTGAAAGGAAATTCTCTATTTAGCGATAAAATGGCTGAGCTGAATAAGTTGTCCTCTTTTCACATTTTACGTAACACCTAAATGTATTTTGTATTTCAAATACAAATAGTCAAAATACTGTATTTTGTATTTTATATTTCAAATACCCGACTTGAAAGTATTTTGTATTTCAAATACCTGCGAGAAAGTTTTTTGTAATTTGTATTTCAACTAAGCTAAGCATGTATTTTGCCCAGCCCTGGGTGTACGTCAACGTGACAAATGACCAAATTTCCGCTGCACAGCTATTCGTGCGCGCATATTTCCTCAAATGAATATCCACCCTATGAAAAAACTTAACATATTCACAGGAACTAGGAACAAAAAGATATCATTCAGTCAAATCTGAAACTGAGGAGAACCCATAATGTTGGAGTACACACTTAATATCATGCTGCCAGAGAAGATGCGGAACCTACCGTTTGCAATATATCAAATGTCATAATGAGCTTGTTTCTTTTGAAATGTGTCATTCTGTATTACTATGTGGTTGTTTCATAAAACATCTTCGCAGGAAATATTCATGGTTGGTTCAAAATGGGGTTGTGTCTTTTAAAACTTGGTACTCTGCATTACATGTCGAGTGGTTGTATTCATGATAAGAGCGCATAAGAGCTGTGATCTGAATATAGTAGATTTTCCTAACACCAACAGGATTCTACTCTTCAAAGTAAAATATCTCAGTATCTCCTCAAAAACATTAATGATGGTTGGAATTCATTATACTTGTTCCTTTTAAAATAGTCACTCTGAATTACGTTGCTTGTTACTCTCTTGAATACTCAAAATAGTTATTTTTCATTTCTTTTCTAGATATAATGGAAAATGTTTCGAACTAGAAAAGTCAGATGGCCCTTGTGAAAATATCAACGGAAATGCTGCAATACTGAAAATAAACCCAGATAATTTAATAGTGGAATGCACAGAAGCTGCCGCAAGCACTCTCACATTGTTCAATTTTCCAGAAAGATGTCCACCCGGTAGTAAAAGGGACGCAAATAATAAATGTAGGGAAAATTGGAATGTCGACTGAAGTATCATGTATCATTTATTTATTGGCTCAATATAATATACGTTTGTAGAAAAATACTCATATTTATACATATATTGGTTTGCATACATCATATATGCCTAATTTGAAATAATAATTAAAATATATTTAAATGAAAGTTGGTCGTCCGTGTTTTCCCGCCAGGAAAGAAAAAATGTAACAAACAATATTGAAGATGATTAAATCAAAGGTTGAGGAAACATGGGAAATTCCCATTAATTATATAGATTATAAACTTGAATATTTAATATTTTAAGGACAACGATCAAGAATTCTAACAAATTTCATGCTAATTATAATGACTCATGCAATAACTAAGAAAAACGTGAGAATTCAACAATAGCACTGACATATCTATTGCGTCATGAGTGTGGGAAGCTTTTACGCGTTTGTTCAAATTCGTGACCAGTGGTCAATTTTATCCCGATATCCCAACGCAGCTGTACTTCCTCATACTAAAAAATTTGCGATAGTCCAATTATATCTTGTCTATGACTAGCATACATGCTTCCACAGAACATCAAAGCATGCTTCCATGCTTGTCATACATGTATGAAGACATGCATAGAATACATATATTCTATGATGTATGTCATTCGTGCGCGTTCAAGAATTCACCCACTGCAGGACATTCCGTATTTCTTGCGCGTCAGACATGATTTTTATCCACACCACAGACCAACTGTCTGGTCTGTGTCCACACACTCACGAGCATCCATGATGTAAGCAAAACATGGTGTGCTCATGATGTAAGTAAAACATGATGTGCTCATCTGCTCATCTGTTATCGTATTTGCTCATGATGACGTCACTTTTTTCATTCAAATTTAAGGAAACATATAATATATTCTGTGCTTCGAATTTTAATGTAAAAGTGACGTCATCATTGGTAAATCGATCACAGATGAGCACACCATGTTTTGCTTACATCATAGGTGTGCTCATAATGTAAAAAACAAGGTGTGCTCATCTGAAAAATGAGTGACGTCAGCAAGATTAAAATACAAAGAGTTGTATATTCTGTGCTTGGAATTTGCATGTTAATTCAAAGCACAGAATATACAACTGTTTGTATTTTAATCTTGCTCACGTCACTCATTTCTCAGATGAGCACACCATGTTTTTTACATCATGGGTGTGCTCATCTGTGATTGTTTTACCAATGATGACGTCACATATTTCATTCAAATTCAAAGCACAGAATATATATATTTCCTTGTATTTCAATCTTGCTGACGTTACTTTTTTTCAGATGAGCACATGTTTTTTACATCATGGCATCACCCATATCCGTTTTTTAATTCACCAAACTGGTGTGGTTGCGGTGGACATAGAACATAAACGGTGGATGTTGGACTAGATAATTTGACATTTACGTCATTCAACCAACATTAAAAAAACGATTTGGTGGATCCATCACTCTTCCACCACACCAGTTTGGTGAATTAAAAAACTCGCCCATACATCTATTACCAGCATATATATTATGTATGCTTGTTTAGGGCCGCCTCCCAAAATTTCCATAGACCTTTCATTCAAGCCGTTATTCATTGACAAATCAGAACAAGATTTCAATCGATCGGATCTATATTTTCGGAAATGAAATTTCGAAAGGTTGAATGATCTACAGGATCGAGGGGCATATATTATATATCATGATGTAAGTTTTACTTTCATCATGATATATATCATATAATTGTCGAAGTACAAACTTGTGCGAGATTCTCAACAGAATGAAACACACGAAATTTTGCACATCGGTACTTCTCAAGCTACATGTTCAGATCGACGTTGCGGGCGGGGTTCCAATTCCAACGCTGTCGCTCACATAGTTCACAGGAGGGAATCTGTGTTTAGTTTACAATGAAAATGAGCCCAACAATATTTCTCGCAAGCAAAGGAGGTTTCAATTTGAGTCCATGATGTAAGTAAAACATGGTTTGCTCATGTGCTCATCTGTGATCGTAAGTACAAAATGATGACGTATTAAACTACATGCAAATTCGAAGTACAAAATATTTCCTTGTATTTTAATCTTGCTGACGTCACTTTTTTGGCGATCGGCACACCTTGTTTTTGCGCGCATGGTCTAGGGAACCAGAGCGTGCTATCGTTTTGTCCAAATGTATGTAATTTTCAAATTTTCAGCCGAAAATGGCCTCAAACGACTAGGTTGGACTCACTGATGACGAATCCGGTGTCAAAAACGATTCTGTCCGGCCCGCCGTAGGCCCGATTACGGTCGTATGGAGAATCCTATCGACCTGAAACTTTCAGGGTAGGTTGCATTTCCAAATGCGACGGTTAAGTTTGTTAATGGGTAGAATCGGCCAAACGGTTTCGGAGTTAGAGCATTTTGAAGTTATTTTGGCGATAATTCGGGAACTTCTGAAACGATTGGATCGAAACTTGGCAGTTAGTTGGAGTGCAGCAACACGCAACTTTTCGCGAAATTTTGTTGAGATCATACTGTCAGTAAACTTTGACAAAATGTTTTTCAAAATTTTTTCCGAAAAACTGAACTGATCATCACATTAAAAAAAAAATTCAGCGCATACTTCACAACAGTGTTCCAAAGTTCATTTCGATACGGCTATTATAATAGTTTTGGAGATATTGGGAAAAAATATGTAAAATTTCGCGGTTTTCTTCTCGACATCGTTGTTTTTTTCGGTACAACTCTAGAAATACTGATTCAATCAGGATGAAACTTCACAGCTAGTTTGAAGAGGCTGAAAGGCAACTGTGTGCAAAATTTCGTGATGTTCGTGTGATCATAGAACAATTTAAAAAAAAAATTCAAATTTTGTTGAGATCGTACTGTCCGTAAATTTCGAAAATATTTTCTTTCAAAAATATTTTTTTTGGAACTATTAATCATAGTCGGGAGAAATCTTGTTCAGACATTGAGCTTATTTATTTTATTTTACAGCAGTGTACCAAATTTCAGTTCGATACGTTTGTAATGTTTGGGCATATATTGGAAGAAAATATTGTCAAATTGCGTGTTTTTTCCCGGAATGACTCATTCAATCATGATGGAACTTGCCTACTAGTTTGAAAATGCTGGTGGACTACCTTCAGTAAAATTTTATGATCATATGTGATTAGAATTATTTGAAAAAAAATCTTTTTTTTTCTTTTTAATATTCAAAATCTTCTAATCTTATTATCCTTACGAAGTTCTGTATGAACCTTCAAGCTTTCATTTTTCAGTCAAGTACTGCATTTCATTTCGATCTCATCTGTATTGTTGGAAATATTGGGAAAATAAAATTTGGAATGAGTATATATAAGCGGAATCTTTGTATTGATATTTGTGCAGTGGGTTTGGCCTTAGTTACGAATTTGAGAATGGGTAAAATCCCTATTATTTGAGTACAAAAACTAGATTTCAACCAAAGAATAGCTACATTCCTGGTTCCAATGGATGGTTTCACCCACTCTTGAAGTAAATTTTCTTCATACAAATCCTTAATGAATCTACCTTGCAAATGCCAGGATATTTCATTAAAATTGTATACTGCTTCCAAATTCTTAGGAATTTGACCATAAATTCTCAATATACGAGCCTGTCATTATCATTTGTGAACACTAGCAACTCGATAGATATTCGCGAAATACGATCATTGGAAACAATATAGGAGGCAGAGCCCTGGAACTGGAGCACAAATATGAGAATTTTCATTATTTCGATGCTCTTCAATGATGGTCGATTCCTTCAATAAATAACTTTTATTTAAAAAACTATGGAAAAAATTTAATTATATAACAACTTGAAATATAAGTCCACGATTTCTACAATTCTATATAATTCAAAACACAGTTCAAATGACAGTATCAACTTGAGCTCATGCTCTATAGTGAGTTTCGAGATTATTATCTTCGTAGAATTTCCTGAGCTTTTCAACACAGCCCTCAATTTTGTCCGTCAGAACTCTCATATCCCTGATGACATGTTCCACTTTATTATGCTTATCTAAAGCAAGTGTATAATAAAGGCAGTGTATTGTTGGTGCGAATCTGGACATCACCTGAGAAACATATTAATGTTTTAATCTGTTTCCGTTTATCTGGTAAGGAATACATTATTCTACATTCTAAATAATAAAGAAAAATAAGTTCTCAATTCTCATCTTACATTGAATAATTGCGTTCCTAACCAACCATGGTAAGGCTCTAATGTTTCCGAATATGCTCTTTTTAACATTGGTGTTAAATCAGATGTAACAGATCCATTATCATGGTTATCCAAAATATGTCGAAATAGTCTCGATATGAAATGCAGAGCCCTTCAAAAAAGATGTGTTACCTAACGCCCTAATTCTAAAGTATATTAATTCTCACCGTCTCAACCATTGTAAAGCATCAACAACAATCATATCGTCATTCTGTTTTTCTGACAACACCATATCTTCAATGTAGTCAAAATTTTTCTCGTCAGTTTTGTATTTAGCATTTATTTTCTGAAAATTGCTCTCCTTAGTTCGCAATAATAATTTTGGATTTGAAACTTACGTTGATATTTCTATCCATGTCAAATACAACAGGCGCAAATACTTTTCCGAAACGATCTGAAAAGAAGTACGAGTTGATTTTCTAGGAAATTCAGAAAATCTAAAACTGAATCCAACTTTCACCTATAACTTTTACCACTCCTCGTGAACCTTCCATCAATTCCATAGTTTTTATTTTTTCGGTGTCATATAAAGGGAATGTATCCTTAAGTTCAGTGAAAACAGTTAGACTGTCTTCAGATGGTAAAAATCCATTCGAAACAGACATCACTTTCAACAATTTTTGAAGAAAATTCGCACCTCGCACGATTTCAAATTCCGACAAACCCTACCTTTTGTTTTGACAACTTCACAAACATAACCTGAAACTGACCTTTATTTGTCAACAAATCAACAAAAGAAAAAAATGAAAGTGAAAGGAGTTGTCAAAACATCAGGTGTTCATGTGTTTTCAAATCCAAGGTTATGCCGTTAAACCGGACTGAATTCTTATGACAGTAAATTGAATAATTTAAATTACAGGCAAATTTAAAACAGATATAGCCAGAGCTGAGGTTTCTCTACAATTCCACATTTGAACATTTATTATTTCTGATGGAGATTGTCGTTGGAGGACTTGCTGCAGTAACTGCAGGTATATTCACAAATCCCCTAGAGGTATTGAAAATTCGAATGCAATTGCAAGGAGAACTTCAGAAGAAAGGACATCATGCGATTTATTACAGAAACATTTTCCATGCAAGCTATGTCATTGCAAAGAATGAAGGGATTATTTCACTGCAAAAAGGTCTTGTTCCTGCCCTTTGGGTACAGTTCATCATGAACGGATTCAGATTTGGTATATTATCATGTTCAACGCCCAATTTTCTTATATAACATCATTTTTCTGGCCATAGGTACTTACCATTTTGCTGAGACCCATGGATATTTGAGGGATGACAAAGGTAACTTAGTTTTATACAAAAATATACTCATAAGTGGAATGGGTGGGGTTTTTGGACACTATCTATCGAACCCCTTTTTTATGGTTAAAACCCATTTGCAATCTCAAGCATCAAAAGCTATAGCTGTAGGTCACCAGCATCAACACGAGGGTTCATTTTATGCCTTAAGAGATATCTTGAAAGAACATGGGGTGAGGAAAATTATTGCAACAATGTTGGCTTGGTGAAGTCTTACATGGATAAATAGAAAATTATTTTTTTTTATTCAGCTTTGAATCATAATGGAGATTTCATGAAATGAATATTAACACTAATTTTTTGTATTTTTTTGGTGAATATTAATTGAATGTTTGGTTCGTCTTCACTAATGGTTTGCAATATAATCCATTCATTTTCCAGATAAAGGGGTTCTTTAGAGGAGGTGTAGCAGTTTTTCCAAGAGCATTCATCGCTTCTGTATCGCAGTTGACATCTTTCACTTACAGCAAGAATTACTTGAGTAGAAATGAGTATCTGAAAGAAAAAAGGATCCTTTCCTCCTTTATAGCAAGTATGATTGGAGGTATTGCCATAAGTGTCTTGGTGACTCCATTCGATTTGATTTTGACTAGGCTATACAATCAACGTAAGTAGGGTAACCTTGGGTCTTGGATTCTTAATTCTGTAATTTTGATTTTATTATAGTGACAGGGCCATGCAATTTTATGGAGAGATTCCTTGGTCCTATTTGCTCCCTTCTCTAAATCTTCAAGTTTGAAAATTACAGCGTAGTATTACAAATATCTGAGCAAATGTAGAATGTCGCCCTTTCTTTATGTGTTAGCCTGATATAATTTTTCAGCATCAACATTAGGAATATACGGAAAATAACATCAATCTAATTATTTAGTGATCACTGTATCAAAATATTTTCTGTTCGAAATTAAAAAGCAAATTCTGTCTCTGAGTATCTACTTCTTCCTTTATACAAAGATAACTTTCTTCTTCGTATTAAGCTTCTACTTTTTTTTTGAGCTACAGTAAGGCCTTGTTAATGCGGATTCGGTGATCGCTCTAATGCGGATTCGGTGATCGCTCTAATGCGGATTCGGTGATCGCTCTAATGCAGATTCGGTGATCGCTCTAATGCGGATTCGGTGATCGCTGTAATACGGATTCGGTGATCGCTCTAATGCGGATTCGGTGATCGCTCTAATGCGGATTCGGTGATCGCTCTAATGCGGATTCGGTGATCGCTGTAATGCGGCCAGGCAATGGGGTTTGCGGGGCTTGAGGTTATAGATGTGGGTTGCCATGAGCCAATCCGTCGTAGATCTTTTGTTTATCGCCTTTTGTTCAGAGTCGATTTAGCGCGCTCGCTAAGATCATGGTGCCTCCAAGTAAACATTAATATTAAAAGACGAATTGCGGATTATAGAAATGTTAGATAAAGGTATAGCAACTCTATCATTGCTCGGAACTTTGGTATAGGCGAGTTAACTGTAGGAGAAATAAAGAAGAACGAAGACAAAATCTTGAAATTGGTTAGCCCAACAGAACGTGGTCCTGAGTTATGCAAAACACTGAAGAAATCGGAAAATCCTGTTTTAGAAGATGCTTTGTTTTTGCATGTTTCTAAGTGGTGATATGATTTTTGAGAAAGCTCGTATTTTTCATCGCTAGATTACAAACTCCGATATTAGGTTTAATGCAAGCTGGGCATGGTTAGAAAAATTTTAAAAACCTCTTGTTTACAAATGTTCTGTGAAAAACTATCAAATGATGAAGCCTCTATCAAACCATTCCAGCTAGAATTACTAAGTTATCAGAGAAAAACAATTTTGTGCGAGGACGATGAGGACAACAGCGTTGTAGTTCTTGCCTCCGAAAAAGTTGGTAATTCAAAGGCAGTACCTTTGAACACTGCTTTAATGTGGGCTGAAGATAACGAATTTTCCTTAGCAAAAATTAACTATTGTTTTATTCAAACTCACTGTTGTTGAACATCTGCATTTTTGTTAACGACAAAAGACACTGATTCATCATTCAGCGTTTGTGCTCCCTCCAATCAACTATTTGAGAAAATGTTGAGTCCTGAACGATGTAGCCAGAGGGTGTTATATTGAGGGAATTTAGTTTTCGGATTTTTTTTCAGCATCCCGGTAGAATAAAATAAGCAAACTAGTGCATCTAAATAACGGATATCAATGTGAACAAACTTCAATTCTGTAGTACATAGGTTTTTGAGTTTTTTTTTTACTTTTGCCACTATTGATCATAATCTACTGTGATGTATTTGTTGGAATTAATAAATTGAGTATTGAATCACCTTGCTAACTCCCGCTCTTGATTCGGGATATAATATTCATCGCTGGCACACGTGTTTGAATGAAATAGGATGTAATAAAATTTCAGGCAACTTCCATACAGTGCCATCTGTATGAATACACTTCTCTCGACCAAGGGTAGAATAACCTTAAGTGAATACATTATTTCAGCGATCTCACTAAGTAAAAATCATTCTTTCAGCTGTTGATAAATCTGGAAGGGGTTTATTGTATACCAATTATATGAACTGTGTTGTGAAGATTTATAGGACTGAAGGAATATCAGCATTCTATAAGGGAGTAGGACCAATGTACTTCAGATTGGGACCTCATACTGTTTTATGTTTGATGTTTTGGGATAAATATAAGGAATGGTTCGAGTGTTTTATGACCAAGAAGTCGAAGAATTTATGACATGAAATATTTTGAAGATAGTAAAAAATTGAAGAAAACAAAAATTTGCAATTATTGTGATGAATATAAGTACTTGTAGTGTCCTAGTGAAATTTATTTTTTATATATACTCAACTGAATACAATATTAAAACTTTTCATAGTTGAATTTTTTTGAAGAAAAAAATCGATAGTTCTGATCAAGATTTGAGAATACCCAATAAGATTTGGTGACTGGTTTGGAATTTTCAAATGGATATTGGTAAAAATGTTTTAACTACCTCATTATTCCGTAAAGCTCCCCATGAAATATGTATTGAATAAAAAATAAACATTGCAGTTTGGTGCTAACGAAACATGATGAAAATAACTTAACAAGTAATCACATTCAACAGCCATTAATGTCAACAATTTTCGAACCCTTATATTTTCGATTTGTACTTTACCTCCAAGAGAAGTTCAAAATTTGGTATAAATCTGTAAAGGTGGATATTCATTCGAGCAATTCTGCGCACACGCACAGAGAGCGTTCGCGAACACCCAGCCTCCCTGTGAAAATGCTCAACGTTGACGTAAGTCAACGTTACAAATTAGCGAATTTTTGCTCAAATGAATACCCCTTTATAACCTATATACCGATTTGTTGTTCTTTCGTTCAGTCTCAGATAAGAAGTAGGGATGTAATAAAAAATTGTATTTGATTTATGTTTAATAGTCATTTTCAGAAACAATTAATGCTTACAGTCCTCCTCGATTCTAAAAACAACCACAAATCAGCCTGTGTATATCCATCATAAATATCCTATTTTTGTACTAATTATATGAGTACCTATATAAAAATACATTCTACACACATAGACATCCTATATGATGTTTTTTCCTATTAAGTTTTACTGTGATGCCAATATAGATCTGTTGAATGGACAAATAGGATGTCCAATATCTGCAAAAAAATTCAACATGCGGTGTTGGCTTAGTTTAAGGATTGATTATTTCGAATAAGGAAATGACAGTAACTGATACATTTACCCAGATTTATGATATTGGAACAACAAAGCCATACAACATTAAAATATAATTTTCCTCATTCTAAATTTCAGAGTCAAGTCAACCCTGTACTACAAAAGATGAATTCTGACATAAATTTTGAATACCCAATATTTCACATGAACATCACCAGTAAAATTTCAATACAACAGACACATCAAGATCTTTCCTTTCAAAATTTACAATATATCACAAAGTACAAATAATATGTACTACACATAATTCGTTTGAGTTATCTAGATAAAAAGTTATCCCTCAAATTGGGAAAATTCTTAATAAAAATAACATTATTATGTATTTACAGCCTTAAATACTAAGCTCGTTCTAAATATATATGATTTATTTTTATTTGTCTGATATCAAGAGACTTAAAAAAAATAAATAAGATGAACCTAAATTAGAAAAAATGTACATATGGACAATAAATAGCTAAATGTTAGTACAACACAAACTTTGCATTGATAATTAGGAAAATGATATTTTTTATGAAAGTGATTTTTAATACTTCTCAAAGTCTTCTTCAACGAAAAATATTCCATATTTCATGAGAACTAAAGATGTAAATCATGATTGGAATGGAATACAAATTTTGTCCATCAATAACAAAATTTCAGGTAGTAACACAATATATAGTGTTTCTTAAAATATCTGCTAGAATTTTTTTTATCATATGAGAGATCTAGATCTATACAAGATCTAAAAGAAATCCAATATCCATAATATTCGAAAATTTCTGCTGAAATGATATATATTTCTCTGAAAACTATAATTCAGAATTTCATTATTGTTTATAACACTTGATACAGAATTGAAACAATAATATTCATATAGATGTTAGTACTGACAAAACAAAAATTGTGGCTAGTTTTTCACGATAAGCATCATTCGAAATCCTTAGATAAAATAAATAATTTTTTCATCTGTAATATCCGTTAATCAGATGCTACAAAACACCACTTGTTAAACCTGTGTTATTCGAAACTGCATCATAATGTCTCCGTTGCTTTTAATATCATCATCCAATTGTTCTTCGAGTGAACAACTCACGGAACTGCCACTGGTACTCAAGTTATCCAAAAAATCGAAACTTGCGACAGCCTCTTTTTCCTTTTCTCCATACCTTACGAAAAAATCTGTTCTGCCTATGATGGTAGGCCGAGGCAGGGCCTGGGACGCTCTCACCACCGCCATCTCTGGTCGGATAGCGTTGGCTGCAAGAAGATTGGATTCAGACAGCCGTCTCGGTGATTGGAGTGCAGGGTGCCGATGCAGAAGCTTGAAATCCCCAACATTTTACAGATCGCTCAGCCATGTCTTTTAGGTGAGCTTGTTTACTGATTTGAGTGAGCGAAAAAGCAAGCAAAGCGTCAAGTGTTGGCAAGGTGAAAACGTTCAATCAAGCTTAAAGATTGAGTGATAATTTGTCTTTATTAATTGGATAATATGGTTGTTTTTCAGGATTGTTTACTTTCCATAAATGTGCAATAGAACTTAATCAGTAATCAGCAATCAATGAATTAATCATGATAATTTTGAATTTGATCTGAAACTCATTTTACTACCAGAAAACAGAAAAGAATCGATTCAAAAGCCTTTTAGTCTTTTTGCAACTCTAAATCAAAATTTAATTAAATTCATTCGAAATGTAATGTCCTGGAACTGAATCATCAATAAAATCGGATTAATTCAATAATTGAATCTTCAGAAAGAAATTAGAGAAGCACTGATGTGAAGTCAGCAGCTGTTGCGAGCATGTTCAAAGTTCAAATTCTTTGGCCACAAAAAAAGGGGAAATATTGTTTAGAACTTTTCAAATGGTCATGACAAATTCCATTGAATTAGGCAAATCAGGTTTTGCCAACTAGTTACCAAGCTTCATCATGATCGAAATTTGAACAAATTCTTTTCCTACTATATACGGAAATAAGAAAATGATAAAACTGAAATTTGGCTACAAGGTCTGTGCAGAATCTCATCCAAATCTGATGGGTAGTATCCAAACATAAAAATTCCGAAAACTAACGGTTTTTTTTATTCACCAAGGATACGTATGAGACGCCGGTTGGTACAAAAGTCGATCTGCAAATATATATATTTTTGAGTCAATATATTCATTAGTTGCATCATCACTTATTTTGTGTGAATGTATTTTCATTTATATATATTCGTTTTTCACCAAACACAATATATTTACGAGTTGGTAGTATGAAATTAAAAATTTAAACTCTGATACATAATAGTTCGATCGATTTGTATCCCATTCTTCATTCTCAAGTTATCGTTGCAACAGACTTCCTTGACTAAATCCATTTCGACATCGCATTAATCAGTTATTTGAGATCATTTTCGGGAAAACTGACGTTTAACGAAAATATGTATAAATTAAATGAATTTGGATCATTATTGACGCAAATGTGCCTTCTTTTTATGAAAAATCTGACTACTCTTTGTATTTTCACACATTTGTGAAGACTTGCACCTTAGAAAGTAAGAATTCCTGTTTCTATAAACCAATTCACCTTTTGTATTATCATTTCCAAGACAAGAATAAGAAACATAAGAAAATATTTTTATTAACAACATCAAACTTACAAAGTGCAAAGAAAACAATCAGTAAACAAACTTATGGCGGTAGAAATATTTGCACCAACAAAAAATGGATTTGAAAGAAAATAATTTGAGGTTAAAGAGCTTCATCTACTAGGATGCCAGAAGAGGAGGAGAAATAGTATACACAAAAAAAAAGTTAGCTCATTTCGGAATATTAACAGCTGAACGTTGCTGTAGAATGTTTGAGAAATCTTATTTATAACTGATAACTAATTTTGAAAACTAAATGAATGTGCTCTTTCAAATGTGATGAAATAGACCATAGAGAGAATGAGAGCCATTTTGTGGTGCAACATGGAAATGAATCTGAAGAAATTTGAATGCTTCCAAACAATACTTTGTGATGCGAATAGCACTAAATGAGTGAAATGGTAATCAGTGGTTTGAACAATTTTTGCTAATTTTCTAAAAAAATGGTAAGCATTCAAATTCCCTTCCTTCATGGAATTGTGATTGCATGAATCGAAATTTATGATCTACATACCTTTCTTCTGCCTGTGGCATCGGTGAATTCTGTGCAGCTGACCATAATCCGGAGGATCTTCGGTTGTTTCGCTTGTAACACTTCCGCCACAAGATGATGTTGGAGATGAATCACTTGAAACTGAAGCCATCATGACGTCCAAAAGATTGGCTCTAGCCTGAAAACAGAAATTGATTTTGAATGTTCTTAGAGAGGCTTTTATGAAGTTAACTTAGTCTAAGTCATAAGATTGCTGGTTGAAGTATATCCATTTTAACAGAATTTTTAATAATAAAATCATCACACATTTTAAATTATCCATTTCAGAGAAACTGCAGTAGTATGCTTCAACTGAGATAGTAAAGAATGTTTTTTTTTTGTTTATCAGCTCAATAATGAACAAATGTTGATAAGAGTAATTAAAATGAAGTAGAAAATGCAATTTTACTATTGGTTAGTTCAAACTTTTCCTAAGCACAATCATTGTATAATATAACAGAGCTGTGCCGAGCACAAAGCACTAAGCCCTTTCGAAAAGTGCTCCGGAATCTCGAGCACTAAGCACTCATTTTTTGTGAAATGCTCGCGATTACCAAGCACTTTGAAAAATTAATTCGTTTACACGAGCACCGAGCTCTAAGCACTTTTTAATTTGAAACTTCGACTTTAAGACTTTTTCAGCCAATTGTCTGTGATATTGGCATTTCGGTTTTTCGAAGTCGGAAAACCATCCAAGGACCGACCATAATTCGGAACCCGAACAGAGCTTTTCTCCTTTGAGATTTATCGTGTTTACGACTGGACAGAATCGATTTTGACTACGGATTCTTCATTAGTGAGTCCATTCTAGGTTTAAAATTTCAAACTTACTGACCGACATTCGATCACTTCCAAAATATAGTTTTCGCCATAATAATATGCTGTCGAAATAATGGAAACATAAAGACATGGCTCAGAGAGGGCATGGCCTACGGCGAACTCAGTTTTTCGCTCATGTTCTAGGGAATAGCGTGCTATCGTTTGTTTGGTGTTTGGTTCGTCTGCAATTTTCGAATTTTGAGCCGAAAATGGTCTCAAACGACTAGGTTGAACCCACTGATCCGGCGTCAGAGTCGATTCTGTTCGGCCGGCCGTCCAACCGAGGACCCAATATCTGTCGAACGGAGCAAACTAGAGGCTTAAAACTTTCAGGATAGGTCGAGCATCCGAATGCCGCGGTTATGTTGGTTGATGGTCACAAGCGGCACAACGGTTTCAGCGCTAAAGCTATTTGAAATTTTGAGGTTATTTCAATAATATTGAAACTTTGCACTTAGTTGGGGCACGATGACACGCAACTTCCTGCAAAATTTTGTTGAGATCGTACCGTCAGTAAGATTGAAAAAATGTTTTTAACATTTTTTCAGAAAAATTTCCATTATCGGAAACAGTTCACTACATTTGAAAAAAATATGCTTATACCTTGAACACCATATTTCATAGCAGTGTGCCAAATTTCAGTTCGATATGTTCATAATTCTCAGAGATATTGGGAAAAAATATTTGGAGGAAATTTGGATGGTTTTTTCTCAGTATCGTTAGTTTTTTCGGAATAACTCAAAAAATACAATTTCAATCATTGTGAAACTTAGTAACTAGTTCGAAATTGCTGATTTGCATCTTTGTGCGGAATTTCGTGATGATCGTGTCATTAGAACAATCTAAAAAAAAAAATTTCTTTTCAAATATTCATTATTCTGCGATCTGCTGATCATATTATCCTCACGATATTCCGCGTGAATCTTCGAGTTGTCGTTTTTCAATCAAATACTGGATTTTAATTCGATCTCATCTGTATTTTTGTTTACCTTCCTTATTTAATATCGATGAAAATACAGTTTCAATGAGCTGAGTTTTAGATCAATAGAACCCAAAATTCTTGATATCGAAATTGTAGGACATTATATGGAAACATTGACAGGACATACTGTGAATATGAAATTTAGAATGGGTGTACATATTAAGAAGGTATAAATCTTCGAGTTGTCGTTTTTCAATCAAATACTGGATTTTAATTCGATCTCATCTGTATTTTTGTTTACCTTCCTTATTTAATATCGATGAAAATACAGTTTCAATGAGCTGAGTTTTAGATCAATAGAACCCAAAATTCTTGATATCGAAATTGTAGGACATTATATGGAAACATTGACAGGACATACTGTGAATATGAAATTTAGAATGGGTGTACATATTAAGAAGGTATAATTCGTGAATAGATATATCGATTCAAATTTTTATATTCCCAATATTTCTCAAAAAAACGCAGATAATATCGAATTGAAGTCCAATATTTGACGTGTTTGACTCCCTGATGATGAATCCGTGATCCAGATCCATGTTTGGCTGTTCGGCCGTCCGTAAACACGATTACTCCCCAAACGAAAAAATCCAGAGCCCTGGAAAGTTGCAGGGTAGGTTCAGAGCCTAAATATCTCGGCAAAGTTCGTTTATAGGCATAATCAGTCGGGAAGTTACAGTGTTATTGACGTGAGCATAATTATATATTTTTGTCCCATAACTTCTAAAATGGACAGCTTCGTGCCAAGTTTCGTGATGACCGTTTAATCAGGAGATCAAAAAACAATATTCATTTCTATTCTTCCCATCATATTACAAATAATCTGATTCAATTGATATTTATAGTATTTTAATGTAGAGATTGGTCATCTACCATAAATGACTTAAATCACTCATTCAGGATTCAGTTAAGCTCAAGAAATATATTTTTCTCTAATATTCTAACTTTGCGATACTCTCGAAATTTCTCACGAACCTGCACGCAGTCATACTACATCAAAGAATGCAAAATATCATTTCAATCAGATCATTAAGTTCGAAATTATAGAGAAAAAAAATAATGAAATTTTAAATGTGAACCGGTCGAGTGTGTGACATACGAATACGAAAATTTAATAATTATAATCCACGTGACTTCACGTCAGTGGATTTCTTGAGATTTTCAAACACTTTTTAGAACGGAATTCTAATATCTTCATGATCGAGATAGAATACGAAATATTGTATCTTGATGTTCCCAGCTGAAAGCTCACGCTTTGACACTTCGACTCTGACAGCTTTTATTATTTTCATATGTAATAGTAGCACAAAACTAAACTTAAACACATATATCACGAATGTGTCGAATGAAGATCCTTGTATTCCTTGTCGAATGTCTCCAAACACCAGGAACAACCGACATATTAGTTCTCTTTGTCTAATCCAATCACGCGATAGCCCGACATTTTCCTGTTTTGACAAGTCTATGAAGGGCTTAGTGCTTAGTAATCCCGAAAAGTGCTTCGAAGCCCTAAGGTGCTCGGGAGCACTTTGCGGTGCTCGGGAGCACTGCGGTGCTTGGGAGCACTTTCCGGTGCTCGGGAGCACTTTGCGGTGCTTAGGAGCACTTTTTCGAATTACTAAGCACTAAGCCTTCTCCAAAAATTCTCGAAGCACTAAGCACCGGCTTAATAAAGTGCTTGGGAGCACAGTGCTTAGGAGCACAAAAGTGCTTCGAGTGCTTTGACGAGCACTAAGCACAAGGCTTCGGCACAGCTCTGTAAATATAATATATCTTTTCAGTTTCTTAGATATAAATCTGGAGTATACTATGAACCCTGTTTTCTTTCACAGGAAAATATTTTTCCAAAATATATTTTTTAATTCACTGGAAACAATAGACTCACCTTTGGATCTGTCAAATCTATATCTCTCTCGACATGTACCCATCCTGTTGGTTTGCAACTTTGATCCAATCTAACATTGACAGTTGTTTCTACTTGTTCCTGTTGAATCACATTCTCTTCGCCATTTTTGATCATTCTGTTGAGTTCGTCAATGACGTCTTTCGATGTTGCCCTCTCATGGAAACTAACCGCTCTGTGTGGTGGGCCATCGATGATGTTGCTTATAGTTCCCGCAGTACTCTGTGGAAGCCTTTCGGAAGTGATCACGTGTGTGGTTGGAGGTTTTGGGTGAATATGAACGATGTTCTGTTTTTGAGATGGAGCCTTTGATTTGGGAGATTTATGTGGTACTTTTATCTTTGGTATCTTAGTTTCATTATTATTGTAAACAGTCTTGGATGGGCTAACAGGTAGTTTAGAAGAGGTCAACTTTCTTCGTGGTATTTTAGATATTATAGTTTCCGGAGTACTTACACTTGAAGTTAAAGATTCACTGCCATTATTCACAGATATATCACTTGATGTAGTATCACTAGATTTGGTCAAATCACTTTCCAATGATTCATTTATCTTATTATTGTCTTGGATTAATTTTGTATCACTTTCATTCATGGAATCTTCATTGGGAAAGTCGGCAGAAAATTCAACGTTAACACTACAAATATCTACAGGACGATCACAAATGTTTGAACAGTTCTCACTCTCCACATCGATGGGCGTTACAAGGCAGACTTCGTGGGCGTATGCTAAATTATGTTTGATATCCAGCATAATTTCCTCGCTATCTCGTTTCTCTTTCAAATTCTGCTCGTTCATGGAAGCTTCTTCGCATAATTGTTTGAGAGTGACGTAATTCTCATCTCTGAATTCGTTCTTAAGGTGACTTTCGCAATTTTTCGAATCACTAGAGGCTAATACCGGAACTTCAACATAATCTTTGGTGATAATTTCGTTTGCCGAACAAGGACGAGATTCTTTTTCTTTGGAGTGTACATATTTCTGTTGTTCTGCTAGGAAGGTGAGAACATTATGGAGTGTCATTTCACGATCAGTATTCTCGCCCTGAACACTTCTGGAAGACGTGGAGGCTAGGCTTTTTGTACTTTCGAATTTGACCAGTCTGAAAATTTCATAAAAGATATTCAACAAAGGTTGATGCTTAGTACTGTTAACTATCATTTTAGTTAATGGCTAATGGCAGAATCCGACGTCGTTTTGTTTCTACAGTCATGGACTTGGAAGTTATCTTCTGTTCGTTTTTAACTTTTGTTGGAGATTTTTGAATCTACTCCTAAAACATCTCCATTCACTTTTATAAAGTCAGTCGGTAAGCCTTGGAATAGGTCTATCGAGTTTTTGTAACAAGAACTCAGCCAACTTGGCACTAGTGAAATTTTAATGTCAAAACAATTCGGCGGGACGTTGTCATTTCTCAAATATTTTTATCAATGACTCTGTGATTTGGTTTAGTTACATATAACCTAATATTTTTCAATTGTACAGAGTGGAATGTGTCAAGCTTCCATGCCCTGCCGACTGACTTTATGAAATGATGAAAGTTGATGGGGTATACTTCGATTGATGCAGAATATAAATTTAAGATCTGTGGCAACAAAATTGAGCCTATGATTCGCCAATAATCCATTGAACCCTTCAAAGAGAGATCTGCTAGCGCACAATTTCAAATTGGTGTTGATCATCTCCAAAAGCGAGTTTTTATCCAACTCACCTGTAAAAATCTCTAGTGAAATCAGTCCCGATGGCAGGAATTTCTCCAGTATCGTCACTGCACCCACTCAAGGCAGCCGAAGATCTCTTCGAACAAGTTTCAGGTTCATAAGAGTGGCAGTCAGATCCTCCACTAGACCAGCTATTGTCAGGGGAAGCATGTGGATTCATAGAACTAGCTAGGGCATAAGGCCATGATTTTCCGTTTTGAGAATTAGAAGTGTCCATGAGGAAAGTGACCAGTTCTCGACCTTCTCTGTCCATCATATAGCTAGAGTTATTCCATAAGCATTCATTGGAATCCTCCTCGAGCTCCAAGGCGTTGTTTTCTTGTATGCTTGGGAGTGTTGAAATGGATATTTGACCCGGAGTTGTTGCCTCTGAAAACGAAGATTTGTTAAAACCTGTGGGGGTACGAACATAGTGAAAGCTGGTTAATCAGCTAATATTTTCGGCGTTGGATGCAAGCGTTTATAAGTTATCTTAGTAGAATATGCTGGTGGTTTTCTGCCAGTTCGATAGCAGCTTCCATAATATAAAGATGTCGCGTTCATCTTCAGTTGAAGACGTTGTATTTGACAGAAAATAGATTCATGTGGATGCTACATCCAAAAAATTCACAATGAACATAATGGTGAATATACATGAAAATACCACAAGGGAAAATCATGTTAAGTCACAATTTGTTTTGGGATAAACGCAATAGGTCTCTTGCATTAACACGAATACATATTTTTATGTTTTTCTCATTCCATTTTGATGAAAAATCATAATGTATGCTCTCTCACGCATAAACAATTCGCGAATTTCGAATAATTCGTTATTAAAAATCGTCAAATCAGGACGCAAAACCAAAGTTGATAAAACGCGGTAGATCGCCTCCAACGGCACTCGTTATTCCACGATGCCCCGATCGATACAGCTGACGCTCCTTATTGGCTTGCTAGAGAGAAAGGTGTACGAGAAGATGGAGAGAGTGAGTATATCGCAGTACGTCACGGAAGGCGCGAAGTTCCGAGTGTTTGAACAACCAATATGTGCAGCCTAATTTAAAAGATCGTTTTCTCGTTGAAAATTGAAATTTTTGATGGCAACTGAAGTTTTCCAGTATTCTTATGGATAGAATTTTTGATTCCAATGATAAAAAAAATACATGCAAGAGACCTATTGAAAGTTCTGCTAATTTGTTTCAGCTAAGCACATTTCGATCTTTTTGGATTAATAAACGCTTAGCTTTGGTATGGTAGGGCAATCTTTAAAAAAATAAACAGTAGAAATCCAGAATTGGGTATGTACTTGAGAAGTTCTCATATTTTAGTTTTCCATTTTCATTAAACGTGTTAAAACCGAGACTCATAATTTTCTTGCATCTTTTTTAAGGGTATAGGACTATACTTTAAGCCTTTCTCTAACAGATGGTAACATTATCTCGTTTTGTGATGAATATAGACTTTACCTCAATTTCCGTTGGGGTCTTCACATCTGACCATTTATTTTAATCGTTGAAATTAATGAACATGCAATCTCTTTTTGCGCACATATTCAAGTGAACAGAGTGATATCATTTTGCCCAAATATCTGAAATTTTCCAATTTTTAGTCGAAAATGACTAGGTTGGAATCCGATGCCAAAATCTTTTCGGGTCGGCCGTCTGTTGCCACGACAACCTGAGAACGAAAAGAGCTACTGACGTTAAACCTTAAAGGTAGGTTGAGTATCAGAATGCGCCGGCTAAGTTCGTTACTCTCAACTCGCACAAGCCTTAAGCTTTTTAGGGGTTTCGTTGAAGCCTAGGATAGTCGGAAAATACTAATACAAAAAAAAATATAGATACAAATACCAAATGGCGAAACAGTTATGGAGATATATTTGAATTTATGAGGTTATTTGCTCAGGAACTACTTATGATATCGGGTTTAAACTCAGCAAATATTTGCAGAATACAAACGCACAACTGCCTGCAATATTTTGTAAGGATCGAAGGGTTATATAGTGAATTAAAAAAACGTATATTTTCGAACATTATTCAAGTTTTTGCGGTTCAAGGGGAACAGCGTGCTATCGTTTTGTCCAAATGTCTGTAATTTTCGATGATTGAGCCGAAAATGGTTTTAATCGACTAGGTTGGACTCACTGATGACGAATCCGGTGTCAAAATCGATTCTGTCCGGCCGGCCGTAGACACGCTAACTGTCGACAGAAGCAAGCTAGCAACTTTAAACTTTCATCAGAATGCCGCGGTTAAGTTCGTTAATGGGCCAAATCGGTCGAATAGTTTCGGAGTTATAGGCAGTTGAAGTTTCGAAGTTATTTATTTTTTATTTCAGAAACTACTTGAGAGATGGGATTCAAACTTGGCAGTTGGGTGGAGTATAACGATGCGTAACTTTGAGCCAAATTTCGTCGGGATCATATTGTCAGTAAATTAAAAAAAAAAATTTTTTCGAAATTTTTTTCCAAAAAATTTTTTTTCCGGAAACCATTCACCACATCCGAAAAAAAAAGTCCGCTCACACTTTGAGCTTCATATTTCACAGCAGTGTACCAAATTTCAGTTCGATACGATCATAAGTTTCGGAGATATCGGGAAAAAATATGTCAAATTTCGAGGTTTTCTTCTCGATATCGTTTATTTTTTCGGTATAACTCGAGAAATACTGATTCAGTCCTGATAAAACTTTACAGCTAGTTTTGATATGCTGAAAGACAACTTCATGCGAAATTTCGTGATAATCGTGTCATCAGAATAATTTGAAAAAAAAAAATTTCTATGATTTTTCTTATCATATTATCCTCATCAAATTCTGTATGAAACTTCGAACTGTTATTTTTCGATGAAGTACTGGATTTCAATTCGATCTGATCTGTATTTTTGGAAATATTGAAAAAATAAAATTTTGATTGGGTATATCTACGGAATCATTGGGTGGATTTTACCCGAATTCGTGAATGGCCATTCACGAATTCGGCCTTCGTAATTTAGGTCCAAACCTTTTCTACAAATATCGAGTTCCTAAGTTGTTTCTTTCGGAAGTTATTGTGTTTACGCAGTCAGTCGTTATTAAGGTCCGAACCTTCTCTACAAATATCGAGTTTCTAAGTTGTTAGAAACTCGATATTTGTAGAGTAGGTTTGGGGCTTAATTACGAAGTTCGAATTCGTGAACGGGTAAAATCCGCCCAATGATTCCGTAGATATACCCATTCAAAATTTTATTTTTCCAATATTTCCAAAAATACAGATTTGATCGAATTGAAATCCAGTAATTTATCGGTGAAAATTTCAAAAAGCACTGCCGTGAAGGCAGCAGCTTTTGCGTGTATGTTCAAATTCGTGAACATGCGCACAAAAGTTGGTGCCTTCACGGCAGTGCTTTTTGAAATTTTTGTTGGAAAGTTTGTATGCCGAAACTATTCTTCACATTTTGATGAGATTTTGCACAAACCTTCCAGTCAATATTTTAAAACAGTGCTACGACTTTAAGCTTGACCTGATTTTAATTACTTTAAACATAGGGGATAAAATTTGTCAAATTTCGTGTTTTTTTCATCAAATCGATAGATTTCAACTCGATCGTATCTGTTTTTTCGGAAATATCTAATGTTTTGGAGATATTGGGATAGATTTAATGTTTGAATGGGAGCTCATCGTCATCATATATCCATGTGCTGAACTTCGACAGGATTGTGTCTATATTTTGTAAATATTGGGATAACGGAATTGCAAATACGTTAATCTACTAAACCGTTATGCGAATGTTGTGCATTCTGACCTTGACCTTCGTATTCAACCTTCAAAACTGAGTTGAAAATTTTGACACACACACCATTTCTATCTGCTCTGGGCTCAATTTTCCTCATTTTGATGGCGAGCTTTTCGTATGCCGCTTTATATATATCTATTCTTATCGTCTTCAACTTTATCTTCCAAAGATCGGGCCAATCGCGATAAACCGCCACGAAGCGAATAGTCGGAAAAAATTTCGAACCGAATATGTTTACACAAACACCATCATTCAAGGTCAAACTGTTTAGCAGTTATGGTAAATACTTTTCAAAAATTCAAATAGTTGCCAAATCAATCAAACAATGCACGATCAAATTATTTACACAAACATAAGGTTTGCGAAGATTGTTTCATCGTATATGAGGCCTATAAGCGCTTGTCACTAGCACGCCAGAAACCAGCTTTCTCTGTCTTCATAACCTCAGAGTGTTACAGACAGATAGCTAATATGACCGTTTCTTACCTGATTTTCTCCAGGATTCTCTGAGATCGTCATTCGACAGGCTCAAACTCCAGTCCTCCAACTCAGTTCGATCATACTCTAATTCAAAAAGATCCCTATGTTGCTGTAGCGCAGTTCTTGTTTCATCCAATTTTAACCAATGTTGAATGTATTCTGTATCCCAGGAAGTGCACTCTAACCTATCATCTATAGCACTTGACCACGAAACTTGTGAAGATCTTTCATCGAAGGCATCAATGTTATTGTTGCCTGTAACAGAAAATACTACTATATGAAGGTGGGTTTAAACTAGAATAACAAAGAGCAAGAGCTAGAACAAGAACATTCTTGTTGACCTTTCAGTTTGAAGGAAAGCACGTTTTCAGCGTTGACACGATACATTGAATCTCTGCGAACCCAGATAGAACGACGAAAGATTACTCCGTGTCTGTTCACACTAGACGAATTTGTTAGAATAGGGAAAGAATGAGCATTCGCTGGTCTGATGTAAATCGGCCTTAACTCAAGAATGTTATTGAGATGAGCACTAACCAATTAATTCTAATTTACTTCCTTACCCCACAGCGTACTTGTTCCTCTTGCTCTTCTTAGAGCATTCTTCTTTCTGTCTGTGATGTCTACAAAAAATATGGAAGGACTACTTGAAATCGGAGAACTGAATGTGTAGCATGGACTAGGCGCAGTGGTTATTTTGATGCACAGGTGGGAATCAGAGAAGCTTCTCATGATGTGTTGAAAAGGAAGCATGTCTCTTCCAGGTGGATAACTGTTCCTAGAAAAGATATAGAAATTTATGAAATTATTCTTCAAAGATACAAAAATAGGAAGAAAGGGGAATATGCTAAAGTGATTTTTTGGTATCTCTTGTCTTTTTTATGAATAAAGTATTATAGAACAAGCTATTGAAAGAGTACGAACTTAGCCATCGTTTTTTATCATTGTGTCGAGATGTCTGTAATTTTTGTATTTCGAATGATCATGGTTAGACTCTCCGATGAAGAATCCCAGGTAAAATTTTGGCTGGATGTGTGTGCTCTTTGGAAGAAGGACCTAGAGTCTCAAAATTTTCAGATTTGGTTAGGAGTATGAATATGCCGGTTGAGTTCGTTAGTGGGCAAAATCGATCATAGGGTTTTGGAGTAATATCAATTTGAAATTTTGAAGTTACTTCTTCGATATTTCATAAAGTACTGATATGCGATTAGAATGATTAGATTGAAACCTCGTGGTTGGTTAGAGAATACCAACGCTGAACCCAGCGCAAAGTTTCGTGTGGATTTAAATGTTAGAAAATTTATAAATAGAATTTATTTGCAATTCTTCAAATATTTGTACGAATTTTGCTCTCGAAGACTACAGATTTCAATAAATTCCGCACAGAAGACAGCAGCTTTTGCGTGCATATTCAAATTCGTTGCCAAAGTGGTCATCTCCTTTGAACATGCGCGCAAAAGCTGCTGCCTTGACGTCAGTGCTTCTCTTATTTTTTATATATGATTCGTTAAGATGATGACATTTAATTTATTTTGCTGAATTCTCTTATCAATTCTCTTCTGTTTGTGGTATTCGACATGAATGGGATCAGTATAGTGCCATAAATTGTCAACCTCAGTATTATTCGGAGATCAAAGAAAATTTGATTTTTGTTTCCCAGATGAATTTGATGTTTACCTATACCGAAAATTGTCGATATTTTGGAATTCATCCTACTATTGATTACAAATTCGTATCTCGTATTCGTACCTATTGAGAATCGACAATGGAAGTAAATACCTTGATTTCAAGTTCAGCAAATTGAGGGGAATATACAGAATATCTGGATCTTTACTATCCGTGACCAGCAGCCTCGTTTCCTGAACTTCCGTAGATTCTTCTTTCAGATCTTCTAGACCTCTGCCACTACCATTATGAAGTGAAGGGCCGTCGTTAGAACTCCTAGTAACATCTGTTTGTACGTCTGAAGACATAGTAGAGTAACCCTCATCCCTATTACCGCTTTCAGGTGACTCATTCCCAGTTGTTTCTTCCTCGCTTTTCGAACTCGACTGTGCTGTGAACATAGACAACAAAAATATGACTATTGAACTCACCACTCTGAAAAATAATGGAGTGCCTCTAGAATCTTGGTATTCAAGAACAAAAAAGAGCATTGAAAACCTCAGGAGAGGTTCAAGTTCAAGTATTTATCATCCAATATTGACATTATTTCCGTTCATTTTCAATGAGTTGTCAAGTGCAGTAGTCAATTTTTTCATATCACAGATTTACCTAAAATGGGCCTAGATCTTCTGTATTTTGCAGACGCAATTATTGGCAATTGCAAATTGAGAGAAACAGGTCTTTGAGGAGGCACCCAAAGGGCAGAATCAACAGCACTCAAAGCTTCCAAGAGTTTCTTAGGCGTTACTTCTGTACCCTTGAGTTCAGTCCATAGCTTCGTAAGAACTTGGTGCCTCTTTTTGTCTTCTAGTGAAAATTTTGTATCTGGAAAAATCATCGTGACTTATTTGACAACTGAAAGTGATTGACAGGATGATGAACATGCAAAAAAGAAGCGCCTTTAGAATTTCGATTGGACTCACTGACATCAAAATCAACTAATACACCTGCTAACAGCACAAACACAAAGCAACACACTGAATACTCACCAAAATTGTTCGTAAGATTACTAGAGTGTTTTTCGTTCGTTCTCAATTCGATATTTTCACTCGGACTTTCGTCTAGAACAGCGGAATTGAAAGAATTATAGTGTTTTATTGGAATAGCGTTGACGATATTGATAGGTGAATTATCAGAGGAACTATTGTTGTCTTGAAGGGCAAGTTGAAGGCTGCAATTTGATTCGTAGCTATCACTTTTCAACTGATGGACCAACATCGAAGTAAGTGCTCTATTTTGGTTCTCCAGTTCTTGAATTCTGTTATTCAAAGTGCCGACTTCCTCTCGTAAGTTCTGAAATCATTTCGATTAAAAAGAAATTCAACTTGCAGTTGTGAACTGAAGTCTTACCTTTTGTGCCAAAAGGGCTTTTACGACTTGGTTAGCTACATCGTCCAAACATTTCTCGTATTGTTTCCTGGATTCTTCAGCGTGTCTTTGTAATGCTGCTGCATGCAATTCCAACAAACTTTCAGGATTGTGGTCGTATCCTACTTGTTCGAGTTGATGTCGCAGGGTTTCTACTTCGTGGGTGAGTCTTGATATAGTGTTCTGATACTGGTGGCAACGATTCTGAAAAAAAAATGATATACATAAATAAATGACACTTTTGAATGGAGAGTCATATGATTGGAGTATGGCAAGAATTTGAAACCTAGATTTGATAAGTTTCTCCGACAAATCTTTGAAATCAGAATCTGCTCAGTCAACAATCTATCCTGAAAGCATTGAAGGGGTTACTAGTTGTTTCAAATATAGTACCGCACCATATTCGAAGACAAGTTGAAATAATCAAGTCTTGGGATGAATTTTATTTCTATCCGAATGTATTCCCAATGATGGCTTACTTTCCTGATTCTGAAATCACTAGATTGAAATTTCGTGAACATTTTTATCGATTAGTGACTTCCTTTATTCCATTGAAAGTGACAAATGAATTAGGCGATCGGAATGGAATTTGTGTAATGTTTTTAATTAAAGTTCCATCAGGTATCCCTCGAAAAATTTTACATCGACTTAAAACAGGCCATGGTCGCTCTAATAGCTTTCTCGTCAAATGGAATTCTTGACCGAGGTGCGACTGTGATGAAGAAGAGAAAACAATAGAACACTTAGTTAATAGGTGCTCTATGTCTATATACAAATTTGACGATGGCTTTGAGACTATTCATTCGGTATCTGATTCTTTTTTTAGTCAGCATATTTTTCGAACAAATTGCAATATCACTATACGTATACGGAAAAACAGGATTTTGCTGAGAATCCTTACTGTGCCTTGTTCGATATGCAAACATGTATGAGAGTTAACTGCCTTCTGTGGTCTAAATAAGTTTTATAATACCGACCTTCATACTGTTAAATTTGCGCACAGGCTATATTGTTCAGTATCCAAAAAATTGTATAGTTTTATACTCAGAAGAATGAATATACTGGCAAATAATCCCTTAAATGCAGCCCAACACCGACCGACCGTGCACAAGATAACTTCTGAAGGAATCAACTTAAAAGAAACTAGATATTTGTAGAATACAAAAAAAGTACAGAGACAGTACAGGAATAATTATTCTTCTACATTTGCCGATACCTGTCTTTTTTAGATGTTGGACGTTATCGTCTTGTGAGAATCCACGAAAACCGAGTGTTTCCAAAGTCGTGACGGAGTTTTGTAAACTGCTGTATCGCAGATAAAGGGTGTGTTTTTATTTTCATCGAACTGATTAATCGGTGTATCTCCCTCTCTCTCTTCTTTTGTTCGTCACCAAAGAAGAGAAAGATAGAGGTTAATCGATTAATCATTGCGATGAAAATAAAAACGGCTCCTAAAGCGACCTGATGCGACAATAGGATGAACGTCATCCACATCGATCAAGATATTCTGCACTCGAAGGTAGGGTTCGTACGTGCTATCGATAGATGGCGAACTGTAAGAAGAAATAATACTGCAGTTTTCCGTCTAAAAGGTTGTGAGTATCTTGAGTCCTATTATAGCGGTTGCCATAGGTAAGGCAGTCTGATGATCGGTAAGGACCGTGAAACTACAGTAACTGTTCTCCTTAGGCTCGCTTCTTCGATTTTGATGTTTTGGTTGTTTGAATGATTAGCTCTAATCAAGGTGGAAAATTCGTTGAATTATCGACAGATTTTTGCCCTTGTGATTTGAAGAGTACGTTATGGTTATGGGCTTATTTACAGAGGTCGAATTACCGAAACGCACTAAATGTTTTCGTAGAAATACCTATTCGAAATTTCATTTTTTATCTACCAAGACTTCAGATCCGGTAGAATTAAAATTAAGTACTTGGTTGACAAGTGACAGCTTGAAGCTTCAGTGAAATCTGAAGAATTGCTTCTGGGAAATAAATCAATTATTTTTTTAATGAAAGTCAACTGAACTACACAAAAATTCTGCAGACTAAGATCAATTTCTATTGGACCTTCAATTGAATTAGAATTTCAGAAGGCTTTAAGTGAGCCGTTAGGCAAATTTTCCCACAACAAAAAAAATCGATACATTTCCCGAAATTATTTCTTCGGAAGAATGGGGTGGTTTGAAAATGTACAGAATCTGTGAGGGACTCAAGATCGAGCTTTAATCTGTATGGAATGGTGGTTACAGCAACGAAGAATCAGCTGAAATAATTCTCAAATATCAGGTTCGCTCAGTCCAAAAATAGTTCTTCTGGCATTTTCAGGCCCTTCGGAGACCTTTCCTACATTGAAACCTGTAGTTCAATATGTTAGATCTTTCATGCTACCTAAAAAACTGTAATTACATTCTCGAATAATCTATTTATAATTACAGGAACCCCTGGATCTTGATGAAGTTATTTCAATTTCATTTCCGTCATTGGTTATCCTTAATCGAATCGCAAATCACCCGTGAAATAACTGAAAATGCTAATATCAATTCATTATTTTAATAAGCCAGCCCTAATTAGCAACCTCGCTCCCAACAGTTCGAGTTAGGAAGTGCTAATTTTCCTGAATATTCAATAGGATGAGCACCCTTCTGCAAAGTTGCGTTACCACTGATCCTAATCCGAGTTTGAATTGTAAATAGCTTTCCAACTGGTGTAACAGCGACAAAATCACACTTTCTCTGTTTTACAGAAGCGTTCCTCAAGTACTAGAATTCACGCATTAGCAGATATGTTTGAAACTTTGAGCAAATAAAAGTAGCTGCTGAAGTAAATTGGTTTGATTAGATAATTTATCAAGCAAGTTTGCGAAAAAGTGTTCAATGACGGCAATGAGACAAACATGAAATTTCGCCAAAATGTAGGTTTCATTTGAATTTGGAACAAAACATTGCCTCGATCGATTAGGTAAGACCTGTTGATGAGATTGTGTTCAAAGTTTATTTTGTCGATTGGTCCGATTCAGGATGCATAGAATATATCAGGTGTCGACACTCTCCTACTATAACCCACTGAAATTTTGGGTGCAAAACTCGGTTCTAGAATTGTCAAATGTTGTACTACTTGGCTCTGTAAACGATGATGTAAGGTCGCTTTGTCAAGTTCATACAATTAATTTAGCTGAAAAAAATGATTGAGCTATAATCTATTAGATCTGAAAGTTTTTCCCAAAATAGGAATTTTATACAGGGTGTCCGGTAAACCGTAGACAATATTCGTACAGGTGATAGACTAGGTTATGACCACTCAGAATGTCGAAAAATTTGTAGGTAAAATTTTTACCGTTTTCAAGATAATTTGCATTTAGGATATTCGTGAAGAATCGCAACCTTTCCTAGATGTTTTGAATAACATGACTCTAAAATAGTACTGATACGAAATGTTTTTTAGAGAACATTGCTGATGACTACTGCATCTCAGATGTATAAAAAAATTTCCAAGAAGTGATATAATTCTGTGAAAAATGGGGATGAAATTACGGACTTGAATTCTACCTATTATTATTAATATTCTCATAACTTTGACCTGATTATCCGGAAAAACTTATTACTACGTGAATGTGAATATTCACTACAAAAATATGAGCACTTAGCCAACTCTCGAAAATTGTATGAAACATACTCTGATTATTTCTGAAAGGGGTGATATTTCCGTTGCAAGAGAATGGGGAGATGTTCTGGTCTATCCCCAACTTTCACAATTTTGAGAGAAGAAGTCTTCTGTTGCTTGACAGTTTTCAAAAAAATAAAAAAACAATTTCAAATCTTCCTTTAATTAATATTTTTTCAAATCAGAGTATTACGCAATAAATTTCATTAACGAATATTGAGAGGAAAAAATTGAATAGTTTTCTATCCTTTTCGACACAAACATGATATTCTTTCAAGGAGAACCCTTTAAATATAATTTTTCCCCTTTACAACGATTTTCTGATAGCATGTTGTGATACACCGTCCCAGTTGTTTCATGTCAGTTGCAGTTGTTGTTCAAACTTGTTCTATCATGAAGCCCAAGTGACTTTTATCAAAAGATTTCAGTTCATTGATCTGGGGGCTCTAGGGTTGCTCTAAGATGTCTTATCTATTGTACAGGATACATTAAACCCAAATATAGTCGAACTCACGGGCCAGTAATACTCTGCCTACCTTCCTTAAAGATGGATCAGTTCCTATTACAAAGTCAGAAGTTAGTATTGAACCACAAGTTCGATAATATTTGGGTCGAATTTACTCAATATTGAAATAGATTGGAGAATCTAAATCAATCTTGCAATTATATGATTTATTTCACTTGAGCTATTTGATAGTATAATGGTACAGTTAGATACAACTGACGTGGAACAATAATTGAGTTGGTGTATCCATATGGACACTCAGAGTATCAATGGTGCGGTGGCGAAGCGTGTTCAAAAAAGTCCTTCTTTAAAGTATGTAATCGTGGCATCAGAAAACATAGATATCAATTAAATAATTTTTTTCTCTAGCTTGTTCATGGAATTTATTTCTTGAATCTCTGGTTTGAGAAGGTTTTAATTAGAAGATTTGAAATTGTTCTCTTTATTTTTCTTAAATCTCTCAAGCAATGATTCTGTCATTATAAATTATTATTCCACCATTTTATTCCCAAAGATTCGCAACAAAAGCCTTTTTTCGTCAAAATGGTGAAATGTTGTGATTTTCCGAAATGAACTACGTTTGAGGGTTGCGGAATGACATCAATTTCGTTCTCCATGTTGTGACCTCGAATTCAGCGTTTTCGTTCTATCGAAAATATTATTTCTTCAAGTGGATATGAACATTTTGTGGAATTCCGTGTTCAACATATCCTGAAATGTATTCAAAATTTGTGCCATTCAAAACAAAAAACAGATTTTTACTCAGTTTTTTCCGTTTCTTTTCGAATTTCTATTCGAATTTTTTTTTCTCATATACCGAGTGATATTTTTCTCCTGACACGTAAACTGAAATTTTCGAATACGGCCTGGAATTTTTCGGTTTTTTTCTTCAGCTGATGAAAGATGTGTATGGTAACAGCCCTTTGTAATATGAGCGGAAAATTTACCGTATTTACGAAGATATTGGAGTTCATAATCTCAGCATTTTTCCATAAATCACCCTGTATCAATGAAATGAATATCCTTATGGAACATTTAGTCCCAATTCTCGTTCAGTTTGAAGTCCTCTATTTGCACTGAGCCGTTGTCCCTTACGTCATCAGTCACCATGTATATTACATATCTTCTGAGTCCGGAATGATATTGTATATGCTTTCAATTATCAGGTTAGGATATCAATTATGAAAGGAATCCTTATTCCTTTTGATTATTATAGTAGAAAAATGAATAAACAAAAGTTTAGACAATGAAATTATATTTTCCATATACCTATCACATAACATATGAAAGTTTCGTCGTACCATTTTGGGATTATATCACAAATAAGAATAAAAATTACCGAAATTACTAACAGGCTTTCCAACGTTACTCCCCACCAACCGCCCACTTACTTCAGGTACCCCCTGGTCTAAAGCTCATCGTAAGATATTAAGCGAAGGTATTACATAATTTTTTTTTTATTTAATGAGACATATTGCATCGTGACGTTTTTCCTCCAAAACTTTACTACAACACACCATAGAAGGTATCAAACTATCATCTGATTCATTTTAATTCAGTCAATGAAATACTACACATACTTCATTCTCTTTTATAAACCATCGTATATCGTACCGTGTATATTTTGAAAATGTTAGGTTATAGTCATTTTCCTGTCAGATAACTACACAACATTGCCTTTTCTACATAGAGGTCGTAGTCATTACGTAGTTTTCGAAATGTGAATTTACTTTGGGGAAAAAATAAATTTGAGAAAATATTATATGAATTGAATGATGAATAATTCCAAAGATATGGCGAATGTTGGGGAAACTTTTTTCTCTGTTAACACTGGAAATATTTCACTTATATAAACACGATTGAAAGATTTGTGTATGCTTTTTTCTTGAACGGAAATCAAGAATCGAGTGTTGAAATTTCACTGAAAAATAATGGATAGAGTAGTCCGTTACTTTGTGATAGTTCATTCGAAAAAAAATAACCCTGCACTAAAATTTCTAAACGCACAGACAAACCTATGGAATTCCCTTTTTTTCGAAATTCTCAAGAAATAAGTCCACATAAGACATTTTAATACCTTGTTGCACAACTTGAAATACTCCAGTATGAAAATGTAGTAGTACTACAAAACCTGTGTCACTTTAAAAGAACTCACTCAATTTATAAAGTGAACGATACACTGGGTTTTCACTCACGTATGTCGAAAATGTTGGATAGCTTGTGATAAATTATTGATTCCATATTATCAGGGTTACTATTAGAAAAAGCATATTTCAATTCTACATAGCACTTCCTGATACTTTATTGTCTCTGCTTCTTCAAAACTACCTTCGGCATTTTTAGTTTCCAAGCGTGATTCTTATGTTGAGATCATAGAGAAAGAGAGTTTCTGGTTGAGATTCAGAGTTGAAATTGGCAGTGACATTTGGCAACGTCGCTGAGAATTATTTTGACATTACCGATATTTCACGAGTGCCAGTTTCAAGTAAAAAAACTTGATAGACCTAAATCATGGCCAACCAGAATAGTTTATAGAAGTGAATGGAGTAACATATTTGCAATGGGAATTAAACGTACACTAGATAATTCGCCTCATTCCAGTGATAGTGTGATCATCACCACAGTGATTATACAAAATGCCTAACGCTGATTAACCTAATGATAATGGCTTGTGATTATTTCACGCTAAATCGGCCGGCAGTAAAGTTAGATCACGAAATTAAACGTTCAAGTTGACTTAGGGCCAATTGCACCGTATTACAAAACCATAGATTAGGTCCATAAGCAAGGTTTTGGTACAAAATTATCTTGCACCGTCACGTAATCCTCGTTGAAAGGCCTTAACAGACTGTTATATTTAAGCCTACGAATTTGGGGGTTTAAAAGAGGGATTAATGGTAAGCTTCGGAATCTAACCCTACTTTCGAGCGATTTCGTACAAGTTTGACATTTTTCTGGACGTAACCTCCAGTTTGTTTACGTTTTTTTTTGTTTACATTGGACATTGATGGAGAACTCCTACGAGTTGATAATCAAATTTTGATTAAAAGTGGTTGATTTTCAGATGATATTTATGAAAAATGATATAGGGAGAAACTGGCATCAGTAGGCATTGATTCGTATGTTTTAAAGCATGAAGAATTAACACCAGTATTTCCATTGAGTTCGTAAACTTAATGGTATTTCTATAAGCCTTCAACTATTTGAAATGAAAAAGTTACAATGATATGCTCATTTATTTCCAAGAGCGAATAGCAGAATGAAATCGAAGACATATTTTGGAATGAGAAAACATAGTTTCATGAAGATTCTTCAGTACTATTTCATTCAGTGATATATTACGTGGAAATCTATCATATACTACTTCATTATTGTGCAGGTGCTGTCTCTGTGCTATCATTATCCTCTATTATATATTAATTGGACTGAAAATATAACTACAAACGAATTAATGTGAAAGAAATTGCATCCTCGTGTTAGATAATCTGCAAACGTACACCTTTGTCAATCTATCCATGATACTTCAATATTTATATAGAATACTTTTTAGTCTGCGGATCCACATCAGAGTTTTCATTATCTTCGACCAAAAATTAACTCAATTCATAATATACTTATAATAATTTAATAGAAAGTCTACTCTTAGGTGAGCCGTTCCTTATCGGAAAGTTGTTTCGGATAAATCAATACTATTCATTTATTCATCTTACAAACGCCAGGATTGTAATTCCATGCAGAAACTTAAATCTTGAGATATTACAAAATATGAGTTTACTTGAGTATATGACTATAAATTTGAATAAGGTTTAAAGCCTGATGCAGAGGTAAGAGCACAGGTCTGTGGTAAGAGATCCCTATAATCTTAATGATAATAAACAAGTCAGGAACATTACATGCAATATTTTTATGGAAGCTATAAAGTCTGTCATATATATTTTTTCGTTGGGTTTTTCAATAGATGCATCTTGATTTTTCATAACTTATGGAAATATGGTGGTAGTAACCCATAATAATGGGTTTCATCTTTTGAATTAAAATATTTCTCCAATTAGGGTTAAAATAAACAACATGAAGCTAGTCACAAGTACCAATTCATGAGAAAGTAACCAGATTTGTAGATTAATTTTAATCTAGTTACATTCAGCCTCGGTGCAAGCCGAATATTTAAAGCAGAGATTAATAAGTTTATCGTTGCTTAACTAACTGTAGCTTAAGACGAAAACGGTGCAATTGGCCCTTATATACCTAAATTGTCATTAAGTTAAACTCGAAAAGAGATAACCATAGTGGTTAACTGAAGTTTTGGTAATTAATAAAGGGACAAACTCAAACAATGGCTAATATGTCCGCCATTAGATAAAATCAGCTCAGATATGTGTTGGGTTTGGCTAATTAGGTTTTGCTTTGCTGTCAGTTAACTGGCGAATCGGAAACTCCAACAAAATCTGAAGGGTCAAAAATTAAGTTCGGAACAATATCGGTCCATTTCAGGTAGAATTAATTCTCCATGAAGTGGCTTAAAATTAAACATTATGTTTGTGTTTTGAGTCTTGTACGTATATTCCATTCACTTCCATGAAGTCAGTCAGTTTGTCATGGAAGGTTGGAAACATTCTATTTTATACAGGGTCCACCAGAGAAGTCGGACATAATCGAAAAATTCATAACCTCGGTAATTGTTACTAAAAAAATTTCTTTTTAACAATTTGGATTCAGAATTTCAAAGTGTTTTGGAATTTCATGTGTGGAAAATCGAATCAGTCAGGTAACATCCTTGTTTCGCGATACACTCCTGCAGTCTTTCTTGGAAGTTCCTGAAAACTGTTTCCAACGTTGCTCTCTCAACTGCGGTGACTTCAACGCGAATTGATTCTTTCAATTCTTCCAATTTTCGGGGCCTGTGTAATTTAACTCGTGCTTTCAGATGTCCCCACAAAAAAAAAACCAAAATGGCCAAATCTAGGGACCGTAAAGGCCAATGAACATCACCAAACCTGGAAATAAAGCGGCCTGGGAAGAGAGGACGAATAACGTTGCTCTGGCTGTAACTGTTGCACAACGGTTCAGCAGCATACTGGCGAGCAGATCGACTCGGACTGCGAAGAATTTCTTGTCGCTGAACGGCCGTGACAGATTCGTTATTACGGACGTTACTTTCGTTAGCAAAAACGCGGTGCTCTACCGTCCACAGGTACATTATTGCAACTGGTGAAAAATGCTAAGACCTACCGAATCCAACGGCCCCTTCCCAAACGTTATCAGTGCTGCACGATTTATACTAAACTGACAAAGAAACTGCAACACCCAGAAGGAGCTATTTCAATTTTAATTTTTTTGGTTAAACATAGATAGTATAGCAAGAAGTAAATGATGAGAAAAAACGAAGGGTTTACAATTTTTTTTATAAAATTCATTAATAATGTGTTTGTCCACCGTGGATATCTATACACGTCTTGGCATTGATGCAAGAAGATGGTCTATATCTTCTTGAGGGATACTATCCCAAGCTACCTGTACTACATATCTCAGAAGCACCAAGGTCCGTGGGGGCTGGGGTAAATTTCTAAGCCTTCCACCCATGATGTCCCAAATATGCTTTATGGGCGAAAGATCAGGGGATCTGGGCGGCCATGGCAAAAGATTCACACCGTTCGCTTCAAAAAATTTCAAACTAACTCTGGCAACATGAGGTCGAGCATTATCTTGCTGGAAAATTAAATTCTCGAGCCGGTTAAGTTAAGGGAGAGTATATGGCTCCACTATTCTTTGAAGGTTACGCAGCGCTGTCATGTTACCTCGAATAAAGACCAAAGGTGACCTATTTGCATGTGTAATAGCACCCCATAGCATCACGCCTACTCTCCGGTGTACATGACGCTCAACATCAAAATGAGTGTCACGTCTTTCTCCCCGACGCCGTCTAACCCTTCTTCGGCCACCATGTGCACCCAAGAAGAATCGAGATTCATCAGAAAAGACGACCTGATACCATTTTACATTCCAATGTTGTCGTTCTCTGCACCACTGATGACAAGATGAGGTTGATAATGCTGCAGTCCAAAAGACCATATACGGCGGTAAACCGTTCGCACAGTTATAGGATGGCCTTGTTCTCCTAACCACTCATCAGCCAAAGATCGAGTTGTCTCAAATCGGTCTCCAATGGCCATAAGTCTTAGACATCGATCTTGAACTTCATTTGTGCCCCTTCGACGTCCGGTGCCTACTCTTATTCGATTTTGGGCATTATCAAACCACGCTTGACAAAATCTCATAACAGTAGTTGGATTTCTGTTCGCACAGTAAGCGATTTCTCGAAATGACAACCCCGCCTTCCGTAAACCAATAAATAATTCGACCTCTTTCAAATTCACTTAGCTGGCGATAAATTCCGCGTACACGTGCTTTAGGCATTCTAACAACAACTAAACATCGTTTTTGGACCTCCTCGAACAGCTGGTTTGTTGTAAAATTAAAAAAATTCGCAAAACACGACTACAATATTTAAGTAACAGAAAATGTTTACATGAAAAAACCTTCACGGACTTTTCTCCAAATCTTAATCATTTATTCCCTGCTATACTATCTATGTTTCACAAAAAAATTTTTTTAATTTAAACAGCTTTTCCTGGGTGTGGCAGTTTCTTTGTCAGTTAGTATACTTTACGACTAGAAAACAATAGTGTGGTTAGTGGAGACACAACGAACAAACCTACTGAGTACATAATATACGAACGTTTCTCGAAGACCGTCCGGCTGTAATATCTCAAGACTTCCAGACCATTGCCGAAATCGATCTAAATTTTATCTCTCACTTTTCATCACATACACCGCAGTAACATCAACTACATTGGGTTTATGGAGTCCCTTTCACATATCAGCGTAAACTACCAACCCTTGAATGTCTCTGAATAATTCAGTGGCTCTTTCAAGAATTTGCTATTCTATGGGCATTCGCAGCCACCGATAATGTCGGAATCATGGCTTTGGATTCAATGGTGAATTACGCTGATAAGCTGGAGCAGATAAATATTGTTCATTCATCCCTATCGCACTGTTTTCACAGCGGAGGTTTTGTTTCCCTTCACGGCGTCAGGATCCTTTAGACAAGTCGAGCTGGTTCCAGAACCAATAGGTAGACGGGAGTTGTATGAGAAAATGTCATCGAATGCGACTTATGTTGATGGGATATGGGTGTTAATGAAAAAAAAATCTAGAAGAAAACTGATGTGAAGTCAGCATGTTCAAATTCGATGCCAAAGCGGACATCATCTTAATATATATATTTTTTATTGGGTCTCATGAAATTTTCCATGATCCTTCAAACTATCATATTCCAATCAGGTACTGAATTTCAATTCGATCCGATATGTATTTTTGGAAATATCTGAAGAATATATTGACAGCCGATCGTTAATACTATAACTTCTTCCGAAAGAAGTAGGTTTGGTGCTTATTTACGATAGCCACATTCGTAAATGGGTAAAATCCACCCAATGATTCCACAGATATAACCATTCACAAATTGTTTCGCAATATTCCCAAGAATACAGATTGAATCTACTTGGAATCCATTGCTTGATTGAAAAATGAGAGCTAGAAGGTTCATTAAAATTTTCGTAAGGTGATATAATTAGAAAATCGGAATATACAGTGCGCGTCAAAATTATGGAACAAATTCATTTTCTCAAAAGAAAAATATTTGGCAAAAAAATCCTAAAACAGGTCAATACATTTTTGTTTCACTTTTAACGAATTTATATGCATTTTTGAAGGATTTTTGTTGCACCCTGTGCCATCCCCATCAACCTTCTAAATTTTTTGAATAGGGAAAGTGGGACATGTGGTACTTTTTTGGCAAGGTCTTCCTTACAGGCGTGCAGAAATTTTCAAGAAAAAATTTATTTTGTCTCTAAAAATTGTTAGTTCAAAGAGGTTTTCAGTATGTGCACTGTGTCATGGCTCATTTACTTTGAGACGATGGTACCTGATGAAATTTGTCCCCGAATAAAAGTCGACCATTACAGTTTTGTTCATGCACAACTTTCAACCCCCACACGTAAAAAAAATTTTTTTTTCTCCATTAAAGGGTTCATAGAGGTTGAAAGTTGTACATGAACAAAACTGTTATGGTCAACTTTGATTCGGTGACAGGGACCATCGTCTCAAAGTAAATGAGCCATGACAAAATTTTTTTAAAACATTGTAATGACACATTCCTTACGAAATTCTGGACAAGTTTCTGCATTATTTGCAAAATAGTTTTCGAGTTTCATAATGCCGAGATCAGATACCGAGGGAAAAACCTCGAAATTTGAAATATTCAGTCAAAAATAATTCATGAATATATGGGAACTACGAAAACTGTTCCATTTATAACCCCATTATGTGCACATTTTCTGGGGAACGACATGCTATCATTTTTCCAGATGTCTGTGATTTTCGAATTTCCGAAAATGGCTTTAAACACCCAAGTTGAACTCACCGATAACGACACTGGTGATGAAATATATTTTGTTCATGCTGTCGTTCCCACGATAATTTGAGAGCGAAAAGAACTATCGACTTGAAACATTCAGGGTAGGTCTTTTAACCTACCGGTCATTGTTGTATGGAACTCAAATGGGGTCTAAACGATCCCAAGTTATTTCATTAGCCCATAAATGATATTAAATCAGATTTTCTAGAAATAGAACTTCATTTATATTTTTCTTAGGCTTAATTGGTCTTTTTATCTCATTCTAGTAACATCGCCAAAGTCATAACTAGGAAGAAAACTGTTTGGTCCTTCGATTGTTCAGTTCGATATTCTGGGAAAATAGATTTTTATTGTTTTTCTAACCACTAGGCATCAAGTATACTGCATTCACAAGTATAAAGTCATTAGGTAGGTCATAAAAGGTTTACACATTCAACTCTATACAATTGAAAAAAAAACTTGGAAAAACACTGACGTGAAGTCTGCAGCTTTGCGCGCATCTTCACTTTTGGTGATTTCATTTGAATATGAGCGTGTTTTTTTCGAGAAACTACTGGATTTCAATTCCATTAAATCTGTTTTTTTGAAAATATTGAGAGAATAACATTTTGAATGGGTATATCTACGGAATCATTGGGCGAATTTTATTCATTCACGAATTCGATCTTCGTAATTAAGCCCCAAATCTACTCTACAAATATCGAGTTACTAAGTTGTTTCTTTCGAAAGTTATTTTGTGTACAGTCCGCTGTTAGGCTGATTAGATCAAATTGAAATCCAATACTTTATCGAAAAATGACAGTTCGAAGGGTTATACAGAATTTCATGAGGATAATATGATCAAAACATATTTGAAGAAAATGTGAATTTTTTAAAAAAATGTTCTGATGACACCATCATCACGAAATTTTGCACAAAGTTGTCAACGAACATTTTCAAGTTAGCTGTCAAGTTTCATCATGATTGAAACAGCTATTTTCGAGAAATCCCGAAAAAAACAACGATGTCCAGGAAAAAACCATGAAATTTGACAAATTTTTCGGAATATTTCCGAAACTTGCTGTCGGATCAAACTGAAATTTGGTACACAAAATATGAAGCTCCAAGCCAGAGCAAACTTTTTTCGAAATATTATGAAGTTTCCGAAAAAAAATTTTTTCAAAGAAAATTTTGAAAAATTTTTTTTTTAAATTACCGACAGTGAGATCTCAAAAAAATTCGAAAAATTTCAGGGTTGTCATATTATTACTATTTCCTAGAACATGCGCGCAATTTGTAGTAGTAATTTTTCTGTCAGATAACTACACAGCGTTGTCCGTTCTACACAATTGTCATAGTGATAACGTATGTATCCAAGGCAAACCACAAGGTCATTGATGAAAATCAGAAAGATTGACAACGTCCCGTCGAGTTATTTTGATCTTGAGGACATTTCATTGCCAACCTGATTCAGGTTAGTTACGAAAACTTGATAGACCTATTACAAGAACTATCTACTGACTTTATAAATGTGAATGGAGTATATGTGCGTTGAGCATCATAAGAGTTCGTGAGGCAGATGATACCAATCAATTTCCCTCTAAGATTCTATTCATGCCTCATAGTCTAGACATCAACAAGCGTATTAACTGAACCTGCCTTCGTCAATTAATTAAATTAATTTGGCTTTTAGACGTCCCAAATTCGCCTGGAGGCAGGAGCATCGACAAATCTCCAAACTTGTATCGGTAATAACGTAATCCGGACAGTCTTAACCCTGTATGTCTTCCCTGCCTCCTCTGCTTCCCCTTGCGGTTTCATGCAAACAAGGGGAGAATTCACCCCCTGTACCTCCCGAAAGGGGCCGTGCTTTTTTATTAATGCCTATTATAGCTCGGTTCAGTGGCGGAGAAAAATTTGCTGCTTTAAGACAAATATTCTGTTACAGTAACGAATTTGAATTATTGAATGGATAAAATCCACCCAAAATAACGTCATTCGAAATAGTTTCTTTCCTTGATTGTCTCAGTCTTTACTTGTCGGAAATTCATCTTGATGATTTAAAAGTAAAACAACTTATTTCCGCTTTATATATTTATTTTCACAACAATTGTTTCGTCATGATAACATGACTTCATCAGGTGAGCATGGTAACTGACTACATATTTGGGCTACTAGGAAGTACTGGTATGATAAATTCATCAATGGCCGTCATTTTTGCTTGCATAGAACAGTGTTCTATCGTTTTGTCCAAATGTCTGTAATTCTCTCATTTTTTCCCGAAAATGGTCTCAAACGACGAGGTTGGACTCACTGATGACGAATCTAGTTCCAAAATTGATTATTTTGTTCAAATGTTGGTAATTTTGGCTTTTTGAACCAAAAATGGTCTTCAGATTGATACCATTGATGAATAATTCCTGTGTTCTAACTTCATTTGGACGGACAATTCTAGAGGCTTGAAAGGTTCGGGATTTCCTGGAGCCTACTATCTCGTTTGAGTTCATTAATGGGCAAATTCCGCCTACGGTGTCGCAGTTATCGCTATTTGAATTTGGAGATAATTTCCTCAGTATCTCGAGGAATATTGATGCGATCAGATGTACATTTTGATTGTGTGTTGTAAAACGCCCAAACTAAAACATGTGCAGGATTTTGCGAGGATCATACTTTCAGAAATATTGGAAAAAAACTAGATGATTATTAAAAAGTAAAATAACTCATTTCCGCTTTATATATTTATTTTTACAACAATTGTTTCATCATGATAACATGACTTCATCAGGTGAGCATGGTAACTGACTATATATTTGGGATGCAGTTCTTAAAATAGTTGGAAAATATGGTGCGAAATACAACAAAATTATGGGAATTCCTGGGTTTCCAAAAATGTGGAGCAGGGTAGATTTATTTAGGTCCGTTCCTCGTGAAAGACCCTGTATACTCGAGTCAGAAAACTGCTGCAGAAGGAAGCAACTCAATACATTTTTTCCTTCCTGCGTAACCCGCCACTGACTTAGTGCCCTCAGCACACAACTTTGTTACAGCTAACTCGGTTTAGCCGCTTCATTTGACTTCCTCAAGCAGATTCGCCACTGTAGGAAGTCCAACTTCCGCTGCAAGTTCCCCCTGCTGAATTTTCGGCAGCAGGAGTCAGATAAAGTGGATTTCATTCATTATTTTCCGTTTTTACCCTTCTCCGATCTGCTGAGGGGTGCCAGGTCGTTCCTCTGCATATTCGTCCTTATTATGAGCTGATGTTGCCAGGTTTTCATTTGTAGGTATTTGCTCACGGGCTTAAGAGGAAGCAGTTCGTTAGGATAACATAAAGGGTGAGATAAGTAATTCCTACGATGAATATTTTGTTTTCTTTCAATTAATTCCACGCGTATTTGAGAACGAATCAAGGTATTCTTCAGTTGTTTGTTCAATTTGTCTTTTGGCGCAAGGAAGAAGTATTTATTTTTTTCGAGGGCGGTTTGCATGGTTTCACAGGGTTGTTTTGAAGGAAAATTTCAATAGGATATATCATAAAGATTCTAAAAAGCACTGAAGTTACATCTCTTGTTGAAACTCGTAGCCGAAGTGAACACAGATCTAGATATGAGTCCAAACGAAATTTCGCATGAACCTTCGAGCTCATATTTCTCAACCAAATACGATACTTTGATCCGATCAGTTAATCAAATCTGTATATTTGGAAATATCAAAAAAAGAACACCAAAATGCAGTTATATAACAAAAATAATACAATGAGATCAGAATAAAATAAAATACCAATGTTGAAGATGAAAATAATATAATAAAAGAAAAATGACAAATTTGAATTTTATTCTTATCTGATTCTGTTTAACTTTGATGAATTATCAAAAACTATCCTGTTAAGAATTTCATTCTCTTAATTTTTTTCTAATATAAATAGAAGGAATGAAATTCAAAAGACGATAGTTTTTGATAATTGAACCTCTACGAGAATTCTCTGTGTACCTGAATGTTAATGTGTGTGTCTTTGTCCGTGATGTCTGTGGTCTAACCTTAATGTTTTTATGCAAGAAATAAGGTGTTTTTAACAACGAAGAAAAGATCTTTTGGCCTTTTTAAAGATTTTTTGTATTGAATAGTTGAAAGATCTATTGATGATGAATTTGTATGTAACTGGATATTGTTAAATTTCGTGTATTTTCCGCTTTGTCCATGTAATTTCCGAAATAGCTCAAAGAATACCAATGATCATGATGAAACTCAGGAACTATGTGGAAAATGCTTGCATAAACTTGTGCAAAATTTTGTTATCATCGTGCAAATGGAAAAAGTAGAAAAAATCCGTTTTCTCCATCCAAAAAACTGCAGCATACGTGAGTATGTGACCGCTTTGGCTACATATTTGAACATGCGCGCAAAAACTTCTGAATTCACGTCAGTGCTTTTCTAGAATTTTTATTTGGAAACAGAAACGCATGAAGTAAATCGTCTCGTATTTCCAATTTCTAACCTTAGATTCTCTTTTCCCTAGTTATCTTTTATTCTCACTTCATCTTTATCATATTTTATATTTATTTGATGTATTACTTCACCTGTACCGTCAGTGCTTTGCTTGAATTGTTTTACTTTGAAACCGATGAAGTGCATGACAGAAATCGTCTGTGTTGTGTATCGTGTTTTCCATTTCTAACATTAAGATTTTTTCCCCTAATCATCTCTATTCTCAATTTATTTTATCTCATTTTATCTTCATAGTATTTTGCATTTATTTGATGTATAACTCCACCTGTAGAGTCAGTGCTTTCCTATTTTCTTTAGTTGGAAACTGATGAAGAACTGATCGAAATTGTCTGTTTTGTATTGTGTTTCCAATTTCGAAACTAAATTCATTTTACCTATAAGTCTTATTTTAATTTATCTTATTTAACTTTCTTTGATGTATAATTCCACCTTTATCGCGAGTGTATTTCTGATTCTTTTTTTCCGAAGTACAATAATAATTTTTGGAACAAGGCTGGAACCCCCAAATTTTGTTAGGATATCAACTGGTCTGAACCGGAAAATCCGACTCTAATAAATCAACTCAACCCGTTGCGATTTCCCTAATACTTCTGACCATAACTTTATGAACGGCCGAGTTAGGTAACTAACGACAGGCCATGTGTGCATGATTTCCCGCTTTTTGGAGGGGAACCTTAGAATCGATAGCCCCAAACAGGGAAAGACAGGGGGAGCAGGCCGACTGTAAAGTAGTAAATTCCTCCCTTTCGCTGTTTGTGTACGGGGTTTTCTAATCTGTCCGGTGTAAAGCCGTGTCGCCCTGAGCTATTTTGTCAGACTCAATTTGAGCGAACCTTAAAGGGATGGTATTGTGTCAATACGGCTATCGGGCATGGGGACGTAATGATTCGCCATTTTGGAAGTCGTGTTTTTCCAGGAGTATAATGAGAGATTTCGATGGGATCGGATGATATAAGGGCTATTGTGAGGGAAACCATTAATCATTGGAATTGAAGATCCCTCTAGACAAACATGGATTTCCTAAGCACGTCTGGTTTGATTTGAGAGAAATCAGTACTTGAAACCCAATTATCGAAAGCTTTCACGATTTGCTTTCGAGAACTTGAATCATGAACCATTTGACATTTGAGGATGTCTAAATCAACGATTCCATTGAAAAAGGAGAGAAAACGACTGTTCTGAACTCTGGAGCTTTTCGGACTTGCCCAAATTTGTAGCCAAGACAGTCTTCCATTCGGGTACTGAACCGTCTAAGGCTAGAGGGCTTTCAGATGAATACTGATTTGAAATATAATAACCCATTGTATATTCATCAAGAAATTTTGCACAAACCTTCGAGCCTTAAACCTCTGTAATTAAGCAACAAACCTTCCCTACAAAAACCGAGTGACTCAGTCATTTCTTTCTGGAGCATCATACTTTTTCCCGAGTCATCCCTTATACTTATTTTATTTTTATCTTATTTATATTAATTTGATGTATAACTCCACATGTAGCGTGAGTGCTTTGCTTCTTTACATAGAAACTGATGAATTGCATGAAGGAAACCGTCTCTGTTATCTATCCTTGACCTTGAGATTTTTTCCCAGTCATCCCTTATTCTTATTTTATTTTATCTCATTTCATCTTTATTTCATATTTATTTGAAGTAAAACTCCACCTGTAGCGTCAGTGTTGAAAAACCGAGTGTCTCAGTTGTATCTTTAGGAAGTATCAAATTCCGAAGCGGTCACCTACCCAAGTACCTATCACTCACAAGCAAAACTCGAATTTCTCTAGTTAAGATTTCTATGAAAATTTTTCATGAACCATTACGCCATATTACAGTTGATACTGAGTACTAGTTTGACCAGAATGGTGTTGACGATACCATTGATACTAGAAATGTTTCCAGTTCACGGACTTTATTATACTCGAGTTCAACTAAACCTTGAAGGGCTGGTCAATACTGCTATCGGGCATGGAGACGTAATGATTCACCATTTTTGAAGTCCTGTTTTTCCAGGAGTATTATGAGAGATTTTCATGGGGTTGGATTATGAAATATTGGAAATGAAGATCCATCTAGATCTCTAGGTCATTGGATTTCCTTTCCTCGTCTGGTAAAATTTGAGAGGAACTAGTACTTGAAACCCAATTATGGAAAGCTTTCTCGATTTCCCTTGAGAACGAGTCTAAACGAGTGTGTTCATTGAAAAATCTCGAGAAAAAGACTTGAATTCTAGTGATTTAGAGCGCTTACTTAAATTTGTACCCAAAACAGTTATTCATTCATGAGATAAGATGAGCTTTTAGACCAGGGAGTACCTGATATGTAATGGAGCGGAGGAAATGAGTTGGCGAACCTATTCAGTAATTTTAGTGATTTCTATTGTTTTCTGTGGTATCAACCCAGAATAGTGCGAAGATTCCTTCATATTTTATAGGATGTAGGGAAGATTTAAATTAACCCTTGTTTTTCATCTTCCTCTCATTGCAATCGAATTTAATCAAGATTCCATGTATTATTGATATCTTAACCTGATGAGCTGTTTTCATTATAACTGAAGCAATGAATTTTTAGGGATTTCATGTTATACGTATTAGTTGTGGAATTTGCGGAAAAATGTTGAGACTATAGAGCAAACCCTTTTCTGATGAAACTAACAGGCATGCTTTCATAATTTGTTGAGTATTTCGAAGAACGATTTGTCCGTCAGATTTTTCTTATTGAGGTTTGCCAATTCAATAATTACATAGTCGATTGGATTACTCTCTCTCCCTCTAATCTGTCATTGTCAATTGCTGGACATAGGCCTCCTCCATCATATTTCATCGGGTCGACAGGATCCTGTTCCAGCTATCTGCAGAGCGTCATCACGCCACCTCGCTTGCGTCTTGCGATGCTTGATTTTGACTATTGTGACCTTACATTCCATGAGTATTTTGGTCCATTTGTTATTTTCTATGGCCATATGACCTGCCCAGCGCCACTTTAACCTTGTCACCCGTACCTCATCCTCGACCTTTGTTCTTGGTCGAATGTCTTTATTTCGCACCCGGTCTCTGAGGCTAATACCTCATTCCATGGCCCGCTGACAGATACTCAACTTGTAAGCACTTGCATGTGTCAATTAAGTTTAGTAGATAAAAATTCAACATGAAATATAACAAATCCTGTACTTCGTGTGATAGATTGTTTCGAAGAATATTGAGGTGCTATATGCCGCAAGAATGTTAACACACATTACTCCACAGTATAAGCAAACTATTGTGTTTATTATCGTCCCCACTGCTGACAAAGAACCAAATAATTGCGGAAAAAAAACTCAGACCTGATATTTTTAGAGAAGGTTTGGACGTCAATTATGAAGGTCCGAGAAGAGGTAAATTATCAATGATTCCACAAATATACCTATTCGAAATGTCCATCATCACGAAATTTTGCACAAAATTGTTTATCATAATTTAGAAACAAGTAACAAAGTTTCAATATGATTGAGTCAGTATTTTTCGTGTTATTCCGGAAAAAACAACGATACCGAGAAATTTGAATTTTTTTTTCGAATATCGAGAAAATTTTAAACGTTTCGAACTAAAATTTGGATCAAATCAAATGGACAGTTCCCGAAAGAAAAAATTCTTGAATCTTCTCTTTAAAACTTTCCAAGAGTACGATTTCAACAGAACTATCAAGTTTCAGTACAATCACTCGGGTAATACTCTTGAAATACCAGGAAAAAAAAACCAAAATTTCAAATGACTATAACTCCGAAACCGTTCGGCCGATTCAGCCAATTCCCGAACTTAACAGTCGCACTCCGAAATGCTACGTACCCTAGAAGTTTCAAGTCGATAAGATCTCATGTACGCCCGTTATCGTGCTCACAGCTAGCCGGCCGTACAGAATCGATTGGCGAATGAAGATAAGCGCTACTCCCTGACATTATCATTGACAAGTTGAAAGAAATGTTTAGAACATGAGACAGTTTATACATTTTTCTTGGTGTGTATGTGATTTTACAAGTGCTTCTACTGAGGAAAAGCAAACTCTAATGTCCCTTCCCATAGACTTCCACAGCCCAGTGAAAAATTCTGAGTTTGGGTGAAAGAAACTTTCTTTAACAAGTCGGGCCTGAAAGTGTTGAAGAATCGATAAAAACCTTGGCAACTTGTAACTCAAAATTGGTAAACAACAAACAAGATTTATTAGAGTCTGTTACCTCCATTTTACCGATGATGATCATTTTTATAGAGGTAAGCACGAATTTCTCATGAAATACCAGATCACATTCATGAAGACAATTTATTTCCAGGCTCCTAATCCAAGCAGAGAAAGTTACTTAAGAAGAGGAATGCTATGCCTTCCAGAAATCGGCTGTTGAACTGATCATTAAGGAACAACCTAAATGTTTCAGTGATAGAACTGAAGGATTGAAACGAAAGAGTCTGAACAAGGAAATATCTGCTGATGAATATTCTTCGCTCAAAGTTGTACGACACTTATTTATTACAGTTTTTTCAAGATCAATCGTATGAGTGTTGAATTTATTATTGAATTTATTTGTCAATCCATAATGAATAAGTCTTACGGTTCAAGTAGCATTAGTTTTATGTGAATGTATTCATTTTATTTCCAATATATTGTGTAAATTTACTTCTTCCCTATATGAATAGTAAAGTAATTAGAGTTTATTTGTCTATTATTCTGAGAAGTATGTTTTACAATACTTTGAATGAATCGTGCAATCAAGAATTATCAAACCCAACACAAACAAACAGTACAAAATCGACTATTAAAACAAAATCTTTGTCTGTATCTAAGGTTCTAAAACTGGCCACCGTGGCCACTGGCTGCAATCTTAAATTCAGACGCCAATACTGACACCGGATTCTTCATCAGTGTATCCAACCTAGTTGTTTGACAGAATAACAGTGGCTCGGTTTATAACATTAGATGTTCAGCCTAATGAGAGCGAGATGATGAATGAATGAATATGTAGTTACAACGACCTTTCTGTGAAACGTCGTGTAGTTATCTGACAGGAAAATCACTATAACCCAACATTTTCAAATTATACATATTGGAAAGTGGAATGTGTCAAACATTCATGGCATACTGACATAAAATTGAATGGAGTATACTTGAGAGGATATCATATTTTCTACACAATATTGATCACTGTCATGACCCTTCTTGAAAGTTTCCAACGATCACAGTTGCAGAAAATAATCCGCCCAGGAAAATTCTATGTAATTTCGCCAGAAATGCAAATTGCCTATTCAAGTTCTACAACAGCATGTTACTGGGGAGAAACACAAGTGGAATAGGAAAGTTTTCAGAGTTCTCATTTTCCTCTTCAGTCGAATATCATTCTCCAATTTCATTTACCCTAGCGCGAAGCCTATGCTGATTGCACACCCTCTAAATTTTATGACTTCACGTTTTCGCGAAGGAAAATGTCAATTAAAGGTATAATTGTGATTAATGCCTTTGCAGATCGATATATTCTAGTTACTTAATTATTATTGCCCACTAATGGTTATGTTTCATTTTCATTAGGTTATGTTTTGTGCACTACCAGTTCAATGCTAACCATCCCTTTTTCTAGGGGTTGCGAGCCTTTCATTAATCTTATCTTTCATGTCATAGCTGACGATTTATCTGAATTATGTTTCCCAATTTGTTTTACACGGTGCTAGTCTATTGTAGTATCATTCAAAATGAAAAGTCATCGTAATGTTCACCTTCTTCGAATATTGTTTGTTGATAGAATAAACAGCTGCATATATTTGACTATGATCAAATATTCACATCGATAAAGGAGGAATTAGAAAAACTTTCGTTATTATAAAAAATCAATATCATTTCAAAAATAACAAGAATTTTCATACTTAAATGGATCTTTATTTATAAAATCCGCTCTACATGTTTCGCCCTGTTAAGGCACCTTCAGGAGCGCTGTAAGTTGGAAATAATATAATGACGTTTTTTGAGATTTTAGAAATACTTACTCGTCCAAACTTACAGACTAAAATGGATTATGGTCGATTGGTTGATAGTTTACAATATCATTTTGTCCAAATATCTGTAACTCACGAAACATGATACGGTAGTGGTCACAAACGACTAGTTGGGAAACGGAAAAATTCGAGATTAGTTGCCAGAGCGTTCATCTATTCATACATTGACAGCAGCGAAGGGAGCTTCACTTCGTGATGAAAAGATTTAACGATCTTCATTTCATATGGTACTCACGAAATTCTACAGCTGTCATTTTACGGTTAAGTTCTAGATTAGAATTCCCAAGCGGCAGATCGCAAAGAAATTAATTTCCGGAAGTAACCCGATATTTGAAAAGTACCGTATGAGTCCTTAATCTTGAAAGCCAAATTCGTGAATGGGTAAAATCAACCAAATGATTCCGTGAATATACCCATTCAGAATTTCATTTTCCCCATACTTCCAAAAATACAGATCGGATCAAATTGAATTTAAGTATCTGATTGGAAAAGTACAGCTTGGGGGTTCATGTCGAATTTTATAAGAATAATTTGAAAATACTATCTCCAAAACAGTGAAAGGTGCGCGTGGGAGAGTCAATACATGGAAAGATGACCGTCTCGGCGAATAATTTGAATGATCACCACGAAAATTTGCACCATGTTTAGGATCAGCATTTTTCAACAAGCGGTCCAGTTTAATCATGATTGAATAAGTATTTCATTATTCCGGAAAGAACAACAATGCCGAAGAAAAATCTAGAAAAGCACTGAACTGAAGTCATTTACTCATTGAAAATTTTGATTTCCCAATATTTCAAAAAAGATAACATCGAATTGAAATCCAATACTTGATTGACAAACCTAGAAAAGCACTGACGAGAAGTCAGCAGTTTTTGCGCGCATGTTCATAGGAGATGACCACTTTGGCAACTGATTTCTCGTCAGTGCTTTACAAGGTTTTGAGTTAATCTGGAAAAACTTCTTAAATTATAATCGTACCAAACTGAAATTTGCTACACTGCTGTGAAAATTAAGCTCAAGGTATCACCAACATTTTTTTCGAATGAATCGATTTTGACGACGGGTTCGTCATAAGCGAGTCCAACCTAGTCGTTTGAGACAAAAATTCGCTAAAAATTCGCAATATCCCCGAAAATTAAGAGCGGATCAAACTGAAATTTGGTACACTGTTGTGTGTTCAAGGTCGTCGGAAGAATTCAGAAAAAAAATTTCAACATGCTTAATTATGAATGGAACAAAATTATCGAGTAATTCCGAAAATACCAACTTTTATGAGAAAATACACACAAAATTTGAAATATTCTTCTCAAAGATCCAAAAAAAATTCAAAACTGAAATTTGAAACACTGGTATGGAATACTGGGTGCAAGGTCTGTGCAAACTCTCTTTGAAAACTTGATAATAGTTTCCGAGAAAATAAATTTTTCAAAATTGTTCTAATCAAACGATCATCTCGAAATTTTGCACGTAGTGGTGCATCAGAAATTTTCAACTAGCTACCAGATTTTATTATGACTGTATCAATATTTTCTTCAGATATTCCGGAAATATCAACGAATCCAAGGAAAAAACTGAAGTGAAATTTGGTTAGCTGTTGTAAAATATAGAGCTGCAGGTCTGGGATAAATTTCGTCAATATCTGAAGAAGTTTTCAAAAAAAAATTATTCCAAAAAATAAACTAACATGATCACAAGGGCAAATATCTGTCGATAGTTCAACAAATAGTCCACCTTGATTATGTTAATTTATTTTTCTAGATTAGCCAATACCTGTCTTTATTTCAGAAAATTTTTTTTATTCCGGTACAACAAACCTGTAGAAATTATGAGACGAAGTTCACATACAGGGTGGGCAAAATTCGTTGTCTACTGAAGGGATCTCGAGAACTATAGCAGCTAGAAGAAAACTGATAACACATTCTTGAGTTCTTTTTACCTGACTAATCCGAATCTGAAAACAGATCCAGCTTATCGTTCATAGAACTTGAGTTATGAGCGAAAATTGAGAAATTGTCATTTTCAATAATGCTGAATAACTCGCTTGTTTGAATTTGAATTGGAAATCTGTTGATACATTCTACAGGCACTTTTTTAGAAGTAATTCAAATATAATATGAATGAATTTCTCAATCCAGCCATTTTCGAGAAATGAGAAGGATTTTGGATTTTTTAAATGTAAACTATAGTCAGAAGATCTCTTATCTTGCTACAAAAATGTTGCCGATTTCAAAAATGTATCATATGTCGCTATTCACATGAATATTACATGAGAAAATATTCATTACTTTTTTCCTGCCTTTCTATTCACTGTTGAATTATGAGTAGGCTGACGTTACCATAGCGACGATTTAATATGCATTAACTTTGTGTGAACTTGCGCCTCTATGATTGGAATCAGCGATTGCTGAATAAATATTTCTATGGTTAATTTGTCATAGTTCTTAAGATTAGCAATATTTCGGGTCATTAGGGATAATAAACAGATTTTCTATTGCTAATCTTAAGAACTATGACAAATTAACCATACAAATATTCATTCAATCATAGAGGCGCAAGTTCACACAAAGATAATGCATATTCAATCATCGCTATGGCAACGTCAGCCTACTCATAATTCAACAGTGAATAGAAAGGCAGGAAAAAAGTATTGACCATTCTCTCATGTAAATAGGGACATATGATACATTTTTGCAACCAGCAAAAATTTCGTAGCAAGATAAGAGGTCTTTCGACTAAAGGTTACATTTGAAAAATCCAAAATCTTTCTCATTTCTCGAAAATGGCTGGATTAAAAAATTCAGTCATATTATATTTGAATTACTCCTAAAAAAGTGCCTATAGAATGTATCAACAGATTTCGAATACGAGTTCAAACAAGCGAGTTATTCAGCATTATTGAAGATGACAATTTCTCAATTTTCGCTCATAACTCAAGTTCTATGAACGATAAGCTGGATCTGTTTTCAGATTCGGATTAGTCAGGAAAAAAGAACTCGAGAATGTGTTATCAGTTGTACATATTGCAACTGAAAATATTCTGTTATTTCAGTTTACAGGGTGTGGAAGGTTTCACCTAAGTTCATCATAACACAATATTAACTGCTCATAGAGGATCCAACATCCAACATTTGACAGTAGGAAATTTATGATGGAAATTTCGAGGAACCACCGACATCGAACAATATAAGAGCAACCCCTGACTGAAGGAACGTAATCAAGGGCACTCTTACAAGCACTGTAATTAACTCCTTATAAATAGTAGAGGGATGAAGAGAAGGGGGAAACACAGAGAACAACTCTCGACTACATATCTATTAAGTCTCCAAATGGATACCCCGTAACAGTTAGGCATTAAACCGCTATTGCTAGGTATTTAGAGGGCCCACATCTTTTGCCCCTGCACCCCCTCGGCGCGCAAGCCCATGTCGTTAGGGGGCTCTGCTTAGATTACCGTGGGGGTAGATTAATGATGGGAATGCGTGCTAGCGCACCTAAATTTCGTATTTGTGTTGGCTATTCTGTTGTTTCATCTAACCTGGGAATTGCGAATAGATATTGAATAGGCCATTGTTGTTGATGGTGCTGATGGGGTTTGTTTTCATTTAGCAATTCAATAAGACTGATGAAGTTGAAGATTTTCCTAACTATGTATATACTCCATGAAATGATGAGATATGTCATGTTTGATAGAATCTTTACAAAATGTGTAATAGATCAACAGCCCAATCATTTGTTAAGCCATAGTTGCATAGAATACACGGTGCGGACATAATTTAAAATTCAAATATCGATATATTTTTTGTCCGAAATAAGGTCCTAATGTTGTCAAAATACAGCTTTGTTGTTCTACTTCAGTTTTCGCCGATAGATGCCGGCATAATAAAATCTGCCATATAAAATCTGAAATATTCACGGAAGTTATAGACCTGTCATATCAAAACTAGTCAAGTCAGAACTTCATTCTGATTCTTCGAGTTGGCCAAACATTATTTTCAAGTTTTTCCGAAAATAAATTCATTTCGACGAATTTAAATTATGGTTTTTCATTTCATTCAGTCAGAATGGCGATAATATATAAAAAGGTTTCCTTCGTTTCTGACTACACAGTCTGAAACTTGATAATTTTGAATACCTGTTTATTACAAGAGGAATTGATTGATTGATTGAACTCAATATTTAGTTAATACATCAAGAAATCATTTGGAACGATAGACACTACGATTAATTTGTCTGGTTTGAAATTCGTCTAATAAATTCGAATGAACGTGAACAGAAAAGTCGAAATTCATAATCCAATTTCAATAATAATAAACATGAACATTTCCTGGAAATATTTTCATAAATCAAGAGTATGTAACAAAATTCATCACTTTTGAATTGAATATTTATTAGTAGGTTCAAACATAATTTATAAACCATATTTTTGTGAAAGGATGTCCAAACTATCCAATGAAATCCATGAGTAATATCATTCCGTTTTCATCGTTGTTTTGGCTTCGAAATGACTTCTTGTATCCATCCATGAAAGTATTCTTACAATAAATCTCATAATGCTCCTTATTGCATTATATATATTTCATATTATTAATGAGTAGATGTTTCACCTTTGTTAAACTCCTCTTATATACAGGGTGAGTCTTTGACCTCGCAGGATATTTCAACAGAAGATTCCTGAAGCCAAAAGAAACACTTTTTTCCCTTACCATTTTTTCCGATTCGGCTTGATTCGTAAGATACAGACTGTTGAACATCCATAAAAAAATTTAATTTTCGATTATATCTCGCGAACGATCTCATCGAATGAGATGATTTTTGGAATATAGTTTTTTATTGATACGATAAATGTTCCTGGATTACAAAATTTCATCCACATCCTCCAGTTTCTTTAATATGACCATAACATTTCATAAAAATACCAGAAATTCAAAGAATCCAACTTTTAAAAATAATTTGAATGCTATTCAACGAATTTTTGACCATTTTGGAAAGTAAAAGTATTGCTTATTTTTTTCGTATGATGCGCCGTTTTCGAGTAATCTGAAATTCAAAAATAAAAAATATCTGTGAAATTCCGAGAATTGGGTACTTTGGCTGAATGCAACTCTGTTAAAAAAATCCACAGAATTCAATTTTTCCGCAATGCCACGTCTAAAAGTTGAGAATGGAATCCTAGCATTTTTTATTTAGAATGATTTGTAAGCGGAGTAGCCGACTTTGGCCAATTCACAATGGACAATTCCAATGATGTATTCATCAGGTTTTCCATACTACGATTATTATCAACAAGACGAAATAAGAAGTTTCTCCAAAATAGGCTTCCATCCCAAAACTATATCTGTGTTATACAGTGGTGATTCGGTCCTGAATCCATACATGAAGCTTCCTTTTCAATTTCGAGCTAAGTTGTGTAGTATAATTGATTAACTTCTCACTTTTCCATGATAATAGGGATTCTTACTGGTTTGAATGCAATCTTTCTGCTGACCCAAATTTCTTGAAATTATGTACAGAACTTTGATAGTATTTATTTTGAGGTATTCTTTCATAACATAACAACCCATGGTGGAAGAAATTCACCATGACATAACCTTAAAACCACGGAGCCACAGATTTATAGTTCAGTTCAGAATCATAGACTACACAAGTGTATACATAGAATTAGCATATTATGTGTTGTTTGATTTCGAAGAGTTCTTTCTTTCTGTTCGTAATTTGGCAACGTTTGTAGGTTCATAGATAAATTAGGTACATCTGTTTTATTTATTTATGAAAATGAAAGTTCGAATGGGTTATGTCTGAATCTGATAAATGTTGGAGAAAATGAAATAAACAAAGAAAATTAATAATTACAAATTGAAGATGAATATCAAAGCTAATATGAGTGATAGCTAGATGAATTCCTCATTATCGAAAATGAAACCAAGAGAAGAATATTCAACTTTTATCGCCCACGAAATTTGGAATAACTAACTTGTTTATTGTACTATAAATACAACATTTTTCACCAACTGGAATGTAAAAAGTAAGTTGACGCTTGTTTTCATGACAGAGTTGCTTATTTCGAAGATTTGAATGGTATAACTTAGGCTTGGAAAAACTTCAGTGTTCAGGTTTCCAGGGGCGGCTAGCCTATTATGAAAATTTATAATGCCTATATCTTTTTATCTAGGCCGAATCGGAAAAAATGGTAGACGACAAATGTGTTTCTTTCAGCTTCAAGAATCTTCTGTTAAAATATTCTGCAACGTCAAAGACTCACCCTGTATTAGAAAAAAGCCATTATTTCAAATAATTGATTCATTTTTGGGGAAATAGTTTCATCAGATCAATCAGCTCAATTCATTTTTATTGAGCGGAATTAATTGTATGGACTTGACAAAGCGGAATTGTAGAGGGTCATATTAGGAAAGTGTCGACACCTGATATATTCTATGCATCTTGGTTAAGCCAATGATTCTTACCACATAGTGTCACCGTTCGCATGCGCTTTAACAAATGTACCCCCAATTAGCGATTTTCGAAGTACGCAGTTACTTCGAGGTCAAAGTTCTTTTGTGTTTGTCTCATTTTTCCGCAATCAATTTATCGACATCGATATTTTATCTTCTCTCATTTATTTGTTAAATATCAATACAGTTTTGTCATGGCGTAAATCTCATTCACGGTTAGTTTGTTTCAGTTTCTTATATTATCTTATACTTTTCAGAATTACCTGTTCACTGAAACACCAGGAATTTTTTGAAAATTAACAACTTGAAAGTTCGATATTTGTAGAGTAAGTTTGGACCTCAATAGGAAGATTGAATTCGTGAAAGGGTTGACTTGACTCAATGATTCCGCAGATAAACGTATTCAACATTTTATTTTCACCATATTCCCATTAATATAGATCAGATCGAATCGAAATCTAGAACATGATTGAAATGTATGAACTTCAAGGTTCATACAGAATATCACGACCATAACGAAATTCGGCACAAAGTGGTTCATTATAGAGCATTTTCAAACTAGTTGCCAAGTTTCATCTTGATTGAATCAGCTAACTGCCAAGTTCCAAATTGCTCAGGTAATTCCTGAAGTATACGGGACATAACCTCAAAATTTCAATAGACCATAGCTCAGAAATCGTTTGACCGAGTTTGTCCATTAATGCATTTTGAAATACAACCTACCCTGAGAGTTTCGAGTCGATAGCATTCTCGGTACGCCGGTAATGGTGCCTACAGCCAGCCGGACAGAATCGATTTCGACAACGGCTGTTCCGCAGAAAATGCGCGCAAAAAAGTAAATGACTACAAAACATTCAACTGGAAAGAAATAATTAAATTGTTTCGCTCAAATGTCATGTGATTTTTGAATTTTTTCCAGATAGTGGTCTCTAACGACTAGATTGGACTGATTGATGACGAATCCGATGTCAAAATTGATTTTATTCAGCCGGCTGTAGGCACGGTTACGGGCGTCAAATTCGGTCAATCGGTTTCGGAGTTATTAGTCATTTGAAATTTCGAAGTATTTCCCTGTTATTTCAGCAACAGCCGGAGCGATTGAATTGAAACTAGGCGCAAGTTTATGCGAAGTTTAGTTGAGCTCGTTCTGTAAGTAAATTTTAAAAAAATCTCGAAATTTTTTTGGAAAAAGTTTTTTTTCGGGAACATTAAATTATATCTCAATTAACGGAGAGTACCAAATTTGAGTTTAAAACCTTTATAACAACAATATTTGAAGAATAAATTTCAAACTTTGTTCCAAATATTCGATATTCCACAGATCATATTAGCCCACGAACGCACAAGCGATTTTCTGTCTCGCTATTTTTACGTCGCACAAATGAAACACATATCCTTAAATACAAATGCGCGCATATGCGACAAAATATGGCAAATAATTGCTTTCTTGACGATCGTGAATATTCAGTCGCGCTACAGAAAATCGAATGTGCGTTCCTGGCCTGATCCTCGCAAAATTCTGTGTAAAACTTAATGCTGTCATTTTTGAATCAAGCTCTAGATTTCAATTCGATCAATTTTTTTCTTTGGTTATCGAAAAAATTAGATTTTGGATGGTTTTATCTCCGGAATCATTAGGTGGATTTTACCCATTCTCGAATCCAGAGTTCGTAATCAAAGTCCAAACTTACTCAACAAATATCGATTTTCCTGCAGATGTTATTGTGTTTACGATCAGCCGAGGGGAGTGCGAATGAGATCGTAGAGTTTAAAGACGAGCAGTTATTTATTTATTGATTCAGCGCAAAATCGTCGAACAAGCGTTTTCTGTGAAATCTTATACGTCCTGAAATACTAACAAATCTGCACCGATAACAAAATGAAGCAATTTTCTTTCACAAAGGGTAGTAATAATGAAAAATCTTCATCGAAATATTATCTCTGAATTTCTTTTCACTCCCTTTAAATTTCATCAGATAGGGCCCTTTCACCCTTTTCCTTAACGAGGATCAGAGTTTCTTTCACGGTGGATTAGCGAATTTAATTACGTATTTTATGGAGTCCGGTTTTCTTTCAGTTCCTGCACAAAATCACCTAAACCCGAAGACAAAGATACTGTGGATTAAAGGGAACGATTTTAATTATCAAAGTCGTCGAGAAATCTTGAAGGGCTTATAGTCATCCCTTAGAACAACTAGGGTATGCAAAATTTAGATTATTCCAAGGTTTTCCAGCGGTTCGCCGGGCGTGAAGGCTTTCTCGAGAAAATAGGAAAAAGCCAATTTCGGAATGTGCGGAGTCATTGGAAGGATTTTACCTACTCACGAATTTCACTTACTCACTCTACGAAAAGTTTCCGAGTGTGTTCTTTGGAAAATATTTCGTTCAAGATCAGCCATTAGAATTTTTTTCCCCATATTTCCAAAAATATAGATCCTATCGAAATAAAATCGAGAACTTGGTTGAAAAGTGAGGCCATAGAGATTTATTCGTGAATTTTTATGGTTAAAAGATCAAGAAATTCTTTAGTTAAAAGAAAAATATCAGTTGTGTGGTATCAACACCTGGAGTGGTGACCGCTGGGGCTACGAACTCCACAATTCAGTTTCGATAAAATTGATATTATAATGAATGAGGTTGATGAAATGAATATAGTTTTTTACTCCAATTAATGGTTCAGTTTTGATTTGAAATTATTGTAATTTTCGAATGCCTCAAAATGTTTAGTCTGTAAGTTCTAACAGAGCCGGATCTAGGATTTCAGCGCCCGTGGCAAGTTATCGAAATGCGCCCTTTTAAATTTTTTTTTCAATGACTACATACTTTTCATGAACGATAGTATTTATTCTATTCCTAAGATATTTTACTATTATTATATTCTTTTGAGAACGAGCATTAGATTCTCAGGTATATCAAACAATATGTGTATAGAAATTACTATAATCTCCCATGTATCTTATAAGGTAGTGAAGAGAACTCACAAATGTATTAATATACGATAATGAGGGTATGAAGAAAACAAAAAGGAAGCGGATAGACTAATTCATTTTCAAAATAATATCTAAGCATTCAAAGCTTCAAAAAAACAATAAATGAAAGTGTAAATGAAAAACTGAAATACATTAGAGAACACACATGCCAAAAAAGGTCATTACGAACATTTTATTATTACTTTTTGTAATATGTGATGTAGGGTCATTGAAATCAACTGGTTCAGCTTTAACCTCAGTAAGTCCTGATTCCTCGTCAAAAGAATTTTCCTTGTCCGAATTATCCGAAATGGAATACTTTCTTACGATAGGCTCGGTACTTGAAGAAGTAGAAGGAAATACTTTTTGTCGCCACAATACCCGCATCGTTTTTAAAGTAACTTGAGATATCACTAGTTTTTTTTTTAGGTCTAATAATTTTTTATCGCTGATCTTCCGAGGTTGCGATTCTGATAGTTTCTTGGGCGGAATTTCAGTTTGTGATATCAACCTAAAATTATATAAGATCCTGAAAATGCATGGACGTCGAATCGGAATGTTTTGCGCGCTCGTTTATATTCATATCTGAATTGTCTCAATGCTCGACAAATGTCAGGAAGACAGAAAAAGGTTTCATGTTTCAGTGAAACTCAAGAATCGTACTATTCATTTGATCGAAATTTGATCCTCTTTCTGTAGTACCCATAGCTGAGAAGCTGATTAATAAAATACTAGAGATACGATAAATTTATCGTATTCTTCTCAACATTTTGATTTTTTTTATAACTTTTTCTTATACATATGAAAACTCGTGTAATTATGGTGCAACTCAATTCTTATTGAATCGGTATAATTCGGGATCTCGCAAATAAAATTCGAACGATAATATCGCCGACATATTCCCAACCCAAACATAACCTCATAAATATTGCAGTCTCTAAGTTATGGCTACCGCCGCTAGCTCGAACCATTGAACTCCCTCTAAACTTGCCGCTAAATGAGGTCTTCAGTGTACGAATAACAAACATCTGGACACGATCGGGAATCGTAGGGCGACCGACAAGTGTGATTTTATGATATAAATATGAATGGACTTTGAAGTGGAAAAAATCATTTCAAGAAAAAAAAATCATAATTTTGCACCCCTAGTTGGTTGGCGCCCGTGGCAAATGCCTCTCTCGCCACGCCCTAGATCCGGCTCTGAATTCTAACAATCAGAGGAAAGGACCTAGCGAATCTGAAATTTTTAGGTTAGGTTAAGAACTTTGAAAAATCTGTCTTCGGAGTTATGCCCATCTGAAATTTTGAAGTTAGTGCCTTGATATCTCAAGATGTACCGATGCGATCAGTTTGGACCTTCAAATTAATTAAACGATGCTAACGCGCAACTTCGTGCAGTATTTTGTGACGATTTGCTCCACAAAAAATTTTCATGATTTTTGTCGAAAAAAATTTGATTTTCGGATACCATTAGGTGATCACGATGATATTCGTTACCTCACGTGAGGCCAACGTTCAACAACCATATTTGATATTTCAATTCGATCTGATATGTATTCATGGAGATATGGGAAAAAAAATATATATAAATTTCGTTATCAATTTGAAATTTTGAGATAATTGAAGTAACTTCAGAAAAAAACAACAAAGAACCTCCATATTCGTAGAATAGGTTTGGACCTCAATTACGAAATTCGTGATTGGGTAAAACCTAGCCAATGATTTCGCAGATATACCCAATCAAAATTTTATTTTCTGAATATTTCCGAAAATACAGATTAGATGAAATTGAAATCGAGTTCTTCATCGGAAACTGACATTTCGAAGGTTCATACAGAAATTCATGAGGATATTATGATCGAACGATAACAGAATATTGAATATTCGAAAAAGAAAATTTTCGATTTTTTTTCAGATTGTTCTAATGACACTATCATCACAAAATTCTGCACGAAGTTGTACATCAGCATTTTCAAACTAGCTGCCAAGTTTCATCATGAATGAATCAGTATTTCTTGAATTATTCCGAAAAAACAACGATATGGAGAACAAAATCACGAAATTTTACATATTTTGTCACAATTTCTTCGGAAGTTATTATCGTACGAAACTGAAATTTCGTACGCTGCTGTGAAATATATAGTTCAAGCTGTGACCAACATTTTTTCCAAATCTTACGAAGAGTTTTCGGAAAAAAAAAATTTTCGAAAAATATTTCTCAAAATTTACAACAGCATGATCTCAACGAAAGTCTGCAAAAAGTTGTATGTCCTTATGCATCAACCAACAGCCAAGTTTCAATTCAATCGCTTCAGTAGTTCTCGAAATATATGGGAAATGATCTAAAAATTTCAAATGACCGAGATCGTTCTACCGATTCTGCCCATTAACGAACTCAACCTTCGCATTTCGGAATGTGACCAGCCCTGAAGTTTTCAAGTCAATAGAATCCTTCGTACGCCCGTTATCGTGGTGACGGCCGGACAGAATCGATTTTGACACCGGGCTCAAAATTCGACATTTTGAGAAAACGATAGCACGCTGTTCCCCTAGAACATGCGAGCAAAAAAATCGAGGCTGGTTTAAATTTCGATATTTATTCCTCAATATCATGGAAAGAACACCGGATTCAGAATTCGAAAATTAAAGACATTTGGGGGAAACGACAGCACGCTGTTCCCCAAGAACATGCGAGCAAAAAAATCGAGGCTGTTTCAAATTTCGAGATTACTTCCTCAATATCTTGAAAAAAACCGACGCTTTCACAATCCGACTACTGTTAGTTGTCAAATATCGACGCATAATTTCATGCAGAATTTCGTGAGGACCGTACAGGTAGAAATCAAAAAGGAATTATTTGTCAAAAAATTCTCCAGATTTCTGTTGAAAAAATTGTTCATTTCGAAAACTGTTCATTATCTCGCAACAAAGTTTGGGACGACCTTGAGGACACAGTTTAACAAAAGTTTGCATTTGGAATTACCAATTTTATATTTATTTTCGGAGATATCAGGAAAAAAATAAATCAAATTCATACAGAATTTCGTGGCGATAATATAAAAAGGATATCGCCAGAAATGTCCAACAGGAACTAAAGCTGCGTTAGGCGGGGTCAATACATTCGTCTGATGAAGGAGTCAGATTTAGACTCCGAAACGTTACATTTCACTTTGTTCCTAGAAGCTTTCCTTGACAACTAGTTTAATCCACAAGGACGTTTTCTATAATGAACAATTTTTCATAGTTCTGTTTAAGATATTGGTAGTGAAAACCCAGAAAACACCCACAGACGAAGTTACTGCTTTGACAACGAATTTGAACAAGCGCGTAAGAGCCTGTCCTCACATCAGTGGTTTCAGATACATTATCTACATATCTGTAACCACACTCCCTATCGGACAAATTAGACTGGGAATTCGAATGAATTTCCAAATGAAATATACCTGTTTGGATTTTTTGATGTCCTAGGAGAGTACATCAATCGAAAAGTTATGTTTGCAGAGCGGGAACCTAATGGAATACAAATATTTGCAAGAACCTCCTCATCTACCTTCTCCATACCAAATAAAGCCGTTTTTAATATAGAGGAAAAAGCAATACGGAAAAACAAATACATACGAAGCTAATACAAAAGAACAAATATTATCATAACGTTGAAGAAACATATCGATATAATCCTATGATGAAGCATTCCCTTTATCTTTCAATATCAGGAAGTATTTGCCACATTAATATTCAATTTGGGCGAAAAAACAGATTTACGTATTCCGTTCGAATATATCGCAGCAACCTATGGAAATTCATGTTGATTCAATGTCAATAGACGGGGCAGGTCTGCATGTTATTCAATCTATGTTTACTCACCTCAAAAGCTAGAGTAAGTGTTGTTTTTTCCTGTCTGAGCTGTTCGGCCTGTTTTTTGTAGACTAGCATGGATCTGACAGTTTCCTCCATTCTGCAAAGTAGAGAAAGGTATTATTTTACTGAGAAAATACTCTCAACATTGTATGATTATATCACTTTGGGGATGACGTTGCTAACAATTCACAAATCAGATTTTTTAGGTCAAGTTCATTGGAAGGAGGTCTCAGACTAAACAAATATTTCCCTGGGCGCTATTTGATGGAAGTTCTTTATCTTTCGTGATAAGATATTTTGACGCAGATATTCATATTTCTGCTTTATTGACACTTTAGGAATAGCTTTGCTTATCAGTTTTCAATAATGAAATAAAAATGAGGAAGCTGTATACTTTTGAGAGAAAATCAATGAATTGTTCGGCAGTATTCATTTGGCTAAAAGGTATCACAGCTTGAGAACAGATGATCTTGAACAAAATAATTTCCGGAAGCAAAATTCCGAAAAGCAAAACTGAGATCCTCTCTATGATTCCTCAGATTAACTCGTTCGAAATTCTTCATTTGCTAATATCTCTATAAGATACAGATCCCATCGAATTAAATTATAGGACTAGTTCGAAAAATGATGACGGGAATGTTCATGCAAAATTTTGTGGTGATTTTATATACGGAATCATTGGGCGAATTTCACCCGTTCGCGAATTCTATGTTCATAACTAAGCCCCAACTTACTCTAGGAATTCAATAACATGTATTTAATACGCAATAACAACAATTGACAGGTAATCAAATTTTCAGTTCTACTCAATATCTTGTGGGTCCTCAACGTGATCTTATGAACGCAACCGTTTTTCAATGCTCAGAATAACTTTATTGCACAATCAATTGAAGTAAATCATTCCAAATTAATAGTTTCGTTCGATTTTCCACTGCAAGATTTTTTCTCCTTAGTTTTCTACGTAACATGTCCCACATATGCTCAAGTGAATTTAGGTCCGGAGAACATGCTGGCCAATCCATTATATTTATGTCAACGTCATCCGTTAAGTTTTCAACACAATGGGTCATGTGCATGCGAGCATTGCATGAGCAAAAAGTCCATTTCGATCCCCGATGAAAAGAGCGAATGGCACGACATACAGAATGTTTGCAATCTATTCAGGCGCGTTCAACGCAAACAAATTACACCAAGGACCATTTGAAAAAATATTCGCAGATAGGTCAAACAAAAGGTACCGTATAAAGTGCTGTAATAAGTTTTTAAGGTATCGTTGCAAATGAAAAGCGAAAATATTCGAAAAAGATGAGGCAATATATGTGTGTTGGGAAACACTCTCGTCTGTCAACGATTCACTCCACATGATGTTCTAATTAAAAGCTCACCTTTCATTATTTTGTTCACCTCTGTATATAAAAAAAAACGAAGCAACTGGGAATGGCATCTAAGCATAAGTGCTAAGGAAACAAGCTACAATGAGAAACAAAAATTTAAAATCGGCTAAAGTGTTCCAAAGAAAATGAACTGCGAATTTCATTGAGATTTTGTCAATTCCCATAATTTCACCTGTATACAGTGCGCGTCAAAATTATGGAACAAATTCATTTTCTCAGAAGAAAAATATTTGGCAAAAAAATCCTGAAACAGGTCAATTTTTGATTCACTTCTACCAAATTTATATGCATTTTTGAAGGATTTTTGTTGCACCCTGTGCCATGCCCATCAACACTTTAGATTTTTTGAATAGGGAAAGTAGGTCATGTGATACTTTTTTGGCGAGGTCTTTGTATCTTCCTTACAGGCGTGCAGAAATTTTCAAGAAAAAATTTTTTTTTTCAAAAATTAGTCAGTTCAAAGAGGTTTTCAGTATGTGTACTTTGTCATGGCTCATTTACTTTGAGACGATGGTACCTGATGAAATTTGTCAACGAATGAAAGTCGATCATTACAGTTTTGTTTACGCACAACTTTCAACCCCTACGAACCCTTTAATGGAGAAGAAAAAGGAGGGGTTTGAAAGGGGTTGAAAGTTGTGCATGAACAAAACTGTAATGGTCGACTTTCATTCGGTGACAAATTTCATCAGGTACCATCGTCTCAAAGTAAATGAGTCATGACAAAGTACATTTACTGAAAACCTCTTTGAAGAAACAAATTTTTCGAAAAAAAAATGTTTTCTTGACAATTTCTGCACGCCTGTGAAGAACTTACGAAGATCTTTCCAAAAAAGTACCGCATGACCTACTTTCCCCATTCAAAAAACTTGATGGGGATGGCACAGGGTGCAACAAAAATCCTTCAAAAATGCATAAAAATTTTGTAAAAGTAAAACAAAATTGACCTGTTACAGGATTTTGTTGCCAAATATTTCATTCTGAGAAAATGAATTTGTTCCATAATTTTGACGCGCACTGTATGTTAGTTACCAAATTCATCGTGAACTGTATTCTTCATAAGGAGTCCAACCTAGTCGTCTGAGACCGTTCAGGGAAAAAAAATCGAAAATAATAGACATTGGGACGAAAGGAGAGCAAGGTTGTTTTATAATTTCTTTATAATTTCTAACCAGATATTTTTATGAAATTAAGAATTTTGCCGCGAATTGTAATTTTTCGAAGAAGAATAATATGTAGAATTTTTCAGGCAGTAACGTTGGTGATCATTTTGCCCCATTCTCATTGAGACTGTCTTAGATATTTCGTTTGAATTTAACCATTCATAAAAATTGTGTTATTTTTTCACGCGATAATAGTGTGTTGGACAGAAAAAATACAAAATTTTCACTCAAATGACCAAGGATATAAAAATAATCATTATTATGTTCATGATATCATACACCAAACTATTCAAGACAACATGCCATACAGTTTGAACTTTTTAAGTGATCTCAGAATAGTTTAACGGGTATAGGTCAGTATAACCCAAGGCTTATTTGAAAAAAAATTCCGACCTGGTGGTTTCAGTTTAGAAAAGGAATTTCTTCAAATTGTGTTCAAGGGTTTCAGTGAAATGCTGTCGGAGAGAATCCAGTCACTTCTTAAATCGAGGAATATCAGCATTTCACTGAAACCCTTAAACACAATTTCAGAAATTTCTTTTTACATTGGTTGTAATATCAGAATATCTTCGACATCCAAAATTGGCTACTTATTAGACATTAGATCTTTTAGGGTTTCACCATCTTGTAACTTAAATATTGAGAGGTTTAGGGCAGAAGTTCATTCGAACTTTTCTCCTCATGATATTCGGGAACATCCTGTATTAGGAGACATCCAACAGCTACGAAATTCCTCCAACCCCCAACACTCGACGAATATTGAAATAGTTCAATATCCAAAGTATCCCCCATCGAAAGAATCATAATAGGGATCCTCTCCCATTTCATAACCAAATCGATTTCTCTCTTCCTTCTGCATTACTTCGATAACAAAGAAATCTCAAGTCGCCACACTTGGCTCCTTCTTATTAAATACAATATTCCTCCATCGATGTGAGAAGATCCAGTTCCTTTTGTAACACCGGCGCTGTTCCCCTCTGACTTCTTCCTCTCCTCAACAACATCTTATTAAGTTCGCAAATCTTCGACAACGGGGGATGACGGCCATGATGAATCTTTCCACGGGCCCGTTTTGACGGGGGATGAATTTTAGATTAGCACGAAGAAGATCAAATTCCGGTTCAGCTTGGCCCCCTCCGTTTTACTCCTTAATTCGATTGCATTGTTAATGGGCAATTGATGTATTGTTGGTAAATTTGAGGAACGTTGAGTATTGGTACGAGAGGAGCAAGTCTTGAGTATTGGAAGAATGGAATACTGCGAATTTATGATTTACAATTATCCAGGAATTAATTATTATGGGGATGGTTCAGTTTATGATCACGACGAGATTGATTTAATGTTGTACTAATACTATCCACATTAATTGTGAGAGAAGTGAATTGCACAAAGCTTAACTCCAAAGTCTGAAGGAACTAAAGAAATTTCGACTCTTCTAGGATAAAAACATGGATCAAAGAAACTTATGAACTCTGAAATTTCTAATTCTGAACTTACCGAGAATAAAAAAATCCCAGAATCGACCCAATGAATCGATCGGACCGGCTCATTCGCCAATTTGCAACGCCCTATAGCTCAGTATAAGTAGATTCTAATTTGTTTACTGAGGGTGATTTTTCGTAATCTCAATAAAAAAATACTTTACCCAAATTAATTTCAATGTGTTTCAAAATAGCAAATGGAACGGACCTACGATTTAGATTTCGATGACCACGTTCCTGTTGACATAACTTCTCTGCATTTGGTCCTTCATGAAACAGTTTTTCTGGGACGATAATTTATATCGGAATATAATTTTTGTGGAGGTATTACATTAATATAATATCCTTGAATTTTTAGTAGATGAACAAACGTAGTCTGATATGATCAATTAGTGAAGGTTCAGACTGTTCAATGATCAATCTGATTCTTTAGTTACGAATAGAGTTTGAAGACCTTACTCAGTGAACTCAGAATAGTTTAACGGATGTAGGTCAGTTTAACCAAAGACTTATTTGGAAAACATTTCGACTTAGTGGCTTCAGTTTAGAAAAGAAATTCCTTTTAAGTGTGTTTAAGGGTTCATTGAAATGCTGTCGGAGAGAATCCAGTCACTTCTCAAATCAAGGAATATCAGCATTTCACTGAAACACCTCAAACACAATTTAAGAAAATTTCTTTCTTGAACTGAAGCCACCAACAACTAAATCAATGATCGATTCCTTGTCGCGTTTGTGACCGGGTATACATTGGACAAACGGCGCAAAATCTAGAAACCAGAATATCAGAACATTGTCGATATAGTAATATGCACAAATCTTTAGGAAAGGAAGAAAATAATACGGCATTTGCGGAACATTCTCTCAAAGAACTACACTATTTTGATTTCAATGAAGTGTCCATTATAGGATTTCAAAACAACCAGAAAAAGCGGTTGATACATTGAATGACGTCAATTAAAAAAATCGACAAATCAATTGACAGAAGAATCGATATTGACAGCCTGAATACAGACTACTTTAACTTAATCGGTAAATTGAAAGAAAAGGGTTGAATAAACAATGAATTTTGAAGTCTGTCTTTTCATCCATCCAACATCTGTCATATTTGTTGTTCTATTTGATGTATCACCTGTTCTTCGACGGAGTTTAGTTCAGGTTGAACTGCGAGTAAGCATGTGTCTTTCTGTATGTTATACGCCTCCTAAAATACGATGTTTACCTTAAAATATGACCAAGAAGTCCACCTGAAAGTGTAGGTTTCTTCCGATCTATTTTAGTATGTGTGTGGCTGTAATTGTTTTGTATATGTTTAAGTACAATACTGTAATGTGAATGGTTCAGAGCCCCGAAGAAAATTTCAAATGAATCGAAACGACGAATTTTTTTCCAAATAAGCCTTCGGTTATACTGATCTACACCCGTTAAGCTATCTTGAGTCTAATTCATTTGGACAATGCACAAGAATACCAACCAGCGAAGACTCATTACATGTTCCAAGAAAGTACTGGGATTAATCCATTATAAAAGCTCGAAAAATGCGGGTTGCTGAAATCTTTTTCTCGCTAACTTGACATAATTGTCCTCGACAAATGTTCCACTTGAAATGATGATGCATAAAATATTTTGCCCCAACATTATTGCTGAATCGAAAATAGAAAGAAACAACATTCAAAGCAGGTTTCGATTTCGATTATGAAAGATGAATGTATTAAATTCACCTAATGGTACTTATTTGAATAACCTATACAGGGTGAGTCTTTGAGTTGTACATTAATTTTTACCATAGATTCCTCTAATCAAATGAAACACTGTTTTCATTTATAATTTTTTTAGATTCGGTTCCAGCAAAAAGACACAGGCTGTTTAAATTTCCAAAAAAATTAGTTTTTCGTTTGTAGCTTTGATATGGTAACCCCGAATGAGATAAACTTTGGTGTGAGGTTTTCTATAAACATTACACATATTCTTCAGTAATCACTTTCGTCCTACTTCAAACAGTTTCCGAGTTATAGACTCGCCGATTCATAAAACTATACGGAATAAGCATGAAGAATGCAGATAAAGTTTATCTTATGTAATTATAAGAATCTTCAATCATTTCGAAATACTTGATTAATCTTTATAATTCATCCTGAAACGCACCGTTTTGCAGATATTCAACGTTGAAAATTATAAAATCGGATAAAAATTCGAAAATTTTCCTTTACTTATGGATCCACCCCCGATCTAGTAGAGGAAGTAAATTAAACTGGGTTCACGTTTATCCGGACCATAGAATACACATAACTTTCATCTATTTCGCATAAAACTAATTTAGATATATGCGATTTTGTGATCATACCACAAACCTAACCATATCTTTCATAGACATAGAATAACATGTTTTTTTAAGTTTAGAGAAAATTTTTAGGTTGATTGATCGATTTCATATAATTCATTCATAAATTTTGTGAAAAAAGTATAATTATGGAGCTTTCAATATGAGAATGGGCGAGGATGGAATTGTGTATAATTATATAGTGGAATGAAATTGGATATTGCATGAACATTAAGTTGAAGATCAGTGTATCAAGTCAAGTGTAGTGAAATGTTTTCCTTGCGATAATATCGCAAAAATCACCGAATCATAAGAATTAAAAGAGTAAATGAGTTTTCTCAATGTTGTTTCTTTGAATTTCAAACCTTGGATTGGTTATTCTCAAGACGAAATCACCGTAAGAGATTGCTGTGGTGAACTTGCAAACAAAGCGCAGGAGTGTATTAGCACATTGAGAAATGTTTAAATGCTCATAACTTCTCACCTGAGCCGAATCTGAAAAAATGGCAAGTGAAAAAAGTGTTTTATTCGATGAGAGGAATCTATGGTTGAAACTGATGTACTCGAAGACTCACCTTGTATGTATATCTAAAAAAAAAATTGTCGAATATCGAATTATTCACGCAACTTATCATTTCTTGTAGTCCTTCCTGTAATAAAATACAGATGAAAACTTCGAAAAACGGGAAATCGTTACGTAACTTGCTCAATGATTTTGATTGCTTGGTGTTGGAATGGAGGTTATGCTTCCAATCTTATTCTTATAATTCTTCAACATTACTTTATGCTCGAGATGTCTCATCGATCGACATTAACCAACAGAAATCGCTTTTTGATAAAGTAGAGAAATGAAAAACTAGAAATATCTAATCTGCTGAGGAACCTTGACAGGACCCCTTTCATCCAAGACAGATGCTGATGTATGGCTTCCTGAAGTTCACCAGTTCCTCCAGAACAGCATTTCACTCCAGAAATTGAATGCCATAAACCGAATCTGTCATTTTCTAATATACGACAGATTTCTGGAGCGATAAAACGCTGACTGGGTCTCTGAGAAGACCCGCCACAGCCACACTCTACGAGCCGGTTATTTCCCCAATATCCGTCGCTATAATATTCGAGGAAAATGGCAGGAAAACTGCCGTGCCTCGGTTTTCAGATTTTCACTGCGTCCCATACCGTCCCATATTGATTTCTGCCTCGAAATTCTTCCTGTTCTCGACGGGGGAATTCGGCCCGTAATAATCTCTACAGGAATTCGAATTTTGGCAAACAGTGGGAACCGACGAATGTAAATGTTCGGAATTGAAGTGTTTCGGGAGTAGGTTCATCCAGGAATGGAGATAAGATAAGCCCTAAGGGTCGGAGGAATCTGTCGCGTAGAAATAATGGAAACAGAAAGATTTGGTTTGGTTGCGTTTTGATTCCTGAAGTGGAATATTTAGTTTTCCTCAAGTAGTCTTAAGATTTGTCACTGTTCACTGATTCTCCGTAAATCAAAGATTACTATTCTATGCATCTCTAGTTTCCGCAAAAAACTGTTTCCAGATTATCATATTACAGTATTTGTTGCTAGAATTTTCCCACACCAGTAAAATCCTTATAGGATGACGGACATTAACATTTATATAAACACACCCAGATTTTGAGCAACCACACAGAGAACGAAGTCAGAACTTCATAATCTGTGACCACACTTCATTACAATCATGATGTAAGTGAAACATGGTGTGCTCATCTGCTCATCTGTGATCGTATTTACTAATGATGACCTCACCTTTTTCATTCGAATTCGAAGCACAGAATATACAGTGCGCATCAAAAATATAGAACAAATTCATTTTCTCTGAAGGAAACTATTTGACAACAAAATCCTGCAACAGGTCAATTTTTGTTTCACTTTCACCAAATTTATATGCATTTTTGAAGGATTGTTGATGTACCCTGTGCCATCCCCATCAACCCTCTGAATTTTTTGAATAGGGAAAGTAGGTGATGTGGTACTTTTTTGGAGAGGTCTCTCTATCATCCTCACAGGCGTGCAGAAATTCTCAAGAAATAATTTTTTTATTTTGATAAATTAGTTAGTTCGAAGAGGTTTCCAGTATGTGCACTTTGCCATGGCTCATTTACTTGGAGACCATGGCACCTGATGAAATTTGTCACCAAATGGAAGCCGACCATTACAGATTTGTTCATGCACAACTTTCAACCTCTTTCAACCCTCCCACGTAAAAAATTACAATGTGTGAAACACTGCACCTTAGTAGGTATGTTATTAGTACGTTCCTACTAAGGGGGTTGAAAGGGGTTCAAAGTTAAGAAAAAAGCTGTAATGGTCGACTTTCATTCGGTGACAAATTTCATCAGGTACCATCATCTCAAAGTAAATGAGCCATGACAAAGTGCACATACTACTCTTTGAGGTTCAAAAACAATTTTTTTTTTCTTGAAAATTTCTACACGCCTCTAAAGAAGATACAAAGACCTTGCCACATGACCTACTCTCCCTATTCAAAAAATTTAGAGAGTTGATGGGGATGGCACAGGGCGCAACAAAAATCCTTCAAAAATGCATAAAAATTTGGTAAAAGTGAAACAAAAATTGACCTGTTTCAAGATTTTGTTGCCAAATATTTTTTTCTGAGAAAATGAATTTGTTCCATAATTTTATGTCATCCTGACATAATACATGTCACAAGTTTTTCACTTTATTCCCGATATTTTATTAGATTTCTAGTTCGAATTGAACAATTATGGATCTATGGGAGATGATTCCCCAATAAAGGGGCCTGTAGCGTTCTTCGTTTATCTGAGGATCTGAAAATCATGGCTTGGAGGACTGAACCTGGTCGAAAGACCCTCTCGGTCATGAGCAAATGTAGGTGATATTATTTACTGCTTCCTTCTGGTTTTCTGTCCCTCTTTCTGTTTCAGATATTATGTCAAGATATTTTGTCGAAATGAATTCAAGATGACGAAAAAATTATTTTCAAATGAAAAACATGCCATCCATCTTCTATAAACAAATTACTACACTTATGCGGGGAGACAGAATTTTTCCTGAGGTTTTTATCTGTGCTCTTGTATCATACGCAAATATGTATGGTACCCCGTTTACATTTCCTCTGCTAACACTGTGATATATCTTAGAATTGTAATGCTCGTTCTCAAAAGAATATATATATATAACGCGCACTGTATATTCCCTTGTATTTTAATCTTGCTGACGTCACTTTTTTTTTTCAGATGAGCACACCATGTTTTTTACATTATGATTACAATAGCTTTGATTTGGTTCCAAATTCAAAACTGTTCGGAACAGTTCAAGCATGCGCAATTGCGATTTTGAGTTTTTGTTCATTTCAGAACCTGTTCAGGATTTGAGTAATCATGTTTTGGTTATTTTCAGAATCGATTCCTGTTCTAGAACTGTGAAAGGAGTTCCGACGTTAGATGCCGAACTGCTTCAGAATCGGGTAGTTCGCACAAGCGTAGAATGGCTGTCAAAGATTCAAATGGTTAACCTGAGTTTTTCTATGTCGTATTGATTTGGTTTATGATTGTTGTATTCGTTGAGGTTGAAAGGTTAGCCTTTTAATTTAATCTGTTATTCACGATAATTCCTTTGGTACGACCTCCCATAACAATCTGAAGAATTTTACTTCCATTGTTCACACCTGGAATGTTATAGTTCTTGACGAAACCTATGAGAGCAAGAATTCATTCCCGAACAAATATTTCTTCGAACTTTTTAACAAACCATTAAAGTTTACCTGTGAGTTTTATCGGAACACAACCTAGAAAAGCACTGCCGTGAAGGCAGCAGATTTTGTGCGCAGGTTCAATGGAGATGACCGCTTTGGCGACGAATTTGAGTATACGCGCAAGAGCTGCTTCCTTCACGGCAGTGCTTTTCTAGTTTTTTTCGATACAGTACTGAATTTCAATTCGATCTTATCTGTATTTTGGAAATATTGGAAAAATAGAATTTTGAATGGGTATATCATTAGGTGGATTTCACCTTTTCACGAATTCAGCCTTAGTAATTGAGGTCCAAACCTGCTCTACAGATATCGTTTCAAAGTTGTTTCTTTCGGAAATTATTGTGTTTACGATCGGCCGTTAGGTCGAAAGAAACATCTTAGAAACTCGATATTTGGAGACTAGGTTTGGACCTCAATTACGAACGCCAAATTCGTGAATGGGTAAAATCCACCAGATGATTCCGCAGATATACCCATCAAAAATTTCAAATTCTCCCAGTACTTCCAAAAATAGTGATAAGATCGAATTGAAATCCAGTACTTTATCGGTAAACGACAGTTCGAAGGTTCATGCAGAACTTAATGAGGATAATATGATAAAAAGATCCCAGAATAATGAATATTTGAAAGGAAAGTTCGAAAATTACATACATTTGGACCAAACTATACTACGCTCTTCCCCTAGAACATGCGCGCAAAAAGGCTTTGGAAATTCCACAGCTTGTATAACATGAAACCTCTCTATTTCTTATGATGGAATCAGCTCAATCAGGTTAAGATAACGAAAGGAATCTTGCAATTTCCTTCGATAACTAAAAGGGGTGGATGAATAAGCAAAAGTTTGGTCGAAAAACTATGAAAATAACCAAAATCACTAAACAGGCTTGCCAACTTATTTTAACACCTTCAATTCAGGGACCATTCGGTCTAAAATATTGAATGTGGTATTTCGTGGAGAGAAATTTTCAATCAGAAGGTTATTTTGACGATTGCATAATACCAATTTTTGCATTTTCAAATATTTTAGACATCCTTTCGTCTGAGCGCGTGTAATATTTTTGCCTTCTGATAGATGATGCAATCAATTTCTCATCATTAAAAAAATCATGTTGAGCAGGAACTTAATAAATCATAACTGATCCAGAAAAACGCTTTGATCTCCAAGTATTACTGGTTGAACTACTTGAACGACCAATCGATTCTCATTTATGTCTGAATTGTTCTTAGGAGAATTTCATTTCAGTTTAACGATGTCGATATATTTTACGAGAAAAGAACCGGAGTTCAAACTAAAGGTCATCCTTGACCCCTGCACGCTTGGGTAAAAGCTGCTTTAACCTTTGGAAGAATAAAATTTCTCCAGAATATATAGCATAACGAACATAACAGGCTTCATTTATTCGTGCGAAATAACTAGCTCTGCTCATAAAAATCACGGAGAGTTGCCAAATTATTCTTTCCTTGAAGAAAATGAATGGCAAACCTTCGTTCCTGAAAAATAAATCATATTTCTGCTATCTCGATATACAGGGTGAGTCTTTAAGTTGTACATTGAATTCAACCCTAGATTCCTCTCATCGAATGCAGTAGAAGTTAACCTTTTGACATAATAAGAATCCTCAATCATATTAAAATACTTAATAATTATTATTTCTTCTCGAACGAACCGTTTTCGAGATATTCAACGTTGTTCTCAAATATTTCAAATTTGGCGATAATTTCATTATGTGGACTTACGGAATTCTACATGACAATAAGTGCTAGAAGGCACTCATTTTACGATCAATTACTGAATTTCAGTTGGGTTTTTCGGAAGGAAAATGAAATTTTGTATGTATATCTGCGGAATCATGAATTCGCCTTCCGGACTAAACTCCAAATCTGCTCTACCATCATCAAGTTTTTAAGTAGATTTCTTAGGTAGTCACTGTGTTCACGGTTCTATTCTGGGCGGGGTCAATACGAGAAAAGGTGTCCGCTTTGACAACGAATTTGAATAAGCACGTAAACGCCCCTCCGTCAGTGCATTTCTAAAATATTTTGTTTGCATATACAGCTCGGAATGTGTCAAACTTTCATGACCTACCGACTGACTTTATAGTCAGTATTTTAAATGGAGTGCAAGCTTTAATTTCATCGTAAAATTGTTAAACTCAAAATCATTCGGACGGTAACAAACTAACGCGCAGAATCTAACAGTCCCATTTCAGAATGTTCATCGAATATTCGCATCATCTGAATAAATTGAAGCATTTTTCATCAATCATATTTTCATTCAAAAGGAAATATTCCCAACTTCATACGGAGGCATGTCATTAATTAAATCGCCAAACTTCTCCCTCGACTCCCGATTCCTTCTTCAAAGCATTGTTCTTTCCTTATATATCTGGCCTTCTCTTTGTTAAACTCATAAATTGGACCCATGTATTAAAGTCGAGAGGTTCTGTCATCTCGAGTACGCTCTCCTGTGTTCCCGGATCCCTCCAGAAAGATGTAAGTCGAGTGGCTGAGTCCATGACCGTCTAGTGCTCTTGAAATATTCCTGTCAGCCATTTACCCGAATGCGACATCTGAAGTGCAAGGAGACGTCGTCTGTTGCCAGGGACTCGCGATCCCGATTTATGGGAATTCACGTGCTGTCTTTCATGCTGCTCCTGAGGGAGTATTCTTCATTTCGCGATGGTCATTGATTTTTTATCGGGGGATACAAGGAGGGATGTGATTTACTGTCGGTTTATGGGAGGAGAATTATTAGCTGAGATATGGGCTATCAGAACTTCGGTTTTGTTGGAGGTGGAATTTTGTACGAGGGGAGTTCGCTTATTAGCTGACCTGGTATGAGGTGTCCGGTCGATAATTCGCATTTTGTGGGGAACGTCTACAGCAGTGATTACCTGAGTAGGATTTCGCTATCTGAGGCGATTATGGAAGAAGCTTTGGAAACGGTAGATTCTAACAAGGGACCAGGCCCCGATGAGATTCCGCCATTAATCTCGCAGAATTATTACAAATCTTTATCTATAACGCTTACTTTTCTCTTCAACCGATTGCTTCAGAGGGGTGATTTCCCGCGTCTTTAGTAACTTTCGAAGATTGTTCCGGTTCATAAGGAGGGCCGGAAGGATATCGTTCAGAACTATATACCTACTGCTATTCTCTTGGCCATCCCCAAATTATTTGGATCTCTCATTTGCAAGTCATTTTGCGAATCATACAAAACACGTGATAATAGAAAATCAGCACGGTTTTGTTGAGGGTAGGAACCTGGGAACAAATTTGGTGAGTTTCCTTGAGGTCTTGCATGATGGATTCGAATCACAAAATCAGACAGACGTAATATATACAGACCTTAAGAGGGCTTCTGATAAGGTGAATCATTCATTACTCTTTCATCGACTTGCAGAGGTAGGAATAAATGGTAATCTTTTGAGATGGGTGAGGTCTTATGTGTTGTGGAGATCCCAGTTTGTATGTGTGGGAGGACAGAAATCTAAAAGCTTTATTAGCACATCGGGTGTGTCCTAGGGTTCTCACCTGGGTTCCTTACTTTTTATTATTCATATCAATAATGTATCCTCCTGTTTTCGTACTGCTGATTTTTTGATTTATGCGGATGACTTCAAGATATTTCTTGAGGTAAAGTGTCTTGAAGACTTTGCACTACTTCAGCAGGATTTGAATAGGTGCTTTCAGTACTGCAGAGAAAACTTCATTTCTTTTCAACCTGAATAAATGTTTCATGATTTCATTTACGAAGAATACAGATTTCTTGAAGTTCGTGTTTACGATAGATTAAATTCAGTTGCGTAGGGTTGAAAGTACTCGGGATTTGGGAGGGATTTTGGATACAAGGTTTACTTTTGTTCCATATATCTATAATATCATTTCATCTGCGAATAAAATGCTTGGATTCACGCTTCGACATGATAAACTGTTTATAACCAATACGAGCTAACTAATTTTGCTTCTTCGACCTGGAACCCTCATTATGAGTGTCATATAAGAAGATTGGAAAGCGTGCAACACAATTTTCTCAAATACCTGTCATACCGTAATAACTTCTTTATAAAAGATCATGATAACACCGAAGCTCAATCTTGATTCAATATGTTCAGTCTGTAAAACCGCAGAAAAATCAATAACATGAGTTTTCTATTTAAAGTTCTGAAAGGCAGCCTTTTGGACCCCTCAATTTTGCAGTTAATGTCCTTTAGAGTTCCCGAGAGAAGATTAAGAACAAATGGGACTTTTGCGGTATCTTTTCGTCGTTTGAATGTAAATCAAAATTCGCCAATCTGTAGATTTCTGACAACGTTCAACTCGGAGTTCAGTGGCACTGATCCCTTCAGTAAGTCTCTTCCGCAATTTAAAAAATGTCTGAAACGAAAGTTACTACATGATGTTTTCTCTTGAGTGTTTTTTTATGTGATGTAAATTTTAATTTTGTATCATGCAGAACTATTGTTAATTTGAGTTTGTATTTTGATTGTATGATTTTTTTTTTCATTGTAATTTGTGACAAATGTTTATAGGTTGAAACACCCGTTTGTTATGCCTATCCTCCATAAAATGAAAAAAAAAGATCAAGTCAAAAAGGTGTTTGACTCTTGAATAAAATGAAAAATATAAATCATCAAGGTTGTTCGTGATTCATTTGAAGATTAATGAAGATTATAAACTTACTTACACATAAGGATGAATATCAGTCGGCAATTCAAAAAGCATTCCACAATGATAAGACCTAATCATCCAAACAACCAAAACATATACACCGAAGAAGCGGTGTCCAATGAATATGGTTACTGCACCTTACCTTGTAAACCGCAAAATAGGACTCTAGTTACTTATGAGTTGTTAGACGGAACACTGCAGTATTGGCAACATCTCTAAGGAACATCCTGCTAATCTTAACTCTCGAGTGCAGAATACTACTTTCCACGATGACGCAAGCATTAAGAGTCTCAACTATAGGTTTGTCTTTAACGAACAAAATTTGGCAGTGCTTTATGGAGTCCATACTACTACGTTCATAAACTGAGTTTTGAGCGACTCCAGAAGAGGATGCAACGACTTGCACGCCTATGTTAACTTTTAACCTTTTCCTTGTGACGCCGCTGGCATCCATAGAGTAACGTATAAAGAATGTGATTGTCATGCGTTGTTAGGAAAGTGTCGACACCTGATTCATTCTTTGCATCTTGGTCCCGTCGAATTATTTTGATCTTGATCGACATTTCACGAGTGCCAACTGACACAGTTCTAGTATATCGCCTGAATTCATAAAAGTTACTGGAATATACTCAAATCAATAAAAACCATAGATAGGCATGGTGTTATGTTACCATCATATTCATTGACGCCTGGATATCTGAGTTATAACTAGCCTCGTGTTGTATTCAAACATATCGCTTCGGAAAAATGCTTGTCACTTCGGAATCAAGTATGGTTTTTATCGATCTGAGCTCACGTAATTTCATTATCTCTTGGCAGCAAAGCGAATCTTCCATAATCTTAGGAGCAGAACTTGCAATTTCGATTCGACTTAAGCCCCACGGTGTTCCAAATCTAATTTGATGAATTGCACTCATAAAAACCTTAGTAGTGTCACCGAGAGAACAGAAACGTCCCATAATCCTTGCTTTTGATCCATTAAAGAAGGCATCCACATTAATCACAATCTAATCTATCAGTATTTCCCATTTCGCGACATAAAGTTGTCTGCATCTGACGGATCCTCCCCAAATTTACTTTTTTTGGTACGTCCGTTCCATTTCTGCGGAGATCGTTACGAATATGGCTGCCCTAATGAGTTCTGCCCCTTCCTGCAGTCCCCCAAACCGGTCTTGCATTTGTCAGTAAGGAGAGCCCTGAGCCGTTGCCGAAGGAAGTCGGTTGCAAACCGTTTAAAGAATTCGTGCGTTAAAATGGTCCAGGGGTTGGTAAGACGTTGGGACCCTTGAGTTCATCTGGCATTATGTTCTCCAGGATATGCGCTCCTGGAGATGTGGAATTGGTGCAATTATTTGATACGTAGCAAGGTTAGGACTAATGAGTTGGGGAAATTCAATTGTGTGGATGATGTGAAGGAAGATTCATCAGATACTGTGGATAATATAACACCAATTGCAATATCCGCCTATGCCAGAAACGTATAGGAATCAACTTCCTCATTTAAAATAGAACACTTTGGATATTTTTCAATGGGTGTCTTGCATGTAACATGAATTATCAAATTTTTATGTTTCTATGATTCTATTTCGATGAAAAATCATAATGTATGCTATCTCACACTTCGAAAATTCGCGAATTTCGAATAATTCGGTATCAAAAATCGTCAAATCGGGACACAAAACCAAAGTGGATGGAACACGGTAGATCGCCTCCTACGTCACGATGTCCCGATCGATACAGCTGACGCTCCCTATTGGCTTGCTAGAGAAAAAGGTACACGAGAAGAGGTAGAGAGTGGATATATCGCGGTACGTCACGGAAGGCTCGAAGTTCCGAGTGTTTAAACGACCAATATGTGGAGCCTAATTTAAAAGATAGTTTTCCCGTTGAAAATTGAAATTTTTGACGGCGATTGAAGTTTCTCAGTATTCTTATGGATAGAATATTTGATTCCAATGATGAAAAAAAATTCATGCAGGAGACCTATTCTCGGAATTCACAATTATTATCGTCCTCACGGCCGTCCGTAAATAAGATAAACCCATTCAAAATGTCATTTTACCAATCTTTTCAAAAATACAGATAAGATCGAATAATTATCCAGTAGTTCATGGAGAAATGACAGCTTGAAGGTTCATGCAGAATTTTCCTGAGGATTGCAGAATATAGAATCTCTGAATTTGTTTTTCTCATTTTGTCCAAATGACATGATCATCACGAATTTTTGCACAAAGTTGTACATAAGCATTATCCGACTAGTCATCACCGAGGATACCGACGAAAATCAGGGAAATTTGTAATATTTTTCAATTTCGTGTAAAGTTTGTATAGGATCAGAATGAAATGTTGTAAATTGTTGTGAAACCTTAGCGATCAACCACAAAACAAAAAGATAGCACTCCCAAGAATTAGTCAAATTTCGTTACTGTTATTATTGCAAAATAGATATTATTTCCTGGATGACATAGGAAATACCGCTTTGGTAACTAATTTATGAGCGCAAAGCAATCCTTTTTTTTAGGCCCGTTTTCGAATTATTAAACTTCGAATGAAGGTATTAAATTGGATAAAATTTGAGAACTCTTTTTGTGTATCCGCCGCTGAGCTATTGAAGATCATGAATCAAGCTATACCAACCAGACCACACTGCATATAGTTATTTCCCTATTCTATGTTCAGAGTATCCAGAGGATTCAGGAAGGAAGTCCATTGAATGTGCTCACACTGAATGAGTGAACTAATATAGTTTATGAATTCAATGAAAATTAGGATATTCGTAAAATTGTACGGCGGTAGCTCAGTGGTAAGAGCTCTGGCCTCATGATCGTAAGGTCTGGGGTTCAAGCCCTTGGCCAGGAAATAACTTTTCTGGTCTTCAAGGAACCGTCCAACCATTCGCTGTCGGGTAAACAATTAACAGTGCTGTTCCTAACGCGGCGCAAGGAATTAGTAACAAAGCCTACACCGAACACACCCGGTATCCTAACTCGCACAAGCTTTACGCTTCAGAGGGGTTTCGTTGGAGCCTAGGATAGTCGGAAAAAACAAAAAAATACAAAATCTTATAATGGATCGAATTGGATTTTGAATGAAATTTGAGTGCAAAATCAGTTTTCCAATAGTCAAGGATAGTAAAATATTTTCTATACAATAACGCTGCAATATGCAATCAAGAATTGGGAGAGAAAATTAGTTATTTCGAATAAGTTTCATTGTGTTAAACTCAGAAACAGAAAGCAGCTGTGATAAACCACACTGAGAAATATTTTGAACGCTCGTAACTCTTGACCTGATCTTAATCTGGAAAGATGGAATGAGAAGAATCTATGGTTTATATATGTGCAACTCAAAGACTCAGCCTGTATAAGCGAACAGTATAATGTTTTTATGAGTGAAACGGAGTATCTATTCCTTCCCCCTCAAAAATATGACGAATAATTGTAGGTACGATTAATTATATTTTGTTTATGAATTATATTATACAGTCTGCCCGGACTTGTGGTAACAAGACCTCAAGGTTTCTCTGGTCGATTCTATAGACAAAGAACCCCCATATGGGGTGCTCCTCTACTCTACTATCAGATTGTAACGTAACAAAGGAATTATTTTTCATTTGTCGGATGACCAATGGGGCCAGCTAATCGTTATATATTTATTGAAATAACCATCATCCATTACCAAGATATAAAAATTATTTTTTTCTGCCGTAATCTTTCGATTTCCGGGAAATTACATGAAAACTCCATCTTTTCATTATTCTACCTGCTTTTTAATTCAACAAAAATTTTCTTTTACAATTTACTCTTATTCCTACGATGATAAATCTTTATCGAATCGGAAATTGAATACTGATTGACTACGAGCGCTGTGCGGTTACATTTACGCAGGTCACAATATCTATGAATTTTTGAAAACTAGGCGAAACGATGAAAAAACTTCTACATTAGGCTCACTTTTTGTGTTATTTCGAAAAAACTAAAAGATGTTAATGCAAAAATAGTATATTATTTAACGAGCATATAATGACTGTTATTTTTCACGAGAGTGAAGTTTGCGACACCTGCCGCCGGCGTGTGTCGCAATCACCCAAGTAAATAGAAGCAATGTTATGCGAGTTAAATACTATACTTTGTCCACGACTTCATTGGTGAAACTGGAAAAATTCCGCATTTAGAAGAACCTGCAATAGAATTGTCAGAATGCTAAACTTCCTTCTCTGTGATTGCTGGAAACTGTCAAGCTTACGAGAAACGCCAAAACTTTCACTTGATCTATGCATCGAGTGCATAATATTCATTATACACACTCATTATCCATGATCCCATCAATGACTGTCATTTTCCTTTAACAAGAGCCATCAAAATTTAATGGTGGTTGTCAAAGTAATTTTCATAACTTAACTCGTGTTTCTTATTCAAAACGTTATGAATATCAGTTATTTCGATACTTTTCTGATAGCTTTTTTCGGACCATTCGTCAGCTCCAATATGAGGCCTTGCGATGGTTTCGAGTCATAATTCAGATGTTAAACTAATTGAAGGTCATGTGCAAATTGAGAACGCTGTAACTTGAAGGAGGTGATCTGCATTTAGTGATTTTTCTGTATATGAAATCGACCAGAGAAACTACACTTCAAGTCTTGTTAACACTACACCAGACACCCTGTATTATACCTTCACATTATGATAACCAATTAAATCGGCCAATTCCTCCCAAGAGTCACTGGATATTCTAACATAAATGCACCCCTTATTAAGACTGCCAAACTCGGATACATATGGCGCGGTCTTCAGCAATTGGCACTTAATCCGGACATTTTGTTTTATTATTGAGGGACCTGTTACAGACTTCAATTAAGTTGTAACTTACACAATGGGTAGCAGTACTTGTTTATACAGGGGGGGCTGGGAGTTATATGCATCTGGGTTCTTGGTAATGGGGGTGTGGTTCGTAAATGAACCTAACCCATAAATATTTCGTGATAGGCGTATTCAATAAGAATATTCCAAGTATTTATGGCGGTTTTAAAGACGCATATGAGCTTCTTCGAAGATATAAAATGTGCTATGGAATGTTCTGAAAATGGGGATTTTTAAGGGGTGAGTCATATTGTTGAAAGAAATGGCCACCATATTAAAACCTCACTTCCATCTCAGAAGTTTATGCCTCAGAAATAATGGATAATTTTACAAGCTTGTTCTAGGGAAAAAATGCATTGTAATTTTAGAATATTGCCACGGAAATCTTGAACAACTAGAGGTGGGACTGATGAAAAATCCTTGGTCGAGTTTAATTCTATTCATAAGGTCAACAGACTATTGTCTACATGATTGCCGTATGTTTGGAGAATATCTTCAATCAATTTTTTTTTGCGCGCAAGTTCTCAGGAACGGCGTTATATCATTTAGCCCAAATGTGTGTGATTATAGAATTTTTTCCCGAAAATGGTCTCAAGTGACTGACATAGAATTCGATATCATATTCGATTCTACCCGGCTAGCCGTCTCTGAACACGATAATTTGGGGAAGGAAAAAACTATCAGAGTGAATTGTGCATCAAAATTCGAGGTCTTAGATCATCTTAATTCGCCGAAATGTTTAAGAGTTATAATCTTCTTAATATCTCAGGAACTACTGATGGGATAGGATTGCAACATGGCAGTAAGTTGTAGCATACCGTCGCGCCAAACTATGCAGAATTTTATTTGGATTGACTTAAGAAATCAGGAAACAGAATACGTCTTCTCGAATATCTTTGACTCCGAAAGAGTTAATTGGACTATTTGAAAGAAGTAACACAAATGAAACAAAAAACACTGAAAAACACGAAAGAAAAAGAACATATTGATTAGAAATTCTCAAATGGGAGTCGGCTTCACTCGAAAACATGTATTCTTACAGAGAGTACAGTGTACCCCAGAAAGATAATTTGCCATCATCCGGCATTCTAAATATTGAGAAACGTATTGATATTGAAATTAATCGAAAATAGTATTTTATTCACTCATATTCGAAATAAAACAAAATTCAACTCCTACTTGAATGAAAGAATAAATAAAATAATCAAACATCAACATACGTACCTACAGTTGTCAGTACAGCTCACTCAGGTGAACTTAAAATATTCCGACAGTAGTTACTTAGATCTTACATCCATCATATTCGTGAAGTCAGTAGCTTTTGCGTGCATGTTCTCTGTTGTTCTTATCCTTTGATCATGCGTGCAAAGCTGCTGATTTCACATCAGTGCTTTACTAGATTTTTTTTTGGAGTTATTCCGGAACAATCGCGCAAAAAAACGATATCGAGGTGAAAAATACTAAATTTGACATTTTTTTTCGTATATCTCCGGAAATTATGTTTGTATCAAACTGAATTTTTTTTTTTTAAATTTTTGAAATTTACTAACAGTATGATTTCAACAGAATTCCGCGAGAATTGCGGGTCGTTATATTCCAACTAACTGCCAAGTTTCGCTTCAATCGTTCCAGTAGTTCCCGAAATATCTCGGAAATAACCTGTAAACTTCAAAAGACCCTAACTTTAGAAACTAAATAACTCGAAAACAAAGCAACTTTCCCTTTCACATCTGAATCAACAAGTATCCTCAATAAAGTTACTAGGACTACATCTAGAGAGTAAATTGGGCTGGAGGACCAATATAGAAGTTCTAACTCGGAAATTGTCAGCAGCTGTTTTTTCTATACGAAGAGTGAGGAATGTGAGGATATGCACCTCAGAAGATGTCGCTAGGCTGGCTTATTTCTCTAATTCTCATTCCTTAGCTTCATATGGAATGATATTTTGGGGCGGAACATCACAGGCGTCCAAAGTTCTGAGGCTGCAGAAGAGGGCCATCAGAATACTTTGCGGCCTTCGAGGCAGATACAGCTATAGAGGTTCGTTTGTTTCTAGGGGGATTCTTACAATACCATGTATGTATATCCTAGCGTGTCTGAATTTTGTTCACCAAAATTTTGAACAGTTTCCGAAAAATATGAACAGACATGCATTTAATACAAGAAACAAATCTGATTTGGAGATACCTTACCATCGAATTACCTCATCCCAACAGTTCGTAGACCATTGGGGCCCGGTTCTTTATAATAGTATCCCGAATTCTTTCAAGAGGCGGGATTCAAAGAGATTCAGTTCAAAAATGAAGAAGAAGCTATTCAGAACTGCATTCCATAGCGTTCAGGAATTTTTAGAAAGAGATATTTTTACATGATGTCTGTTAATTTTTGTCTATAGTTGTATCTGTTATATACACTTATGTGTTATGGAAATTATTTGACGTTTTCCTATATCTTTATGAAGCGAATGAAATGAATTGTTATTATTAAAAGAAAACTCCGAAACCATTCGACCGATTTCGCCCATTAGCGAACTCAACCGTCGCATTTTGGAATGCAACCTACCCTGAATGTTTTAGATCGATAAGATTCTCCGTAAAGGGGTATACGCACGGTCGGATGGCCGGCCGGATAGAATCGATTCTGACATCGGATTCGTCATCAGTGAGTCCAATCTAGTCGTTTGAGACCATTTTCGGCTCAAAATTCGAAAATGACAGACATTTGGACAAAACGATAGCACGCTGTTCCCCAGAACATGCGCGAAAAAATTGTTCCATAATAATCTACAACGCACTGCATTCGAAATCTAAATGCCGAAGCTAGACCCCATGCATCGATTTTAGGCAGGGAAAGTTTGCGTGCCATCATTTTCGACACATTGATTAATGTATTTGTTCCCTAATTCAATTTTTCGTTAGTATGGACAACGCCTTTCGCCAACTCATCTGTGAAAAGCACGATAACAAAGTTACAAGCACAGATAAGCGGCTGTGGTGTTATACGAGTCCAAATGATACAAGATCTGTGCAGGGAACTATGAAACCCAACATTCGAACAGGGGGGGGGGGGGTATAGAATAAAGCAGAATTTGTTCAGTTTAATCAGGTATTATACCACTAGAAATGAAATTTTGCAGAAAAAACGGCTCGATTGTTATATGGAAGTTCGTTGCTTTGCAATTTCGACAATCACATTTACGAGTGGTTTTGCAAAAGATGTCATAATGGAAATTGCCGAAAACAAAAAAACTTGAATATCACAAAAGATAAATTGTACATCTTACGAAGCACTCCTCGCTTCTAATAAGCCATTGATCGTTTTCGATGAAAGTTATTTATACCTCTCAGTTTCTTTCTCAATAATTTGAACTTTCACCGAAAAGTTCTGCGTCCAATAGATTCTCTCATAAAATTAATTATCTTCGTCCTACCACATCTGGGCCTCTATGAAGAAGATATTTTCTAAAACAAAAAAAGATCATAAATTGATTTGAGCTATAGATATTCCTTTTTGTGTCGATCAAAGTGGGATGTTTGTGAACAAAACCTTTCGAATTCTATGTTGAATTTTTGGATTTTTTTTTTAAATTTCGGAATCTTTGAACAGTCAGAACATTCAGTTCATTCGTCTAGGCTTTCACACCCAATATCGGAAAATTAACTTTTTGAATTCAACAAAATATTTTTATTCTTAGAAAAAAGGCTAACTCATGAATACTGCAAAAGATCCACGAAGTCAACTGCAACTCAGACGAAGGAGAACATTTCCTTTACTCAAAAAAAATTTTTTTTGAAAAATTTGTTTCAAAGGGGTTTTCAGTATGTGCACTTTGTCATGGCTTATTTAATTTGAGACGATGGTACCGGATGAAATTTGTCACCGAATGAAAGTCGACCATTACAGTTTAGTTCATGCACAACTTTCAACCCCCTCACGTGCATGAATAAAACTGTAATTGTCGACTTTCATTCGGTGACAAATTTCATCAGGTACCATCGTCTCAAAGTAAATGAGCCATGACAAAGTGCACATACTGAAAACCTCTTTGAAGTAACTAATTTTTCAAAAAAAAGTTTTTTTCGTGAAAATTTCTGCACACCTGTAAGGAAGATACAAAGAGCTTGCCAAAAAAGTACCACAAAGTAGACAAAGTAGACAAAGTGCACATACTGAAAACCTCTTTGAAGTAACTAATTTTTCAAAAAAAAGTTTTTTTCGTGAAAATTTCTGCACACCTGTAAGGAAGATACAAAGAGCTTGCCAAAAAAGTACCACATGACCTACTTTCCGTATTCAAAAAATTTAGAGGGTTGATGGGGATTGCACAGGGCGCAACAAAAATCCTTCTAAACTGCATATAAAGTTGTTAAAAGTGAAACAAAAATCGACCTGTTTCAGGATTTTGTTGCCAAATATTTTTCTTCTGGGAAAATGAATTTGTTCCATAATTTTAACGCGCACTGTATATTCCCTTGTATTTTAATCTTGCTGACGTCACCTTTTTTTCAGATGAGCACACCATGTTTTTTACATTATGATTACAATAGCTTCGATTTGGTTCCAAATACAGAACTGTTCGGGACAGTTCAAGCATGCGCGATTGCGATTTTGTGTTTTTGTTCATTTCAGAACCTGTTCAGGATTTGAGTAATCTTGTTTTGGTTATTTTCAATATCGATTCCGAACTGTTCTAGAACTGTGAAAGGAGTTCCGACGTTAGATGCCGAACTGCTTCAGAATCGGGTAGTTCGCACAAGCGTAGAATGGTTGTCAAAGATTCAAATGGTTAACCTGAGTTTTTCGACGGCGTATTGATTCGGTTTTTGATTATTGTATTTGTTGAGAAAACGGTGAGCCTTTGAATTTGAACTGTTATTCAGAATAATTCCTTCGCTACGAATGAATTTGTTCCATAATTTTGACGCGCACTGTATAGATAGAAATGAACGCAAATTATTCCGTGAACTATCGATCCGGTATGAGTCAATTTATTTTCCGCTCATTGCAAGTCGTAAACTCACCCCCCATAGAGACCCTCAAGTCTACTAAAGCTTTTCCTCATTGATTTGACCGTATTGTTGAATATTTACAAGGGTGCAGGTTCCTCCTTCCTCCGTTACGCACAAAGTAGGAAGACAAATATTTAAATCCGACATTTAAATTCTTTCTTATCTTATTAGGGTTGTTTGTATACGATTTGGTAGAGGAGTTTTCCGAAAGGACCGGAAATTTGTGTGCATTCTTCAGTTCTGTTTGCCTTCTCATCTTACCATGGCGAACTTTGAAATATATTTACTCTTCTGCGTCAACTAAATTTGAGATCCAAGGTGGTAGTCCTGTCACTCGAAAAAGGATGATGTGGGGAATTTAATCATGCTATCAGATTGTGTAAACCTGAGGAAATTATTCTGTAAACAGGGTAAAACAACACCCACTCTTCAGTTGAGTTTCACTCCGTGAGAAATGGAGAACGATGAGAATAAGGTTGCTGTGCTTGAGATCTCTTTGGAATTTTTTCAACATCGTCGTCACTAGAGAGTCTTTTCCGTTTTCCAGACTTGTTTCATTTTAGATTCATCTAAAAGATCGATAAGATGAATTGTGTGTATACATATTTCATTTTCATGAAAGAGTTATGTATCATCTACTCTAATTCAGAGTAGCAATGCTACAATTACTGTTGGAAGTATTTTAGTATCAACTTATTCCAACTCTAAGTGGCAAGATTAATTTCAAATTTTTTGGAGTATCTTAAAAGCACACAAGCTAGAAGTATTCAGGAAGATGCATGTGATATTATGTTGCATGTTATTTGCAAAACTGATAAACTTTGAACAACCTTTTCACCTACCCAACTTGATAATTGATCAAACATCTCCTCAGATCAACTGCTCAAAAAGTTGAAAAACAGGTAGTATTATAAAACATACTTGTTGGCATAATAATAGACAAATACTCAAAATTTTACTTTTTCTATAGGGAAGGAATAAATTTCCACAATATGTTGAGAATAAAATGAATACATTCACATAAAACTAATGCTACTTGTACCGTCAGCCTTATTCATTATGGATTGACAAATAAATTCTTCCAACACTCATATGATTGGTCTTGAAAAAGCTGTAATCAATAAGCCTTGTACAGCTTTAGTTCATCGGCAGAAGCACTTTGAGCGAAGAGTATTCATCACCAGATATTTACTCGGCCAGTTCTATCAATAAAACGTTTACGTTGTTTCTTAATAATCAGTTCAACAGGCAGATTTCTGGAAGGCAGAGCATTCCTGTAACTTTCTCTGCTTGGATTAGGGGACTGGAAAACAATTGTCTTCATGAATGTGATTTAATATTTCATGGGCAATTCGTGCTTACTTATATGAAAATGATCATCATCGATAAAATGCAGGTAACAGACTCTCATAAATCTTGTTTGTTGGTTTACGAATTTTGAGTTATAATTTGCCAAGGTTTCTATCGATTCTTCAACACTTTCAGGCCCGACTTGTTAAAGGGGGTTTCTTTCACCCAAACTCGAAATTTTTCACCGGGCTCTAAAAATCTATGGAAAGGGACATTTGAGTTTGCTTTTTCTCGGAAGAAATACTTGTAAAATTACAGAAATGCCAAGAAAAATTCATGAACTTTCTCATTGTGTTGACATTTCTTTCAACTTTTCAATAATAATTCCTGTACCTCGGGTTACTCTGATAGCCACCAGAGAGAGTAGCGCTCATCTTCATTCGCCAATAGGCGTTATCTCATCCAGTAGATTTCTACTTTTTTGGTAGAATTTTGCCGATCCAACCCAGGATTCAGTAGTCAACTTTTCGCGGTAGATTTTCAGTAGATTTTAGCTTTCGACCAAAGTTCATAATAAACAAGCGATTTCTGAGGAGTCAAGTTATATTGTTACATTTGGCAAAAGTGAAAACATCGAAAATGTGGCTCGACCACTGAATGACAGAATATATGAGAATTAGTTACCTTACATATGTTTTTTTGTTCTGTTTTATGTTTTGCGCCAGGGGAGAATGATGGGGGAGAAATGCTGCTGTTGCCATCTATCAGAACCGCACAGAACCATTTCCTAGTTCTATATTAGGTTGGTTAATTGATTATAAAATTCCTTAATAGTGTAGATCGATTGCAAATATGAGTTACCGATATACTCAATACTCTAATCTGATACCTCACAGTTCGATTTGTTTATCGGTTATATTATTCCTGTGTTCTCCGAGGAACTGCCCTTGACAAATAGTTCAATTCTGCAATCCGCAAGTGCGTTTTCCATAAAAAACAATTTATATTTAATTGTTTATATTTCTGTTTCAGATATTGGGAGTGAAAACCCAGAAACCACCTGGGAAATAATGCAAAATCCTTCCAAAATACGCATTAATCGAAACATTTCACTAATTTCACGTGACAACATTGTTTTACAATTAGCTCAACCCATGAAGAATTCAACAAATTGATAATATTCACTATTATAAAGATACCAGCTTTCGTATTTCGAATTACAGTTGTATTCTATTCGAAAAACTTGCCACGTATGTAATTGAAATTTTCATTCACCCTTAGGCCATTTTGAATAATTATATATTTACCTAGTGGGTATTTTAAACTATAATTCGGTTCAGCCATCTACGTTGATGGCATGAACTTACCGTGTACAGCGACATTCAATTTTCATATTCATACGTTCTTGGCGGTAGAAAGTTTGAAACTTGAACATTCTGATATGAAGTATCGGGTATATACATTAGGAAACTTCTGGAACTGAAGGGAACTAGAACTTGTTATGGGAACATCATGCAGAAAGCTCCAACGTGGGGGAATTAGCGCTATGTAGAAAGGTTACTTTATAAATATTCATGTAGAATAATGAATAGGGGTTAAATGATACATTTAAGATAAAAATCGGAGAGTTTTCGTACATAATCTAGAATGATAAGTCGAAAAAAATTTTTGCTACAGAAAATATCCTACATGAAACGAAAGTGAAGTGTACTACCTGTTATGAAACTCTTGAATAGGCTGTTTTTATGCAAAAATATTCCAAAATCAAATTCTCTTCGTTGTCATGCGGATTTCGTTTTAGTTCAATGGTTAGGTCCACAGGTGTGATTCAAAAGGAGTTGAGAACAGGAAATAAAATAACCAATGTGAATTCTTCGAAAGGTTAAAATATGAGTTATAATCCAGTAAACACAAATTCTCCTCGTGCCACGTTATTGATACCTAAACAAGCTCAAGCGTTCATATTTCTTGATGAAAAGATTTGGGTATGGTTCTCATGAAATTCTGCATTTGAAAATTAGATTTCAATTCGATGTGTATTTTTGTAAATATCAGCAAAATAAAATTTTGCATTGGTATATCTACGGAATCATTCGGCGGATTCCTGTGATATTAACTTCAATTATAATAGGAACACGAAGTGAGAAATGAAATTATACTATGCTAACCAGCTAATGAGAACAGTCGAAAACTTCTACCAGAACATTCCCCAAAATGGCGAATGCGCCACGAAGGCACCTCCTTTTTTTTGTCGATAAAATATTCGTTCGTTCTAAAATAAAGGGTGTTTTTAAAGTGGTAAACAGCTATAAGTTGGCAACACTGTTTCAATTGGAGGCCTATTTTTCAGCTGTCAAGTTATTTGTGTTTAGTTGTGCTCTGGCATTTCAACATCATTCAACTGACGGCTGAGCAACGCTTCCAAATTGTGCATATTTATTTTGAAGATAATGGTTCTGTTCGAAATACGTATCACCTACATCTCTATTTCCTTTGTACGGCCAACATAATCGTCCATCAGAGCAATTAATTCGACTAACCATGGACCGTTTTCGCACCACGTCTACTCTCACTGATAATACGCATCCACAGAGACGTCGTACATTGAGAACAGAAGAAGATATTGCTGCTGTAGGCGTAGCATAGAGAAAGACCCGAATCAGTCTATCCGCCATCGTGCACAGGAATTGGATATGTGTCCAACCACATTACAGACGATTTTGCGGAAAGATCTTGGTTTGCGTGCTCACAAAATCCAACTCGTGCAAGCATTGAAGCCACACGATCACCTAACAAGGCGTAGACTCGATGAATGGGCCCAAAACGAGATTGCCGTTGATACCAATTTTCGTAAGAGAATTTGGTTTAGCGATGAAGCTTACTTTTGGTTGAGTGATTACGTCAATAAACTAAACTGCCATATTTGAAGTGAAGATAATCCTCAAGTGTATATCGAGACACCGTTACATCCAGAAAAACTGACTGTGTTGTGCTTTACGGGCTTGTGGAATCATTGGTCCGTACTTCTTTGAAGACGATGCTGGCCAGAATGTTACACTCAATGGTGACCGCTGTGAAGCCATGATTAGTGACTTTTTCGTTCCTCAATTGAACAACCATGATGTGCAGCAGATGTGTTTTCAACAAGACGGCGAAACATGTCACACAGTTCATGCCACAATCAATTTACTGAATGAAACGTTTGATAACCGCATAATATCACGTTCCGGACTTGTGGGAATATGTGAAGGCACTAGTTTACGCCGATAAGCCCGAAACGATCGACCACTTGGAGGACAACATTCGCCGCGTTATTGCAGATATACGTCCACAAATGTTGGAAAAAGTGAATGAAAATTGGAACGCCAGATTAGAATACGTCCGAGCTAGCCGTGGCGGACATATGACAGAAATTATTTTTAAATTATAATGCCTACAGATTATCTTTTGAATTACCTAAGTCAATTTCATGTCAATTTAAAAAATTCATCCTTTTTTTATTCCATTTCAAAGTTCTATACCTCTAAAAAAAACACCCTTTACATACTTAAATTCAATCGCGAAATGATTCACGATGATTTATAAAAGAAAAAGAGGTTGATAAACGAGCAATGCCAGATGTCTGCGCACTTCATATTTTTGGGGGGCGATACGTGCTCGGTATATTTCAGCTCATCGCCAACAGGAAATTGTTAAAAATTTATGCGCCATAGTATCGAAACCGACGTAAAACGTTCTTATCCGGCCAATATTGCCATGATTTACGACTTATTCGTATCATAAAATAGCATCGAGGTCCGCCGTTCGACAGTTTAGCATCATTTGCTGCTCTTTTCGGTGCGAAATCCAGGGCCTCGGTATAGTCCCTACTATATTCCATATTATCTGCAAGATCTACCACTCCCGATAGTTATGGTTTACAATCGTTTCGGAAAATTGAAAGTCCACAGGGAATATCGAATTCTACGGGTTGTCAATTGGCCGGATTGAATTTTCTGAGAGATGAGTTATTTTCATTTTATTCGGAGGTTTTTTCTTCATAAATATTTGATTTTAGAATCTAGTTGATGCGAAAAAAAACCTAGAAAAGCACTGACGTGAAGTCAGCAGCTATTGCGAGCATGTTCACTTCTGGTGATATCTTCTGATCATGTGCGCAAAAACTGCTGACTTCACGTCAGTGATTTTCTAGGTTTTTTCGATAAATTACTGAATTTCAATTCGATCTAATCTGTATTTTCGGAAATATTGTGAAAATATGATTTTGAATGGGTGTATCTACGGGATCATTGGGCTGATGTTACCCGTTCACGAATTCGGCCTTCGTTATTCAGGTCCAAACCTACTTTACAAATATCGAGTTTTTAAGTTGTTTCTTTCGGATGTTATTGTGTTTATGGTCCGCGTTAGGCCTAACGGCCAGATAGAAACGATTTTGTCACCGGATTTGTCATCAGTGAGTACAACCTAGTGGTTTGAGACAATTTTCGGCTCGAAATTCGAGAATTACCGACATTTGGACAGAACGACACCACGATGTTCCGCTAGAACATGCGCGCTAAAATGCTCTATTTCGTTGGAACATACCTTTTGCGCATGTTTCTACATACAGCGAGCTTTCATATTACCAAATGCCTGTTTTTTTCTCGAAAATGGTCTCAAACAACCTGGTTGGACTCACTGATGGAAAACCAGATGTAAAAATAGATTCTGTCCGATCGGCTTGATGTAGGCACGATATCGTGAAAACAGGATCCAGTTCCATATTCACTAATGGATTGAGAGTTATAGTCCCCTGAAATTTTTCAATTATTTCCTAAATATCTCAGGATCTAGTCGAACTATCGGATTGAAACTTTGCGAGTAATTGTAGAATGCCGACGCGCAACTGCTTGCAAAATTTCGATGAGATCATTTCATTCAGTAAATTAAAAAAATTCAAAGTCTTCCAAATTTTTCCTGATAACTTTTTTCGGGAGACTTATTATTAGATTTCGATAAAAAATTGCTTGGACCTTGAAGTTTATATTTAAAAAAATGTTTCAATTTCAGTTTGATCGGATTATAATTTTTGGAGATATAAATAAAAAAATATGACGAATTACGTCTATTTTTCTTTGGTATCGTTATTCTTTCCCAAAGAACTCAAAAATGACTGATCTGATTAGTCAGAGCCAACTAACTAGTTGGCATGAACTGTTGAACAACTTCGTCCTCATTAGAAACAATTTTGATTTTGTTCGAATTTTATATTCTGCGATTTTACAACCAGAATACCTTCACGAAATTCTAGATGAACCTTCAAGCTGTAATTTTGTACCGAATTATGGTATAAACCTACTCTACAAATACGAGTTTCTGAATTGTTTGTTTTGGAAGTTGTTGTGTTTCTCATCGGACGATTTGCATTTGACGTCTGTGAAAACTTCCAAGAATACAGTATATCATTACAGTAATAACACTTGGACACCTAACATAATCAATGTGTATATAAGTGTGATTATGTCCTACAATATCTAGATCAAATTCTACTTCAACATGGAAAACCCATATTGAGTAGACACTAACAGTAGTTGTTTCCAGGAAATATCACCTGTTCCAATTTTAGGGAGAAACAACAAGCAAAACTTGTGCAATAAACTTGAATTAGTTGAATTCATGATAGTTTTCGTCTTTGAGGCTGCTAATAGTACAGAGCAGAGTGCACCAACAACAAACAATAATTATTAGACAACGAAGTGCTGGGAAGCATCGCAAATATAGCACGTTCTATTATTCGCAAGAGCGTAGTACCTTCAACTGACTCAATTCCACTCAAAAGCCAACAATTCGATTTATCAGTAGAAATGTAGGGAGTATATGAGGCGCCATTCCACATTCCATATTCCCAATATTTCTAAAATAACAGATTGGAACGAATTTAAATTCAGTATTTGACTGAAAAATTCTGGAGAAGCACGGACGTGAGGTCAAGAGCTTTTAGGCGTTTGTTCAAATTCTAAGTACTAGACCAACAAGAAATTTTGCTCCTAGTTGCTCGTTGGTATTCATCAACTGATTTAGAAGTTTCAATCCGATTGCAGCTGTACTTCGTGAGATATCGCGGCGATAACGTTAAAATTCCAAATAAGAGCGAAATTTGCCATATTTTTTTCTTTATATCTCCGAAAGTAAGTATTGGATCGGATTCAAATTTGAAACATTGTTGTTAAATACTGACTTTGATATTTGTGCGGAATTTTGTTGAAATCTAGTGAATGAAAAATTTTGAACAGAAATTTAAAAAAATTTTGAAAATTCAATCGTTCAAGACAATTTTCGGCTTAAAATTAAAAAATTACAGACATTGTTCTCTAGAACTAGCGCTAAAAAATGAGGGCTCTGAGATTCGAGCAAATATGCATGAGGATAATACGATTAGAAAATAGCATAGAGTACAAATAATCTTCTTTATTTTTTCAAATCATTGTAATGAAACTCGATCACCACGAAATTTTTAACGTGGTTGTGGCAGCACTTTTTCAAACTCCTACTAAGTTTCATCATAAATGGATCAGTATTTTGGAGTTATTCTGGAAATAACAACGATACTGAGAATAAAACCAGAAATTATTTCACTTGAATTGTACGAATATCTGCGAAAATTCAAATAGTATTAAACTGAAATACGGTACACCGTTGAAGATTATAGGATAAAAGAAATAGGGAATTTTTTTAAATTCGATGAATAATCAGAAAAAAAAATTTTTCAAAAAAAAATTTCCAATTTTTTTTTGTGCTAATCATATAGTTATCAATTAACTATCAAGTTGCAATCAACTCACTCAAATTTTCCTGAGATATTAGGGCAATATCCTCAAAAATTCAGATGTGTATTACTCAGAAAATCGTTCGGTCGATTTGGCTCATGAAAGATTTCAGACCCCACAAAAGTCTTTTATGGAGAATTCTCTGTATACATTTTTTTTGACACGGCTATACCCGACGAAAACGGTGGTCTTTTGTATATTGCTCACAAGAATTAAATTGGTTACAAAATTTGAAAAATATAACTCAATAAACAATTAAACTCTTTATTGGTAATTGAAGTATCAGTTAGGACATTTATATACGAAAAATAATATCTGTCAAATGGCCTCCTCTTGCAGCTCTACAGAAGTCCACTCTTTTGTTGAAATTTTCAGAGACATTGTGACATAATTGAGGCTCTATCTCACTAATGACACGAATAATTTCATCCTTTAGTTCAGGAACCGATCGTGGATTATTCTCATAGACCTGGCTTTTCACATAACCCCAAAGAAAATAGTCCATCGGTGTCAAATCACATGATCTTGGTGGACAATTGACATCACCGTTTCTGGAGATTATTCGTCCAGAAAATGCTTGTCTCAATAAATCAATAATTGTGTCATTTGCAAAGTGAGGTGTACCGCCATACTGTTGAAACTAAATGTCCTCTAGATCAATATTCATTAATTCAAGTCACAAAAATTCGATTATCATCTGACGGTATTGATCACCATTGACAGTTACAGCTTTACCAGCATCATTTTCAAAGAACTAAGGTCCAATTACACCAACTGACCATAATGCACACCAAACAGTGACTTGTTTAGGCTGCATAGGTTTCTCATGAATAATTCGTGGATTTTACTCACCCCAGATACGCCAATTTTGTTTATTAAAAAAGCCACCAAGTTGAAAATGTGCCTCATCGAAAAACCTGATTTTTTGAGAAGAATCAGCAAGTTGTTCATTGATGAAATTGACAAATGAACGACGTTTTGAATGATCTAATGGCTTTAGTTCCTGTGTTATTTGAACCTTATATGCCTTCAGAGCTAAATCCTTGTGTAAAATACGCAATGTTGTGGACCCACCAAGTCCAACTAGTTGTGAAAGTCGCCTAATGGACATTCCAGGGTCTTCAGCAACACTTTCATGAACCAAATCGATTTTTTTTTTGTGAACGACCGCTACGACTGTATTTTTCACTTTTTTGATCTTCCACCGAACCGGTCTCTTGAAATGTTTTAATAATTCGACCAATAGTGGTTTGAGATGGACGATTATGTAAACCATAAAATTCACGTAATTTTTAAATACACTTTTCACAGAACGCTGATGTTCATAAAATAATTCAACAATTTGAACGAGTAATTTGAAACTTCATTTAGAATACCGAAACCGGTGAAACAATAAGGGAAATATGACAAATCTTTATGTGGATAGTGAAGTTTATTCATTCTGAATACATTTTTCTAAGAAGACAACATCCAAATAAAATATGAAAACGTAGAAATATTCGTATTTCCCGTTCATCCAAAATTGAACGCTGTTTCAGTTGACACAAAAGAGGTACAATTTCCACCGAATTATCCGTCACCTGTCAGGCGTCTAGTTGCACAGTTAAATTCTAATCATTAATTAGAATGTACCGTCTGGAGACAGTAAGGTATAGGGTGTACCGGTAAACAATGCCTGCTGATACTACAGCGCTCTGTTCATTTTCCTTACCCCACTCTGCCGTTTTCCTTTGTTTCACGGCATGTATCAAATGTCAACGTGACAAGGGCGGAAATTAACAAGTATACCCAAGTTCCGACGTAACAAAGAAACAAATGGAAAGAGGAGAATTGTGAAAGAGACAACTCCACTGTGAGCTGTTGAAATTATTTTCGCTGAATGATTTGAATGGAATCGGATCTTTTGCGTTTCTGGATGATACTGAATGGAAAGGGCCTTCGAATGGAAGATTTATATTCATTTTGATATGATTAAAGAGGATTTTTTCACTATTATAACTTCCAGTTTCGTCCATGATTGATTAATAGAATGAAAGTCTATCGGGCAAGTGGATAGTTTTTAATAATTTAGATTCTTGACATACAAGTATTCACCAACGTTTCGGCACCATTCGTGCCTTTATCAAGGCTCCTTTGTTGTTCAAGAAATCGAAAAAAAATTAGGAAAACCAGTAGGATCCTACATGAGATGACGCAATATTAATAATTTCAAAAACTTTCTTTTCACTCAATGTCACCAAGAAATGTAAACAAATTGTTTACGAAAATTTTTTTTTCCCTGAAACTATTGTTTATATTCGAGAACAATTTCAGTTATACCTCAGAATTTATATATCACTGCAATGTACCAAATTTAAATTCGATACGGCTATTAGTTTTGGAGATATTGGGAAAAAATTTGTAGAATTTCGTGGTTTTCTTCTCGATATCGTTGTTTTTTTCGGTGAATCTCAAGGAATACTGATTCAATCGTGATGAAACTTCGCAGCTAGTTCGAAGATGTTGAAGGACATCATTGTGCTAAATTTCGTGATGATCGTGTAATTACAACAATTCGAAAAAAAAACTTCAAATTTTTTCGAATATTTTATATTCTGTGATCTTCTCATCATATTATCCTCATTAAATTCTGTATGAACCTTCAAGCTGCCATTTTTTCGATAAAGTACTGGATTTCAATTCGATCTAATCTGTATTTTCGAAAATATTGGAAAAATTAAATTTTTAAAGGGTATATCTGCGGAATCATTTGGTGGATTTTACCCATTCACGAATTCGGTCTTCGTAACTAAAGTCCAAACCTACTCTACAAATATCTAGTTTTAAAGTTGTTTCTTCCGGAAGATATGTCGTTTACGGTCAGCTGTCAGGACGAACATAAACACAATACCTTCCGGAAGAAGGATAGAATAGATGATACATAACTTTCACAAAAATGAAATATGCCTACACAGAATTACTTCTGTCAACTGAAAAAGCTTTGATCAAATTGTTAAATCGAATAATCAATCAAATATACAAGCAAACACAGCAAGCACTTGAAAAACTAGCACCTATCTGTCTATATAAGGTTCTCGAACTGGCCACCTTGGCGCTGCAACCTTAAATTCAGACGCCAATAGAAACAAAGCCAATGTAACGAAAAATTACAAAATTGACGAAAACGAACTAGATGAAGATTCCCAACAGAGCTAACTCTATCTAAAATCAAATCAAACTTTCGAGCGTCTCTCTCAATGCTAATACACAATAGCGATTCCATCAGGACAGAAAAATTCCAAATATTAAATCAGAACGAGAGCGTCGGACTAGAATGAGGACGAGCAGGCGATTCAAATGATTCCGAATTTGTTTTACGATTGTCCTCGGGCAGTGGTACCAACATTTCCATTTTCGACGTGCGGATTTCTCGTTTTATTGTCACAATCAGGACGGAATGGCATCGTTGTCCGGTAACTCGATTTTGTTTAGGCGACAAGCCCAGAATTGTGTTAGCGTTAGGATGCACTGCCGGAGTCAGCGTTGTCGATTGTAGGTGAAATTACGTGAAACAGGATGGAATCGAAGCAGTCCGAACGTTAAAGATTAATTCAATAATGTTTTTTCCGAATTTTTTGCGATGTTAACAGAAATTAATTTTCAGCAGTAATATTACTAGGGCATTGATAAAAGAATGCTTCGAAGGCTGAGGGCTGTTACCAAGCAACGAGCTTGAGAATTTTGTCATGAAATATGAAGAATTTGTCAATGTTCGAGGGATATTCAGCAGAAAATTCTACACATGTGATTTTTAACCAATCAGAACGTGTATTTCTGACAGATCACCATCGCAATGGATAAATTTTAGTGGAAATTTTGTCTTCGTGGTTACCCAACAGCGAATTATACTGGAGATTTTTTTGACGTTTATAATGACAGAATATTTCCTCAATTCGTCTGCTGATAGTGCAGCTCTTGTGTTGACAAATTCTGTGTCAGAAAATGAGATTATACTTTTTGAAAAAATATTCCTGCAATTGCTCAGCTGTAGAGTTCCATAGAACTTTGATAACACTCTCCCTGTAGTCTTCAGAGTTCTTTTTTCGCATGTTGAAGGCATAGTCTTCAAGTAACAAACAGTGTGTAACTATTCTCTTATCCACTTACACTTTCTGCCAGTATACCCACTCTGTGGAAATCATACGCTTTTTCTGCGCAAAAGTTTCTGAACTGCTTCCATACACTTGCCTTCGATTTCCTAGTATTCGCGGGTGTCAACTGCTTAAAATTCTGGCGAATATTTCCTTTGCTTTTTTGACCGAAGCGGGACATTTTTCTACGTCGTGCTGTTTTCGACAAATTCAAAACAGAAATAATTTCTAGCTTAGAGTTTCACTGAGTTGTCATGGTAACTAAATAATCAAGTCGACAAAACCTTTTATGTTTTGCAAGTACTTGATGATGAAGACGAAAATTGATGTTGTAGGAAATAAACACATTTGGTTTGGAATTTTCTTACCGAATACCACACGAGGTCAAATTAAATCCGGAAATTTTTTCTCGCTCATGAATATTTTCAGAAAATTATCCTTCGTCTTCGACTCGGCATAAATTTCAAAATATTCATGAGCTCGAAAAATTTCCAGAAATAATTTGACCTCTAGTGGTATTACTAGTGAAAACTTTTTGGTAGTTGTCAAAATCAGTCGTGTTGTCATAGAGATTGATAATTGCACTAAATGCAATTAGTTATAGGTAATACTAGAGATGAAATTTTGTCGGTGAAATTTTTCGATTGTTATATGATAGTTTGTTGCTTAACAATAACGGAATGACATTTGTACCGAAATCCCTCACCTGACGGCTCGCAATACTGGAAAAATGTAATGAACGAAATTGCCGAAAAGCAACAAACTTGAATATAACAAGAGAGAAATTTTACCTGCTTAAACTTCATCTCAAGTGGAGAAAAAATGTCGAACAGTAAAATGAATCATTGCATCATATTCTTTGAAAAATTCTACTTGAATCATTTGTGCCATGATAACTCTACAGAGGATTCTTTATATTCTTCGCCGGTTTTCTTCTTCATATTGTAAGCATAGTCCTCTAATATTTTTGAAATTTTTTTTGTGGAATTTTTTTGTCGATATTCATCATATTCGAGGAACAATTTGCTTACACCTTGAACTCTATATTTCATAGCAGTGTACCAAATTTCAATTCGATACGGTTAAAAGTTTCGGAGATATTGTAAAAATATATATGAAATTTCACATACAGACGGACGGACAGAATTGAATTTGACCAAAGATTCTTCTTCAGGAGGTTCAACTCAATCTTTACACACCATTTTTGGCTGAAAATTCGAAAATTATGGACATCGTGGCGAAAGTTAACGACATTATCCTTGCTGGGTGGAACACTTCTGTCACTGAGTATTTACCAGATAGAGCACTCAGCGATTATACATCCTATTTCCCAAATTCCAAATAATAGTTCCGATTCAAAAATAAAACCATGAAGCATCGTTTAAACCTCATTCTCTAAGGGCCATTTGCACCGTATTACAAAACCATAGATTAAGACCATAACCAAGGTTTAGGTAAAAAATTATCTTGCACCGAAAACTCAATGGTATTTCTTATAAGCCTTCAACTAGTTGAAATGATAAAGTTACAATGATGTGTTATTTATTTCCAAGAGCGAATAGCATGAAATCGATGACATATTTCGAATGAAAAAGCATAGTTTCATGAGGAATCTTCTGTACTATTTTATTAAGTGATGTATTACGTGGAAAGCTATCATATACTACTTTATTATTGTGCAGGTGCTGTCTCTGTGCTATCATTCTCCTCGATTATATATTAACTGGACTCAAAATATAACGACAAACGATTTAATGTAAAAGAAATTGCACCTTCGTCAATCCATCCACACATGATACTTCAATATTTATATAGAATACTTTTTATTCTGCGGATCTCACATTAGAGTTTTCATTATATTCGACCAAAAATTAACTCAATTCATGATATACTTATTACAAACACAATAATTCAATAGAAAGTCTATCCATGGGTAAGCCGTTCCTTATCCGAAAGCTTTTCGGATAAATCAATACTATTTATTTATTCATTTTACAAACGCCAGGATTGTAATTCCGTGCAGAAGCTGAAATCTTATGATATTACAAAATATAAGTTTACTTGAGTATATAACTATAAATTTGAATAATGTTTAAAGCCTAATGCAGAAGTAAGAGCACATGTCTTTAGTAAGAGATCCCTAGCCTTAATGATAACAAACAAGTCGGGAACGTTACATGCAATATTTTTATGGAAGCTACAAAGTCTGTCAGATATATTTTTTCGGTGGGTTTTTCAATAGATGCATCTTGATTTTTCATATCTTATGGAAATATGGTAGAACCCATAAAATGAGTTTCATCTTTTGAATTAAAATATTTCATCAATTAGGGTTAAAATAAACAACATGAAGCTAGTCCCAAGTACCAATTCATGAGAAAGTAACCAGATTTGTAGATTAGCTTTAATCTAGTTACATTCAGCCTCGGTGCAAGCCGAATATTTAAATCAGAGCTTAATAAGTTTATCGTCGCTTAACTAACTGAAGCTTAAGACGAAAACGGTGCAATTGGCCCTAAGACCATAAATGCTGAAAAACGCCTTCACTAAAAAGTTTCAATAACATTTCCCACATAATTCCTTCCTCTTAAACACCTACCCTGTTCAGGCATTTTCCACGATGAAACCTTCAAATTCCGTTCAGAGGTAACCATCAGAAAATATGATCGCCGACAGTAAAAAAATAATTTGTGTAAAAACCAGCCCAGGCATAATTTTGCTTCATTCCGACATGGCGCAGTCATTTTTTCCAGCTTCTGGGTCCAGAGATCCACATCAATTTCGTTTAGGACCTACGAGCCGACGAAACGCGAAGCGTCGAATAAAGCTTCGAGCTTCGCCCATAAAAAAGACGCTAAAAACTCTTTATGAACGGCGTAAAGAACGTTATAAAACAAAATAAAGGCAAATCTTGCAATAGATAAAAGTGAAAAGTGTAATAATACCCCTGAGGGGGTTTTACATCATGCCAGAGTCGAGGATCAGGCAATGTTTATCTTTCTGCGTATCCTGCCAAGTTTGGGGGCTCGTCTTAGCTAATAGGATTTGGGAAGGAGTAGTTCCTGGAATGGGGCTTTGTTTCTAAGGGCTGTGCGGGATTTGTCGGTCCAGAGATTGGGGTCACGCTTTTCTAATTGGAAAATTCTGTGAGTGAACGAGGTTTATCTGCAATCATTTACCAGCTAATCGATCTTCCTTAGACTTTCGTTTTCTTTTTCACGCGGCAGAACTGTTTGGAACTACGAAGGCGTATTAGTGCCACTGTAAAAAAATGAAAATCTGGCAATTGCGAGATTTAATCTGACAATTTTAGGTATTTCCACAAATACGAATTGAAATCCAGTACGTACTTGATTGAGAAACGACAGCTTCTTGCAAAATTTCGTGAGGATAATATGATTATAAGATAAGATAAGATATCTTTCCATCAGGAAGTGAATAAGCGTTTGGCGAAGTCCATACCTGAAGATATGAACGCTTTGACAACGGATTTGAACAAGCGCGCAAAAGCTTCTGACTTCACGTCAGTACTTTTCTACAGATATTTCAGGTGCTATTGCTTCATATTCAACGAACGAAAAGTTTTTATAATTTTCTGAATGGGTGACCATTTCAAGTATTTCAGTATAAAATAACTGAAATTGATTTTCCTTCAGGTGTTTCACGACGAGGGGCAAGCCCATAGGTATTTATGCATGTATACAAGGTGATTCCGGAGGAGACCGTCAGATTTTGGGATAAGTTTACACTAGTCAAGACAGTCTCGAAACAATACTTGGTTTATGGTTGGGGGTCTCTATTGAGAATATACAGGGTGATTTGTCCGATTCGACCGATTTTACTTTTATTGATAAGTTTGGTATGGCTTATTCGATTTTAGAGAAATTTTTAGCGAAGTACAATATTGATGAGGAAATTCATTAATTTCAAAGTTTTTTTCAAAATAAGTGGTTGTTATTGTGATAATTCCAGGTTAATTGGGCAGGTTGAAAAAACACCCTGTACATCGCATTTCCAAAACTACGCTATCTGTTTACGATTCTACTATAATAAATAATTATTTGAGAGTTTCTAATTTTTTGGGCACACTTCTAGTTTTTTGAGAAAATTTCATCAAAAAAAGACAATGTCGAAATTTCGCTCCAATCGATTCTACTTTCATTGACAACTTTGGTATGGCTCATTCAATTTTGATGAAATTTGCCGTATAGAACAATCTGAACGAGTACATTCAATAATCGCAAAAGTCTCTCAAAATACAGTGTTGTAATTGTGATAATTTCAGAATTTCAGATTAATTGTACAGTTGAAAAAAAATACTGTACATTGCTTTTCCAAAAGTGTCTGATTCGCTTCAGATTCTACAATAATATGTCATCATTCAGAGTATTCCGCACTAGGTAGGAAAGCTGTATTGTCAAAGGATGCAAAGCAGTTCTTAAGTTCTAAATATTCTTTTCAAATTCCAAATTCATATTTAGTTGCTAATATTTTGTATGAAATCATTCAATTCAGAATATATTTAGAATTTGAAAAGAATATTTTAGAAGTGACGAACAACATACAGCTTTCTTACCTAGTGCGGAATACTCTCACTGTTTGTGAGCCAAATTTCGATAATGCTCTTCTTCAAAAATGTTTTATAGGAAAACCGGAGGTGTGCCAAAGAAATCAAAAACCTCTGGATGATGACATATTATTGTAGAATCTGAAAAGAATAAGAAACTTTCGGAAAAGCAATGTACAGGGTGTTTTTTTTCAAGTGCACAATTAATCTGAAACTCTGAAATTATCACAATTACAACACTGTATTTTGAGAGATTGTTGCGATTATTTAATGTACTCATTCAGATTTTTCCACACTGCAAATTTCATCAAAATTGGATGAGCCATACCAAAGTTATCAATAAAAGTAAAATAGATTGGAGCGAAATTTCGACATTATCATTTTTTGAAAAAATTTTCTCGGAAAACTAGAAGTGTGCTAAAAAAATTAGAAACTCTCAAATAATGACTTATTATAGTACAATCGTAAACAGATAGCGTAATTTAGGAAACGCTATGTACAGGGTGTTTTTTCAACCTGCACAATCAATCTGGATTTATCACAATAACAACCGCTTATTTTGAAAAAAAATTTGAGATCAATGAATGTGTTCAACACTATTGTACTACGCTGAAAATTTCATTGAAATCGAATAAGCCATACCAAAGTTATCAATAAAAGTAAAATCAGTCGAATCGGACAAATCACCCTGTATATTCTGTACAGAGACCCCCAACCATAAACCAAACAGTGTTCCGAGACTGTCTTTACTAGTGTAAACGTATCCCAAAATCTGACGGTCTCCTCCGGAATCACCCTGTATAAATATACACGAGAATTTGAGGCCCAATTTGCTGAAAATTTTATATTGAAGTCGATTCGCTCATCCCAGCTGACATATTTTCAGGTTTCTGTCACTTCTGGTTATACCTGTATAACCAGAAAAAGTGCACAACTTCGTCATTCAGAATTTAGAAAAAGATAGATTGTGACCTACTCAGACCTCCATAAAAATTATTATTGTCGTAAATGCAACCTTGTAATATGAACATTACTAGTCCAGCGAAAAATGCCAATCTTCGTGAACAATGATTTTTCAAGGTAGTACTTGACGAATTTATATGTATTGCCAGATGAAATCTAACAAATTGCCAGATTAACAGATTAACAGATCTTGCAATTGCCAGATTAACGACCGGTTTCACAAAACTTTGATTGCCCGATCAAGGACTTGATTGTCAGTCAACAGTTAATTCTGTGCTCGATTTCTGTTCATTTTTCACTCAACCATCGAATGCAAACCTCAATCAGCAAGTTGATCAAACGTCAAAAGTTTTGTGAAACCGACGGTATATCTCGAAATTGCCAGATTTATTATTTTTCACAGCATTAATACGCCGTCGTAAGAAACGTGCAGTACTGTAGAAAAGGTTTTTGTAGGTTTTCACTACCAATATCTGAAGAGAAACTACTCAAATATAAATTGAATTTGTATTTATGAAAATGAGCTTTGCAGGAAGTTGCAGGATTTCACGAATTCGTCAGGAGCAGTTCCATGAAAAACTGTTGTTCCTTGATCGGAGCTAATCATCCAATCAACCAAAACATCTACACCAAAAAAGCGGACCCAAGGAGAATGACTACAGCTGTTTCACAGTTACTACAGATCGTCAGGCCATCTTACCTTGGATAAAACCGCTGAGTAAGGAATCTAGATAATTATCACCTGTCAGATGATCACCTCTGCTCAGGGAGGAATTTTTGTTGATTAACCGACAGATATTCGTTCTTGTCGTTACGTCAGATTACAATCATAATTTTTTTCTTTCTGTTCCTCGTTAATTAGTTAAGTTGCAGTGAGTATATATCTCAAACTATTTTTTAATTTAAAAACTGTTCTTTTATTGAATTCAGCACAAATTCTTCAGATTTCTTCTGTATTGAATATGAGAAATCAAATTCGTGTACTACCTCAATGAAGATAAAAAATAATCATGTTCAATTTCTGGAAATATGTTTTCTTCGAGGCAATTTTAAAAACCTCGGGAACAGAACCGAATAATTATTCTGTACGAAAGATTTGAAAATTCAACATTGAGCAGGGTGTAAGTGAGAAACATACGCTAACCCATATCAATGATTAGCTGATAATCACTCAATTATTTTGCAGTTGACAGGTGAAAACCAATATTCTGTGACCAATAATAAAAATTCTCGAAAAATCTGACGTCATGAAGTAAGAAGCTTTCACGTGCTTGTTCAAATTCATTCCCGAAGCGGTGGTACTTATTCACCTATTTGCCCTGTATGTAGCAGCTGTACTTTGTTATGAATAGATTTTACAATCTTCTGATCCTGTGATCATAACGAAATTTTCAAGCCGTCATTTTCAGATCAAGCAGTTGATTTCAATGGAAGACTTCGGTCCAAGTTGCTAACCATGAAATTTTGTGAATTTTCTACCACCAAAAAAATGAATTTTAGATTTAATTCGTTATATTGAAGTTCCGTTATCTATGAATATCCATAATCTGCGCTTTGGTTCTTACAAAAAAGTATTTGGACCAAAATATCGACATTGTGAATAATGTCTGATTGGGTTGAAGGGAGGGATAACCTGATTTAACGTCGATAATGTCATCAATTAATATTGAAAATGTATTATGCAATTTACTCTGGCTCACCTAATTTGAAATCCTCGAACCCGATTCATTCTTCTGTGACCCGAATCGTCCGTTATTCTGTTACCAACTGGTTCTACAACCCTTCTTTTCCAAATGCCCATCAAAATATGCAGTATTTATCACATACTGTTGAGCATACTTTTATCTCGGTCGGAATACATACTGACTCATGTGAAAGATAAACAGCTTGTTAGTATTTAAAACGCAGGGCTTTATTCAATCATATTTGTCCGTCTATACCCCAGATGAAACCTCTAGTACGCCTAGCAGATAATGCTCAATACACAATCGAGCCCCTCTTTCACTCCATGTTTACCGGAAATTGTATTTTGTCTCCCCCTGTAGACATCCCTCAGTTGGCGGTTATGCGGAACAGATAAATAATTCAGTTAAGATCCTGACTAAATGAGTAGTTGATCATCCGTGAAACTCAGGATGATATTTGTTTCCTTTAACTCGTTGTGAATTTGAGCTGATTGAAGTTGATGTGCGCTGTCAAAAATGATTTCAAATTTTTTCCAGAGAGAGTGCTTTTAACAATTTCAAACTAGATTTGGTGTTTATACGGGGGGAGTCTTTGAGCTGTACATTAATTTCAACCATAGATTACTCTCATCAAATAACAGTTCTTTCATTTACTTATCCTCCAGATGCGGCTCTGGTAAATTGAAATCTGTTGGAATTTCCAACAAAATTAGTATGTCTCTTGTAGCTTCAACATGGTTATTCCGTAGGAAATAGACTATGGTGTGAAGTTTTCTAAAACTATGACAATATTCTTCAGTAACCACTTTCTTCCTGCTTTAGACGGTTTCCTTGTTTCCTGGTCGATTCATAAAAATGTAAGGAATTAGCATGAATAATGCAGATGAAGTTCAGTCATCATAAGGATCTTCGTTCATTTAAGAAAACTCAATTTTTTCCCTTAAACGCACCGGTTTACAGATATTGGACGTTGAAAGTTATAAAATCTGATAAAAATTCGATTTCCTTATTTTTGTGGATCCGACCCTGAGCTAGTAACGACCTTGAATAAAGCTCCACGCATGATGTAAGTAAAAGATGGTGTACTCATCTGCTCATCAGTGATCGTATTTACCAATTATGACGTCACTTTTTTCATTCAAATTCAAAGCACAGAATATATATTTCTTCGTAATCTAATCTTGCTGACGTCACTTTTTTTCAGATGAGCATACCATGTTTTTTACATCATGGCTGAACCCACCTTCATCCGGACCATAGAATACGAAGGGGTTATTTAACTAGTTGGGGATCAAAGAATAGTCAAAAAGACTAGGTCTCCTTGTCTGTGGACCAGACTTTGCACAGAATTCATTTAGTTCCATTAATGTGTATAGGTTGGTTGGGTTGATATCTGTGTTGAACTTGCAGGAGTGTATTAAGAAATATTTGAATGATTAAACTTTTTTCCTCATTTGATTGGAGGAATCTATGGTTCAAATTGATGTACAACTCAAAGACTCACCCTGCCTATCTCAACAATTCTATATACCGAACCACTGGACCATAATTTTCCAAAAATTTCGAGAATGGTCTCAAATGACTGTGTTGGGGTAATTCATGGAGAATTCGATATCAAATGCAACCTGCGACGGCTACGTTCGCAAATGAGCAAAAAAACAGTTTTGGAGTAATACCCGTTTGAGTTATTTCCTCGATATCTCAGGAAATACCAATGCAATCAGATTGAAACTTAATACCTAATTAACCTGCAGCCGCATTTGTTGGGATTTTCTAGAATAATTCAAAAAATACGTATCCAATCCTGATTGAACTTGAATAATTGATGGCATTTGTCGATGAAAAATTTGGTGCCAAATTTCGCGATGATCGTGTAATTGAAACAATTTAAGAGAAATAATTTTTTTTCAATCTATAATGAAAATTTCCATTTTAACTTCTGAATAAAATTCATTTTATATCTGTTGTAAGGGCAATGTATAATATTTATTGGAGAAATATTGGAGATTAAGGTGACGAATTGTCCTGATTTTGAAGAATTGTAAACGGATTAAATCTGGACTTGGATTTTAGGACGTAAATGTTTTTTTTTATGAGCTATGGATTTGATGTTTGAATATGAGCGCATCGCCATCGTACATCCCCACGTGCTGAATTTCGTCTAGAAAATGTCGGTATTTTTGTAAATATTTCAAAATCATTCGAGGTTTTCAGAGAAACGAATTACAGAGTCATAACTTTCAGGGTATGTTTGAAGATTGAATATCTTTCAATTAAATTATTAATACATACATGCTTAGGATTTTGAACTTTGGAATTTTCATTCGAAATTTCCTCATAAAAATATATCATCCGAACTAATAAAATTTTCCTATCTGAACGAAGGATAGTTGATATCCAACGATTTCATTCCAACTCGAATGATTCTACATAAAAAATGTAGATCCTCTGCAGATTATTGTAAATCTACGAAAATTTGGCCAAACTCACCCCGGGGCGCCTTTCAGGGTAACTGCGACAGGCCACATTTCACAGGAATCAATTGTAGTTTTATTCGATGTCATTTATCATGGGAACTTTTCGCTTTTTTCGATTCGAAGAATAATGGTTGTCATTGTATCGCAGCAGCGACCCTCGTGAAAAAACACGAGCAGAGAGAAATTGGGGATCGTATTTGACTTGTTATCTCGATATATCGTTAAATTAAACCTTTTGTGTTTGGAAAATTCTCCGGGACGGATATTTGTTTTGTTTCGAAGCCGCAGGAGCCTTTTTCCTGAAAGAGATCATCGTCGTTCCTCCAAACACACTTTTTAAACTTATGAGGAATGAATCATATGGAGGTATTATTGCCTTTCCGTTCATTTCGAACTCTCAATTATTCATATTGGGGGAATGGTTCACGGAGATGAACCAGGATGGGCATCAAAATTATGAAACAAATTTATTTTCTCAGAAGAAAAATATTTGGCAACAAAATCCGGAGAAAGCTCAATTTTTGTTTCACTTTTACCAAATTTTTATGCATTTTTGAAGGATTTTTGTTGCACCCTGTGCCATCCTCATCAACTCTCTGAATTTTTCGAATAGGGAAAGTGGGTCATGTGGTACTTTTTTGGCAGGATCTTTGTATCTTCTTCACAGGAGTGCAGAAATTTTCAAGAAAAAAATGTTTTTTTTGAAAAATTAGTTACTTCAAAGAGGTTTTCAGTATGTGCACTTTGTCATAGCTCAGTTACTTTGAGACGATGGTGCCTGATGAAATTTGTCACCGAATGAAAGTCGACCAGTACAGTTTTGTTCATGCACAACTTTCAACCCCTTTCGACCCCCTCACGTGAAAAATTTCATCAGGTACCATCGTCTCAAAGTAAATGAGCCATGACAAAGTGCACATACTGAAATCCTCTTTGAACTAACTAATTTTTTTCTGCACGCCTGTTAAGAAGATACAAAGACCTTGCCAAAAAATTACCACATGACCTACGACCTTCGAGTAATTGAAAAATCGAAATTTCAAATGGATATAACACAAAACCCATTCAGCAGATTTTGCCCATTAACGAACTTATAACCGGGATATTGAGGATCTGAACCTAACCTGAGAATTTCAAGACTCAAGGTCATTTCTTTAGAAAGTTAAAGCATACACGGATGGCCGGAGAGAATTGAATTTGACAGTGCAACAATAAATGAAGAAGACAATTTTCTTTCAGTTCGATAGTTTTCAACTCTATGGCAATTATATTGTCGGATTAATTTTGTTTCATCCTGAATCAAACACTTATTTTTGTCTCTTGAAAATTCAACTTTGGGATAATTTTGTTCATTGTTTCCTGCTCAAAAATGATCTTACTCATTGATTCTTTTACGCTACGGAAATTAGATTATCGATCCATTTTTGTTTTGCCCAGTATTTTTCGCAACTTCTTTGAATGCACAGTACCTGATGTAACAAGGTAGATCAGAAAGACACTCGATGAAATACCCACCTAGCCATCATGTTAAATTTCACTTGACTCAAAAACTTCATGAGACATGAGTCATGAGCTCTCGGACTATAATAATGAACGAACATAAACACAAGAATGAACATTTTTCGACAAATCAACAAATATTCCTCTTGATCTGAGCTAATAATTCAAGCAACCGAAGCCTTTACGAGGGCGTTTCGTCTTTATGACATTGCTGTTCGAACTGCATGATAGCAGATACTGCTGCCTGGAACCACAAACGTTCTCTGCACTCAAAGGTTAGGGTTCGTAAGGTGCTCCTGAGATGGCGCTAGTGAAATTTTCTTCTCAAGACTGCAATACAGAAGGTTTCAAGTATCTAGACCCCTTTCTGGATTCGGAAAATTCTGCACGTTCTGTATTTGAAATCAAATTTTCCTTATCAGCAGTAAATGCAATAAACTAACTTCAACACAAGGTGTAAAAATGAAGAAATATTCCAACATGATATTAGTTAATTATCCAATCAACCAGAGACAAGAAGCATTCTTTGAAGAATTCGTTCTCTGCAGTTTCAAGGTTTTACCGATCATCAGAACGACTCACCATGTTGAATGCTCAAAAAATTCTAGATACTGCATAACTGTTGGATGATACTTTTGTGAATGGAATTCTACTAGCGCTGGGAACTCGAATGGGTGTGAAGGACCATATTCCAATTTGTCGTTTCAGACAACTCTATCTGCGATTATTCAGTTTGTTCAGCACCACCACAACGAGTCACAATGTTGATTTGATGAATACAAATTTGTTTTATTCAATGATTTATCGAATATGTTTCAAACTTAAGAAATTGACAGACCAAAGTTCAGTTAAACTCAAAGTTAAAAGAGTTTGAAGCGAAAAACTCACTTTGCAAATTCAGTGGTGAGAAGCTTGAGTCTAGATCTGCACCGAGTAGCTTCTTGGATGGCCTGTTTGGCCCTGGTTTCGCTCTCAATGCGAAGCCTTCGCTCACGATCTGCATCCCTGTGAGCTGATTCTCTCTGAAAGGAAAATAGAATGTTCATCTCTAATACCTATTGAACATATACAAATATGCAAAAACTATGTAGGATCAATACTGTATTCGTTATTATAGTCATTATGTTATCTTGTAGCGAAAGCCCTAACTCAGCGCTTACTTAAGTCACGCGCTGCTTACTTCATCCGTTGTGTCTTAAGTAGCCCAAGTTACCTACCTGTAACGCCTGGCCACATCTGTCAACGTGCAGGAGGCGTTACATAGCAGACCTCTCAAGAACTCTTGACATCTCCGATAATCTCGCACACTCCTTTATAGTCCGAATAAAAGGTGTCCACTCACGAAGGCATGAGATGGCTTAGTTAGGCGCATGCCTTGAGGAGTTTCACCAGACGTAACCAGGATGAAACGTGATACCCCCAAAGAAGTTCAAGAAGCTTTCATGTTTTTTTCATCAAATTTTTTGTTTTGAATGAAAATGATATGATGGGTTCATAGAGTGTATAAAAAAAATAGTTTCTGTAGATATGATATAGAGTTATCGCAAAATATTCCTACCTTTGATTTCCATTGTATTTTGAATCTGCATTATTTAGGAAATTTTAGTATCCCCGAAAATGGATTTACATACTTATTTTGTAAAAGAAACAAGAAGAATCCCTTTCATTTTGCTAAGCGTGTGTATACGACATGCACAATGTAAGGTAGTAATTATGGCCAAAGTCAGAAACAACTAAAATATGAGTACTATATTTGTTATATTATTTGTCTCCCAAATGTTTCATCTTAACGATAAAATGCCAGTTGATATCAATTCAATTTTCATATTCGTCAACATTGTTTCTGTGACAATGAGTAATCTGAAAATATTGAACTCGAAAGATGTTATATCACGGTTCAACAGAAACTGTATTTTCCCGAGTCAGAAGATTTTTATTTTCATTTAAATTTCTTGGTCTTCCTTTCAGAATCTCAGAATAAAGTTGAAATGGTATGTCATGCAGAAGAAAGCTTTCACGATAAGATAAATGTATAACTTTGCAAAGCAACTCCTAGGAGGAGCATACTAATACTTTTCATCATTCTTGCAACAAGATTTATATGGAACATTCAAATCTGAATAAAAGATTCGACCTAGAGATATAAAACTTCCCGTTGTTCATGACAGAACAAACTTTACCAAGAATGTTTCACGCAAATCCAAAATAAACGACCAGGAAGATGGTGAGAAAGTTCCATATTCAGTCATAATTCATTTGTTTTCGACACAAATTTTTTACCTCTCTATCAACATAACTTCTCTCGTACAAGTCACGCTTGGATTTTCCCCAAAATGCCATCCGTTATCATATTATTGTTATTATACTGCAGAGGGTGGAAGCTTTATCAATTTCGCTTCATCATTTCACCAAGGCGCGTAAACAGAATCAATTTGAGATCACTCGAACGGAATTGGTTTTGGTGTATAAAACACTTGTTAGATGGTTGGACAAATACTGGTGGACAAATTGTTTATGACGTGGAGATAGGCAGCACATCAATTAAAACAATTAAGAGGCTGAGGCTATAACCGGACGGAAAGGAGAGATGCGCAAAAGATGTTTATTGTAGCGAAATCTCTAAAAAGAGAGTTTTCTTTTAATGAAGGGTCCGGTAATTCAAAGGTAAAAACTTCGCCATAATTGGTGAAATTCAACAAGAGAAAAGGGGTTCAAAATGTGTGAAATGAAATTTTATATTTACAACTGGAAAATACCTAAATCGGACTTGATGTGATGATCAGATGTAAGTTTACTTCTCAGAACACAAAATATAATGTTTTTGATCAATCGTCGACTTTGGTTTCTCATTTTTAGTGCGCATGTTTTGGAGAAAAGCGTGCTATAGTTTTGTCCGAATGGCTGTAATTTTCAAATTTTGTAATGAAAATTACTAGGTTCCAATCAGTGATGACGAATCGATTCTGTCTGACCCAGTACACATTAACTGTCGAACGGTACGAGCTAGCGAGTTTCAAATTTCAGGGTACATCACACGTCGGAATGCGAAGATTGAATTCGTTGATCTGCCAAAGCGGTCAAACGGTTTAGGGGTTATAGTCATTTCAATTTTTGCGCGCATGTTCTAGGGGAACAGCGTGCTATCGTTTTGTCCAAATGTCTGTAATTTTGGATGATTGAGCCGAAAATGGTCTCAATCGACTAGGTTGAACTCACTGATGACGAATCCGTTGTCAAAATCGATTCTGTCCAGCAGGCGGGCCGAGACAGAAGCAGGCTAGCAACTTGAAACTTTCAGGGTAGGTCGCGCATCAAAATGCCGCGGTTAAGTTCGTTAAAGGGGCTAAATCGGTCGAATAGTTTCGGAGTTATAGGCACTTGAAACTTTGGAGTTATTTATTATTTATTTCAGAAACTATTTTAGCGATTGGATTCAAACTTGGCAGTTAGGTGGAGTATAACGACGCGCAACTTTGAGTCAAATTTCGTCAGGATCATATTGTCAGTAAATTCAAGAAAAAAATTTTTTCGAAATTTTTTCCAAAAAATTTTTTTTTCCTGAAACCATTCATCATATCCCAAAAAAAAATTCCGCTCACATTTTGAGCTTCATATTTCACAGCAGTGTACCGAATTTCAGTTCGATACGATCATAAGTTTTGGAGATATCGGGAAAAAATATGTCGAATTTCGAGGTTTTCTTCTAGATATGGTTTTTTTTTCGGTATAACTCGGGAAATACTGATTCAGTCCTGATTAAACTTCGCAGCTAGTTTGAAGATGCTGAAAGACAACTTTATGCAAAATTTCGTGATAAACGTGTCATTAGAACAATTTGAAAAAAAAAACTGTGATTTTCTTATCATATCATCCTCATTAAATTCTGTATGAACCTTCGAACTGTAATTTTTCGATTAAGTACTGGATTTCAATTCGATCTGATCTGTTTTTTTGGAAATATTGGAAAAATAAAATTTTGAATGGTTATATCTGCGGAATCATTGGGTGGATTTTACCCATTCACGAATTCAGCCTTCGTAATTAAGGTCCAAACCTCCTCTACAAATATCGAGTTTTTAAGTTGTTTCTTTCGGAGGTTATTGTGTTTACGCAGTCGACCGTTAGGCTGACCGTTCTTGTCATATTATACTCATTAAATTCTGTATGAACCTTCAAACTGTTATTTTTCGATCTAACCTGTATTTTTGGAAATATTGGGAATATAATATTTTGGATCATTGGGTGGATTTTACCCATTCACGAATTCGGCCTTCGTAATTAGGGTCCAAACCTTCCCAACAAATATTGAGTTTCTAAGTTGTTTCTTTCGGAAGTTATTCTGTTTACAGTACGGCCGTTAGGTTCATACAGATTTTAATGAGGATAATTTATCGAAAAAAATCTAGAAAAGCACTTCCGTGAAGGCAGCAGCTTTTGGGCGCATGTTCAAATTCGTTGTAGAGGCGGTCATCTACATTGAACATGCTCGCAGAGGCTTTTGCCTTCACGGCAGTGCTTTTCTAGATTCTTTAAATTGAAAAGTGGGTGCTGCTGATAGAAAAAGCCACTAATCGTTGTGTTGAGGTTAAAGGAAATTGGTGGACTGTATTAAAGCGGTGAGTTTTAATGGTGAAAAAGTGACATGAAGATGCATCGTTTCAAATATTTGGGAGCCTATATCTTTCACACTATTAGACAACACCTAAGGTTTGTTCGTTGTACCTGCATGAACTGCGTAACTACACCAACTCCACTGACTTTCAATTCTCAGTGCAGCTCAGTGTAGTCACAGATAACTGAATGAGTGGACTCAGCTCAATCTGTTCTATGATTCTCACAGAATACAAATATATGATAGATGATTTTACGCAAACCCAAGATGACAGAATTTTATGCTTCTTTTTTTTCGGTACCATTTCGAGGTGATGTAGATTTGTGGTAAATTTTTTTCCAAAGTCGTTACGGACAAAAATTTTATTTCAAATAACGATATGCTGAAAATTAATTTCGTCCAAAAGTAACCACACATGCAGAACAAAACACGTCCAACCAGTAACCAGAGACAACCACAGATGTCTATGATTATGAATTATATTCACGCATGACCATCACAGAAGATAACCTCACTCTATGCACTGCACACGTAATCTGTGACTTCACTGACTCCCAATATTTCCGCAACGAACAGAGTGCAAGTTTACAACAAAACACACCGAACAGTATCAGTGTAGTTAGTGTAGTTCATGTAGGTACAACGAACAAACCTCAAATTCCAAGTCGAGTGTAGTCAAGTAGAGTGTACGGTTTTGGTTCAGAAGAACACACTGATGCAAATATCTAATCAATATCTTCGCTAAAGGAATCTTTCTACCGATCCCCAAACCATCACTCGAATTTCCCAGACTCAGCTGATTCCGAACTACGCTTCACACCCGCTACATAAAAAAAAACAATAGAAAAGTCAAGGTCTTTCAGGAACGTGCTGTCCGATGCACCTTTTTTCATTCCTGACACGTTTCCAGGCGGTGGCAGCGAAGCTGGTCACGTACTCGCGGCCACCCTCGATTGACAAATTCAATTTCGACGGCCTACGACAACAGATTACGTCACCAATAACGTACACCACTGGCTCCTGTTGGCCGGTATCAATGTCGAATGAAACTGTATCTTTTTTCCCACGTCAATTTGTTGAGAACCAACGTGCTGACAGATTCGAATTGAGTTTTCTCGTTTCGTACGGCTTTGGTGATTTAATAGGTGTCAGGTATCATGAGGATGTAGTTGATGTAGAATTTATACTCCATTCACTTCTAAAAACTATCCTGGTTGGCCATGATTTAGTTTTTTTACTTAAAACTGACGCAGGTTGGCGCTCGTGAAATATTTTCATTTATTCATTTATTGCAGAGACAAAGTATCAGGAAGTGCTATGTAGAATTGAAATATGCTTTTTCTGACAGGAATCCTGATAATTTGGAATCAATAATAATTTATAACAAGCTATCCAACACCCAATGATAACAGACTGAAGCTGATCTGCATCCCTGTTTAGAAATATGTTCATCATTCAGTGTATCGTTCACATAGATTCTCAAGAACTTTGTGAATTGAGTTACTTCTTTTAAGATGACACAGATTTTGAAGTACTACTACATTTTCAAACTGGAGTATTTCAAGTTGTGCAACAAGGTATTTAAATGTCTTCTGTTGGCTTATTTCTTGAGAATTTCGAAAAGAAGGGGATCTCCATAGGTTCGTCTGTTCGTGTAGAAGTTTTACTATCACGAAGTAACGGACTACTCAATCATTAAACACTCTATTCTTGATTTCCGTACAAGAAAAAAGCCTAACAGAAACTGCCAACCATGTTTATATCATAGACCTAATATAACATTATATTTTAGGTCCATGGTTTATATAAGTGAAATATTTCCAGTATTAACAGAGAAAAAAGTTTCTTCAACATTCGCCAGATCTTTGGAATCATTGAATTCACATAATATTTCACCTAATTCATTATTTTCCCAAAGTAAATTCACATATCGATAAATACGTAATTACTACGACCTCTATGTAGAGAGGACAACGTTATGCAGTTATCTGACAGGAAAATTACCATAACCTAACAGTTTCAAAATATACACTGTGAAATGTGTCAGAATGTCATGGCCAACCGGGATAGTTTCTAAAAGTGAATGGAGTATATTCGTCTGTGAATTACAGGTAGAGTATCAGAGTCAGTTTTTACATTTACCACCCTTAATATATCAGCCCCATGCGAAATCAGGAAAACATCGAAAAGAGGTAAAATTTGGTTTGTACATTTTGTACGATTGGTTGCAATCAATTTGTATCAATACCGTGAGGCGTGATAAAATATCAAATGGGAATGGGGATTGAGTGACACCTTGCTTCAACAGTTATTCGATTAATTTTCGAAATGCCATCTAATTGATACTTTTATGTAAGTACCCCTAATAAATACAAAAAAGAGTGGAATAGGTGCGACATCAGAAGTTACAATGCTAATTCTGAAACATTTTTTCTGATAGGTCTAATATTGGAGTTTCCTAGAATACCAGAGAATATTAATGCAGAAAAATACCTCCAAATTCATTTTTTCCACTATATAAGGTACTGAATTCGGTTTTGCATTCAAGAGATGTTTTTTTCACATCTTCAAAATAATTAATTGAAAAAGTGCTAATCAAAAAGGTCAGCTGTACGACATTTTTGAAAAGGCCATGGAATCAACCTCAAAAAAAGGTGCCACTCATCCCGTTTAAGATTTTAGGGATTACTGTCATCACACTGAAGGGAACGATTCGATTCCGATTTTTGCATAGCGGCTGAGATATAAAGACTGGTATCTTTTCAAATTGGCACATTGCTTACCAAGTGACATTCGAAATGTCTTAAGTGGTGTCACAAAACTGATTGACCAACAGTTAATTCCATAATGTAAGTAAAACATAGTGTGCTCATCTGTGATCGTGAGTATTAATGATGACGTATAAAACAACATGCAAATTCAAAGCGCAGAATATATTTTTCCTTGTATTTCAAACTTGCAGACATCATTCTTTCTGCAAATGAGCACACCTTGATTTTTACATCATGATTAATTCTACGCTCGATTAGTCCATTTCATACACAACCATCGAATTCAAACTGCAAGTTTTGTAGAACCGATCGTCAGTGTTGCGATTGAAAGCTACCAAAAAACCTTCTAAAATAAAAATGAACAACAATATCATCTAAAAGTATAAACTTACAAACTCAATATTCTTATTTCAAAGGCAAAATTCATTAGTTGGTAAAATTAATCTATGATACCTATTCAAAATTTTATTTTTCCAATATTCTAATTATTGGAATTTTTTTTTCAAATTGTTCTGCACGAAGAAGTGAATCATTTACCATCTAGTGACCAAGTTTCATCGTGATCGGATGAAAATCTGTTGAGTTTTTCTGTAAATAACTGCAACACCTAGAAAAAACACGAAATTTGTCATATTTTTCACACTACCTCCAAAAATTCAAATCGGATATGACAGAAATTTAATACGCAGTTGTGAAGTAAGGAATTCACGACCTGCGTGGAATTTCTGAGAAATCTGTTTCAAAAATAAAAATTTTGAGGCGGAATTTCGGATTTTTTTTTGAGAACTTTTCTGATGACACGATCATATTTTTTTCTAGCACAAGGTTATGCATTAGTATTTTTCAGCTAATAACCGAGATTCATCATGATTGGGTGAATATTTTCTATTACCAAAACAGTTTTTCACAACATCACAAAGAATTAAAATCGGATCATATATTGAAATTTGGATCACTTTTCTGGAATATAGGGTTTAAGGTTAAAATCTGATGGATAGTTAGGAAAAAAAAATTGGTTCAAATCAACTAACCATACGATCACAACACAATGTTTCCATAACATGCGCGTCACTAAAATCCGTTACTTTTATGTTTCAGTCCGATTGCTCAAGTTGGCCGATTTTGCCCATTAACGAACTTAACTCTTGCATTCTGATGCAACATCTGGACCGAACGATATCACTTTATTCCCTACTAGAACATACGCGGAAAAATCTAGTCGGTAACGTTCACACTTGACAGATGCCAACAGCAATATTTCACCTTCCCAGAGACGAGAGGGATAACAGGATAACCCTACGCAGTTGCAAGAAATACGTAGTGCATACAGGAGTCCAAAACTACTGAAATTTCCAGCAAATTTTTCACTTTTATTTGATGATACGATTCTCTAAGAACTTTGCCCATTTATGAACTCGATCGGTGCAATCATGCCCTTCATCAGACTATCAGAGTTTTGTGAAACAACCACTTCTTGCTTTCTGAAATTAAAACTTTCAGAAGCTCACAAGCCGAAGAATAGTATCATATATTCTTCTGGCAAGGAAACTCAACTTTTCAGCACTGAATACGCTTGCATATCAACCTCTTGGGAAGAGTGGTATTGAAGTCATTAGACATGGTGAATTTCCCCCATTCCAAAACATAACTTTCAAAAGAAGGCCCCCTTTGATATTATGCGTTGCTAATGTCTTCCTTATATCAATCATACTTAAATAATGTGGCATCATTGCCGGTTCATCTCTGAGGGGCATTAAGCAAATGGCAAAAGCTAGTATCAGTAGCATTTTTGTGAGTTTTCGTTGATGTACTATATGATTATAATGTGGTAGTGATTTCGCTGATCCCTTGCGGTTCTTCTTTTATTAAAAGGGGGAGAAGAGAAAAACCGTAACATAAATATCCTACGGAATATTCAAATAATATTACACACCATTTCTGGGCGCTTGTGCCAGAGTATTTTTAAAAAGTCTGTACTTTTCGAATTCTGGATTTTGTATCGAACAGTTATATCGACCTCAGGGCTGTATTATAGAAATCATATTAACAGACCTTGAACAATCAATTAACCTTCTTTTCACGTGTTATTATTTCGGCCGAATGTCTGTAATTTTCGAAATTTTTACCGATAATTGCCACTATAGGTTGGACTCACTGATGAACCCCATGTCAAATTCAATTCTGTCTGTTCTATGTACACTGAGAGAAACGTTTGTTTGTAATTAATAAATTATTTAAGCTTCAAATGCCATGAAGACAACCGAAAAATAGTAGGCAAAAGGTGGGAGCGATCACCCTACGTTCTGTTGCTCACCATATACCAGTATTACTGTTTCTCAACGTGCATTGAGAAAGCCCATGCTGCCACAGAACGACTGCAATAGATGAAATTCGTTTGGGATAAACGAACGTATATTTAATATAAATAGGTGTAATATTTTGTTATCTCTAGATTTTATACTTACTGATGTTGAATATACTCTGTGATTGTCATAAACATAAGAATCACCAAAAATGAAATTTTCACGAGTCGCAATTCACGTTGCGCTATTCTATATCGGAAGGATTCGTTAAGCTTCGGGTCCTACCGGCTCCGATCATTGTCATAGAAAAGCTGTTTGTTTATATATTTTTTCGTTTTTTGATTCTGATTACACCACTTCCTCAAATGTTTTAAATCTATTTTATAATACCTTTTATACACAGTTGATATTAGACATTGAAATTTATTAGTGCTAACACAGCAAATTTTTTTCATATGTGGGTATTTGTTACTTTTTCACGAATTAAGAAAAACTTTTGGAAGAACATGAGGTGTTTGATATTAGGAATAGTTTGAACCATGCCAATTGTATTGTGTAATATAACTAGTGCCATTTCTGAAATTGCACCAGTTGAAATAACCGCTTCCGATTCCTTTTTCATTTTGTACAGAATCTTAAAACTAATGCAGAAATGCAATTGTTTGAATTTGAGTTTGTAACACAAAAATCTGAACTCTCACATAACCTTAATCGTGTAGCAATACGTCTACTCTTGGAACGACCGTTAAAACCAAAACGTAATATTTAGCGTAATCGTAATAACATAACGTTTGAGCTATTCTGAAGTTGCAATATCTCTTTATTGACAAATACATACGTCGGAATTTGCAATTAATGACTAGCATAGAGAACTTCTCGTCGAGTTACTCCATGTTGTAACAAACAATTTACCGGCTCCGAAACAGGATGTTGGAAGTTGTATCATTCCATCAAGAGCCAAAATCATATTACAACACCAACACTTCGCACTTCGACGTCCCAGTATCACAGACCCTGCAAACAACCCTCGTGTTCCCCTGCACTAATTTATATCCACTTTGAAATTTCCAATTACATGTCGAAACTGCCCGGCCAGACGGCTGATGTTTATCCAGTTTAGCAGCACAGTCAGCTCGTAAACGTTGGATTCTACCTGATATTACTGTTCAACAATACCGGATTGAATATTCATTATTTTTGTGATTGACAGATTCAATTGAATGATATTCTATAGACCCAAACTTTTGCATTCGAGGTGAGTTACCAGTTCCGCGGGATAAGGGATTAAATATTTCTTTAGAATAGACGGGCTCACTAGTTTTATACTTCACTAATTGATTGGTTTGAATTGTGGCGAAGTTGACTCGAAAAAGAAAAATTTCTACGATATTTCGTAATTTGGGAGTAAGTTGCAAAAAAGGGTAAACAAATAAACTTGATACTTCCTCGATTTCGGGCATTTAAAATAAATTCTTGAAATAGACACATGAACGGAACTTTCCCGGCTCATTCGCCATTTTGAAAATCTACAGAATAGCTCTGATGTCAAGGTTCTATACTGTTGTAAATGAATGAGGTATGAAGAATTCGAATGAAATTTTGACAGTTGCAGTGCCGATGCCTTTTGAAAGATTCTTCAATAGATAGTCTCTACTAGTTTGTCTACTAAATCATGTACACTAATATAACACTTTCAGATTTCAATTTCGCAAGAATATGTAGGAAAGACGAATAACAGGTATAGATATTTCCGAATTGAATTTTAACAGGGGAAAATATCAACAACTGATATTCTGTGCATTATGTTTGGGCCATTCAGCTACAGAAAGTATAAATCATCGATAGAATCAGCGTGATATTCTGTCCAAATGTCTATAATATTCGAATTTAGAACTAACAGCGAGCTCGCACGACTAGGTTGAAATTACCGCTTGAAGAATCCGGTGTTGAAATCGATTCTGGCTGGCCGTCCTGTTACCACGATGACATGAAAACAGAAAGACCTAGCGACTTGAAACTCTCAGGGAATGTTGCGCAGCTTAAGTTCGATGATAAGTTCAATCGGCCGGACAGTTTTGAAGTTGAATTTTTGAGCCTATTCACTCAACATGTCAGGAACAGTCGGTTTGAAATTTTGGAATTAGTCACAGAAAACTGACGCGCAACTTCTAGCAAAATTTTGTTGGTATCGTATTGTCAGTGAATGAAAAAAACTTATTTTAATAAATTCGAAATATTGATTGTAAAAGTTTATTTCCCGGGAACTATCCATCAGATTTCAATGAAGTTTTGCTGAGAACTTGAAGTCAATAATAAACAAGAGTGTACCGAATTTCAGTTCGATCCGGAAATCATTTTCGAAGATACTTCTCAAAATATATGTCAAATTTTCTGGTTATTTTCTGTGTATCGTGGTTATCTTCATGAAGAAAATGAAAGAACCAAAGTAAAATCAAAAGCTCCAAATTCATTTCACATCAATTGATAAATTTCACTTCATGTTGAAGCTTTTCAAGAATTTTTCCAATTTCCATTTCTTTTCATTTTGTCACGATTTAATGAAAATCGAACGAAGAATGTTATTCCTGATATCTTTATAAATTCATCAAATCACAAGGAATTGAAATTCGTTTTCCAATTTCAATATATTATCCTACTCCTCAAAACGATAACAATCTGACCCATCAATGAAATGTATCCCTTACATATCTGTCGAACGTCAAATTTCCAAATAGAAATATGGGGTGGTACAAGATACCTGCAGAGAAAGATTGGCTGAAAAGCGTTTGGCAGCTACATGAACATGCCTTATCTAAATCTTGTTTCCGCTGTCGAACTTGACGATATTGAAGAGGGGAAACATGATATTATCCTGTTACATGGGAGGGATGAATCATCGTTTGTGTACATCCAAAATTTCCCGCTCTTATCGTTATAATTGAAAAAGTAGCTAGAAAAGCCTTTCCTTCGTGCTGTCAAAATGTCATGTCCCCCCGAGTTCCATCTGGGGTGGAAAATGAGTTACCTAACGGAAATTATGCCAGCATGATTTTGTAACCGTATGCAGTGTATTTTCAGTGCATACCATATCCATTAGGAAACTTCGGTCTTAGTTGCCAACACAAATATTTTGAATGCTTTTCACCACTAGTGAAACAAAATTCAAGAAAAAAATCTATAAATTTCCATAACGTAGGCTTCGGCTCTTCAAAACAAGTAATTGGATCCGGAGAAAGGTATTTTTGTGAAGATCATGGCTGATTGAACTTTTGTGTCGGTGCTCCTAATTTAACGTCGATAATGCCAAGCTAGTTAATATAGGATATACTTCTGAATAAACTTATCTATTTTGGATACTACTTTTCCATGCCGTAGATATTAGATGTTCGGTTGGTTCCTGAAAAAAGGTTATTCACGGATCTTTGATATTCAAACTGGAGTAACTTCTGATTTCCGACATAAGGCAGGAATGACCAATGACAACATACTATGTTCTATGGATATGTTCTGTAAATAAACCGAAGGTACCATAGAATCGTGTTGTTATAGTGACAGAAAATATATGGCTTTTTGCGCGCATGTTCTAGGGGAACAGCGTGCTCTCGTTTTGTCCAAATGTCTGTAATTTTGGATGATTGAGCCGAAAATGGTCTCAATCGACTAGGTTGGACTCACTGATGACGAATCCGGTGTCAAAATTGATTCTGTCCGGCCGTCCGGCCGGCCGGCCGGCCGGCTGGCCGTCCGTAGACACGATAACTGTCGACAGAAGCAAGCTAGGTACTTGAAACTTTCAGGATAGGTTGCGCATCAGAATGCCGCGGTTAAGTTCGTTAATGGGCCAAATCGGTCGAATAGTTTCGGAGTTATAGGCACTTGAAATTTTGAAGTTATTTATTTTTTATTTCAGAAACTACCGGAGCGATTGGATTCAAACTTGGCAGTTTGGTGGAGTATAACGACGCGCAACTTTGAGCCAAATTTCGTCAAGATCATATTGTCAGTAAATTAAAAAAAAAATTTTTTTCGAAATTTTTTTACAAAAAAATTTTTTTCTCGAAAATCGTTAATCATATCCAAAAAAAATTATACTCACACCTTGACCTTCTAATTTCACAGCAGTGTACTAAATTTCAGTTCGATACGATCATAAGTTTTGGAGATATCGGGAAAAAATATGTCAAATTTCGAGGTTTTCTTCTCGATATCGTTGATTTTTTCGGTATAACTCGAGAAATACTGATTCAGTCCTGATTAAACTTCACAGATAGTTTCAAGATGCTAAAAGACAACTTTATGCAAAATTTCGCTATAATCATGTTATCAGAACAATTTGAAAAAAAAAATTTCTATGATTTTCTCATCATATCATCCTCATTAAATTCTGTATGAAACTTCGAACTGTTATTTTCGATGAAGTACTGGATTTCAATTCGATCTGATCTGTATTTTTGGAAATATTGGAAAAATAAAATTTTGATTGGGTATATCTACGGAATCATTGGGTGGATTTTACCCATTCACGAATTCGGCCTTCGTAATTAAGGTCCAAACCTTCTCTACAAATATCGAGTTTCTAAGTTGTTTCTTTCGGAAGTTATTGTGTTTACGCAGTCGGCCGTTAGGCTGACCGTAAACACAATAACTTCCGGAAGAAACGACTTAGAAACTCGATATTTGTAGAGTAGGTTTGGGGCTTAATTACGAAGGTCGAATTCGTGAATGGGTAAAATCCACCCAATGATTCTGTAGATATACCCAATCAAAATTATATTTTTCCAATATTTCCAAAAATACAGATCAGATCGAATTGAAATCCAGTAATTTATCAGAAAAAAAATTCAAAAAGCACTGCCGTGAAGGCCGCAGCTTTTGCGCGCACGTTCAAATTCGTTGCTGAAGCGGTCATCTACATTGAACATGCGCGCAAAAGTTGCTGCCTTCACGGCAGTGCTTTTTGAAATTTTTTAGTAACCAATTTCCTCAAATAACTTGTTTTCGGGAACCAACAAAACATTTTGAATTTATGGAATGAAAAACTTAAACTAGAACAGAAATATCAAAGCTGAATTACGGAACATAACTTATAGAAACTACATTGACATAATAAACGTGAAATCAGGAGATCCAACAACAGAATTCGGGACCATTTTCGGAAAAAACTTGAGAATTGAATACATTTGGACCAACGATAGCACGCTGTTTTCCAGATGATGCGCGCATATACTCTATTTATTTTCATAAACTATCACGGCTGGCCATGATTTAGGTCTATCAAGTTTTTTCACTTAAAACTGACGCAGGTTGGCACTCGTGAAATATCGGCAATGTCAAAATAATTCTCAGCGGCGTTGCGAAATGCCATTGCCAATTTCTACTCTCAATCTCAACAATATAATCACGCTTGGAAACAAAAAATGCAGAAGGTAGTTTTGAAGAAGCAGAGACAAAGTATCAGATAGTGCTATGAAGAATTGAAATATGCTTTTTCTGATAGTAATCCTGATAATTTGGAATCAATAATTCATCACAAGCTATTCAACATTTTGGACGTATGTTAGTGGAACCCCAGTGTATCGTTCACATATATTCCCAAGAACTTTGTAGATTGAGTTAGTTCTTCAAAGGTGATCAGGTTTTGTAGTATTACTTACTACATTTTCATACTGCAGTATTTCAAGTTGTGCAACAAGGTATTTAAAATTACTTATTTCTTGAGAACTTCGAAAAGTAGCGAATTCCATAGGTTTGTCTGTTCGTTTAGAAGTTCAACTGCTGGGTTATTCGAGTAGTTTTATTTTTTTTTTCCAATGAACTATCACAAAGTAACGGACTATTCTGTCCATTATTTTTCAGTGAAATTTCAACACTCGATTCTTGATTTCCGCACAAGAGAAAAGCATAACTGAATCTTCAAACCATGTTTATATACGTGATATATTTCCAGTGTTAACAGAGAAAAAAGTTTCTTCAACATTCATCAGGTCTCTGGAAACGTTGAATTCACATAATATTTTATAATATTTTCTCAAATTCATTATTGTACCAAAGTAAATTTACATTGTGAAAAATACGTAATTACTAAGACCTCTATATAGGGCGGACAACGTTTTGTAATTATCTGACAGGAAAATAATAAAATAAAAAATAACTTAACATTTTCAAAATATACACGGTGAAATGTGTCAGAATTCCATGGCCAACCGGGATAGTTTATAAAAGTGAATGGAGTATAAAAGGAAAATATCATGGACAGAATTATTATTGCTGATTCAAAAGAAACAAAAATATTCAACACGATTCCTCATGAACGATACCCTGTCAAACGGCAATCCATCAAATCTGAATCAAAAATTCAGCGTCACTCCTCACCCTATCTCTTAAACGATGATAAATCTACCCTTCATATAAACTAATTGCCTAAAATATAGCACCCCTATGGATGTCTAGGACATAGTCGTTTATAATAATATTATCGATCCCTTATTATGAAGGTTGCTGAATAATAGAGTTTCTTCAATATTGATGAGCGCATTTGTTTGAGAAATATCTTCCAGTGTGCTGATGATATATTAGAATACATCATGTGTTCACAGATTGAAAAGAGAACGAATCGTGCCATAAGGGCAAGAGAATGACACTTCATTAGTTTAGGCATATGTATAGAACGTGAGCAATTTGTATAATAAATACTTTCTATTCAGTCGTCATGTTTCGATGCGATTCATTGAGAATTTGAAGCGATGAAGTGAATCTGGAGGTTGAATTCGAACTTTCAATCGAATTCTGGTTAACCAAACTGTCTAAAAACTGTAAAGGGTATTGTTATTTCCTGGTATGATTTGAAGTGAACCACGAAAATATGAGTTGGATGGATCAGAGAATTTGTTGCCTTGAAAATAAATCGATATTGAATTGTTTTTCACAATTCAATTTTTAATTGCTTTTTCAATAAGAATGCAGGACATAGCAAATGTTTATCGACTAAAGGATATTTTGGGAAAATTTTGCATTACTTTTCAAGTTCTTTCCTGGAACTTTGCGTTAAAGATCTGAAGAGAAACTGAGAGTGAAAATGAAATTAAAATACTGAACAATTCAGCGAAATCTTCAGAATTATTTTCTTGCGATCATTTCGTATTTGAAGAACTTTTGTAGAGTTTAATTTTTGTGAAACACAGCAGAGCATATACACATGATATAAATATTTTTAATTTAACTTTTTTACGGCAACTATAAGCAAATATTATTTCTGCAAAACAATGGGGGACATTATTTTTCCCATTCAGCAAAATACAGAAGGACTATTTCATTTTTCTTTAAACTTTATCTGGTTCCGTCTTCAGTTTGCTCGTCTTATTCCAATCTATCATTTGAATTCCATTCTTCGAACATACATGATTCGCAATCAGAGATCTTTGTGTTTCTTTTTTTCAGATTGTTTGGTATATTTTCGTTTTATGATATCCAAAGGTCGTGATGTTTCCCCTGTATATGTCTTTCCACAAATACAGGGAATATTATGAAAAGAATTTATTGATTTCTGTCTTCCGCCTATGGTTCGGTTTCAGTGAGTGCAGATCTTAAATCAATTTTTTTCGAAAACTTTTCTTATTTATATTATATTTATTCTTAGTTTGGCACCTATTCTTTTTATTTTTTGTGAAAGGACGTGAACGTGAGGAACCACATCCAATAAATTGGGTTATTCAGGATGGTTCATTTGTTTTTGTTCTTAAAGATTCATTTGAGGGTAAGAAGCTTTTTGTTCGGATTGGAAATGATTTTCTTGAATAAATTTTTTGATATCATTGATCTCATGAGTAAATGAGATAAGATGAGCTCTTTCATGAAGGGTTTGATAATGCCTTTTCTAACAATAAATTGATCATTATTTAAAATCAAACGAAATATTTTCGTAACACGAAATGAAGATGAAAATTATAATCATTGGAATATGTATGAGTATGTTCCATTTAAGATAACGCTGTTGGATGTTGGATGATTTGTGCAGAAAAAATCCTTCCTACAATTAGAAGACAAGTTTTCGAAACAGGTTTTTCCAAACTCGATGAAAATTTGGTTTTATCCTCGACACTTCTTATTTATCCATTTTGAATATTTTAAGCGTTGGCGTTGATACTGACATTGAGTTAATGGGCAAAATCAGCCGAATGGTTTCATAGTTATAGTCATTTGATATTTGGAGGTTATTTCCCTGATATTTCAGTAACTACTGGAGCGATTGATTTGAAACTTGGTAGTGAGTTGGAACATTATGACGTGCAACCCCTAGTTTTGCAAAATTTTGTCGAGACCGTACATTCAGACCATAACAAAAATTAGTTTTCAAAATTTTCTTGGGAAAAATATTTTTTTTCAGAAACTATTCATCGTATTCAGAAAAATATCGTTCATAAGTTGAGCTTCATATTTCATCGCAGTGCACCAAATATCAGTTTAATACGATAATTATTTCCAAAGATATTAGGAGAAAATGTCAAGTTTCGTGTTTTTTTCTCGCTATCGTTGTTCTTTTCGAAAACCTTGAGACATACTGATTCAATAATTATAAAACTTGGTAACAAGTTTTAAAATGCCGATGAATAAATTTTCGTGATTATTTTGTCATTAGAACTATTCTGAATATTCAATATTCTTCGGTCTTCTCACCATATTATCCCGTCGAAATTTCGCATGAACCTTCAGGCTAACATTTTAAATACAAGAAGTGGATTTCAATTCGATAGAATCTTTTTTTGCGCGCATGTTCTAGGGGAACAGCGTGCTATCGTTTTGATCAAATGTCTGTAATTTTGGATGATTGAGCCAAAAATGGTCTCAATCGACTAGGTTGGACTCACTGATGACGAATCCGGTGTCAAAATCGATTCTGTCCGGCCGGCCGGCCGGTTGGCCGTCCGTAGACACGATAACTGTCGAACGAAGTGAGCTAGCAACTTTCAGGGTAGGTCGCGCATTGGAATGCCGCGGTTAAGTTCGTTAATGGGCCAAATCGATCGAATAGTTTCGGAGTTATAGGCATTTGAAGTTTTGAAGTTATTTATTTTTTATTTCAGAAACTACCCGAGCGATTGGATTCAAACTTGGCGGTTAGGTGAAGTACAACGACGCGCAACTTTGAGCCAAATTTCGTCAGGATTATATTGTTGGTTATTTTAAAAAAAAATTTTTTTCGAAAATTTTTTCCAAAAAAATTTTTTTTTCGGAAACCATTTATCATATCCAAGAAAAATTATACTCACGCTTTGACCTTCTAATTTCACAGCAATGCACCAAATTTCAGTTCGATACGATCATAAGTTTTGGAGATATCGGGAAAAAATATGTCAAATTTCGAGGTTTTCTTCTCGATATCGTTGATTTTTTCGGTATAACTCGAGAAATACTGATTCAAGCCTGATTAAACTTCACAGCTAGTTTTAAGACGCTGAAAGACAACTTTATGCAAAATTTCGTAATAATCGGGTAATTAGAACAATTTGAAAAAAAAATTTATATGATTTTCTCATCATATCATCCTCATTAAATTCTGTATGAAACTTCGAACTGTTATTTTCGATGAAGTACTGGATTTCAATTCGATCTGATCTGTATTTTTGAAAATATTGGAAAAATAAAATTTTGATTGGGTATATCTACGGAATCATTGGGTGGATTTTACCCATTCACGAATTCGGCCTTCGTAATTAAGGTCCAAACCTTCTCTACAAATATCGAGATTCTAAGTTGTTTCTTTCGGAAGTTATTGTGTTCACGCAGTCGGCCGTTAGGCTGACCGTAAACACAATAACTTCCGGAAGAAACGACTTAGAAACTCGATATTTGTAGAGTAGGTTTGGGGCTTAATTACGAAGGTCGAATACGTGAATGGGTAAAATCCGCCCAATGATTCCGTAGATATACCCATTCAAAATTTTATTTTTACAATATTTCCAAAAATAGAGATCAGATCGAATTGAAATCCAGTACTTCATCGAAAATAACAGTTCGAAGTTTCATACAGAATTTAATTAGGATGATATGATGAGAAAATCATATACATTTTTTTTTTCAAATTGTTCTAATAACACGATTATCACGAAATTTTGCATAAAGTTGTCTTTCAGCATCTTAAAACTAGCTGTGAAGTTTAATCAGGACTGAATCAATATTTCTCGAGTAATACCGAAAAAATCAACGATATCGAGAAGAAAACATCAAAATTTGACATATTTTTTCCCGATATCTCCAGAACTTATGATCGTATCGAACTGAAATTTGGTACGCGCGCACGTTCAAATTCGTTGCTGAAGCGGTCATCTACATTGAACATGCGCGCAAAAGTTGCTGCCTTCACGGCAGTGCTTTTTGAAATTTTTTTTGGAAGTATTGGTAAAATATTTTTGAATGGGTATATCTACGGTGGCCTCATTCACGACTGCGGCATTCCTTATCAAGGTCCAAACCTACTCTACAAATATCGATCCTAACGGCCAATCATAAACACAACAACTTCCGAAAGAAACGACTCATAAATTCGATATTTGTAGACTAGGTTTGGGGCTCAGTTACAAAAGTCAATTCGTGAATGAGTAAAATCCTGCAGGTATACCTGCTCAAGTCAACCTCTCCGAAAGACCGTAAGGTATGTGGCCGGCATGAGGAATTCTTGTGAAATTGCTTCAAATTCTTCCTGTAGTGCCTGCAGACACTTTTTCGAGGCTTTCGCTCACTTCAACAGAGTGCGTATCTCCAGTAAAAACAGAGATAATGTAGTGGATAGGAAAAAACGTTCTGGAAAAATTAGGGCTTAATGTGATTTCAGCAGATAACAGCTGCTATATCTGTTGTATTCCACAAGGAGTTACACATTTCGGGAGTAAACTCCCTTTCATGTTTGCACGAACAAATTGTGAAAGAAAGTCAAGTAGCTTTGGATAAATATCAAGAGACAGACGAAACTCACTGAATCTGAAATGAAATTTTCATTCCGCACATTATATGTCTCAAACGAACATGCATTGACCCTAAACCCTGGTTGAAGATATACAATTGCACCTTAAGCGTTCCCTAAGGAATCACTCCCAAGATTACATTGTATTTCATTCCGCCATAAAATCATTCACCGAGAAAAAACGGACAAAGACAGTTTCCTGGCCCGAAAAGTCGGACCCGTTTTGGGGTGCCACTAAATTTTCTTACGAATGCACAGGTCGGTCTATATTTTCCGACATTACAATGGTTAAATGTTTCGAGGAACGTTTCATGAACCGCTAAAAGCTTTCGGATAAATTGTTGCTTCAGATGGAAACGCTTCCTCCCTTATTCCGCTGAGATTTATACTGTTGAAAAAGCGGGAATAACGTATGTACTTAACTGATATTATGGCTGCTCCAACCCAAATCATATACAGGGTGAGTCTTTGAGTTGTACGTTAATTGCAACCATATATTCCTTCCTTCGTTTAAAGACCAACGCTTATCGCAAAAGCACATACCAAGCCACACCGGTATCTTAATCTTTCTATAAAGGGTTAGTGTTGTACATTAATTTGAACAATGGATTTCTGTGATCAAATAAAATACTTTTATTCTTTCCCATTTTTCCGGAATCGGCTCTGGTAAAAAGTTATAAGCATTTAAATATTTCTCAATGTGCTAATGCACCCCTGCACTCTTTTCACCACATATATCTTGTACGGTGATCTCTTTCGCAGAATTTTCAATCTGATGTTTGGAATTGAAGGAAAAATGATTGAGAAAACTCATTTTTAATTCTTATGATTTGATGCTTTTTGCGATATTATTGCAAGAAGAACATTTCACAACACTGGCCTATTGAAGCACTGATCTTCAACTTGATATCCATGCATTATCCAATTTCATTCATTGAACACAATTCTATCCTCGCCCATTCTTATATTGAAAACTCCATAGAGTTTATCCTTGTTTTCATCAAATCATTGGATGAATTATATGAAATCACTCAACTAACCTATTATAATATTAATTGAACTCTACGTAAAGTCTAGAACATAAACATGAAGCTATAGCCTGTGGTCTGATCACAAATTAGCATAAACCTAATATAAGCATAAGTCTATGCGAAATAGATAAATATTTGTCTGTATTCTGTATTCCGGAAAAAAGTAGGCGAAGCATGCTTCGCCTACTTTTTTGATTGATGATTTACGGCCTGTTTTAGCTCATAAGCAGATCGATAAAAATAACGTAATTTTTCAAGTTTTTATCAGATTTTATAAAACTCAATGATGAATATCTCCAAAACGATGCATTAAAGGAGAAAATATAAAGAAAAATTGAGTATTCTTAAATGATCGAAGATGACTAGATCTTTCAATTGTGTTTCTATGGTTTCGGTTACGTCGGATTTTGCGTAATTGAATGAGAAGCTCGATTACAGGCGTACGGAGGATTGTATCGACTTGAAAATTTCAAGGTTGATTATCGAGTTCGCAAAGTAGGCAAAATCGGTCGAACGGTTACGGAGTTAGAGGCCATTTGAAGTTGAGGTTATTTCCCTAATATTTCTAGAAATACAGAAACGATTTGACTAGAACTTGGCAACTAGTAAGGGCAACTTTTTAGATTTGAAACTTTTCGGCAAATTTTGGCGAGATCGTGCTATCAGTGAATTAAAAAAAATTCTCAAAATTTTTTTCGAGAGACATTTTTTTTGAAACTATTGGTTACATTTGGAACAAAATTTGTTGAAGTGTGAAGTAATTCTTTGAGCTTCATATTTCACAGCAGTGTACCAAATTTCAGTTGGACACAATTATAAGTCTTGGAGAATTAACAAAATATGTCAAATTTCGTTATCGAAGTGTATTTCAGAATACCTTAAAAAAACCTAGGGAAGTACTACTGTGAAGGCAGCAGCTTTTACGCGCATATTCAAATTCGTTGCCAAAGCGGTCATCTCCATTGACCATGCGCCCAAAAGCTGCTGCCTTAATGGCAGTGCTTGTCTAGGTTTTTTTAATTTAATTCCAACTCGCCTTAACAACCGTTAACTATATATTAGCACCATCCATTAAATTTTCGCTTGAACTCCCACAGTCAGCGTAGGCTACCCCTTCTACCATTGGGACATCTACCAAAATATGCATTCTGGTGAGATTTGCGGAAGTCTCGACATTCTATACCTGTTTTCTCTGGCTCTGGCATCCGATTTTATTTATAGCGACTAAGTTAGCACGCTGTCTCGCATAAAACATGAAGATTTATTTCGGAACGTATTCGAATAGAAATTGCATAATGGGAAAATGGGGTCAATAAATCAGCCAGTATAGAAATTGAGGAATTGCAGGGGTGACATTCACAGAAGGGTACAAGCAGATTTCAACGTATATTGAAGCTTATCAGGAAAAAGTTATTTATCAGGTATGATTGATTGTACCGAATGAGATAGATACCTAGGTATGTAAATCCCCCCCAAGGTTCTTAAGTTTCTGCATATAAAAATTCCAATCAAATACAAAAAATAAACCATAGATTCAGAAAGTAGTATCATCCTAAAAAACATTTATCCTGAAAATGTATACACACATCACTTTGGATCGTTCTGATGAATCTATTTAAACACACTGAAAATTTCGAACTTATACATTTTCATTGAATGATTTCTCAAGACTGTGTCTCTGGAGCAGTACATTTGTTTTTCATATATCTACATGTTCACTGTATTTCAGCTTTCCTGTGAAGTGATCTCCTCCTCATAAACCTGATTAGCAATAATCATTGACAAATGAAAAATTATGAAGAAAATATAGAAAAGTTCTGACTTGAAGTCAGCAGCTTTTGCGCGCATGCTCAAATTCTCGAGCGGAATTTTGTTTTTTCATTGTACTTATGAAACGATCATCACAAAATTATGCACAGAATTGTGCATGAACATTTCCATTCAATAAATTCAGCAAAATAAAGGAGAAAATTTTAATTTTTTTTTTAAATTATCTGGTTCTGTCATAACTCTATTCTTTATAGGTTTCCTTTGGGTTCTGGTTTTTTGATTTTAGAGGATCATGATGTTTCTCCTTTAAAGAGGGTTTTTTTTAGAGGCATAGAACTTCGAAATGAAATAAAACGACGATGAATTTTCAAAATTGACATGAAATTGACTTTGTTCAGAAGATAATCTTTTGGAATTAAAATTTGAATATAATTTCTGGTATATGACCGCCACGGCTGGCTCGGACGTAATCTAATCTGCAGGCCCAATTTTCAATCACTTTTACCAACATTTGTGGCCATATATCGGAAATAACGAGGCGAATAGTGTCCTCCAAGTGGTCTATCGTTTCGGGCTTATCGGCGTAGACTAGCGACTTCAAATATCCCCCACCGAAAATAGTCTAGCGGCATCGAATCACATCTTGGAGGCCAATTCGCGGGCCCGGAATGTGAAATAATGGGGTTATCAAACTTTTTTTTCAGTAAATAAATTGTGGCACAAGCTGTGTGACATGTTGCGACGTTTTGCTGAAACCACAGGTGCTGCACATCATGATTGTTCAATTGAGGAACGAAAAAGTCAGTAATCAAGGCTCTATAGCGGTCACCATTGACTGTGACGTTCTGATTCGGGTCTTCCTCAACGCTAGGCTGTACAGCAGCAATGGTATCTTCAATTCTCACTGTGCGACGTCTCTGTGGATGCGTACTACCAGTAAGAGTAAACGTGATGTGAAAACGGTCCATAGTTAGTCGAATTAATTGCTCTGATGGACGATTATGTTGATCGTAAAATGGACGAAGAGCGCGGTACGTATTTCGAACAGAATCATAATTTTCAAAATGAATTTGCACAATTGAGAAGCTTTGTTCAGGCGTCAGTCTATTCAAGTTGAAATTCCAGACCAAACTGAACACAAATCACTTGACAGCTGACAAAAAATCCGCCAGTCAAAACAGCATTGCCAGCTTAAAGTTCTATACCCCCAACAAACACCCTTTACATGTTTCCACAAATACGGGAGATATCAAAGACACAATTTTTGGATTTGTGTTTATTGCTAACTGTTCTTATATAAATTCAGAACGGATTCTTCTTATTTTTCCTGAAAGGCCGTGTACATAAGGAATTACATTCAAATAATTGGGTTGTTCATGATGGTTTGTTTACTGTTGTATTTGGTGATTTGTGTAAGGATCAGATGTTCGTTGCGGGAAGGTATCGAGTTTTCAGTTGACACCATGGTTTGTTCACGCAAGCATCGTGCGTACATTTTTGGCGTATATTAAAAATGATGAATCCGTTACACTCACTCAGAGGGCGTTCCGCACAAAATATGGTTTGCAGTTTATAGATCCAGTCCCAGATCGAAAAACGATTTGGTGCTGGGTTCTCATCTTCAGGAATACATTATCAGCTGTAGGGGACAAGCAACAAAGTTCCTCGAAATGGGCTCCGACACCCGAAAACATCGACAAAGTGAGAGCATCAATTCAGCTCGTCTCTAGACGTGCGGCACTTGAACATAAGGCTTCTGTTCGAATTTAGGACACAACTATCAGACGAATCAAGTTACACCCATACAAGATTGCTTTGGTCCAGGAGTTGTCTCCAGCCGACTGGGAAAGGCTGCACTAATGAACAAAACTGCCGCTACATAAGCCCCCAAACCCTCAATAAAGTCATCCAAAACCTCTTCACAGTCCAAAGGTTAAGGTTGGGTGCGCTGTATCCACCATAGTGGTCATAGGCCCTAAATATTTTGAGGAACGCGGCGCTAGAGTCACTGTGGCATCTCAACCATAGTGCAACATGTTATAGAAAGTTTTGCGGCCGAAAATCGAGGAATATGACACGGACAATTTCTGGTTCCAGCAAGATGGGACTACAAAACTCGAAACAAATTGGAAAGTTTGAATGAAGCCCTTTTCAACATCATATCGCAAAACTCATCTTGCCTTTTCATATTTTAGAGGTTGGGGGTCGCGGATCGCCACGCGGAGGGGTGAAATGATAAAATGATAGATTTCATAAAGGAAAACGTTCCCCACAAGAATCAAATTATCACCTTCAATCGAATTTACGAAATCTTGATTTTTTACTTGATAATATCTTCGTTTATTTTCCAATATCACACTCAGTATTACCTCAAGCACTCCAAATTACCCGTGGATGTCTTCCTTTCATCCACAGAAATCCCTGCACTCGTATGTCACAGACGCATCTGAAACTCGTGAAAAAACGTCTGGCATTTTCCTGAGCGAAAGGAAATGAAACATTTTCTGCAACCTTACTGCTTCTAAATATGCCAGATAAAAGGACGGCAGAGTTCCGTATGAATTCCATCCATTTCGCGCTCTTTTGTCAGCCAAGACTGCCGCTTTCTGAAATAGCAATATGGCGTCTCATTAAGGGATGATGTATCACGTAGCCGTTATTTTCAGTCTGACAGCTGAACAATCCAGATTCGTCCAGTGGCGTGTAAATTGTGTTAAATTGGAAATTCCAGCTGCTGGGAATGATTTGACGACAAAGGGAGTTTGAAGTGGGTTGTGTTTCGACATTTTAGGAAATATTTGGAAATCAATCATTAAATACTACAGATTCTTCTGTAATACCTTCATATATACTTATTCACATTTGAAGCATTACATCCAAAAGGGATAACTTTGCGAATTTCATTTTTTTGCGCGTATGTTCCGGGGAACAGCGTGCTATCGTTTTGCCCAAATATCTGTAATTTTCGAATTTTTTCCCTACAATAGTCTCAATCAAATATGTTGTACTCACTGATGACGAATCAAGTGTCAAAATCGGTTCTGTCCGTCCGGCCATAGAAACGATTATGGGCGTACGGAGGATCCTATCGAGTTGAACCTCAGTGAATATGTTGCATTTCAATTGGCTTCGGAGTTGAAGCCATCTGAACTTTTGAGGTTATTTTCCTGATATTTCAGGAAAAACTGAAGCGATTAGATTCTAACTCCGCAATAAGATGGAACAGAACAACGCGCAACTGTTTGCAAAGTTTTGTTGGGATCGTCAGTAAATGCCCAATTTTTTTTCCGAACATATTCGAAATCTATTTCGAAGAGCTTTATATTTCACAGCAGTGTACCAAATTTAAGTTCGATACGATTGTAATGTTTGGAGATAATGAAAAAAAATGGTAAATTCCTCGGTTTTTTCCTTAGTATCATTGTTTTTTCGGAATAACTCGAAAAATGCTTATTCAATCATGATGAAACTTGCCTACTAGTTTGAAAATGCTGATAGATAAACTTCTGTGGAACTTCGTGAAGATAATGTTAAAAGAACAATTTGAAAAACGAATTTCGAATTTTTTTCAAGCTGTCATTTTTTGATCAAATACTGGATTTCAATTCGATCTTATCTGTATTTTTTGAAATATTGGAAGAATAAAAGAACAATTAAGAGCATCCAAAGTTAGGAATCATCATTTTATTACTTTTCATCGGGCACTCTACATATTTGTTTCTTGAGAGGATTAAGCTTAGAAGAGTGTATTGCGGCAACAAATTATTTCTGTTCGAATAACAATTTCAAAAAGTTTTTTCTAGTCGAATGAAGGCTCGAATAAACATTTGCTGAGAGAGCTAGTGGTTTTTCAAGATACAGTCCAAAACATATAGTTTAAGATCCGAACCTACATCGATCTTCATCGAGCTTATATAAAATAAAACTTATTTTATAATTAATTTAGTATATTAGAGAATATATAAAAATAGGTTGCCTTAAGAATCCTGGACAGAATATTTTTAATCATTTTTTGAAGAATCTATTATTTATATTTAATAACTACTGGGTTGCCAGGTATTAACAGGTATGTCGATGCCAGTTACTTTAACTTGATAGAATAATAGAAAAACTTTTATATCAGCATAGGCGCTGTTTTATTGTGAACACGTTGATATAAAGTTGTCTGCAAAAAATTCGGTCCTAATAGATGTTTGCGAATTTTCAAAAAACTCAAAAATTCTAAATTCTCCATTGTATTCATTTCCTTGGACACTTACTCAATACGTGGTATGGTAACCAACAAAAAAAATGTTGCTTCAGTTAGTTCAGCTTGATAATATTCGAATATTTTTTACAACATATCTTTAATGAACAATTTTCAAAAGTTTCATCAGTAAAACTTGAGGAATCGTTCGAGCCACACTAAAAACACTTTTTAGCCATTTTTTATCACAACGATACCGAATAAAACACGTTTTCGATTGAATGTAATATTATAAGTCATTAGCTACTCCAAAATAACGCGTACTGTTTAAAACATGTTTACTTACCGAGCATGCGCGCTTTCTGGTATTCAGGGTTTCATCAGCCATGACTGGAATGTTCGGTCCTTTACTATTACTCAGTATAGTATACTCACCTCGGATCTCTCTGTCACTCACTTCCACACGCGTTGAAATTTAAATATCTTAAATTCGCAAACCTCTATTAGGACCGATTTTTCTGCAGATAACCCTATATCAACGTGTTCACAATATAACAGCGCTTATGCTGATATAGAAGTTTTTCTATTAGCCTGTCAACTGAAAGTAACTGTCATCGACATACCGGTTGAAACCTGGCAACCCAATAGTTCGTCTAGGTAAATAAGATTCTCGAAAAAATAATTAAAAATATTCTGTCAAGGATTTTTTAGGCGAGTTCATTATTAAATGAGTTTTATTCTGTTATCAGCTCGGTGAAGGTCGACTTAGGTTCGGATCTTGTACTAATAGTCTAATTATGGAGAATTGTGCTAGGTTATGGAATTATAGCTATAGCAACTTGATTTTAGCTCCATAAAAAATTCTGGTTCTATCTACGACATATCCAGAAGACAGTGAAATCATGATGACGTACTCCAAGACATAATAAGACTTATCCACCCTAGGATCTCATATATCTTCGGAAAGCAGCAGTATTTCAATGGAGGTATTATTCCTTTTATAATGGATCTCCAAGTGATCCCAGAGTTCTGAGTACCTACTCTAAAGCATTTCTAGAACTCAACCATACACCACTTCATCAAGAATTTCAACCTCTGTAGTGGTTTCTCTCCAGAATCAAACACACCCCATCATTGTTCTGTTTCCTTAACAACTACATTCATCAGACTGCCAATACCATTTATTTTTGTAGAGAAGATAATGACATCATCGAGTTTGAATTAAACTTTAGGAGAATGTTTTGAACCACAAAAAAGTGTTTTTTCTAGTCGAATGAAGTAATGAATTAACATTTGCTGAACGAGTAACCTGCTTCGTGGTGGATTTTCAAGATGCAGGCCTAAACATTAGAAGAAGATTCTCAGTCCGCGAATTTTTATGGAAAATTGTGCTGGGCTATGGAGTTATTGCTTGTAACTTAACTTTATTTTTTTCTTTCTTGTTCCATATATGATAAAGCCAAAGGACAGTGGAATCAGGATGAGATTCTCCAAGAGATAATACGACTCATATCCATCCTAGGACCCCATATAACTTCGCCAAGCAGCAGTATTTCAATAAAGGCATTATTCCTTTCGTAATGGATCTCTAAGTGATCCGAGAGTTCTGAGTACTCTAAAACATTTCTAGAGTTCAACGATACACCTCTCCATCAAGTATCTCAACCTCCGTAGTGGTTCCTCTCCAGAATCATACACACCCCATAATTGCTTTGTTTCCTCGACAATTACATTCATCAGTCTGCCTAAGACCATTGTTCTCAAGTTTAATTTAAAGGCCTCGGTTCGGAAGAAGGTATTTCGGGAGCTTATAAACTCCTTACTCCCCAAAGAGAGGGCAGAATCAGGGCCCTCACTCTCTCCATTATCTGCAGGTCTCTGCCCCACGCCGTTCAGTTTGCTTAATCTTTACTTTTTATTTGTTAGTTGAAATTAATTCAATTGAGTGGAAGTTCATCAGTTTGGGAGTTTTGTCTCGTCTTTTCAGGCGTTTCTGGGGGAAGTTTACAGCGCTTTGAAAATCGGATTCGACGTTGAAATTTCGTCAGATGATCAGAAGTTTAGGAGAAGGCAAAACACTGTCAGTGTACATGCTCAATTCAATCATAATTCATTTCGACAAACTTCGAATTTTAGTTAGCTAGTACAGCGTTAGAGCCTTTTGCTCTTCGTTTTCGAGATGAAGCCACTAAAATGAACTTCTGAAGGAAGAGCTCTGACTTGGACAGTTAATTTTTTTGGATTACTGATATCAAGGTCAATTCATAAATGTTTTGGTTGGAGGGCTTATGTAAATACCTGCTATCTGGTGGATACGATGGGAAAGCATTCTCCTAGTAAAAAAGCTGTGAAATATAATTGGATTGCGTACTAGTCAACAAACTATATAAAATTTATTCACATTGATTGTCCTCACATACCCACTTTGTTGCGGTAAGTATACAGGTTGAGTCTTCATGATGTACATTAGATTTAACCAAAGAGTCTTCTCATTCAATAAAACATTTTTTTCATTTGCCCTCTTATCCAAACTCGGTTGAGGTAAAAAGCTATAAGCCTTAAAACTAATAAGCGCTAATACACTCCTGAACTTTGTTGACGACTCAGATATCCTTTACTGTGATATGTATTTCAGAATAACTAATTAATTGCCTGAGATTTAAAGGGACGTAATTGAAAAAACTCATTCACTTACTCAATTAGTATGATCTAGTGCCTTTTTCGTTATTACTGTAACCAAAATATTTTGCTTCACTTGAACGTTGAAACACTGATCACCAACTTGATATTCATCTAATACTCAATTGATTCCATCATGAGATTGCACACAATTTCACCGTCGCCCATTCGCAAATTGAAAATTTTAAAACTACTACACTTCAGCCAATTTATAAATGAATTTTATGAAAGCAGTATAAACATTGATTGGAATATATGAATTCTATGGAAAGTCTGGTCCATAGACAACAAGATAGAGTCTCTATGTCTGTGCACTGATCAAACTATGAATGAATAACTGTGTATGCTGTGGTCCGGGTTAATGTGGGTGGAACTTAATTGGAGACCTTCAAAAGCTCATTGGCGGATCCACAAAAATAAGGAAATTTTCGAACAACAATGGTATGTTCTTAATTCTATTCATTTTCATCAAAAATTATCTTAAACTGAATTAAGTGAAAAATAATTCATTGGGGTAGGTACGTAATTATCAGCATATCATTTATCAGTAGAAATCCTTGTTTCAACTCCAAATTTTGTGACGTTCTTGGGTGATTGTATGTTCTTGCATTTTAGTAACCGTGTGTAGTTTACTTTTGAATTTTTTGGCGTTGAAACTTCAATTTTTGTCGTTAAAATTTCGAAAATACCATTCCTTTGGCAGGACAGAGTAATTAGTTGTGAAACCACAACACAGAGTTCTATGAACAAATTAAGTAAGAATCATGACCAGATAGATGAAAGCGTATTATTTTCCGAAGGAATAATTTAGAATCTTGAAGGCATACACAAGCGAATAACAAGCACGTGAAGCTGCAGGGGTCACATCAGCTCATTTCTCGAGTTTTTTCCAGTTGCCAGTTTTCAAAATCAATTTGTGCCGATAAACATTTCGAATATACATCTTACTGATTTTTCAGCTTTGTCACTTCAAAAAACATTTTAATTTTTTCATTTGCTCCCCGAAATATTGATTTAATGTACAAGTTGGTCGTTCGAATAATTTTCCAGTAGAAATTCGATTACTTTCGCAATTCAAACTCAATTTCAAATCGAAGATATACACGGGGGAGGTTTTCTTTGATTTCCCCAGCATTTTAGTCAAAAAAGTATTCAGATTCCCTTTCTTTGATCCTTCACATGCCGCTTTCTCATTACTCTACGAACAAGTTTTTTTATACAGTTTGTCAAACCGCCAGCCCTCATGCCGGATATCCACCCTTGACATCCAAACAATTGCAGGAGTTTCTGAAAAGGTTTTTCAAATGCGACCGTGGAATTAGAAAAACTTATGAATAGGTTCAAGAAACTGAATACATATGGATAACATGCTGAATCTCTATGGTGATTCTATATTCGAGAATCGGATTTTTCGAAATTAAACCTATATTTCGTTTTTGCGCGCATGTTCTAGGGGCACAGCGTGCTATCGTTTTGTCCAAATGTCTGTAATTTTCGATGATTGAGCCAAAAATGGTCTTAAATGACTGGATGAGACTCACCGATGACGAAACCCGTTTCGAAATCGATAATGTCTTGCAGCCGATATCTCTGGAACGGAGCCAGCTAGCGACTCGAAAATTGCAGGGTAGTTCACACACCGGAATGCCGCGGTTAAGTTCGTTAATGGGCCAAATCGGCCAAATAGTTTCGGTGTTATAGCCATTCGAAATTTTGAGGTTATTTCCCTCATATTTCAGAAACTAATGGAGCGATTGGATTGAACCTAGGCAGATAGTTGAAGTAAACGATGCACAACGTTTAGCGAAATTTGGTTGAATTCGTATGGTCACTCAATTCAAAAAAATTTTTTTCAGAATTTATAGAAAGTTATACCTTGAAATTCATATTTCACAGCAGTGTACTAAATTCCAATTCGATTCGGCTATTAGTTTTGGACATAGTGGGAAAAAATATGTAGAATTTCGTTGTTTTCTTCCCGATATCGTTGTTTTTACGCGCTTGTTCTGGGGAACAGCGCGTTATCATTTCGTCACGATGTCTGTTATTTTCGAATTTTGAGCCGCAATTGGTCTCAAACGACTAGGTTGGACTCACTGATGAAGAATCCGCGGTCGAAATTGATTCTGTCCGTCTGGCCGGCCGTGTGTTCTGTAACTTTCGAAAGGAAGGACCTAGAGTCTTGAAATTTTCAGGTTAGATTGAGATCCTGGATATCTTGGTCAAGTTCGGAAATGGGCCAAATTTGCCGAATGGTTCTTGTGCTACAGCCATTTGAAATTTTGATTTTTCAAAACTCGAAAAATATTCATCTGATCGAAATGAAACTTGGTCGGAAGATGAACAGTGTCAATAAGAAGATTATCCATGGAAAAATTCGAAAAAAAAGTTATTTCCTCGAAAATTTTTATATTTTATTGAAATTTCACTGGAATTTCCAAGTCACCATTTCACAATGTGAACAAGCAAGTAAAAGCTGCTGACTGAAGAAATTCTGACTCAATCGTGATGAAACTTCGCAGCTAGTTCGAAGATGATGATGGACAATCATTGTGCAAAATTTCATGATTATCGTGTCATTAGAACAATTTGAAAAAAAATAAAAAATTGTTTTTTTAAATATTTAATATTCTGTGATCTCATCATATTATTCTCATTAAATTTTGTATGAACCTTCAAACTGTCAGTTTTCGATAAAGTACTGGATTTCAATTCGATCTTATCTGTATTTTTGGAAATATTGGGAAAATAAAATTTCGAATGGGTATATCTTCGGAATCATTGGGTTGATTTTACCCATTCACGAATTCGGCCTTCGTAATTAAGGTCCAAATCTTCTCTACAAATATAGAGATTCTAAGTTGTGTCTTTCGGAAGTCATTGTGTTTACGGTCGGCCTAACTGATCATTTGAGACAATTTCCGTAAGAAATCCTACATTCATGTAATCTTATCATATTGTTCAAATTTATTCGAGCAACTGAACGTTCACCTGCAAATAACTTCAGACTCCTGCTAACCCTACTTTTCCATCATAAACCGATTATCAGAACGCGAGCCACTCTTTTCGTTTCCCATCAAACGAAATATGTGGTTTTCATCTCTGAAATTAGTAGGAACCGGTTCTAACCGTATTAAATGAATTTCGTCCCGATTGTAGTCACGCAATATTCCTAATGTCCCATAGATTGGGGTGCCTTTGTAGCAGAGCCGTTTTCTGCATGACTGGTCACTCAGTGCGTTTGTCGTATATGCGATAAGCCTTTGGTCCTATTCATCCATGCGTATTTCGTTTGGTAAACGATGCCAATCAACCTATCTGCAAATTGAGGAACTCAGCTGGTTACACTAAGTAATGGAAAATGAAAGTGGTGGAACGCTGTGGGAATGATTTCCATTTTTGACTGGAATATTCTTCAACAAAATTATATATTAGTGGCGTGAAGTGAACAAATATTGGCGAATGAAGATAACCGCAACTGCCACTGGTGGCTATCAGAGTAAACCGAGGTACAGACATTATCATTGACAAGTTGAAATTTTTCTTGGCATTTGTATGATTTCACAAGTGTTTTCACTGAGAAAAAGCAAACCCGAATGTCCCTTCCCATATCTATGGGAACTACAGCCCGATGAAAAATTTCGAGTTTTGGTGAAAGAAACTTCCTTTGAAAAGTCAGGCCTGAGAGTTTTGAAGAATCGATAAAAACTTTGGTAACTTGTAACTCAAAATTGGTAAACCAACAAACAAGATTTGTGAGAGTCCGTTACCTGCATTTTACCGATGATAATCATTTTTATAGAGGTAAGCACGAATTGCTCATGAAATATTAGATTACATTCTTGAAGAGAATTTCTTTCCAGGCCCCTATAATCAAAGCAGAGAAAGTTACCTAAGAGGAATGCTGTGCCTTCCAGAAATCTGCCTGTTGAACTGATCATTGAGGAACAACTTAAATGTTTCAGTGATAGAACTGACCGATTGAAACAAAAGATTCTCAACAAGGAAATATCTGGTGATGAATACTTTTCGCTCAAAGTGCTTCTGCCGGTGAAATCAAAGTTGTACAAGAATGCATGTGATATTATGTTGCATGATATTTGCAAGACTAATAAACTTTCAACCTTTTTACCTACCCAACTTGATTATTGATCAAATACCCTCTCATATCTACTGCTCAAAAAGTTGAAAAACAGATAGTATTGTAAAACATACTTTTTGGAATAATGGACAAGTACTCATAACTTCACTATTTATGTAAGGGAGGACTGAATTAACACAATATATTGTGAATAAAATTAATACATTCACATAAAACTAATGCTTACTTGTACCGTTAGCCTTATTTATTATGTATTGACAAATAAATTCTTCCAACACTCATATGATTGGTCTTGAAAAAGCTGTAATCAATAAGCCTTGTACAGCTTCGAGTTCATCGGCAGAAGCACTTTGAGCGAAGAGGATTCATCACCAGATATTTCCTTGTTCAGACTCTTTTGTTTCAATCGGTCAGTTCTATCACTAAAACATTTACGTTGACCCTTAATGATCAGTTCAACAGGCAGATTTCTGGAAGGCATAGCATTCCTCATAAATAATTGTCTTCATGAATGTGATCTAATATTTCATGAACAATTCGTGCTTACCTCTATAAAAATTATCATCATCGGTAAAATGCAGGTAATAGACTCTCATGAATCTTGTTTGTTGGTTTGCCAATTTTGAGTTACAAGTTGTCACGGTTTTTATCGATTCTTCAACAATTCCAGGCCTGACTTGTTGAGGGAGGTTTCTTTCATCCAAAATCGAAATTTTTCACTGAGCTGTGGAAATCTATGGGAAGGAACATTGAGTTTGCTTTTTCTCGGTAGAAACACTTGTAAAATCACACGAACGCCATGAAAAATGCATAAACTTTCTCATTTTCTCGACATTCCTTTTAACTTATCAATGATTATGTCTGTACCTCGGGTTACTCTTATAGCCACCAGAGGAAATAGCGCTTATGTTCATTCGCAAATTGTGCCCATTGAAACCTATGAAACATGATGGTATCGAATTCGTCGACATAAAATGATTGAAAATTATTGATCGTAACGAATCCATTGCCAAATAAAATGTGGAAGATAAAAATCAACACAATTATAACCATTTTTTCAATAATAAAAATGGCACAGCGACTGCCACACCACATTAGCTTTGTTTTGGTGCTGAACTTCAGAACTACAACAGTTCTAGAACTTCGCAGAATTGATGCGCTGTTGGATCCAGATTCTGAAAAATCATAGATCAATTCTAAAAGCGATGAAACCAAAACACGAGTTCGGGTTCTCATTGGGATCGTAGAATAAGAAAAACTTCCGTTTGTATTGGCAGAAAGAGGGAATCTTAACCATGTCTTATTGTGATATGATTGAAAAACATGCTCAAGTAGTTTACATGTAATATATACAGTGTGTCCACGGATTGGGTGCCGGTAAGGTGTAAATGACGAAAAATTTTCGAGTTAGACTCTGATATTCTGGGAATCGCTCCTGCTTGGGCTCAAACTAAGATGTTGAGAAAATGAGCCAAATCAATTAATATACAGGGTGGTTTAGAACTGATTTAATGAAAATTGTTAAGAATAAAGTACCTTTGGTTTAAAAGATATCGAGAAAGTTTATTGAAAAAAGTTGTTCGGAATGGCGAGCTGCTGCAGGAACTCAATTTTTAGATAAATCAGCCAATCTTGACTTTATAACTTAGTCATGAACATTTTGTTAATAAGATACGTGATATATTTTATCATGATCAAAAATTTAAATTTTGAAAATATTTTTTTAACAGGGTTACGTGATACCGCAACATTTGGCCAGCGTTCATGGAATTGTCTTATTACTTCCTCATAGAAATGTCTGCACCTAAACCGTTAGCACTACACAATAAACACTCTTTGTTCTATGGTCAACATGTTTTTAACGAGAAAATTTCCGTTTGTGATAAATAAAATTTACGTTTCAAGTCACGTCTGGCATTTGTAACCATGGATATCAAATATTTCCATAACCTATTTACAAAATCAAAGTTGATCGATTTATCTGAGAATCGAGATTTAGCCGTGCCTTTTGATTTTGAACAACTTTTCTCAATAAACTTTCTCGATATCTTTTAAAACAAAGGTGCTTTATTCTTAACAATTTTCCTTAAATCATATCTAAACCACCCTGTATATTAACTGATTTGGCTCAGGCTCATTTTCTCAACATCTAAGCTTGAGACCAAGCAGAAGCGATTCCCAAAATATCAGAGTCTAACTCCAAAATTTTTCGTCATTTACACCTTACCGGCACCCAATCCGTGGACACACTGTATATATATTTTTTGGGATGCTTGCGCTACTCTTTAGTTTTTTCATTGTAAGACATAATTTTTCAGATTTTTCTTATTTCGAACATTATATTTCAAAATTAACCAACAATCTGAAAGCGAGTAATCTTGAAAAACTGATTGATTTAATGATAAATTTAATGATGAGCTTATTGCAAATATGTGCGTTTTGAAGAAAAATTCATTCAAAGCATTATTATTCAATGAGTAGACGACTCTTGCTCTCATAGATTCATTAAAGAAGCATACAATCTGGGTGCGAACAGTGGGAGTAAAATTCATTATATTATTATGGGAGGTCGTAGCGGAGGAATTATCATCGATAACAAAAGTTAAAATTGATGAGCTATCTAAACGTATCCTCAACATCATTCGAAAACCAAATCAACATTGTGAACATTTTTTCCCAAAATCTTCAAGCACTCATGAAATCCCGCATGAATTCGAGCGTTTATATTCAACCATTCTCAATGCAGTTCCAATCTGGTCGCATCAGACTTTCTCGATACTGAAGAATTTCTGAAATTATCTCGAAAACGGTGACATTTGAGAAAATTTGACTTGGTATTCTGAACCGTCATGAACTAACTACTTCGATATTCACCGGAAACCCCGAAGATGCTTCTTTTTTAATTGTTTCGCATTCTGTATTATAACGACTGAACCAAATTTATTTCGAACATATTGAATCATACTTACCAAAACCAACTTTTTGTGTACATATATTATTTTGTACCCCAGAATATTGCCAGGAAAATATTGCACTCTCATTTTCCCTGTTCATTGAAAATTAAAAATTCAATCCTGCAATTCAGCTTGGGGTTGGTGAACATCGTTCCATGGAACGATATCAAGAATCTTGGCTTTTAGGGTCAATGGCATTGCATCTCCTGATGAATTTTCAAAGTGACGTTGTGACCCCTGAGCTACACAAGGTCGGTTTCAATGAGGAAAATTCCATACAGACAGCATTTCATGCCCTCGACGTTTTGTTTCTAAGGTTTCAATGAACTGACATCACGAATAAGAAGTCTGCTCTTCATGTGAGCGAAGTCTTTGAAGGGATGATATTTAAATTGGAGAGAGATGCCAGTCGGGAATTTGAACTGGAATATCCTGAATATTTCACTAATGAATAATCACACAGCACTGCTTCATATCTCGCATGAAAACTTTTTGTCAAGGCTATAATTGGATTTATCCATTAGATTTTTATACCCCATGTTCGTCATGAAGGGAAAACTTGTAGAGAACTACCCTATTTTCACATCGGGTTGCTCGTCACTTCAATTTAGAAACTGTGGAATTCAAAAGTTTTCCTTCATTGTAATATCAAGTTTAAGTTATCTGATCTGCTAGATGGAAACATCTTCGTGACTTCGCTCTATGACATACAGCATGCCACGGAAACCATTGAGGCATGAAAATCAATTGATGATTTCTTTTTTCAATTCGGAATTTTCAATCAGAACTTTTCACACTAAACTTCCATCAATATTTCATTGAAACTTAGTTAAGTTCCTAACCAATAAGATAAAATAGACATTGTGCTGAAGAAAAGATTGAATTTAGTTGTCCACTGCAATTCTCAATTATTTCAGCCACACAACGCACGTCTCATATTGCTTGTCGAACTATGACCTTTTTTTAAGAAGCTGACGATGAGTTTTACCGTCAACCATCTTATTTGGTCGATGCCTAGACGTGTATACAAGAGTGTATTCAGCTACGGGGTGGTCCAACATATAATAATAATAATTTTAAAACTAATAACTCTAAGAATAATAAAAATAAAATAATAATAAAAATAATAATAATCAAGATCAAGCCTTGAGAACGAACGCAATGAAAGTCAAAATTGACAAAATATCAGCAGAGAGTAAATGCAGAAATAGAGGTTGAGAAATTATGGGAGAAAAAACCCAAATACAATTGTAATAGGAGCCTTAGGGTCAATCCCAAAAGATCTGGGACAACATCTAATAATAGGCGCCAATTATGACGTTGGCCTGTTGTTAGGAACTTGAGCTCACGTGGAAAACCACTAACAAGATCAGACTTTCTCAGTCCATGGTCAATTATGGGTAGTAATACCGAATAAAATAAAGTTCTTCTTGTGGCAAGGGGTTCAAAGTTTTTGAACAGGCGTAACTGATGCATAGCACGATAAAACTTTCCATGAACAGCAGTTACCTGATCATCCCAAGACATAGTATCATCGATAATTGAACCCTGATCTTTTACACTTCAGGAATAAGGAACATTATCCACATTGACAACTATCCTGTGCCTGAAGGAATAGATCTCATTCAGAGATCTACGGCTGCCAATTATTATTGACTGAGTTTTTGCGGAATTCAGCAAAATACCTCAACTGGATGCCAACTCTGATAGCAGAGCCAAATCCTCGTTGATTGTTTCCACACAACTAGAAATCTATTCCGCAGAAGTTTGCGAATAAATTTACAAATCGTCAGCAAAAAGATGGTGCTTACATCGAGTGTTAGCCATAAGAGAAGAGACATATATGGAAAACAGGAGCGATCCCAAAACACTACCCTGTGGCACTCCGACACTCGTCAGTACCCAATCTAACACTTGAAGTGAAGGTGAACGAAAGAGAATCCCTATCAAATTGATATAGCTAAATACCGTGAAACAAAATTACTGAGATTTCAGACAAACCTGTATTTTCGAGAAGTGATGTGAAGATGAGAGCAAATGATTAAAAAACCAAACGTTTGGTTGAATCATCTTACTCCAACAAGAATCACATCCCCTCACGACAACTTATCGCTAATCTCCTACAATGCTAAAGATATTGAATTAATTTTTATCCCCCTTCAGTCTCACTAATAGCTTTCAATCTATCCTGAGTCTAGTAAACGGCGTCCAGCACGTATGGAATGAAATTCCATCCAGTGCGGCATTCTTTGCCCTGTCAAAACCCACCAGCGCTATCAAAAGTGTTATAGTTGTCACAATAAAGCGGTTGTTAGTAGCATGGACTCACAGACGCAGTCCTCGTCAGTCTGCGACCGTTAAATTGGATGACTGATGTGGCCGCTATCGAGTGTCCAGACATTTTCCCAGAGATAAGGAACACAAATTGGAAATTTATTGTTTACGATACGACCTTTGGCGGTTTCCAGGATACAACGCAAGATTCATGATGTAGTGGTCACCTGTACATGGCTCTTAATTGGATACTTATGTCGTTTTGGAGATTTACTGTAGTGCTGAAACGGCGGAAGTGCTCTCAGCAGAATTTTTTTCATGATATTTTGTGTTGTGCAGATGACTGTTGCAATGGATGTTCCTGTGAATTTGGACTACAAATCCTGCTGAATTTCTATCGATGTTTTGTTGAATGTCCATAACAAATTTCAGGGACCAGCTATCGCTTTTCAAAAATCGTCGAAAATTTCGACTTTGAAGTTCAATTATTCAAAACGGAAGGGAAGAACATACAAGAAATGAGTTAAATTGGATATTCCGCAAGGTAGCATAGTTGATCCTATATTGTTCCTTGTATACATAAATTATACCTTCAAATCTGTACTTCCTTCAAAATTTGAATTGTTTTCTTGTTAATTGTGCTGATCATAAGCGATACAGTATATGCAAACTCAACATGATTATGTGAATAGATTTTTTAATGCAGTGTCAAACTGGATCAGTAATGAAGACTTAATGTTAATGGAAGTGAAGCAAACTGTTTAATGTTTCATACCAGTAACGACCATTCAGTATTTCCTAATACTGTCGAATTAAATTAATTGAGAATTACGGACAAAAAAAATTTTCAAGATTATCTTTGTAGGTTTTGGGTGAACCTGTATTTTCGTGGAGTCATATGTCATCGGTTTCGCAAAACTTTCGACGGTTGATCAACTCGTTGATTAAGCTTCGTAACCGATGGTTGGGTCGAAAATGAACTGGAATCGAGCACAGAATTAACTGTTGATTGAAAAGCAAACCCTTGATCGGGCAATCAAAGTATTGTGGAACCGGCCGCTAGAGTACCATTCACATTTCCTACTTTCTTCCTTCGATAGAAATAAACAACTTCTGGTAGAATTATCTTACTCAAACAAGAATCACATCCCCCACGACAACTTATCGCTAATCTCCTACACTAGCTAAAGGTATTAAATTCATTTTTATCCCCCTTCGGTTTCACTAATAGCTTTCAATCTATCCTGAGTCTGGTAGACGGCGTCCAGCTCGTATGGAATCAAATTCCAGTGCGGCGTCCTTTGTCCTGTCAAAACCAACCAGCGCTATCAGAAGTGTTATGGTTGTCGCAATAAAGCGGTTGTTAGCAGCAAGGACTTGCAGAGGCTGTCGACGTCAGTCTGCGACCGTTAAATTAATGACTGATGTGGCCGCTATCGAGTGTCCAGCCATTTTTCCAGAGATAAGGACCACAAATTGGAAATTTATTGTTTTTGATACGACCCTTGACAGTTTCCAGGATACAACGCAGGATTCATGACGAAGTGGTCACCTGTACGTGGCTCTTAATTGGATACTTATGTCATTTTGGAGATTTACTGTAGTGCTGAAACGACGGAAGTGCACTCAGCAGAAGTTTTTACATGATATATTGTATTGTGCAGGTGACTGTTGCTATGGATATTCCTGAGAACTTGGAACACAATTCAAGCTGAATTTCTTTCGGAACCTTGTTGTATGTATAAATATATATTAGCCGGTATAAAACGTTCTTCTACGTTGTCCAACGCCTAATCGCCATTTCTTCCTATCCCCGCAGTCTTCTTCTCCTAAGTTCCTTTCACTCATTGATTTGTGAACGGATTTTTGCCACTCTATTTTGGATCTTCCTCTTTTTCTCGATTGTGCGGGCTGCCATGATTGTACTTGTTTTGGGAGTCTTGTTTCAGGCATACGTCTTACATGTCCGTACCATATTAGCTGTTTCCCGTGTTATGTTACCTTCGATTCCCATAATATTTTTGATGTTCTCGTTTCTTATGTGGTCCTTTTTTGAAATTCATAATGATCGTCTTATCGCGTCCATTTCCCCTACCACTACCTTTTTCTTGTGTTTTTCTCTTATTCTCCATGTTTCGGCACCATACAGTAGTGTACTTTTTATCATGGTCTCATATATGTTGAATTTGGTTCTCTTTGATATTTCCTTACTCCACAATATTCCATTGAGACAGCCGATTACCTTCTTTGACTGGACGATACGTTTTTCAATTTCCTGTGCGTCAGTACCGGTTTCATCGAAGGTTATCCTTGTTGTATGTTCAGGAGGATATTTCAAAAGTCAGCTATCGTTTTTCAGAAACCGTCACAAATTTTGAATGAACTTTATTGATTGGAGGATCCTGTTGAAAAATAATTCAATTTCGAAAGTTTATCCTAAATGAAATACAACAATATCAATATCAAATGTCGCACGATATGTTCTGGGGAATAACATGCAATCGTTCTGTACAAATGTCTGTTATTTTCGAATTTTTTTTCGGAAATGTTCTCAACCGACTAGGTTGGATTCATTGATGGTGCATCCGATGTCAAATTCAATTGTGTCCAACCGACCGAGGACACGATAACTGTCGAAAAGAACAACTTAGCAATTTGAATCTTTCAGGGTAGCGCAACAAAATGCGACGATCAAATTCGTTTTTTGGTGTCGAAGTTATAGTCATTTGAATTATTCAGGTTATTTCTTCAATACCTCAGGAACAACTTAAGCGATCAAAATCAGACTTGGCTTTTTCAACTGCCGGCATTTTCTTTTTTTTTTTGAAAGAATTATTTTTCAAGAAAATGTATGCCAGATTTCAACGAAAATATGCAAATACCTTGTACCGTATATTTCGCAAGCGTTCCAACTTACGAATTGGTTCATGGAGAAAAGAGAGCTCCAGTAGTAATAAAGTAACATAACCACGAATAAGAATATATATTGACGAATCAACAAACATTCCACCTTGTTCAGAGCTGATCATCTAATCAACCAAAACATCTCCACCGAAGAAGCGGCATCCAAGGAGAATGGTTACAGCTGTTTCACAGTGTTCACTGATTGTCAGACCAACTTACCTTGGATAAACCGCAGAATAGGAATCTAGATACTCATAACCTGCCAGATGGAAAAGTGCTGTATAAATAAATACTACTACTACTACTTTCGAGTGCAGAAAAACACTTTGATCGATGTACATGAGGTTCATACTATTGTCGAATCAGATCGCTGCATCTGCGATATTGCAGTTTACAACGTCGGTCACGACTTGGAAACACTCGGTTCATGTGATTTTCCTACAAGAAGATAACGTCCAACATCTAACAAAGATAGGAATTGGTTCATGGAGAAAAAAAATCTTTTCGCTATGAACTATATACTGCAGTGTTCTATCTGACAGGTGATAAGTATCTAAATTCATATTCTGCGGTTCATCGAAAGTAAGTTGGTCTGACGTTCAGTAAACACTATGAAAGAGCTGTAACTATTCTCCTTGGATGCCGCTTCTTAGGTGTAAATTTTTTGGTGTATTGAATGATTAGCTCAGATTAAGGTGGAGTGTTCCAAATTTCCGATTTCACTTTTTAGATATATTGGAAAAAAAATATGTGAAATTTCGTGGTATTATTTTCGATGTCATTGTTATTTCCGGAGTAACTAAAAAAATTCGGATCTATTATCATGAAACTTAGTACAGTGTTGGAACAGGCTGATACACAACTGTGTACAAAATTTAACGATGAATGTGCCACTAGAACAATTTGGAAAAAACTCAAAATTTCCTCTTCGATGTGAACTTCTGATGATAGCAGCATTTGACAACTAGTTACTGGGTTTCAGCATGATTTCATCAGTATTTTTTGAGTTATTTCGTTGTTATTATTTTACTAAGGTAGAAAAAACGTAGTTTAACATTTTTTTTTTCGAATATCTTCGAGAGTAAAGAACGGATTGAAGAGAAATTTGATACAACTAATCATAAAATTCGAATCTTATCGCGTCCAGTCTCATTGGGATATTGGGAAAAGAACTCGAAATTTTTAGATACTCACCAAATTTGACCTACTTCGTTATCATTATGTCCGAGAATAAATATGGGACTGAACTGAAATTTGAAGTACTATGGTTAAATATTGACCTTAACGTATGTGCCAAATTTCATAGAAATCCAATGAATAGTCTCTGGAAAAAAAATTCTTCGACAAAAATTTGAGACACTTTCACATTTTTTTTCAATATGCTAATTATACGATCCAAATGAAACTAAGTACCATGTTGCGCGTCAGTATTCCGCAATCCATTACCAAGTTCCAATCCGATCACATTAGTAGCGCCTGAATTATAGAGGAAATAACCTCAAAAATTCAAAAGAGTGTAACTCGGAAACCATTCGGTCGATTTCACTCATCAACAGATTCTGATACGAAACCTATCCAGAAAAAATCGAGTCGCTTCCTCTTTTCGATCTCAAATGATCGTAGCAACAGCAGGCCGGACAGAATAGATTTTGTCGTCCAATTATTCATCAGCGAGTGCGACCTAGTCGTTTATTATCGAATATTACATGTTCCTAAACGTGAACTGAGCAAATCTTGCCTACGCTGAAACGACAGTCTATTCCTAGAGTCTTGCTCAGGACGGTATAGCCGGTTGTTGCAAAATGGCGAATACGTTATAGTTATTTTAACAATATATTTTCAACAATACAGAGATAATTGAAACGACGAATTAATAGTTAATCCCTAAACCTGTCATATCTACCCAACGGAACAACGTTCGCAAATCCAGAACAGAATGAAATTTATACACCAAAACCCAGTAAAATTCAAAAAACTGATTAATCCATATAAATCAACTATTCAGCCGGAAACGACAATACAATAAACAGTCGAAATTTATGTCCTTCCCTGTCGCTTGGAATCGACCCCGCGCTGTATGAATTTGAGCGGTTTATATCCCATTTGCACTTTTCCAAAATGCCGTGGACGCGCTCCAAATCAGATCGGTTCATTTGGGATGAAACATTTTCATCGAGAACAAAGGCGGACAGCCTCTGCCGCGATTACGTGAAATATGTAATGGGCATTCTATGCTAAGCCAGTCAGATTTAACGATTTTAACTGAACGTCCTCTGCACCGACTATTTTAATCCTCTTCTATGCGGGGATGCTGTGAATATTATCCACACTGGACCTGCTAGATATATATCTAGTTGTTAGATAGCACTACATGTGACAATACTGAACTGAGTTTATGTGAATTTCCGATGTTTGCCGAGTCCCCAAGGTACTGAAATTATGAGCAGGAATTTGAATTGAGCTAACATTAACCCAAGAACGAATACTTGCAGATAAATTAACAAATACTCCACTCTGATCTGAGTTAATTATTCAATCAACCAAAGCCACAACAACGATGAAGAATCTAGAACCATTCCGGAAATCAAGAAAGTGAGGCGTTCTGATGATCGGTAAAATTATAAAATTTTATTCACACGAATACCATCCCACAGGTATTAAGTATCTGAAATTCTTTCGACATTCCACGCGGTGAGTCGTTTTGATAATCGGTGAACCGTGAAACTGCAGAAAACCAATTCTTTGGACAATGCTTTTTCGATGTAGAAGGCTTTGGCTGATTGGATGATAAGCTTAGATCAAGGTGGAATATTTTCTAATTCGAACATTGCCTTTAGTTATTTGAATTGTCTGTCTGTTCAGGTTCATGAATGTCGCCAACTACACCAGCAAATGGAGTGTATGTACAGCGTGGACCAGACTAAAACATTGGTATATTGATGGTCCAAATAGTCAGAGACTGATGTTGATGTCTATTATTGATGAAAAAAATCGGCGAAAATCACATATACATATAAGTATTCTGAAATGATTCAGGGTTCTCATGATGACTCAAGATGAAGTTTATCTTGATTCTTAATGCTGAATTCCTACAGTTTTATGAATCGGGGCGTCTATAACCAGAAAACCATTTGTATTACGATGAAATTGAGCTGTAGAAAAACACTTCATAGTTAACGAAAAAACAGAAATAGAATAATTTTTTTTGGAAATTTCAACAGCCTGTATCTCTTTACATGGGCACAATCCAGAAAAATGGTAACCGAAAAAAGTGTTTTATTTAATAAGAGGAATCTATGGTTAAAATTATTGTACAACTTAAAGACTCACCCTGTATATCGATAACTTCCATCATTCAGGTTCAATTCGAAGAAAATTGCCCAATTGTCAAAAATTTTACCCGCTTGTTATGCATAGCTGGAGCCATTTAGTTCGGCCTAAGTATTTGTAATTTAAGAGTACTGAGCCAAAAATGGTCAAGAGAAGGTCAATTCTGTCCGTCCGGTCGTCGTATGTTATCTAACATTTCTGTTTGGACCTAAACATTTCATGGTTAGCTTAATCACTGTACAAAACCTGACCAACAGTTATACCCATTTTGAATTTCGAGAGGATTTCCAAAAATAAAACGAAAAGTTCTGATACGATCCGATGCAAATTTGGCAGTGGGTAGGAGGATCCCGATAGGCAAATTTCTGTAAATTTCTTGAGAATCGTATTTTCAGAGGAATGAGATATGATTTCGAGAATTTTGAACTTTGGTATTAAAAAACCTAGAAAATCACTGCTGCCTTCACGGCAGTGCTTTTTTATAAAGTACTGGATTTCCATTTGATCTAATCTGTATTTTTGAAAATATTGAGAATTCGACCTTCGTAATTAAGCCCCAAACCTTCTCTACAAACTACGAAGGTCGAATATGAATGGGTAAAATCCACCTAATGATTCCGCAGATTCAAAATTTTATTTTCCCAATATTTCCAAAGATCGAATTGAAATCCAGTACGATCTCAACGAAATTTCGCTCAAAGTTGCGCGTCATTATGCTCCAACTAACTATCAAGTTTCAATCCAATCGCTCTAGAAGTTCCTGAAATATGGGGGAAACAACCTCAACATTTCAAATGGCTATAACTCCGAAACCATTTGGCCGATTTGGCCCATTAACGAACTCAACTGCGGCATTCCGATGCGCGAACTACGATACAAGTTTCAAATAGCTAGCTTGTTCCGTTCTATAGTTATCGTGTCCAAGGCTGGCCAAGCGAGAGGCCGAACAGTATAGATTTTGACACCGGATTAGTCATCAGTGTGTCCAACTTAGTCGTTTGAGACCATTTTTGGCTCAACATTCGAAGATTACGGACATTTGGACAAAACGATAGTACGCTGTTCCCCTAGAACATGCGCGCAACAAATAGGCTCGAAAATTCAAGATACATTAAAAAAATAATGCGCCGAATGGACGGAACTTTTTGTTGTATTTTATCCATTCCTGAAGACAAACTTCAATTGTCTGAAGATGAACGACAGTTCGAAACTAGTCACAAAAATGTAAACCTCACATATTGTTGAACATCTTATAATGGACGCGCGTGAAAACACCGATGGATTCCCAGCGATGGCTCCGCCGATGGGCGACGTATGGCAACATTGCGTTCTAGCTCCGCGAGGCGTTAGCAGTGGCTAGGGACGTTCCGTAACGAATCTGTACTCTTCGAACGACTACATTTACGCAGGCAATTTAAGGTAGAATCTATCGTTTTATGATTCCATATAGGGTGGGACATGGCTAATAAAGGTTTGATAATTACTGAATATGAATTATTCTTGATTACAGTTCAATATTTTCGTTTGGAAGTGGTAAAAATATATCTGAAATACGTTTTCTGACTGATAGCCCTGATCGAGATCTGATACTTATGCTTTGTTATCATCCTCTTCATCATTTTTGACATACCAAACTGATTGTACGTCGTTCCGAGAGCGATGGCGGCGGACTTGATATCGAAGAAAATGGGAAAAATTCAAATACACGTGAAATACTTTCTGGGTGTTGGCCCAGGTGAACACCTGATTCTTATGCTTTGTTATCATTCAGTTTATCATTTCCGATACTCGAAACTGATTGTACGTCGTTCTTAGAGCGAGGGCGGCGGAATACATATTGATGAGAGTGGAAAAAATTCAAATACACGTGAAATACTTTCTGGGTGTTGGCCCGGGTGGCCACCCGATATTTTTGCTTTGTTATCATTCACTTTATCATTTTCGATACACGAAACTGATTGTACGTTGTTCCGAGAGCGAGGGCGGCGGACTACATATTGATGAGACTGGAAAAAATTCAAATACACGTGAAATACTTTCTGGGTGTTGGCCCAGGTTGGCATATGATATTTATGATTTGTTTTCATTCACTTTGTCATTTCCGATACACGAAACTGATTGTACGTTGTTCTGAGAGCGAGGGCGGCGGTCTACATATTGATGAGAGTCGAAAAAATTCGAATACACGTGAAATACTTTCTGGATGTTGGCCCGGGTGGCCACCCGATAATTATGCTTTGTTATCATTCACTTTATCATTTCCGATACACGAAACTGATTGTACGTCGTTCTGAGAGCGAGGGCGGCGGACAATATATTGATGAGAGTGGAAAAAATTCAAATACATGTGAAATACTTTCTGGGTGTTGGCCCAGGTCGGCATATGATATTTATGTTTTGGTATCATTCACTTTATCATTTCCGATACACGATACCGATTGTACGTCGTTCTGAGAGCGAGGGCGGCGGACAACATATTGATGAGGGTGAAAAAAAACAAATTCATGTGAAATACTTTCTGGGTGTTGGCCCAGGTCGGCATATGATATTTATGCTTTGTTATCATTCACTTTATCATTTCCGATACACGAAACTGATTGTACGTTGTTCCGAGAGCGAGGGCGGCGGACTACATATTGATGAGTGGAAAAAATTCAAATACACGTGAAGTACTTTCTGGTTGTTGGCCCAGGTGGCCAACCGATATTTATGCTTTGTTATCATTCACTTTATTATTTCCGATACACGAAACTGATTGTACGTTGTTCCGAGAGCGAGGGCGGCGGACTACATATTGATGAGTGAAAAAAATTCAAATACACGCGAAATACTTCCTGGTTGTTGGCCCGGGTGGCCACCCGATATTTATGCTTTGTTATCATTCATTTCATCATTTCCGATACACGAAACTGATTGTACGTCGTTCTGAGAGCGAGGGTGGCGGACTACATATTGATGAGAGTGGAAAAATTCAAATACACGTGAAATACTTTCTGGGTGTTGGCCCAGGTTGGCATATGATATTTATGCTTTGCTATCATTCACTTTATCATTTCCGATACACGAAACTGATTGTACATCGTTCTGAGAGCGAGGGCGGCGGACAACATATGGATGAGTGGGAAAAATTCAAATACGCGAGAAATACGTTCTTGGTGTTGGCCCAGGTGGACACCTGATTCTTAGGCTTTGTTATCATTCACTTTATCATTTCCGATACACGAAACTGATTGTACGTCGTTCTGAGAGCGAGGGCGGCGGACAACATATTGATGAGAGTGGAAAAAATTAAAATTCATGTGAAATACTTTCTGGGTGTTGGCCCAGGTCGGCATATGATATTTATGCTTCGTTATCATTCATTTCATCATTTCCGATACACGAAACTGATTGTACGTCGTTCTGACAGCGAGGGCGGCGGACTTCATATTGATGAGGGTGGAAAAAATTCATATACACGTGAAATACTTTCTGGGTGTTGGCCCAGGTTGGCATATGATATTTATGCTTTGCTATCATTCACTTTATCATTTCCGATACACGAAACTGATTGTACGTCGTTCTGAGAGCGAGGGCGGCGGACAACATATGGATGAGTGGGAAAAATTCAAATACGCGAGAAATACGTTCTTGGTGTTGGCCCAGGTGGACACCCAAATCTTAGGCTTTGTTATCATTCACTTTATCATTTCCGATACACGAAACTGATTGTACGTCGTTCTGAGAGCGAGGGCGGCGGACAACATATTGATGAGAGTGGAAAAAATTCAAATTCATGTGAAATACTTTCTGGGTGTTGGCCCAGGTCGGCATATGATATTTATGCTTTGTTATCATTCATTTCATCATTTCCGATACACGAAACTGATTGCACGTCGTTCTGAGAGCGAGGGCGGCGGACAACATATTGATGAGAGTGAAAAAAATTCAAATTCATGTGAAATACTTTCTGGGTGTTGGCCCAGGTCGGCATATGATATTTATGCTTTGTTATCATTCACTTTATCATTTCCGATACACGAAACTGATTGTACGTTGTTCCGAGAGCAAGGGCGGCGGACTACATATTGATGAGTGGAAAAAATTCAAATACACGTGAAGTACTTTCTGGTTGTTGGCCCAGGTGGCCACCCGATATTTATGCTTTGTTATCATTCACTTTATTATTTCCGATAAACGAAACTGATTGTACGTTGTTCCGAGAGCGAGGGCGGCGGACTACATATTGATGAGTGGAAAAAATTCAAACACACGCGAAATACTTTCTGGTTGTTGGCCCGGGTGGCCACCCGATATTTATGCTTTGTTATCATTCACTTTATCATTTCCGATACACGAAACTGATTGTACGTTGTTCTGAGAGCGAGGGCGGCGGACAACATATTGATGAGAGTGAAAAAATTCAAATACATGTGAAATACTTTCTGGGTGTTGGCCCAGGTCGGCATATGATATTTATGCTTTGTTATCATTCACTTTATCATTTCCGATACACGAAACCGATTGTACGTCGTTCTGAGAGCGAGGGCGGCGGACAACATATTGATGATAGTGGAAAAAATTCAAATTCATGTGGAATACTTTCTGGGTAGAATAAATATCATATGCCAACCTGGGCCAACACCCAGAAAGTATTTCACATGTATTTGGATTTTTTCCACTCTCATCAATATATTGTCCGCCGCCCTCGCTCTCAGAACGACGTACAATCAGTTTCGTGTATCGGAAATGATAAAGTGAATGATAACAAAGCAAAAATATTGGGTGGCCACCCGGGCCAACACCCAGAAAGTATTTCTCGTGTATTCGAATTTTTTCCATTCTCATCAATATGTTGTCCGCCGCCCTCGCTCTCAGAACGACGTACAATCAGTTTCGTGTATCGGAAATGATAAAGTGAATGATAGCAAAGCATAAATATCACATGCCAACCTGGGCCAACTCCCAGAAAGTATTTCACGTGTATTTGAATTTTTTCCACTCTCATCAATATGTAGTCCGCCGCCCTCGCTCTCAGAACGACGTACAATCAGTTTCGTGTATCGGAAATGATGAAATGAATGATAACAAAGCATAAATATCATATGTCGACCTGGGCCAACACCCAGAAAGTATTTCACATGAATTTGAATTTTTTCCACTCTCATCAATATGTTGTCCGCCGCCCTCGCTCTCAGAACGACGTACAATCAGTTTCGTGTATCGGAAAAGATAAAGTGAATGATAGCAAAGCATAAATATCATATGCCAACCTGGGCCAACACCCAGAAAGTATTTCACGTGTATTTGAATTTTTTCCACTCTAATCAATATGAAGTCCGCCGCCCTCGCTCTCAGAACGACGTACAATCGGTTTCATGTATCGGAAATGATAAAGTGAATGATGGCAAAGCATAAATATCATATGCCAACCTGGGCCAACACCCAGAAAGTATTTCACGTGTATTTGAATTTTTTCCACTCTCATCAATATGTAGTCCGCCGCCCTCGCTCTCAGAACGACGTACAATCAGTTTCGTGTATCGGAAATGATGAAATGAATGATAACAAAGCATAAATATCATATGCCGACCTGGGCCAACACCCAGAAAGTATTTCACATGAATTTGAATTTTTTCCACTCTCATCAATATGTTGTCCGCCGCCCTCGCTCTCAGAACGACGTACAATCAGTTTCGTGTATCGGAAATGATAAAGTGAATGATAACAAAGCCTAAGAATCAGGTGTCCACCTGGGCCAACACCAAGAACGTATTTCACATGTATTTGAATTTTTTCCACTCTCATCAATATATTGTCCGCCGCCCTCGCTCTCAGAACGACGTACAATCAGTTTCGTGTATCGGAAATGATAAAGTGAATGATAACAAACCATAAATATCACATGCCAACCTGGGCCAACTCCCAGAAAGTATTTCACGTGTATTTGAATTTTTTCCACTCTCATCAATATGTAGTCCGCCGCCCTCGCTCTCAGAACGACGTACAATCAGTTTCGTGTATCGGAAATGATGAAATGAATGATAACAAAGCATAAATATCATATGTCGACCTGGGCCAACACCCAGAAAGTATTTCACATGAATTTGAATTTTTTCCACTCTCATCAATATGTTGTCCGCCGCCCTCGCTCTCAGAACGACGTACAATCAGTTTCGTGTATCGGAAATGATAAAGTGAATGATAACAAAGCATAAATATCATATGCCGACCTGGGCCAACACCCAGAAAGTATTTCACATGAATTTGTTTTTTTTTCACTCTCATCAATATGTTGACCGCCGCCCTCGCTCTCAGAACGACGTACAATCGGTTTCATGTATCGGAAATGATAAAGTGAATGATGGCAAAGCATAAATATCATATGCCAACCTGGGCCAACACCCAGAAAGTATTTCACGTGTATTTGAATTTTTTCCACTCTCATCAATATGTAGTCCGCCGCCCTCGCTCTCAGAACGACGTACAATCAGTTTCGTGTATCGGAAATGATGAAATGAATGATAACAAAGCATAAATATCATATGCCGACCTGGGCCAACACCCAGAAAGTATTTCACATGAATTTGAATTTTTTCCACTCTCATCAATATGTTGTCCGCCGCCCTCGCTCTCAGAACGACGTACAATCAGTTTCGTGTATCGGAAATGATAAAGTGAATGATAACAAAGCCTAAGAATCAGGTGTCCACCTGGGCCAACACCAAGAACGTATTTCACATGTATTTGAATTTTTTCCACTCTCATCAATATATTGTCCGCCGCCCTCGCTCTCAGAACGACGTACAATCAGTTTCGTGTATCGGAAATGATAAAGTGAATGATAACAAACCATAAATATCATATGCCGACCTGGGCCAACACCCAGAAACGTATTTCACAAGAATTTGTTTTTTTTTCACTCTCATCAATATGTTGACCGCCGCCCTCGCTCTCAGAACGACGTACAATCGGTTTCATGTATCGGAAATGATAAAGTGAATGATAGCAAAGCATAAATATCATATGCCAACCTGGGCCAACACCCAGAAAGTATTTCACGTGTATTTGAATTTTTTCAACTCTCATCAATATGTAGTCCGCCGCCCTCGCTCTCAGAACGACGTACAATCAGTTTCGTGTATCGGAAATGATGAAATGAATGATAACAAAGCATAAATATCATATGCCGACCTGGGCCAACACCCAGAAAGTATTTCACATGAATTTGAATTTTTCCCACTCATCCATATGTTGTCCGCCGCCCTCGCTCTCAGAACGACGTACAATCAGTTTCGTGTATCGAAAATGATAAAGTGAATGATAGCAAAGCATAAATATCATACTCCAACCTGGGCCAACACCCAGAAAGTATTTCACGTGTATTTGAATTTTTTCCACTCTCATCAATATATTGTCCGCCGCCCTCGCGCTCAGAACGACGTACAATCAGTTTCGTGTATCGGAAATGATAAAGTGAATGATAGCAAAGCCTAAGAATCAGGTGTCCACCTGGGCCAACACCAAGAACGTATTTCTCGCGTATTTGAATTTTTCCCACTCATCCATATGTTGTCCGCCGCCCTCGCTCTCAGAACGACGTACAATCAGTTTCGTGTATCAGAAATGATAAAGTGAATGATAACAAAGCATAAATATCATATGCGGACCTGGGCCAACACCCAGAAAGTATTTCACATGAATTTGAATTTTTTCCACTCTCATCAATATGTTGTCCGCCGCCCTCGCTCTCAGAACGACATACAATCAGTTTCGTGTATCGGAAATAATAAAGTGAATGATAACAAAGCATAAATATCGGGTGGCCACCTGGGCCAACAACCAGAAAGTATTTCACGTGTATTTGAATTTTTTCCACTCATCAATATGTAGTCCGCCGCCCTCGCTCTCGGAACAACGTACAATCAGTTTCGTGTATCGGAAATGATAAAGTGAATGATAACAAAGCATAAATATCATATGCCGACCTGGGCCAACACCCAGAAAGTATTTCACATGAATTTGAATTTTTTCCACTCTCATCAATATGTCGTCCGCCGCCCTCGCTCTCAGAACGACGTACAATCGGTTTCGTGTATCGGAAATGATAAAGTGAATGATAACAAAGCATAAATATCATATGCCGACCTGGGCCAACACCCAGAAAGTATATCACATGTATTTGAATTTTTTCCACTCTCATCAATATATTGTCCGCCGCCCTCGCTCTCAGAACGACGTACAATCAGTTTCGTGTATCGGAAATGATAAAGTGAATGATAACAAAGCCTAAGAATCAGGTGTCCACCTGGGCCAACACCAAGAACGTATTTCTCGCGTATTTGAATTTTTCCCACTCATCCATATGTTGTCCGCCGCCCTCGCTCTCAGAACGACGTACAATCAGTTTCGTGTATCGGAAATGATAAAGTGAATGATAACAAAGCATAAATATCATATGCCGACCTGGGCCAACACCCAGAAAGTATTTCACATGAATTTGAATTTTTTCCACTCTCATCAATATGTTGTCCGCCGCCCTCGCTCTCAGAACGACATACAATCAGTTTCGTGTATCGGAAATGATAAAGTGAATGATAACAAAGCCTAAGAATCAGGTGTCCACCTGGGCTAACACCAAGAACGTATTTCTCGCGTATTTGAATTTTTCCCACTCATCCATATGTTGTCCGCCGCCCTCGCTCTCAGAACGACGTACAATCAGTTTCGTGTATCGAAAATGATAAAGTGAATGATAGCAAAACATAAATATCATATGCCAACCTGGGCCAACACCCAGAAAGTATTTCACGTGTATTTGAATTTTTTCCACTCTCATCAATATGTAGTCCGCCGCCCTCGCTCTCAGAACGACGTACAATCAGTTTCGTGTATCGGAAATGATGAAATGAATGATAACAAAGCATAAATATCGGGTGGCCACCCGGGCCAACAACCAGAAAGTATTTCACGTGTATTTGAATTTTTTCCACTCATCAATATGTAGTCCGCCGCCCTCGCTCTCAGAACGACGTACAATCAGTTTCGTGTATCGAAAATGATAAAGTGAATGATAACAAAGCATAAGAATCAGGTGTCCACCTGGGCCAACACCCAGAAAGTATTTCACGTGTATTTGAATTTTTCCCATTTTCTTCAATATCAAGTCCGCCGCCATCGCTCTCGGAACGACGTACAGTCAGTTTGGTATGTCAAAAATGATGAAGAGGATGATAACAAAGCATAAATGTCAGATTTCGATCAGGGCTATCAGTCAGAAAACGTATTTCAGATATATTTTTACCACTTCCAAACGAAAATATTGAACTGTAATCAAGAATAATCAATATTCAGTAATTGTCAAACCTTTATTAGCCATGTCCCACCCTATATGGAATCATAAAACGATAGATATTGCATTCTTCCTTAAATTACCTGCGTATATGTAGTCGCTCAAAGAGTACAGATCCGTTACGGAACGTCCCTAGCCACTGCTAACGCCTCGCGGAGCTAGAACGCAATGTTGCCATACGTCGCCCGTCGGCGGAGCCATCGCTGGGAATCCATCGGTGTTTTCACGCGCGTTTATAATGGGGGTTTTTCCTTCAAACGAAAATGCAGTAATTTTCAAGAAAAACCTTTAGAACATCACATTTCAAACATATAATTTCAATATTTCATTTTTAAAAAAATGTTTGATCACCTAAAACTGAAAAATAAAAATTTGGAGTTGCATTTAGAGGGATTTGTTTTGAGTGCACGATATGGAGTAGAAGACAGCGACCAACATACTGTCATATTTCTGACGAATCGCAAACGGAAATTGTTTAGTTATATTGACAAACAACACGTGTGTACCATAGAATAGGAATAAATATTTCATTATTCTATAGCAGAAAAAGCTATTCTACTAAAAACCATTATCACTTCGTGCATGCCTGGCAAATCCCAAACCCCAATTTTGAAATCTGATTTTGAATACTTTCTGAAGGTGGTTTGGGAAAATGATGAATCAAATCCATAATAATTATGTTCAAATTTGCATTTGCAGTTATAACCCAAATTCAGGAAAAAACCTCCCATTGTTTGTAGTAAAACATAGTAATGACAATTATTCCTGTCAAAAACTATCTCGGGATTCAACAATTGCGGAATTCAACCACGGTATTCCCATCAGTCGAGTGTAATCGTTTGGGACCAATTTCGGCAATTAATTCGAAAAATACAAACATATAATTCGCTAAACTCTGCGACACGACAACGCAACAAATGTCCCCACAATTTTTTCATATTCCCCTATACGTTACGTTTCTGTTACGACCCTACATCTCTCTACGTGACCTCACATTTATATTTTGACGAAAGCGTGCACGGCGGGTCGTAGTAAACGCTTTATTTATGTGACGTACGCCACTGAATTTAATTAACTGAGGTTCATGACGCCGTGGAGCATCCAGCGTAATTCTGCGCCGTGATGCCGCAGAATGAACGATGTGGAAACGGCGTACGTGAATATCCCCGGGTAATTCTCCGTGTGATTTTGTTGATGTAACGCCCGGACGTTTATTTCTGTCACCTGGGGCCAAGAACTTGCTCTACACCTTATATTTTACCCTTTACGAGGACACCTTCGCAAGGGAGAACGTTTTGACACGTGCTTGGGGCCGTGCAATTGACCCAAATGAGTACGTCCAAGTTGGATCGCCCGAAGCAAAGGGGGAAGAACAAGAACTAATGATGGAGGTGTCAGATGAAGAAAAAATTCAGAAAAGCCCCGACGTGAAGTTATGAGCTTTTGCGAGCTTATTGAACCGCCCACTAACGCCATGAATGTGTCAACTGTCTGAAATATTTTTTGAAGAAGTAGCATCTTCATCGCAGAACGGTTAGTATTTCAATCTTCCAACGATTATCCTAAAAATTCGTATAAACTATGGGTCGATCATAAACAACTGGCTGAAAAGTTCGATCAGATCAGTATAAGACAGGGGGGTTCCGCAAGGCTCTGTGTTGGGTCCGCTTCTCTTCCTGCTATTCATAAATGACTTGCCTATCCACTTGGCTTGTCTTCTCTTAATATTGTTTGCTGATGACACATCAGTAGTTGTTACAGCGCAGAGGCGGGGGGAGCTCCAGCAGGCTTGTGAAAGCTTAATGGCAGAGTTTTTGAAGTGGTGTCGTTCGAACAACTTGATGGTCAATATCGAAAAAACGGTCTGTCTCTATTTCGGCCGGAATAAGCAAGATAGAGATCCCCTAAATTTAAGCTTTATGGATAAAATAATAACTTCAGCTACTACCACGAAATTTCTAGGAATCCATATTGACAAAAATCTAAGCTGGTTATCCCATATCGATATTTTATGCAAGAAAATTAACAGTGCATTCTTTGCAATAAATAGGCTCAAAGGCTCTTTGCCTCGTACCTCTCTCGTGGACATATATTATGGTCTTGTTTACTGTTACTGTTTCAAGAGCGTTCGTTGCACAGAAAAGAATTATTAGATTGATTATCAATTTGAAACCTGGTTCACCATGTAAACCAATATTTGTTTCTTATAAACCATTGCCGTTGCCTAGTCTGTATATTTTGAAATGTCTTGTGTATGCTAAAGAGAATGTGAATAGGTGGAAATCACTTTCGAGTAATCATGAATATGAAACCAGAAATTCGCAAACTCTTCTTATACCCAAACACAGAACACAAAAATTTGAATGTCCTCCTCTTTATCAGAGTATTAAATTATTCAACCATTTACCATCCTCAGTAAAGTCTCTGAGTATACATAAGTCCAAAGGGGAAATCAAGATGATGCTTTTATCGAAGTGTTTTTATTCGGTAGGGTAATATTCATCTGATTTATTATATACCTAGAATTATCCTTACTTTGTATACTTTTCATCTTGACTTGTCCTATACACTTTGTAGTGTCTGAAAGGATTAATAAAGTATTATTATTATTATTATATCTCGGTAATCCATTAGGTGGATTTTACTATTACAAACTTCCGAGACGCATTAAGATCTCAAATCAATCTCAAAAGTCTTCAGCTGGTTTCATTCCGAAATTGTTGTGTTCAGATTCCATCGAACGAATTGTTTATCAGTGATTTTATCATAACCAATAGGACGATTACCCTCTCCAAGTATCGGGACTTCACCGTAGCGCATGAGCAGGTTAATCGGAATCGACCAACTTAATAACAGTGTTTCGAATTTCAGCTTGATCGGATTTTCGTCTTGAGAGATATTGAAGTGAATAATTAACATTTTTTCAACTCGATTAGATATTCATTTTATTTAATGAAACATATTCAGCAAAAAGTTATTTTCTTTCATTTCGCGCTTGTTCAAGGGAACAAAAGAGTAATAATTTTGACCAGTGTCTGTGATTTTCAAGTTTGTGAGCCGAACATGGTCTTTATGGATTAAAGAACCTAGAAAAGCACTGACGTGAGGTCAGGAGCTTTTACGCGCTGGTTCGGTTGCCAATCATCTATACAAGTATTCTCCCCTGTCAAACGCAGATTTTTTCATATGGTCCTCACGAAATTCTGCATGAACCTCAAGCTATAATTTCTGATCAAATACTAGATTGCAATGCGATCCAGAATTTTGAATGGGTATAACTATCTGAAGCATAATTGGCGAATTCAACCAATTTGAGCATTCGACCTTCTTAATTAAACTGAAAACCTACTCTACAAATATATTCCTTATGTCGATTCTTCCTGAAGTTGATGTGTTTACGGTCGGCCTAACCAGTGATAGTGAACAAAATAACTTCTGCAAGAATCTACTCAGTAGCTTGATAATTGTTCACTAGGTTTTGAGTTTAATTACGAATGCCCAATTTGCGAATAAGTGAAAACTATCGAATGATTCCAGATATACACTTTCAAAATTTCTCGATATTTCCAAGAACATAGATCGAATCGCCCTTCAATGAAAAATACCACCTTGAAAATTCTGCCAAATAGAGTCTACAGATGAATGAGCAAAAAAACAGTCCTCCTGCATTTTGTTAAATGGAGAGTGTTATTTTGCTCATTGTTTTATAGACCCTATTTGGCTAAAACTTCAAGGTAGCATTTTTCATTGAAGGGCGATTCGATCTATGTTTTAGGAAATATGGGGAAACTGAAATTTTGAAAGGGTATATCTGCGAAATCATTCGATAATTTCTACTAATTTTCCAATTTTTCTTACTCTACAATTATCAAGGTACTGAGTAGATTCTTCCGGGAGTTATTTTGTTCACTATCAGTGGTTAGGCCGACCGTAAACACATTAACTTCAGGAAGAATCAACATAGGAAATATATTTGTAGAGTGGGTTTTAGTTTAATTAACAAGGTCGTATGCTTGAAAGGGTTGAATTCGCCAATTATTCTTTAGATAGTTATACCCATTCAAAATTTTGGATCGAATTGCAATCTAGTACTAGATCCAAAATTTGCTCCTCACACAATATTCCGATATACTGAAATAACATCGTTCCAAATCGCGAATATTCAACGGAGGAAAAATCATGAAATCCTTATTTACACACAGTCGCATTTGAATTTCAGATAATCAATCAGGCCTGCTCATACAAAACCCAAATCACCCAAAAACCCGCGCCCAGTGATTAATGTTTTCGCATACGTATTCATAAATCCCACTTTTTTGTTCGAAAACCGCGATTTGCCCTTTCGAATTCACACAAAGTGGTCGCTATACACATTATGACTAACAGGAAATTACAGTGGTTAGCCCTCACCTACGCATATTTAACCAAATGAATCGAACTCCAGAATGGGGGGAATGTATGAATATTGCAAAAACTGAGGGCTTGTTTGAGGATAAAAGGGGATTATCCCGGTCCTAACACTATCAATTATTCCATGGGAATCCTGTTTAATCCCTAATCTCAAAGGAATAATACCTAGATTCGCATAAAATGTTGAATATTCCGGACCCTTACATAGTGTTCGGTTAATGGAGCTGGATTTATCTTTGTGTATTTTATTATTCACTAGCCCGTTGTGACGTTAGAATTCACAGCTGTGTTGAAATGGACAGCCAAGACTTCTCAAAGAAATCAATAGGGATCAATTTCACGCGCTTGTTCTATGAAAAAGCATCATAAAATCTGTGATTCTCGAATTTCAAACCGAAAAAGGCCGTGAAAAAATAGGACTTGGTGATGAAGAATTCGTGGTCGGATTGTTATTATGGAGAGCTAAAGCTCTTACACAGAAAATTCATTTTTATAACTACGCGCAACTTTTTGCAAAATTTTGAGATCGTACTGTCGGTATATTTAAAAAAAACTATTCAAAATTTTTAAGAAGAAATTTTTCAGGAAACTATCCATAATATTTACAGAAGATATTGCTCCGTCCTTGAACTTTATATTTCACAGCAACGGTCCAAATCTCAATTTTGTACAATTATAATTTTATGAGAAATTGGAAAAGTATATGAACGATTTCGAGGTTTTTTTTCGCTATCATTGTTTATTCCGGAATTACTCGAAAAATACTAGTTCAATCATGATGAAACTGATGAAGAACTTCGTGCGAAATTTCGTGATGAACTTGTAGTTAGAACAATTTGATGAAAAATTGAAATTTCTCTTCAAATATTGAATATTCGGCGATATTTCGATCATATTATTTTCACGAAATATTGATAGAAACTCAAGTTGTCATTTTTTGATCAAGACTTGAATTTCAATTCGATCAAATCTGTATATAAGCAAACTGAAATTCTGAATGGATATATCAGCAGAACTTTTTTACATAATATATCGACTATCTTAGTTGTTTCTTTCGAAAGTTATTGTGTTTACGATCGTATTAACAGCTGTGAGGATAACCGTTTCTAGTTCAAAAATGAAGATATATGATGACATTGTGCGAATTCTGTGATGATCGTGCATTAAAACAATATTCTGTTTTCTGCTATCTTCTGATGATATTATCCCCACGAAAATTCTATATGAACCTTCAAGCTATCATTAATATGTTGTTTCTGAGTAGTTCCTTTCGGACATTATTGTGTTTACGTCCGGCAGTGGGGACGACCCCGAGTACGACCGTAAACACGATAAATTCTGGAAGAAGTGCCCTGAAAAGTCGATATTTGTAAAGTAGGTTTGGGTTCAATTACGTAGGTCGAATTCGTTAATGGGTAAAATCCGCCCAATCATTCCGTAGATTTGCCCATAGAAAAGTTTATGTTCCTAATATTTCAAAAAATACAGACACGATTGAATTGAAATCCAGTAGTTCATTGAAAAACGACAGTTTGAAGGTTCATGCGGAATTTCGTGAGGACAATATTATAAGAAGATCTCAAAACGTTTTCACCTAGAAGTAAAGGTGCCTTTGACGAGTTCAATACGTGAAGAGGCGACCGCTCTAGAATCGAATCTGAACATGCTCGCTAAAGCAGTCGACTTCACGTAAGTGACTTTCTAGAATGTTTTAAATAATATTCGATTGTGAGCCTAGTACTGTTCAGAAATCTCAGAATGAAAATGAGTTCTTCTCAGTTCAGTCGGATCCTGGCAGGTAAAGGTGCAAAAAGGCGGAGGCACTAGCACTAAAAATCACCCAGAAATAAGTACTTTCAAGGAGCTGCGAGAACGCAGTTTCAGTCTGAAAATTCTGAACAGAACTAGGTCCGTTAATAGGCTGAAAAGCGTAATATTCCAACGGTTCTCATTTTTTTGGAGAATGTTCGAATTAGAATCAGTAAGCAATCGACCCCGACACCTGCACCATTTTGCGATACGGCAATTCGCACTGATACCAATGTATTTCACATCACCGGCTTAATCGATCTATCCGAAGTAGCAAATCTCACAGAATCAATCATTGATGGCCTTTCCTAGCCAATACAAATGCAAAATTCCAAATAAATCACGCCGATACATAGAAACATCCACAAACAGTTGAAGCGTGTGAAAAAATTTCTATCTACAACTATTAAAGCAGCCATTCCCTCATTTCCAATGAAACTCTATGCACAAAAGATCCTTCTTTTACTCTCACGATATTCAATCTTCTCGCAGTCCAAAATAAAACTAAACTGCATTTCCATTACAATTTCCTTTGAAAGAAGTATCGTTCGTCGGTGAATTTTTAACAGGATTCGACCGCAGACCTCTCGAGAGATCGATAGAGAGCAGCAGCATCGTCTCCTGTGCCTGAAAGGCGATAAAAGAGAAGATCTTTAGACGGATTTATCGTCAAGGTGCACTTGATTCTATGTCGTTCGGTTGGAAACACGGTTGTATTCAGTGAGCTATCGCATTAAGGTCTATGAGGATGAAATTCAAGTTTTATTGTGGGGGAAATAGCATGAATTCAGCAAGATCAGTGTGAAGATTGATTTCAGGAACGTTTGAGTTATTAGGATGTTGTATTCTCGTGTGGAGATTCAGATTTTCATGTGATAGAAGAGTACTTTTTGCTCGATAGAAGGAGAACCTTGAGAAATGGAAACATAAGAAAATATAGAACAAAAATGATACTAGACAGACAGACATAACAAGCCAGTAGATATAATTTTTATTCTTGTCATCCAAGACCTTATAAGTTCGAGGATGATAAAGTATATCGTAAGATATCAATTTGTGAGAGATTACTTAATTGTATTACAAAAAAACCTAGAAAAGCACTGACAAGAAGTCAGCAGCTTTAGCGCGCATCTTCAAAGGATATGCCAAAAGTCAACATGCTCGCAATGGCTGCTGACTTCACGTCAGTGCTTTTCTAGGTCTTTTTGCGCGCATGTTCTAGGGGAACAGCGTGCTATCGTTTTGTCCAAATGTCTGTAATTTTGGATGATTGAGCCGAAAATGGTCTCAATCGACTAGGTTGGACTCACTGATGACGAATCCGGTGTCAAAATTGATTCTGTCCGGCCGGCCGGTTGGCCGGCCGTAGACACGATAACTGTCGACAGAAGCAAGCTAGCAACTTGAAACTTTCAGCATAGGTTGCGCATCGGAATGCCGCGGTTAAGTTCGTTAATGGGCCAAATCGATCGTATAGTTTCGGAGTTATAGGCATTTGAAGTTTTGAAGTTATTTATTTTTTATTTCAGAAACTACCTGAGCGATTGGATTCAAACTTCGCAGTTAGATGAAGTACAACGACGCGCAACTTTGAGCCAAATTTCGTCAGGATCATATTGTCAGTGATTTAAAAAAAAAATTTTTTTCGAAATTTTTTTCCAAAAAATTTTTTTTTTCGGAAACCATTCATCATATCCAAAAAAAATTAAATAAAATTTTGATTGGGTATATCTCTGGAATCATTGGGTGGATTTTACCCATTCACGAATTCGGCCTTCGTAGTTAAGGTCCAAACCTTCTCTACAAATATCGAGTTTCTAAGTTGTTTCTTTCGGAAGTAATTGTGTTTACGCAGTCGGCCGTTAGGCTGACCGTAAACAAAATAACTTCCGGAAGAAACGACTTAGAAACTCGATATTTGTAGAGTAGGTTTGGGGCTTAATTACGAAGGTCGAATTCGTGAATGGGTAGAATCCACCCAATGATTCTGTAGATATACCCAATCAAAATTATATTTTTCCAATATTTCCAAAAATACAGATCAGATCGAATTGAAATCCAGTAATTTATTAGAAAAAAATTTCAAAAAGCACTGCCGTGAAGGCAGCAGCTTTTGCGCGCACGTTCAAATTCGTTGCTGAAGCGGTCATCTACATTGAACATGCGCGCAAAAGTTGCTGCCTCCACGGCAGTGCTTTTTGAAATTTTTGTAATACAATTACGTGAAGTCAGCAGCTTTTGTGAGCATGTTCACTTTTCGTCATATCCTTCGAACATGCGCGCAAAAGCTGCTGAATTCACGTCAGTGCTTTTATAGGTTTTTTCGATGAACTATTGGTTTTCAACTCGATCTGACCTTTTTTTTGGAAATACTGGGAAAATTAAATTTTGAATGGGTATCTCAAGCCCTAAACCAATTCTATAAATATCGAGTCTCTAAGTTGTTTCCTCCGGAATTTATTGTGTTTACGGACAGCCGTTAGGCAACTTAGAGACTCGATATTTGTAGAGTAGGTTTGGCGCTTAATTACGCCATCGTGATTGGGTGAAATCCGCCCATTAATTTCGTAGATATACCCATTCAAAATTTCAAGATCCTGGTATTTCCAAGAATACAGATCAGATCGAATTGAAATCCAAGACTCCATAGAAAAATGACAGTTGGAATATACAGAATTTCAATGGGATAATATGATCAGAAGATCACAGAATATTGAATATCTGACAAAAAAATCATTTGAATTTTTTTTTCAAAATGGTCTGACTAACAAAGTTGTCACCCAGCATTTCCCAACTAGCTGTCGAGTTTCACCATGATTGTATCAGTAATTTTTGTGCTATTCCGAAAAAAACAACTATATCCAGGAAAAATGCACGAAATTTGAAATACTTCTTCGAATTATTTCCAAAACTTGTAATCGGATCGAACTGAAATTTGGTACACTACTGCGAAATATAAAGCTGAAGGCACGGGCAATTTTTCCGAATATAATGAACAGTTTTCGAAAAAAGAAATTTTTGAAGAAAAATTTTAAAAAAATTACTGACGTCATGATCTCAACAAAATTCTGCGAAAAATTGCGCGTTGTTCTACTCCGACTAATTGCCAAGTTTCAATCTAATCGTTTCAATAGTTTCCTAGTTATCACGGAAATAACCACAAAATTTCAAAGAACTCTAACTGCGAGACCACTTGGCCGATTTAGGGCCGTATTTATAGTTGCAAACAAATACAAGTTTGTTTGCATAGAAAAGCGAATTCAAGGCGGCCTTCAGTCAGGAAGCCTCAAGGAGCATCTATAAATACGGCCCTTAACCCATTAACGAACATAGTCGCATTTCGAAATGCAATCTACCCCCAAACTTCAAGAACGATAGGATTGTTCATACGCCCGTAATCGCACATACGGTTGACACCGGATTCGTCGTCAGTGAGTTCAACCTAATCGTTTGAGACCATTTTTGGCTCAAATTTCGAAAAATACAGACATTTGGAAAAAACGATAGCACGCTGTTGCTCTAGCACATGCGCGCAAAGTATGTATTATTTGAGTACTAATTGCTTCTGTCAAGTAGACTCGTTTGAATTGAATACCTGAAAAACTTGTGTTGGTGAAAAAAAAGGTCGCAGGAATCCGGTTTACCCCCAAAAAATCTATTTATCAAGACATCGGATTGAAGTTCGATTTTCTTTTATGAACTGATGATTATTTTTACATATTCGAATTCTTCTTTGACTGTTGAGTAGAATATCGTCGAAAGAAAAATAATATTTTGGATACAGACGTTTTGTAAAATTTTTGTTTTTCGCTTCGTTTTTCAGTTGGATTCTAATACTGGATATATCAATTTCGAACTTCTTGGGCAGATGTAACACGCATTGCTTTCAGTCCCTGCCAAAGCATAAAGTTTCTTGTAAAAGTCATCACACCAAATTGATAATTATATTTTACAAATTTTGAATTACTAGTTGAGAGTTATCCATTAGCACTACGCATTCACGGTCCTAAAATGCCTGAATCCAACTATTATTATAAGGAAATAGATGCTTATGACTCATGCAAAATACTCATAACAAAACCGTTATTGATTTCCCTGCACAGAAATCGCGTTTTAAAATACACTAGGCAATACATACAATAGACAGTTATGTAGAAGCGTGTGAGTTTACAAGATGTGAACTCATAATGTTAACATGTAAAATCCGATAACTGATAACTCTTTCGCATAAATTCAAAATGTCAAGAAACGATCACGCAAAAATGAAAACTTATCCATTGAAAATAAAAATCGAAAAATGTTCAAGCGCGTGACGATGGGAACTCACGCCCTCGAAATTTTCGTCATATAATTGTTCTTATAAGCACAACCCAACTAGAAGTACACAGGGTGATTCAACATAAATGTCCCGCTGCGATTTTGATGATTCTGGAACGAGTATAGTCACCGGAAAAGGAACTCATACTAATTATATGGGAAATGGGATTTCGGTTGAATCAGCTAATTTTTAACTATTTTGTAGCTTATTCTTTGATGAAGGGGTCAGATATACTGGGTGTCCCAGTGAAAAGGGGCCATAATACAATGAATAGCGGAATTCAAATGAATACGTTAACTAATATTCGTAAGGGGCGCTATAATCCCAAGAAATTGAATATGGAACTAGAATCGAATGATACCTCATGTTGAAGAGCCTTAAATAGCCTTTTTAGAAATTGCCTAATCGATATTTTTGGAGCAGTGGCTCAGGCAAAAAAAACAAAATATCTATTTGCCTTTTACATAGTATTCAATGTACTTGAGGACATATTTATTCGAAAGAAATGATCAAATTTGGTGCTATTCGCATCCATACAAAAATTATTGTATGGAATCGAATGACGCTCAATTTGAACTTTCAATTTGAATTAATGTAAACTGAGAAAAATGCGAATGGCAAACAGATATTTGAGTTGTTTGTATAAACCACTGCTCGGAAAATATTGACTGGAACATTTCCACAAAGTAAGTTCAAAGCCCTTCAACATGAGGTATCATTCGACCCCTATTCCGCATTCAAATTCCGCTAATTATTATATGATGAGAAATATCACAGGTAGTTCCTTTTAATTGGGACACCCTGTATAGCACAGATCACTTCATTAATCATTTATATTATTTCGATAAGGTTCATAAAGCAATATTATCCTCATTAGGGCATATTCAAAAATATATATGTATCCAAATATCATATATTTTGCGATCTTCTAATAATATGGACCTCACGAAATTCAGCATACATTCTCAATTATTTTTCAACCAAATACTAGATTCAAATTCAGTCCCCGATCTGCATTGTTCAAATATTAGGAAAATTAAATTTTGAATGGAATATCTGCGTAACCATTACGATCAGCCTGAGGCCGAAAGTAAGCAAAGAATCTACTTCAAAATTCGATATTTGTAGATTGGGTTTGGGACTAGTTATTTACGAAAGAAACCACTTAAGAACTTGATATTTGTAGAGTAGGTTTGGGGCTTGATTACGAGGGTCGAATTCGTGAATGGGTAAAATCCGACCAATGATTCCGTAGATATACCCATTCAAAGTTTTATTTTCCCAGTATTTCCAAAAATACAGATTAGATCAAATTGAAATCGAGTGCTTCATCGAAAAAACCTAGGAAAGCACTGCCATGAAGGCAGCAGCTTCTGCGCGCATGTTCAAGTTCGTTTCCAAAAAAGCCGTCATCTCCATTGAACATGCGCGCAAAAGCTGCTGCCTTCACTGCAGTGCTTTTCTAGGTTTGTTTGTTTATGCTTTTTAATCTAGATGAAATATGTCGAAACTTAATGGAATAATCTTACATTCTGGAACGTTCGAACAAAAAACCTAAAACGAAACAAGTTTCTCCGCAAAATCCACTAAAATCCGTCAGATTTTCTCCAGATACTACCTCTTTAAAACAAACAGGACTAGATTCATTCGAAAAACCATTACTCCGTTGAATGAAACCAATATAGAGTTGTATTCTCTTCTTCGACAAGTTTCTCCTCTGCACTCTCCGGAACGGAGTTTTTTCATTCTGGTTCGGGCAGTGATCGATGGGAAACGAAATTGGAAGTTTGTAATCTGAACCTTTTTTTCCTTCGGAACAGAAGTGTCTTTTTCGGTCGAATTGGGCGATATATTCCGATGAATGAAGTAGGAGCTTCGAAATTAGTTTCGCACGAAATTTGGTGGAATAAGAAATGGATTTGAGAATCAAATTTTCTAGTGATGCTCACATTCGAGGAAAAATTCATATGAACTTATAATGGCCATTGGGTATCAATTTTGGCCTCAGTGGGGATTCCACAGAGAGAAGTTTTCCGAATTCGAGCATCAGATTCGAAATAACGAATTCTTTCCTGAACTAATAAGATAACCTGATACGACAAAAGGATTAACGTCATGCACTTCGATCAAAGTATTTTGCACTCGAAGGTAGGATTCGCGAAATGTTGCTAGAAGATGGCGTGCTGTACGTAGTTATACTGCAGCGATCCATCTGAAAGGTGACAAGTATCAAGATCCCTTCTGCGGTTTTATCCGAGGTAAGTTGACCTGACGATCAGTAATAACTGTTCGGACGAGAACTGGAATATTCAACGTGGTACGGCCGTAAACAAAAAAATTTCAGGCAAGGGGTTTGAACTCCAGACCTATAGATCCTGGGACATGGGCCCTACCACTGGACCACCACCTACAAGACACAATACAAAATTTTGAATAAGGTAACTAAGTAACACAAGCTGTAACTCAAGACGTAGAAGTCACGAATCTGTTGAATTTTTGATTAGCTGAGCAGAAGCCAATGTAAATAATACAAATTTAAAATGATTAGAAATGGTTATACGAATGTTCTTTTGAAAACTGAATAAACTACTTTCGAAGCTTGAAGTAATAACTGTGAAACAGCAGTAGTAATTCTCCTTTGATCCGCTTCTTCGGTGTAGATGTTTTGGTTGATTGGATGATTGATAGCTCTGATCAAGGAGGAATATTTTTTGTTGATTCATCGACAGATATTCGTCCTATCGTTTTGTCAAAATGTCCGTTATTTTGAAATTTTTTCCAGAGAATCTTCTCCAACGATAAGGGAAGAATTCGCTGTCGAAATCGATTCTGTCCGGTCGACAGAAGGAACGATAACGTCAGTTTAGAGGCGCCTATCGAATGAAAATTTCTATGATTTCTGACTCAATAATTTCCCCACAAAAAACCCTTGACTTCTCACAAAAAAATGGGATGAAATGATAACGGTTTTATGTTGATCAAATGATAATATAGGGACTTTCTGAATACCCATGAATCTCCAAATTCAACCGCATCCGAATTTTTCAATTTATTAATTCGAATCAAATTATCTTTTGAGCGGAGAAAATACTATAATTGGAGAAATGTTTCAAGTATGTGTTGATAATAAAAATGAGTTCATTTAGGTTAATATTCAATAACTGGATTATGAACTAAGGGCGCATTTTTCTGTTGAAGTCAGTTTGATCATCAAAAAATTACTTTAAACCACAATACTACCACGGTAATTTAATACCAATAGTTCCAGTGGAAAATGTTCCTTGAGAATCTTATGTCCAAGATGAGCTAATTACCCCATTACATATATTGGGGAACATCAAGATGAAAATAATTCAGTAGCTCCACTGTTATGCCTTTTTTTCAGAAAACTCCGAAACAATGGAAAAATATCATATTTTGACATAAAACTGTCATCCCTGAATGCAACCCCCAATTATTCAAGTTCTTTCAATGAAGAAAATTTTCTTTTCTGAATAAACTCTATTCTCATTAATTTCGGGAATTTTGGAATTCACAATAGTTCTCAAAAGTGAATTCAGTATCACAAGCTACTTCCCACTTGAAAAATTAGGGGTTAGAGTTGTCACCTTAATGTGGTTTAAAATTGGGAATTACATTTTCACGAGAGAAGATGTAATTTTCAAATTGAAAGGTGAGATGCTCCTAAAAAATGCATGAAAGTGTTGCTAAGAAAATTCTTTCAGTTGGTCATTGGAAACTGAAAAATAAAATCATACCAGTATATCACACACTTCCAGATCCCTTGTCAAAGGATATCGAACTGACGGAACACATTTAAATTATTTTTAAAAGATCACTTGACGTAAAACTTACACGACTTGTCTTCGTCAAATTGGATCCCATTCATTCCAGCTCTACCAGAGCCTCCTTTCCATTAGAACAAATGTAACCTTGCGATAAAACAGAAGAACATCGAGGCTAACCTGCGACAGAGGTACCTATTTTTAACCCCGAAGCCAGAAACGTGTACAGAACTGGCGTTATCACACAGTAATTTACAACCCCCAAAAGGCACAGTTCTCTCATTAAAATGTATCGCACATAAATATACTATAGCACTACAGAAATGCCACCCCTTTGGCACGGAATGAAAGCGAATAGAATAGAAGTTGTTGGATATATTTCAGGAATACACAATCTCGTTAATCAATTCTTCGAAATGTTATGATGAATAGAGTGATACACTGTTTAATATTATTGCTCGATTTACTTAGTTCATTTCTTATCGAACAACACTTTCATTCAAGAACTGTACGAAATGTTTGTATCTGTTCTTAGGTTCCAGTTTAGTTCGGTATCAGTTCTCGTATAAAATAAATTCGCACACTGAATTGTTCATGTTATTCTTGACGAGCACTTAAAAACTTCATCCGCGAACTCGTTCACCCCTCCGATACAACCTTGATCTCTCGGCACCCTGATTCAAGGCCTGCTCGAAGGCAACAGACGATGCGAGTGTTGTGGGGTGTTCAACCCCTTTTGGATAGGCGCCAGTTGAGTGTGCGCGCACGGTTCGTAGTAATACGGAAACACATCATAGTGCCTCGATGCAAATAGTTTTTCACGTTTATTTTTTGCCTTTTCGTTATTCGCTAGTGTTTGAATTATATCGAAATGAATTTTTTTCGCGTCTGCATTTCTTGTCGTCTGAACCCGTAGAGAGTGTAATTAAAATAGCGGTGTGTATAGCGGCGTCTCTGCCTCTCATGAGAGCACAGCTGTTCGAGATGTTTACGGTTAAATTGGGGCCTTATTCGTGGAATTGAGGAAGTGTACCCAGGAAATATTTCATGGTGTTTTAAAACATTAGGATAACACGGGGCTTTTGCTCAACACATGCCATAATTTGTCAGTTTCTCCCGGGTCATCAAAACTGCTTAAACCCTGAGATATTGCTAGGGTAATTGCTCTGAAGAAATTGGTGACAGATTTATTTGCTCAGGATGAGTTATAGAAACAGGTCGTCAATTCTTCCAACATTTATCCGACTTAACCTCGAGAAATAACTTTTGGGCCAACAACAGGAACTGTAAATATTCGCTACGGACTTTGTGAATTGATTCTTTGATCAAAATTGAAGCAGTTCTTCTTTATAACAATTATATTTCCAAGATAATATCCTTAGAAGAAGTTGTTGAGTTGAAGGTTTGATTTCTTTACGGGTTCTGAAAAATGCACTTCGTGAAACACTAAGTATACGTCCTTCGTATATTGTTTTTAACCTCTTGACTTCATACATGGTAGTTGAAAATAACGTCATGTTTGTTTTGTTTCCGAGTTCAGAACAATTTCGGACGGTTCGAGTATTCGCGATTGCGATTTCGTGTCTAAAAAATCGTAATCTCGGATACTCGAACTGTCCCGAACAGTTCTGAATTGGTTCTGAATTAGGAACCAAAACAAAGCTTTCATCTCATGTTTCTACGAAGATTTTTTTGTGGGAAAGATATTGCGTGGAAAATTAAAATTCGACATTTTACCCCTAACTAAATCATAATAAAACCTAGAAAAGCACTGAAGTGAAGTCAGCTTTTTGAGCGCTTGTTCAAATTCCTTGGCAAAGCTGTCATCATTTTACGTATAGACCCCACCAAACTTTTCTAGATTTCCCAATCAAGTACTGAATTTCAATTCGATCTTATCTGTATTTTGGAAATATTAGAAAAATAAAATTTTTGATGAATGTATCTTCGGAATCATTGAGCAGATTTTACCCATTCACCAATTTCGAACTTTCTAACTAAGCCTCGAACCTACTATACGAATATCGAGTTTCTAAGTCGTCCCTTCCGGAAGTGATTGTGTTTACGGTCAGCCTGACGGCCGATCTTAATCTCACCGACGAAACGACAGCACGCTGTTACCAGAACATGCGCGCAAAAAACAAATCTTTCTCACAGAAAAAAATCGAACAAAAGTCATATGGGGTTGTTATTATCAACCCCTATTAAATTATTCAAATCTTAATGAGGTGAGAACAGTTGCCCACAGTTACCCGTAACGATCTTTCGTCAAACGAAAATGTTGGAATATTTGTTATCTTCATTTGAAAACATGATGTAGGCGTACGTACGAAAAAGTTATAAAATTCAACTTGATCGAAGAGACATATTAATGTTCATGAAAGAGACAAACTTATATAAAATTCAATTTTTCTATTGAAAACAATTTCCACATGCCAGAATCTATTTCGAATATCATGAATTTTTTTCAAATTTACTCACGAAGACAAAACATGATTTGACGAATTAATAACTTGCAGATATTTGTGTTTATACGGCAATCAAAATGGTACGAGATGTAATAACTAAGGCCATAATTATTTATGAAATTCCTTTCGAATATATGATGAAATAAATAACATAATCACAAGGACGAATATCCGTCGATAAATCAATAAATATTCCCCCTTGATCAGAGCTAATCATCCAATCAACCAAAACACCTACACCGAAGAAGCGGATCCAAGTAGAATGACTACAGCTATTTCATAATAATTTTTATTGATCGTCAGGTCAACTTAACTTGGATAAACCGCAGAGAGATCTCTCGATACATGTTACCTTTCAGACGGACCGCTGCAGTATAACAACGCACAGCGCGCCATCTGCCAGGAGCATTTGTTGATTTATCGAAGGATATTCGTCCTTGTGGTTATGTTATTCATCATAACTGGAGCTCTTTCTTCTCCGTGAAACCAATTCCTATATGATGAAATATTTCAATCGAATGAGAATTACAAACTGGAATAAAATAATACATTGGGTCGAACCTCCGATACTTTTGCGTGATTCTCGTTCGAGACTCGAGCAGCGTTGCCAACCTGACTACTTGAAATTACCGTATCTGGTAGGAAAAAATTACCGTATTCGGTGGATTTTTACCGTACACCGTACCACAGAATAGAAAGCCAAACTAATCAATATTTATCTCCTACTTCCCGTTGTGTGACCATTCACACATAAGTGAAAAGATATATTTACATTTGTTCCAAAAACAATACAATTTATATATAATTATATAACACTCATGCTTAATGAAAAGTAACCATATTTGGAATTTATGTATTGAAATCGAACTGGTCTCCCAGTTCAAGACTAGAACTGGAAGGATATTTTTCCACATAATTCATTTAGGCATGTGTAAGTGTTAACACAGTTTGCACTTTTTTTCACACTAACTCGTAAGAAGACGTTTACCGTCTTTGTGGTCAGTTTATTCCTAGACTTTCTTTTAATCATGTTGATTTCAATCGCTATTCTTTCACATTCAGCATTCCCATCCAACGAATTGATATTAAAATTCTAATTCACAATGATTCCCACGAGATTAATTTAAAAAATGTGTTGTAATATTATTTAAACGTAGTAAAAATAAATTTTGTTGAAATTACCGTATTTTGACGTACGGTAGCCCCTTTGGACCGTATAGCGTATTTGGTGTCAATTTACCGTACAAATACGGTAATTACCGTACGGTTGGCAACGCTGGACTCGAGACGAGAATGAGGACTGCGAGACGAAACTCGAGACGAGACTTCAGTTTCAAAAACGAGACGAGACGATGCATGAGTAGAGTCTAGTCTCGTTGGCTTCACTATTTGCGGATGATTATGCCAAACTGTACTTTCACAAGAGATTATTCAGTAGGTCCAGCCTTGATAAAGCAAAATGGATTCTCCGGTTCGTTGTGTTTAAGGATGATGTTTCCTAGAATCTCCAGTCTGATCCAATTCCCTGTTGGACGTTCTGACCAAAGTCGTCATATTTGGCTTGACTTATTCCAACATTTGATGAGTTTTGATGCTGCTTGGCATTCAGAAAATATTCTCTTTCACTGAGATGGAACTTCCGTTTTGTTGGTAGGTGCCCGCAGTCTAGATGAGATGAATGCTACAGATCCACATACACAGAAGGTGAGAACCACCTTTTATCCAATAACCACCAGAGCATGAATCAGTCTGCAGCTGAACCGACGAATTTTCTATCTTATCAAGCTCGTAATACTTCGTGTTCCTCCCATTTTCGGGAAAAATATGTGGAGCCCGACGTAGAAACAATCGGCCGGAACAGGAGAAAATGAATGCAATTGCCGGATTTGGCAGGATTCCCGCTGCGATTTTAGGGATAACGCGTGACAACCTCTCCTAGTGAATATTTGGTGACCTATTTTCTGGAACCGAGAGCTGTGTTCGGTAGTAAAACGGACGTATTCGAGGACGAATTCGAAACTGTACCCGATGCGTCGTTTTTAGACGCCCGCCGAAATAGATTTGTCAGGGAGATGTCGTTTTGCCGATTTGCTCTCGGGAGGAAGAGAGGAAATATGCGGAAAAACTGGTTCGCAACGGGAATTTCCCAGAATTAGACCACGAAGATTTTCCAAAGTGTTATTTTATCAGGGGAAGTTTGCGTTTCAATGACGACTCAATTTTCAGACATGCAATAAATTTTAGACATTTTCCCCTGAATAGACATACTTTCTATATCCACAGTCTAGTCACAGAATAGATGAATACTTCTGTGTATTTTTTAGTCCACAACTAGAAAACTGTTTCGAGTATAAATATCATAACTGAAGAGTATGTCTTATAGTTTGTGGAAAACTTGTCACAAAAATTAATTTCCTTTCCGGAAGCCATTTCAAAGCTACAAAAGAAAGACTGTTTTTTTGTAAAATTCCGACACCGTTTCTTTCAAGCAGAGCCAAATCTGGAAGAATGGTTAGTGATGGATGTGATTTGTTTGCCGAAAGGAGAAAAGGGTTCAAATTAATATAAAACTTGAAAACACCCTATATATGTAGGAGCGGCAATCACTGTTACCTAAAGATTTATTGTGGAAGTGATACATTCAAACATATTACCATTGAGTTATTCTGAAAAAGTGCATTTGGGAAATAGAAATAGATCGCGGATATGGGTTCAGAGAAGCGATTCATTCGGCAATCTGAAAACGAAAATTTTTCAATTTTCTATCATAACTTGACTTTAAGAGATGATGAGCCGGTTCTGTATTCGGATTCAAATAAATTAGGAAAAATTTTAGAAAAGCACTGACGTGAGGTCAGGAACTATTACGCGCTAATTAAAATTCTAATTATTAGATCAATACGAAATTTTGCACCAAGTTTCGTGTTGGTAATCTCCACCAGATTACGAAGTTCCGATCAGATTGCATTCGTACTACTTGAGATATTGCGGAAATAATGTTGAAATTCCAAATAACAATGAAATTGCCACATTTTTTTGCTTATATCTCCCGAAGTATGGATCGGATCGAATTGAAAATTGGAACATTGTTGTTAAATACTGACTCTATGATTTGTGCCAAATTCCATTGAAATCTAATCAATATTTCCAGAGGAATAAAATTTTTCATCGGAAATTTAAAAAATTTCGGAATAAATTATATCTTTTAATTTTCTAACGGAATGGATCCACAAGAAATTTTGCTCTAATTTGCACGATGGTATTCTAAATCTGTCCACGAAGTTTCAATTTGATCGAGTCAATTCTTCATGAGATATCGAGGAATAAGCCTCAAAATTTCAAATAGACCAAACTCTGAAACTATCCAACCGATTCCACCCATTAACGAACTTAACCGAGATATATGGACCTCAAACCTAATCTGATAATTTCAAGTCGCTAAGTGTTTTCTTTAGAAAGTTAGAGCACATACCGACGGATGGACTTTAATTTGACCACGGATTTTTCTTCAGAAGTTCAACCCAATCGTTTAAAACCATTTCCGGCCCAAAATTCTAAAATTACAGACATCGTGACGAAATGAGAACGCGCTGTTCCCTAGAACAAGCGCGTAAAAATGTGGAATTTGTTTTCTTCCAGCTCCCATAGTTCTGAAGACCCCCTCATTAGACAACGAAGACAGCCCACCCTTAACCTACGATATCTTGAAATCGAAATTGACTACCTTATCACGTTGAATAATTCTCATATGAGCATCGCAGACAATTTCACAAAATTTCAAAAAGCACTGCCGTGAAGACAGCAACTTTTGCGCGCATGTTCAATGTAGATGACCGCTTCAGCAACGAATTTGAACGTGCGCGCAAAAGCTGCTGCCTTCACGGCAGTGCTTTTTGAAATTTTTTTCTGATAAATTACTGGATTTCAATTCGATCATATCTGTATTTTTGGACATATTTTAAAAATAAAATTTTGAATGGGTATATCTACGGAATCATTGGGCGGATTTTACCCATTCACGAATTCGACCTTCGTAATTAAGCCCCAAACCTACTCTACAAATATCGAGTTTCTAAGTCGTTTCTTCCGGAAGTTATTGTGTTTACGGTCAGCCTAACGGCCGACTGCGTAGGTTTGGACCTTAATTACGAAGGCCGAATTCGTGAATGGGTAAAATCCACCCAATGATTCCGTAGATATACCCAATCAAAATTTTATTTTTCCAATATTTCTAAAAATACAGATCAGATCGAATTGAAATCCAGTACTTCATCGAAAAACAGTTCGAAGTTTCATACAGAATTTAATGAGGATGATATGATGAGAAAATCATAGAAATTTTTTTTTTTCAAATCATTCTAATAACACGATTATCACGAAATTTTGCATAAAGTTGTCTTTCAGCATCTTAAAACTAGCTGTGAAGTTTAATCAGGACTGAATCAGTATTTCTCGAGTAATACCGAAAAAATCAACGATATCGAGAAGAAAACCTCGAAATTTGACATATTTTTTCCCGATATCTCCAAAACTTATAATCGTATCGAACTGAAATTTGGTACACTGCTGTGAAATTAGAAGGTCAAAGTGTGAGTATAATTTTTTTTGGATATGATGAATGGTTTCCGAAAAAAAAATTTGTTTGTAGAAAAATTTCGAAAAAAATTTTTTTTTAGATTTACTGACAATATGATCTTGACGAAATTTGGCTCAAAGTTGCGCGTCGTTATACTCCACCAAACTGCCAAGTTTGAATCGAATCGCTTGAGTAGTTTCTGAAATAAAAAATAAATAACTTCAAAACTTCAAGTGCCTATAACTCCGAAACTATTCGACCGATTTGGCCCATTAACGAACCTAACCGCGGCATTCTGATGCGCAACCTATCCTGAAAGTTTCAAGTAGCTAGCTTGCTTCTGTCGACAGTTATCGTGTCTACGGCCGGCCAACCGGCCGGCCGGCTGGCCGGACAGAATCAATTTTGACACCGGATTCGTCATCAGTGAGTCCAACCTAGTCGATTGAGACCATTTTCGGCTCAATCATCCAAAATTACAGACATTTGGACAAAACGATAGCACGCTGTTCCCCTAGAACATGCGCGCACAAACAAGACGAAATTTGGAATTCACTATAGAACAATTTGGACATAAAATAATGGCTCCTACGACTAGACATCCATCGCCACTAGCAACTCTCAACTATTCAAATCAAATCCTATGTGATACAATTGCCATTCCAACCTGGAACGCCATAAAGCGAATCGGCCAAACTCCTATTGTCTAAAACTTCCTTGTAGAAATTACTTCCTCCATTTCCAGTTTTATGAATACCCCGAAAATAATTGTCTCACTTTACGACGACTGCAATAAAAAGTTGAGTGTCTCTGCACCACGCTTATCAGTAGAGCGAAGCTGTCTGAACGTTTAATGTTTAACGAGAAAGTCTAATGTTTCATTATCTATTTGAGACAGACTTCACTGTCTGGTCTAGAATCCTGGAGATGCCAAAATCTTGAACGTGAAACATACGGAGATGGACGACAAATTTATGCGCAGCATGCCAAAACTCCCAATCCTGCTGATTGTTCGAGAAATTTGACATGTTTCCAACCGATATCTCCATGAATTGAAATTTAGTACACTTGTAGGAAATATAGAAATCCATATTTGCGCAAAGTATTCTTTAAATATGATAAGTTTCCAAAATTACAATTTTTAGAGAAAAATTGCGACAAATTTTTTTTTTCACTTGTTCTTATGACATGATCACCACGAAATTTTGCAGGGAATATTAAGTCATCAGTTTCCAACCAACTAGTAAGTTTCCTGATGATAAGTGACTCCAGAGTTAATGCGGAAATAACGATACCAAGGAAAAAGACTTGACAAATTTTCAACCATCTCCAAGAGTTGAATCGGACAAACTCCAGTTATCCAAGCCTTCTTCGCAAAAATTACTTCCTTAATTTCCAGTTATTTGTGAGGTACCGTTTGGGACAAAACTTCGTTTGAAAATACATATAATTATTTACCAGTCAATATATTTATGAGTTGCAGCAATATCTTGTGTTATGATATATTTATTTTTCGTTCCGATATATTAATATTCTTTCAAACCCAATATATTTACTAGTTGAGGGTTTCAAATTCCTACAAATGTCCGCTGAAAACTTTACACTGGAAACTCTATTCTTTTCAGCGCGTAATATAACTGTTTTCTCTGATCTCTTGACGTTGTGGGATAGATCAAATTGATAACAAATAGCATTTTACATTTTCTATATTTGAAACTCCTAACTCGGAAATATATTGTGTTTGTTAGCAAACAAATATATCGGAATGAAAAATATTGCAGCGATATTTATGATGTGCCTTTTGGGACGAAAGTGTTTTTGCAAATATATTCATTTCCGAGTAATTATATTTATTAGTTGCTTCAATATACAGAGTGTTCCACCATAAGCTGGACAAAGATATATGCTCGTGCGAGAGTCATTTTTGCCTTACGACATATACCCCGTTTTCGAAGCATAAGCGAGATACAGGATGTTTAATGTCAACATTTTAGTATCTTTTGATGCTCAATTGAACTTTTGTTGTAGAATTCTGAAAAGAAAAAGGAGAACATGCAAAATTATTTATTTTTGGTAACCAAATTGGATAGCACTATTTCAATGTTTTCGGTTTTCCAATAGTATCCATGAATTTTTTTTTTCAAAATTCCAACTCATTTTTTGACATGTCTAGGGTAAAAACAAAATTTCACTCAAATTTCTCGAAATATTTAAAGATTGAACTATCTTCCATCCTTAACACTGATGTAAAAGCAGAAAGAAAAATTGAATTTTTTTGGTTGCCTTCCGAAGATTTCACTCGGAACACTTACATGATTCAAAAAAAAATTAAATTGTTGGCCTCACGGAGGCAAACTTGTGCCAATAGGCTACCAAAATGATCAGGATAGAAATACGAAATTTTCAAAAAAAAATGCCAGAAAATGCCGCCGATGGAATCGAACTCTCTCCACTTTCGTTTTTGGAAAAAAAAGGTTTCTTTCTGCATTTTTGCGTCCAAGTTCTAGAAAACAGCGTGCTACCGTTTTGCCTAAATGTAGGACATTTTTTAATTTTGAGCAGAAAATGGTTTCAAACGACTGTGTTGCATTGATCAACCAAGAAATTGATGTCGAAGTCGAATTTGTCTGGCTAGCCAGCCGGCCGTTGCCAAGATAAATGGGGAACCAAAAGAGCTACCTACTTGAAACTATGTTGGGATGGTATCGTTAGAGAATTAAATTTTTTTTATCAAATACTGTTCAATTTTTTTTCCAAAAACGAATTCGATGAACTGTCTTTGCTTTGTCATGAATATATATTAATAAGGATAGAATGAGTCCAATTAATAATCGAGAGGTAAGAGGCCCCACTGTCCGAAAGTGGGAAGAGTTAGATTTTCATCACCGAAGTTTTTTGAATTTTCTTTATAATTTCAAATTTCTATCCGGATCGTTCTGGCAGCCAATTGACACATTTCTGGCCTCCGTATGGCCAAAAGTTTTTCAGAGAAAAATTATGTAAGTATTTCAAGCGAAATCCTTGGAAGGCTGCAAAGAATTACACATGTCTTCACATCAGTGTTAAGAATGGAAGATCGTTCAATCTTAGAAGTTTTCAAGAATTTTGGGTGGATTTTTTTTCATTGTAGATATATCAGGAAAAGTTCGAATTTTGAAAACAATCTTTCACGGCTAATCACCGAATACATTGAAAGTTGGCCATACTCTTTCAGCGAGCCTCTCTTGACGTTGTTTGATAGATCAAATTAATGAATATATTGAATCTTTCGTACCCATATATGTGTAACTCCAAACTCGTGAATACAGGGTCTATCAAAATAAAACTAATAAAATTTTAGGGGTAGTTCGGAGTTGAAAATTAAGGCGGGTATTTTGTATAAATTTTTTCGAAAAATCCCTTCCCCATAAAAGTTACACCCCTCCGAAATCAACAAAAATAATAGTTTCTCTTTTATATTTTCCCTGTATATTGAGTTGAAGACACGAAACTTGGTGAATATTATTTGTCAATAAAACTACATATTTTGGATTTTTTTCAAACCTGAAGCATGCTTAGAAGGGGTTGGAATAGTCAACCCCTAAGATTTTTTTCTCACAACTTTTTTTTGGCTGAAATAAAAATAAAAAAAAAATAAAAAGAAAAACAATTTTTTTTTGTTCATCTTCGTTGGTGTGTAACTTTTCCGTGGGGAGGTTGTTCGAAGAATTTCATACCAAGTACCCACCTTAATTCAGAAACCCTCTATATTGTGTTTGGTAGACACAAATATATTGTAACGAAAAATAAATAAATAGCTACATTGAATAAATAACTTGCTGCAACTATGTAATCAATATTTAAGGTTTATTCGTTGTACCTGCATGAACTACACTAACTACACCAACTCCACTGACTTCCAATTCTCAGTGCAGCTGAGTGTAGTCACAGATAACTGAATGAGTGGACTTAGTGCAGTTCAATCTATTTTATGATTGTCACAGAATACAAATATATGATAGATGATTTTACGCAATCCCAAGATGACAGAACTATATGCTTCTCGTGTTTTCGCTACCACTTCGAGGTGATGTAGATTTGTCGTCAAGTTTTTCTAAAGTCGTCACGGACAAAAATTCTATTTCAAATAACGATATCATGAAAATTAATTTCGTCCAAAAATAACCACACATAGAGAACAAAACATAGGATAACCATCACAGAAGATGATCTCACTCTATGCACTGCACACGTCATCTGTGACTATAATAACTGCCAATAATTCCGCAACGAACAGAGTGCAAGTTTACAACGAAACACACAGAACAGTGTATCAGTGGAGTTAGTGTTATTAGTGTAGTTCATGTAGATACAACAAACAAACCTATCGACTCGATAAAAAATTGCAAACTCTCTTCTGTCCCAAAAGGCTCCTCATATTTAAAAATACCACGAAAATAATTGATACGACAATTGCAATTAAAATTGAGTATCTCTGCACGACGCTTACAGACGAACGAAGCTGTCTGTACGTTAGATATTTAACGAGGAAGTCTAATGTTTCATTATCTATTTGAGACAGACTTCAATGTCTGCTCTCGAATTCTGGAGATGCCCAAATCTTGAACGTGAAATATACGGAGATGGACGACAAATTTATGCGCAGCATACTGAAATCCCGTTTCTGCTGATTGTACGAGGTTTCTCATTTCCATAGTTCTCCAATGGAACTTGCAGATATTCTCGGTAATGTATGTGCATTTCATAGGATTTGTTGTGTCTGCAACAAAATTCGAGTGCAGCGTTTATGCTATTATGGGATTGCGAGAGAGATGTGTTGGAGTCTGTAAAAACTAGATAGAACATCAAGATAATAGAGTATTTTACACAAGCAGAAACATCTCCTTTTCTGGGCTCTTGTTCCTATATAAGAAAAGGGAACTTAATCATTTCGCAGAAATGTCTTTAATTTCCTTATATTACACCGGAAAGGTATCAAACAATTCCGGTGGAATTACTGATGGAGACTTCGTCGTCGAATGGAATTTTGTTTGACGATTTTCGGAGTAGGTTTGAAGTCCCAATTCGCTGGTTGAGTTCGTTAATGGGCTAAATACACTTAATACTTTCAAAGTAAGGAATAAAAATTCAGTGGGTAATTGTACGGACACATGAACATATATAAATCCCATGATATAACTAGAATTCAGCTGGATCGCATCTTCAGTTCAGGAAATAGGGAAAAAATGAAATTTCGAATGAATAAGTATATACTCCATTCACTTTGATAAAGTCTACCGGAAGGCCATGATTTAGATCCTTCAAGTTTTTGTAACTAATACCGAGGAAGGTTGGCACTCCTGAGATATCGACAATGTCATAATTATTCGGCGAGATAGTAACTCTGATATTTCGGAAACAATCATTCATTCTTCAGAAGATATTGTACGTTAAATAAATATGTGAGTGAAAACAAAATTTTGCATGGATCTGACGAAAAAATGTAGAAGAATTCCCCAACTATTTTCCTACAGATATTATATTGTCTTTGATACCAAAATCGAATAGATATATTCGGTCAAAATAATAACGCTCTTGTTCCTTGAAAGAACAAGAAATCTTGACCAATATCAGATATACAAAAATGACCCATTCCACTTCCAAAATTTCCAACCTGATCACCATTGATAACAACTGATACATCCAAAGAACACACAATTCCCTTAGAGCAAACAAAACCTCGAATAAAACGGGGGGGGGGGGGACTTTTAGAGGCCAGAGTTCGTTTTTCTCAAAAAAATTTTTCGGTGCAAATGTTTGAAAAAAAATCGTGAGAATAGGCAATGCTGCCACTTTTTTTTAATTCAAGAATTTCCGGGAAAATAAAAACTGAAATGGAGTGAAAAATGAAGAAATAACTATCCCGGTTGGCCATGACATTCTGACACATTTTACCGTGTATATTTTGAAAATGTTAGGTTATAGTCATTTTCCTGTCAGATAACTACACAACGTTGTCCTCCCTACATAGGGAGAGTAGTAATTAAGTATTTTTCAAAATGTGAATTTACTTTGAGAAAATAATGAATTTGAGAAAATATCATTTGAATTCAATCATTCCAAAGACATGGCGAATGTTGAAAAAACTTTTTTCTCTGTTTATACTGGACATATTTCACGTATATGAACATGGTTGGAATATTCAGTTATGCTATTTTCTTGTACGGAAATCAAGAATCGAGTGTTGAAATTTTACTGAAAAATAATGGATAGAGTAGTCCGTTACTTCGTGATATTTATAGTTAATTCGGAAAAAAATGAAAGTACTCGAATAACCATGCAGTAAAACTTCTAAAATAACAGACCTATTCTCTACTTTTCGGGATTCTCAAGAAATAAGTATAGATAAGACATTAAAATACCTTGTTGCGAAACTTGAAATACTTCAGTATGAAAATGTATTATTACTACAAAACCTCTCTCAACCCATAAAAACTAACTCAATTAACAAAGTTCTTGGTAATCTATGTTAACGATACACTTGGTTGCCACTCACATACGTCGAAAATGTTGGATAGCTTGTGATAAATTATTATTGATTCCAAATAATCAGGATTACTATCAGAAAAAGCAGATTTCAATTCTATACATAACACTTCCTGATACTTTGTCTCTGCTTTTTCAAAATGACCTTCGGCATTTGGCAACGTCCCTGGGAATTATTTCGACATTGCCGATATTTCACGAGTGCCAACCTGCGTCAGTTTCAACTAGAAAAACCTGATAGACCTAAATCATGGCCAACCGGAATAGTTTATAAAAGTGAATGGAGAATACATTGGTAGTGTAACCCGAGGAATCGCCTCTGAAATCACCATTCGGAAATACATCCAAAATCCACGCAATTCCGTTAATATCGCACCAAAAACAACGCAGCATAATACATATTTCTCCGGCATTTTCATTCACGCTGCCCAAAACCAGCGCATTTCGGCTTTATTTATGTCCGAGACAGGCATTGTAAATATTCATACCGGGGGGCTGGATTAATGGCAATTAGCGATGACCACAGTGTGTGTCCTGCCGCGGAACGAAGGGTCGCACCCTTTATGTCGATTTCGAGACGACTGAACGCACCCCTACGCAGCCAGGGTTTCTGTTATGCCGAGAGGAGGCGCAGATGGATGTTTTTTGGTTCAGATGCTTATCTGCGATGCAGCCGAGTGGGCGATAGGTTTAGGGGGGACATTTTACCATGGGAATATGGTTCGGAGCTTCAGCTGGGCGATACTCAACAAGTGAATGTATGTACAAGGTGTTGCAGTTCAAACGTGCTACCGGAATACCCCGAATAACATCAAATTAACTGATATAACCACAAGGACGAATCAACAAATGTTTCAACTTGATCAGAGCTAATCATCCAATCACCCAAAACGTATACACCGAAGCAGCAAGGAGAATGGTTACAGCTGTTTCATAGTTTTTACTGATCTTCACTCCAGGGCTTACATTATACGTTGTTTTCAGGATGATTTTGAAGATGCACCCCTTGCGGCATGATAGAATGTGTGTTTATGGCTGCGCGCGTCATGATAGAACGGGAGGGGTTTCAGGAGATGGATCTTATCTGGTGTCTGGAGTTCCAAGTTCCATACTACCACTCATGCACCTATCTGTCCGAATGCAATTGTAGGGTACGCTTTTCTAAAGGGTTTTCCAATAAGATGTCTTATTTTGAATAGCCCGCTATTTCGGTAGATATCACTTTTGAAGCTGTCATTTTTTGACATTTGACAAGTAGAAACTACGCCATTGATAAAAATGGAACGAAACACGCTTCAACAACGCATTGAAATCATTAAAATTCACTTTAAAAATGGTGAAAATTTGGCAGACGGTTCGCAAAACTCGAACATTTTTGAGTCGTCGTGAAGCACCTTGTCGGACCGCAATAAAGGAATTGGTGGAAAAATTCGAGCTGTTGGGACAAGTTAGTGATGTGAAGAACAAACCCATGCATGTCGCTCAAGAACAGCCGATAATATTGCTGCTGTATCCGAAAGTGTTGAAGAAATCCCAGGTTTGTCCATTCCTCGTCGTTCTTTGGAATTAGGCATTCCACAAACGTTATTACACCGTATTTTGCATAGAGATTTGGGTCTTAAGGCTTATAAAGTTCAGTTAACTCAAGCCGGCTGATCATCAACAACGTCGTGTCTTAGCTGATTGAGTGGTTGAAATGCATGAAAATGATCCGGAATAATATCGAAAAATCATCTTGAGTGATGAGCCCCATTTCCACCTAGGTGGCTTCGTCAACAAGCAAAATTGTCGCATCTGGGGCTCGGAAAACCCAAAAGTTATTGTTGCAAGGCCTCAATGTGTGACTGTTTGGTGCGGTTTATGGTCCGGCGGAGTCATTGGACCTTACTTTTTCGAAAATGAGGCTGGAGCAACAGTTACGGTGAATGGATTGCGCTATCGAGAGATGATCAATAATTTTTTATGGCCGGAATTGGATGGTATTGATCTGGACGACGTGTACTTTCAACTAGACGGCGCTACGTGCCACACGAGCAACGAAACCATTGATCTCTTGCGGGAAAAGTTCCCGGACTGTGTTATCTCTCGAAGAGGTGATCAAAATTGGCCACCGAAATCTTGTGATTTAACACCTTGCGACTTCTTCCTTTGGGGTCACGTGAAAGAGAAGGTCTACGCCAATAGCCCAGCGTCGATTCAAGACCTCAAAGATGGAATTCGTGAGGCTATCTTGGACATAGCGCAGACACTTTGCGATTTGGTTATGGAAAATTTCATTGAAAGGATATGGTCCTGTAAGCGTGGTCGTGGTGGTCATTTGCCTGATGTTATTTTCCACTATTTACTGCATAGCTTCTTCTTTATAATGAAATAAACATCCGATCATTCATATTGAAAAATGGCATTTTTCTTTGAATATCAAAATAACACCCCTTATTGGAAATCCCTTTATATGAGTTTTTGGGACTAAATCAGATTTATTCATTTCATTTATTTAGTAACCAATCTTAGATACAAACAGACCTGAGTCCAACAAAGTATCCACATGGTAGCAAATAGAACAAATAAGAGTAAAGTACAATTTCAAATGATTACAACAATAACACAGCAAATCAACATATCATTCGAAAAGAAAATAAGACCTGAGCTGATTCCTCAAACCACTACAAGTTAAATGAAATATATCCAGAGTGTGAAAGTTATTTGCCGCTATGAACATCTTCGCCAATTGAGAGTTCTGTGAACAGCGAGTGTTTCTGAAAAGTCGGAGAAATAATCGAGCACTTCATACATTTATATTCGGAATATTGATAGAGAACATCTCAAGTAATTCAGGAAACCTAATTTCATCATGGAAAATTTTCTATACAAAAAAAAGATCAGACATAATTCTTCTATTCTCGAGAGAGACCACTTTGAAGTGGGATCTGATACTCGCTAAACTGTCTCTATGATAATGGAGGTTTCTTTTGAGGCCTAAATATTTGAGAAATCTATTTCGGATGTTCTCCAGTCGGTTTATATAAAATTTATATTGCAGGCACCAAACCATACTAGCAAAACAGAGTCGACTCAATATGTGGGCATGGTATAAGCATCGCACAGATTCGACACTTCTGAATAATCTAGAACTACGGATAATGTAGCCTAATAATCTAGAGTAGGAATTAACTGTTGATTCAATGTGATGTTCAAAAATGAGTTTGTAGTCAAAAGTGACACCGACATCCTTAATCCTTTCACATCTCTGCAAGAAAGTACCATTGAACTTATAACGAAAAATTGACTCTATTATGATTTCTAGTGAATGTTATGTATTTGCATTTTGACAAATTTAGGAATAAGCCGTTTTCGTTACAGTAACTTACCATTCTATCAAGATCCGACTGCAAATTATAGCAATCAAGCAATGACTTGATCTTGATGAAGAGTTTCATATCATCAGCGTACAAAAGAAATGTACAATATTTAAAGCAGACTGAAATCATATTGATGTAAATCAAGAACAAAAGAGGTCCCAGATGAGATCCCTGAGTAACCCCAAAGGTTGCCACATACTCATAGGATTTGCACCCATGAAAAGTCACGAACTGAGATCTTACCTTACATAAGAATCAAACCATCTCAAGAGGCTGCCGGACTCACCGACTCCAGCGAGGCGAGAAAGAAGGATGTTGTGACTAATTTTGTCGAAAATCTTGCTGAAGTCAGCATACACAGCTTCAACTTGAACCCGCTAATCCAAACAACCATGGATATCCTCAGTATATTGAAAGAGGTTCGTTTCCAGAGATCTACCCGGAAAGAACCCATGCTTTTCCATCATTATTTGGTTTTTCAGATTATGAGACATGGCGGATTTTCGCAATTCACGAACTAATTTATAACAGCATTTATCGTACATGCACCGATAAACATTTTTCAAAACGAAACATTCATCTCAGGCAGAACACAATATACGAACTGACAGTTCAGTCGTCGTGAATCCCTTCGAAAATTACTACTATATCCAATAGATATTCGGTCAAAATGATAACGCTCTTGCCACTTAGAAAAATAAGAAATCTGAAACAGACGTTGACGTCAGTTATCACAATATCTAGCAATCTGATGGGCCTTCTTATTATTCATTTCTGAATCTACTTTCCTACATCGTTCAAAAATGCTCTCCGCACTGACTTCAGGTTGAAATGCGTATTATCGAAAATTAACTAGAAATCGGTATGTTTTACTTACCCTTGAGAGAGTATCGAGAAAAATCATTACCTGCAAATAAAATGTGGAATTAATTGATGGACCTAAATGATAAAAAACAAACAAGGACCATTTCAATTGATTTTAACAAAATGTGATTCATTCAGTCTAAGATATAAAGACGCCGAATTCTTGAATGTGTATTACCTTCTACATTCACCTAGTATTGAATTCTATGATCAGCAGTCATCTAGTTACTATGATAGGATGAGGGTGAAAATATAAGAGGGGAGCTACATTCAAAAGCTATTTCTCCACTAAATCTTGTCCTATTTTGATAAATATTGAAAGGATAAATTATTGTTATGATGATACCTCGTAACTCTACCTACAATTTTCACTCCTTCGTTATTTTCTCTTTTCCAGACTTGTCTCACAAAACAAAAATAATCGGAAGGGAATAATTCTGCGAATTTTCTAGTTTGTCTGATGAAAGAGTCAGATTTGGACTCGTTGCAGTTCACTTTATTGATTGTTTGCATTTTTCAATAGGCGACTTTCTCCCTAGAATTTGCCCTCGAAAAAAATTTAGTTTTATCCTCCCATCTACGAAGGCGTTTGTTATAAACATCGATTTTCATTGAGCACAGCGCTGTTTTAAGGAACAGCTTACTATAGTTTCGTCCATATGTCTGTTATTTTCGAATTTTTTCCCGAAAAAAGATCTCAAACGACTAGGTCGGACACACTGATGACGAATCCGATGTCAAAATCGATTCTGTCCGGCCGACCAGGCGACGACACGATAACTGTCGAAGGAATCAAGCTAGCGTAACTTTTAGATTCGGTCGCGCATTGGAATGCGGCGCTTGAGTTCGTTAATGGGACAAATCGGTTAGATAGCTTCGGAGTTATGGTAATTTGAAATTTCGCGATTGATTTTCTAATATTTCAGGTCCCACACATGTGATTGTCTTGACATTTGACAGTTAGTTGGAGCATAACAACGCACAATTTTTCTCGGAATTATATTGGGATCACGCTGTCAGTAAATTTTTTAAAAAATTTTCCTCGACATTTTCTCGAAAAAACATTTTTTTTCAGAAACTATTCATCAAATCCAGAAAAAACTTCAGCTCATACTTAGAAAATCATATTTTACAGCAGTGTACCAAATTTCATTTCGATTCATAATTTCTGGAGATATTGGGAAAAATATATAAAATTTCGTGGTTTTTTTCTCGATATTGGTGTTTTCTCCCGATAAATTGAAAAAATACTGATTAAGTCGGAATGAAATTTGGCAGCTAGTTTGAAAGTGCTGATGGCCAACTTTGTGCAAAATTTCGTGATTCTGTATGAACTGTCATTCATCGATAAAATACTGGATTTCAATTCGATCTAATCTGTATTTTAGGAAATAATGGAAAAATGAAATTTTGAATGGGAAAATTTACAAGATCTTTGGGCGGATTCTACCCATTTACGAATTTACCAATATTTGATCGAAAAACAAACTAGAAAAGCACAGCCGTGAAGGCAGAAGCTTGTGCGTGCATGTTCAAATTCGTTGCCAAAGCGTTCTTTTGCATTGAAATTACGACCAAAAGCTCCACGGCCGTGCTTTCCTAGGTTTTTCAGTTTGTAATATTTCTATTTCAGATATCAGGAATGAAAACCCAGATAACACCTGAAAAATAGTGCAAAATTCCCCTTAAATAAACTTTAACCGATACCCTGAAATTTCATTCAAAATACGATATATTTTCATTCCATCACTGTATTACCACATCGAAATATTCGTAATGGAACTGACCGCTTTCCTCCTGATTAACAAAATAAACTAACTCTCAATAACATTCAAAATCCATATCAACCAGAACCCCTCCATCACAACAACTAAAAAAACAATACAGCGCCACCACCTTATATAAGGCAATTAGCGAACAATCCGATTAATAAAAGGCACCTTCTGTTGCGCACCATACGTCCAATTAAATGAAAATTGGGAAAATATATAACGTCAGTAAACAAAACACAACCATGCAAGAAAAAGTTAATGGGGGTTTTATTGCGAACTCGTGTGGAGGTTATACACCACCGAACTCCGGTAATTTTGGCATCATTATGTTTTGCATGAATATAATGGGAAATTAGTTGGTTAGGTCTAGAATACTTATAGGCACCTTTAATGAATCGCATCATTCGGTATTTTTGAGAACATAGTAAGGCCTGACGTGAAGTCTGCAGCTTTTACGCGCTTTTTCACATTGCGAAATGGTGACTTGGAAATTTCAGTAAAATTTGAATGAAATATGAAAATAAAAAAAAAATTTTTTTCAAATTTTTCCATGAATAATTCTTCTCATAGACACTAATCAGCTTCCAAGCAAACTTCATTTCGATCAGATAAATATTTATCGATTTTTCGAGTTAAACGAACTTAACCAAGATACTCAGGATCAAAACCTTACCTGAAAATGTCAAGACTTACGGTCGGTTTCACAAAACTTTGATTGCCGGATTGGCGAATGAAGATTAGCGCTACTCCCTCTGGTGGCTATCCGAGTAACCCGAGGTACAGACATTATCATTGACAACTTAAAAGAAATGTCAAGAAAATGAGAAAGTTTATGCATTTTTCTTGGCGTTTGTCTGATTTTACAAGTGCTTCTACTGAGGAAAAGCAAACTCAAATGTCCCTTCCCATAGATTTCTACAGCCCGTTAAAAAATTTGGAGTTAGGGTGAAATAAACTTCCTTCAACAAGTCGGGCCTGAAAGTGTTGAAAAATCGATAAAAACAAACAAACATGATTTATGTGAGTATGTTACCTGCAGTTTACCGATGATGATCATTTTTATAGAGGTGAGCACGAATTGCTCATGGGATATTAGATCACATTCATGAATACAATTTTTTTTTCAGGCCCATAAACCAAGCAGAGAAAGTTACTTAAGAGGACTGCTATGCCTTCCAGATAACTGCCCGTTGAACTGATCATTAAGGAACAACGTAAATGTTCTAGTGATAGAAATGATTTTTGAAAAAAAAAGTCTCAACAAGGAAATATCTGGTGATGAATACTTTTTGCTCAAAGTGCTTCTGCCGATGAAAGCAACGTTCTACAAGGCTTATTTATTACAGCTTTTTCAAGACCAACCATATGAGTGTTGGAAAATTTATTTGTCAATCCATAATGAATAAGGCTTACGGTACAAGTAGCATTAGGTTCATGTGAATGTATTCATTTATTCACAATATATTGAGTATTTAGTCCTTCCCTATAAAAATAGTAAAGTTATGAGTATTTGTCTATTATTCCAAAATGTATGTTTACTATCTGTTTTTCAACTTTCAAGACAGCCTAAGAAATCCAGCAAAGTCAATCTTGCCATTTGGATCCGAAAATAAATAATATTAGAATACTGTCTGACCTTGTAGATATCACCGTCATTTAAGAGTTGCTACACTCAATTAGATTGAAGGATGATACATACCTACTTCATAAGACTGGAATATGTACTCCCAGTAATACTCTCATCAACTATAAAAGTCTAAAAAGTCTTTGAATAAATCGTGAAATCAAAAATAATCAAACCAAACACTAACAAACAGTACAAAATCGACTATCAAAACAAAATCTATGTCTGTATGTAAGGTTCTAAAACTGGCCACCGTGGCGCTGAAATCTCAAATTCAGACGCCAATCAAGGGCTTGATTGTCAGTCAATAGTTAATGCTGTGCTCGATTTCAGTTCATTTTCAATACAACCATCGAATGCAAACCAATCAACGAGTTGATCGGACGTCAAAAGTTCTGTGAAACCGACGATTAAGGTCCTTCCTTTCGAAAGTGAGAGCACACACGGCCGGACGGTGGATTAATCGACAGATATTTGTCCTTGTGATTTATATTAGTTTATTTCTACCAGAGCTCTCTTTTCTACCCGAACCAATTCCTATCTTTGTCAGAGATTGGACGTTATCGTCTTGTGGGAAAACCACATGAACCGAGTGTTTCCAAAGTCTTGACGGACGTTGTAAACTGCAAACGCAGCGATCTGATACGACAAAAGGTTGAAGGTCATGCACATCGATCAAAGTATTCTGCACTCGAAGGTAGGATTCACATAATACTCCTCTGAGATGGCGCGCTGTACATAGTTCTACTGCAGTATTTCCCTGACAGGTGATAAGTATCTAGATGGGAATGGGTTCAACGGAGAAGAAAGAGCTCCTGTTATAGTAAATTAACATAATCACAAGTACAAATATCCGTCGATAAATCTACAAATATACCCCCTTGATCAGAGCTAATCATCCAATCAACCAAAACATCTACACCGAAGAAGCGGATCCAAGGTGAATGACTACAACTGTTTCACAGTTGTTACTAATCTTCAAGTCAACTTACCTTGGATAAAACCGCAGAGGAAAACCCGATACTTGTCACCTTTCAGATGGACCGCTGCAGTTTAACAACGTACAGCGCGCCATCTTCTAGGAGCATCTTGCGAATCCCACCTTCAACCCAAGGTAAGTTGACCTGAAAATCAGTAACAATTGTGGAACAGCTGTAGATTTTCTCCTTGGATCCGCTTCTTCGTTGTAGATGTTTCGGTTGATTGGATGATTGGCTCTGATCAAGGGGGAATATTTGTTGATTTATCGACGGATATTCGTCCTTGTGATTATGTTAATTATCTAGATTCCTATTCTGCGGTTTATCCAAGGTAAGATGGTTTGAAGATCAGTAAAATTGTAAAACAGCCATACCACAGTGTAGCAAATAATTCGATGCATTGTTGCTATCAACATCGTTATGATTGGATGTCAACCATAGAGTTGAAATACATCCTCGAAAGAAATAATAAACCTCCGTGCAAAACTTCCAGCGTTCCTCTCCGTTTTCGAGACACATGAAGGATGAATCTATCCCCGAAAATGACACCACATAAATAAGATCGTAGATAGTGCTCATCTACCACATTCAGTTAGTGTCATATACCAGATAGTCCATTTTAAATGCCTCCGCAGTCACCACAAAAAGCCATTCCTTGTGCTACCCGGATCTAGTATACTATCTTGCCCTTCCTGCTAGTCTTCCACTCGATTTACCCTTCAGCTCTGTGGCGAAGTCGTGGAGCTGAACTTTCAGCTACTACAATCAGATTTATACGAGCGTGGCATGGTCTGCAACCAGAATTTACTTTGTTATATTTCAAGGTTTCGAGATCATTTAACGTACACCCTTATTTCGACGGCTTGGACTCCAAGCCAGCAGGACGGAAGATTTATTAGGGCAATTTTTCAGTCGTATATGTTCGGTGCAGAATCTGCGACATGGTTTTTTGCAACAGGAAAAAGGGCGATTTTTGAACTTTCATGTTGAATTTACCTGTATAGGCATTTATCACGCTAATGGAATATTTCAATGTCATTTTTACCATTGTCTGATTAATTTGAGAATTCAGACTCGGATCATAGATAGCTTAAATATTATTCTTCATTTGAAGTGCAAAATGGCGAAGGTACCGTTGAAACTCAAGCACTTCATTTGCAAGTTTATCTCTTACTGATTGAGAGGAATAAAATGGAACCTGGTTATGGGAACTCATTTACTTATCGAATTCTAATTATTTGGTGCTCACTGAAGCATTATTGCGACGAGAATATTTCGATTTACTCAACAATTAGAAGACTTCCCACACAATTTCATTATCGCATATTCTCATATTGAAAATTCCGTAAATTTCTTAATTTTGATCAAATTTATAAATGAATTTTATGACATCAAGCAATCTTTGCAAACACATTAGTGGAACTCTATTTTTTCTCTGGGAAGTGATCTATACACATGGAGACACAGTTTCTATGTTTATGGTCTGGTCACATGAAAAAAAATAACTCTGTGTTTCGGATGAACTCGAGTGATACCCAATCCAAAGCCCTCACTAGCTCACGGAAGGATTCACAAAAATTGTTTTTGTTGAAGTTTTATTAGATTTCTAGACATTCAATGTGAAATATCTCGAAAACCGCGCGTCATCTGAAATGACTGAAGGATATCATTATCAGTCATAAAAATTCAATTTTATCTTTATTTCAATAAAAACGAGCATGTCTGAGCCATAGCATAATTTTCTGCTTGCTTCGTTTTAACTGAGATAAATCTGGTGAAGTGGTAAATGAGAAATGTGTTTCATGAGGGGAACATGTGGTGGTAATTTATGTACAACTGAATGAAACAAGATCGAAATTCAACATATTTTTTTCCCACTATTCACGGAAATACATATCGGGTTGAGCTCATATTTGGTACCCAACACTTGTTAAAAATCAAAGTATGCGCAATGGCATAGAAATCTAAAAGATAATTTTCAAACAAAAAAGAATCGGAAAGTTTCTGAAATTTCATCTTCAATTCGCATCTGTACTTTTCGAGATATTTAGCAAAAAATATTAAAATTTTCAGTAGATATAACTCCAAAATCGAACTCAATATTCCGGCTCTAAAAATAAATTCGAAATTTAAATCATCAAGGTATATCTCCTCGAAAGTTTAAGTTCATAGGGGCGGACGGCCGACCGAATAGAATTTAATTTGACATGGAAATCTCCATCAGTGGTTTTATTGTTTCGGTCCTCACTAGTCAGAAATTCATCTTCAATTTCAAAATCGTTCAATTTTTCACTCCATTAGTCAGCTCGAACAAGTTGTTCAGGGCAATTTTTGGAAAATATTCGAAAATTAAAGACATTTGAGCAGAAAGATATCGTACTGTTCTACAGAACAAGCCTCGGAAATCTCCTAACCCCACGTCAGTGCTTCCCTAGAATTTTTCAATTCGATCTTCGTAGTAATTGGAACTCAAATGATCCATACATTTTATGTGACCTACGAAATTTGACCCCGTAAATCAAAAGGATCACGCACAAATAAAGGCTGATAGCGAATTTAATTAGGAAAATGGAAAATTAGTTCGTGACAACGCACTTTCCGGAAAATTTGGATAGGATACAGCATATACTGGAAAACAGAGATAAAACGTCCGAATTAGGTCAGAATGTAGAAGGGAAGTTTCGATTAGGATTTTACTGTATTTGCTGAGAGATATACTTTGAATAACACTTAAAACCTCTGCATCCACGAGCTCACAGGATCTGGATCTATGAAGGCACTTCTAGTTACTCGAAGAGCAGGGGAAATTTATGTGTTGAATTTTATGATAATTTTCATGCGGAATCTCAATAGAAGTATGAGAAAGTTTCAACAAGAGAACGTTATAGGTAATACTAAGTGAAGTAATTTTTTTTGAGGAAAATCATTGCAATATGTATCAGGCAATCAGAATTTCCCACGAATTTCTTCCCTTTCTTTTTTAGAATTCACATTAAAAGATTAACTTAGCCGCTATTTTTTCGGAAATTATTTTGATATTTTCATGATTCCTTAATCAGCTTTTAGTTGACTTCCAGAACTAATTATCCTTCGAGAAATAGTTGATACACTCGTGACGTTTTTACCATGATTCATTCATGAAAAACTCATTCTGGCTACTTCAGATTTTTGGGAAATATGTGGAGCTCCATTGAAAAAATAAAATTTCGAATGTATATATTTTCGGAATCATTATATTATTTTCAGTTTTTCTCTTGGTTTCCGTACCCAATATGGTAAAAAAACGATACAACAATACAATTGTTTCCACTGGTCAAAGAAGAATTTGATGAAATTATAATTTCCAGAAACTGTCCCTGCGACTTTCAGAGGTCAAACTAAAATGATGCCCAATAAACAATATCAAAGTCAACTATAACGTTTCAGAGTCTATATCTGACTCCTTTATTGGACAATAAAACGAAAATTTGTGATATTGCTTTCTTGTGATACTTTCGTTATTCAAAAACTATAGATAAATTGACATTTTCAATTCCATACTCCTCTTTTTCGTAAAATAATCCAAATATGATATATTTCTATAGAGTTTTGGGCGATATTTTCTTTCATTTGGCGAAATAAGAAAGGACTTTCCAACTTTTTTTACATTAACTGGTTTCTTCATCAGTAGTTTTGTATTATACCAGTCCATCATGTGATTTCCAATGGTCGAACATACGTGATTCGATATTTGAGATCTGTCTATGTCTCTTCTCTCAAGTTTTTATTTGAGTTTTTTTCTGATGTATAGCGGTCAAAAAGTTCATAATGTATATTTCTTTCTTTCACATACAGGGTTGCGCGAAAGTCCTTAGTTAGATAAATATCTTTTAAATCTTATTTTTAACTTAAAGAAAAGCTGAAACACGTGAATTGATTTTGAATTAAATGTCTTCTTTGGCAATGAAAAATGAAATGAAATATTTTTCTCCAACCCCTTAGCTACAACCCCCAACAAACTTTTTTTCAAATGCAAACATATATCGATATCGATAGATCTACAAATATGAAGTCTTCCTGTGCAAGTCACTTTCAGCAATAATTGCTGAAAACAAACACAACAATTGTTATTGTGTTTGTCGATGGTCGGTCGCCTGTTTCCATTTTAGTTCAGAAAACTATATTGAGCGCCCAAAATTGTGAAAACCAGGTCTCACAGCAAGGATTTTCACCACGATATAATTTTGGCACATTCGTCAGAGCTTGAAACCCATCGATAAAAACTACTTCCACTTCGAATTCGATTCTTAAATAACTTCCCTGTATACAGGATTGCTTTTTCATAGTCCAGCGACTAACTTTTCCGACTCTGGCAATAGTTTCAAGCAATTTTCAGCTTCAACAAAGGCTCTCTGAACTTACTTTGTACGTAGTTTTTAACGACTCTTTGGTGCCTAGCCGAAGGACGAAGTTCTAGAACATCAATTATATTTTGTTTGAAAAGAAGTTTTTCTAAGTGGTACAGTTATCTCTCTTATGCGCACTTTGTGAGAATTGTTTCGTAAATTGGAAAGATCCTTGGGGACATATTTCTAGGAAATGCGCTTATTAGTATCAATTTGGGAATTTTCTTTACAGTTTTAAACTTAAAAGAGAAAGAAACTAAGGAAGTTGAAAATCGTTCCGTTTATTCAATTATCTCTTCGCAAAAACTTTGAATCGTAATCATGGTCCCCTATGTTTATTTTTTCATGTATTAATGGTGTGTTTCTTTTGAGTTGCTCGTACAAGTTCATATTCCTTATTTCGGTTTTATTACAAGCTTTACAGAATATCCCAATAATATTGTCGATTAGAAGTCCAAAAATAGAGCTCTCTTAGAGGTTTATCTACCAAAATCATGATGTGCGATCGTTCAAAGTTTTCGAGTAATGATTTCATGTCGTATTTTCCACCAAGCATTGTCTCTGAAGATATAAATCACCATACAATCATAGATAATCAAGGAAAAACTTTTCCAGGATAGATTGAGTGTTTTTAAAAGAATTTTTCATCACTATGTTCCACTACAAACAATTATGAGATGTTTCACAATATGTACGATTCACATTTTCGTGACTAGTTCCGAACTCTGGTTCATTTTCAGGGAAAAAAGTTTGGGGATTACACATATCCGTTTGTTCGTTCATTACTCCAAGAATATTTCCATAAACTTATTTATAAATTTCAATGGACTCAAGATAATTAAGTTTCATTCTTTTTGATTGTAATTGTAATATTTTCAGATATTCTATTGATGGAAATGGGTGACCATTCTCAATTTAATGGGTTGCGATGGTGGACTTTTATTTGGGGTGAAATCCATTCGATATCTATGAAATCTAGTATTGAATGAGCGTCCTGTCTGACCTATATATTTCTTGTTGCAACTTGAACATGTCAACTCATAAGCTTATGATTCAAGAATTTTGGATTTCAATCTGCGACATTGAATAAGAGAGATGATAATTTATTTATTCGTTTGAAAGCTATATTGACATTGAGTTCAGATGAATTATTGGCCATTCTTTCACCTATATCACCGTATCATCAAGTACGAAAGAGAAATGAAATTATTCCTTTGCCTCACATATTGCAAAACATCTCATAATTCTACTATTTGCTGATGATACAAATGTATTGATTTCGGATGCAAATTTTAGAAATCTATTAACCAAGGCAACAAACATTTACATAAAGATAGAAGAATGGCTGAACTCTTGCAAGTTCACACTAAACACAGCAAAAACAAGTGTCATTTGCTCCAGAACGAAACAATCAACACAAATTATGCCTGAAGAATTAAAAATTGATGAAACAACTTTCAAACTTCAGCGAACTACGAAATTTCTTGGAATAACATTAGATGAAAACCTCACATGGGGAGAACGCATAAAAAAACAAACAACAGCTTAAACTAAGTGTGCTACACAATCAGGGTATTATCCAAATACTTAAGCCTGGAACTTCAGAGTTTATTTTGCAAACTTCGAAATCAAAATGAGATATGGTATAATATTCTATGGATCGGATAGAAACATCCAAAACATCTTTATAACTCAGAAAAAGTCCTAAGAATAATCCTTGGACAGATGGACTCAGTCTTGTAGAGGTATAAACACTCTTTTGAAGAGGAATTGAGTCAGAGCAAATATAAACTAGAGATCCTCAGTACATATATACTAAACAATACCTCACAACAACAGAGCAAAATTGCCATTAATCTTGTATAAAGAAAATAATAAACTACCTGATCAGGAGGGAATCTGAGTTGAAAAATTTCAAGAAGACGGAATATAAATTATTAATGAAATTGGAACCCTATAATATGGAAGAATTTAATAATGTGTAAATTGCTGTTTGACACTATTTCTTCCTACTATTCTAGTATTCAAAAATAAAGATCTATTCTATTTCATTCTATTCATAATTGGTGGTAGTAAAACATAGTAATAAAGAATTTGTTTTGATTATGATCAACTATCAAATAGTGACGACAATTTAGATTTATTCTGTGTGTTGTTGCTTCCCGTAACATTTTCTTGCGATATAAACAGAGCACTGCGACATAAAAATGCTGAATCCCATAGATATATTCAAAATGAACAACAAAATCGACATAGCAACATTCAAACCACGATATGATGTTTGAATCAAGAAGATCGTCATTAAGGAAACTATTGGTAATTAATATAAATGTGTTGAAACAAATAATTTATTGAATATGCTCTTCCGACTAGTTTTTTTATTTAAAGACTTATATTTGAAACAATTTTGAAGAATGACCCGGCTTTAAGCCGAGCCCAGATGAGTGTAATGCGAACAGCGAATGCCATAAATCACAGGGAGTTTTATGGTTCGATGCATTGTTCTTTCTGCTCCGTCAGGACTCGGTTTTCAACTCGATCAATGCATTTGAATGTGTTATTCGAGGCTGAGCTCGTGTGCCGTCCACACTATTCACGGAATGGTTCATCAAATTTCATTGCATTCGCTGTTCGGATTACACTCATCTGAACCGGGCTTTAGAGTTGACTTGAAGATATGTACTGAGTGGAATAACTAATAAAATAGAAAAATTTTTGAAAGAGGATTTGTAGACTCGAATTCGAATCCTCATGAAAGATCGGAGACGAGACAATAGTTTCAAAACTTTTTCCAGAACGGATGAACTGGATGGAAGCAATTATAATTTGCTTATTCTACAAAATGGCGAAGGCGCAACATACTATTTCATTGTAAGATTGATACTGCTACCCGCTCAATCAATGGTTGCCAACCATTCGAAATATATTATTCCTTTTTTCGCAATGATTTAACAATCATCTGAAAGCTTCAACCCTAAAAATATTCGAATTGGAGTTACTCTTTTAGTTTTCTTTGTTATGTATCAGTCAATGAAAAACCAAACAGCTAATGAGAAATTTCTGACATTGTAAGGATTAAAAACATTGAAAGGTTCAAATTTCCATTGATGTATTCATATCAATAGGGAATGTTTACGGAAATAATGACATTTATTACAGAGAAGCCTTCATGAATCTGATATTTTAGGATATATTCATTACATACGTGTTCTGCATTTCAACCGAAAAAATGGTCGTCCACCGATTGTGTGCGTTAAACTTAGGTCAAGTTTCTTGGAGAGGCATATATTAACAAATTACCGGCATGCCGATGAACAACTTTATGCAACATTTTGAGATAATTGTGCTGAAAAAAGATTCCAATTTTTTCTGTTCAAATATTTGATATTCTTCGATCTTTCGGTCATATTATCCTCACGAAATTCTGTATGAACCTTCGTGCTCTTATTTTTCAATCAACTACTGAATATCGATTCGATCGTATCTGTATTTTTGAAAATATTTGGAAAATAAAACTTTGAATGGGTATATCTGCGGAATCATTTTTCCGATTTAACCCATTCACGATTTCGGCCTTTGAAGTCAAGCTCCAAACCTATTATTCAAATATCGAGGCCTTAAGCTGTTTTCTGAAATTATTCTGTTAACGATCGGCTGTTAGGCCGACCGTAAACATAATAACTTCCGTAAGGAAGAATAGCTGAAAACTCGACAATTGTAAAGTAGGTTTGAGGATTAATTACAAATTCGAATTCGTGAATGGGTAAAATTCGGATATCGTAGATATACCTATTCAAAATTTTATTTCGCTAATATGTCCAAAAATACAGCTAATATCGAATTGAAATCCAGTACTAAAAAAGCACTGACGTGGAGTCAGCCGGTTTTGCGCGCTTGTTCAAACTCATTGCCAAAGCGCAAAAGTCATGTAAAAAAAAGAAAGCTCAAATCTATTAACGTCACTTTACCGATAAAAAATGTCCCCAAAAGAGAATATGGAGTTTCAAAATATAATTCACTTCTATGTACTCTTGACATGCAAATACTAGAAACCAGATTATGTCGGAAACGTCAGCACACCTCAAGAAACACCCAAATCGTTCAGATCATACAAAGAAATCCCCTTTTGATGTTCTTAAGTTGGCTTGTTCGAACCTGTGAGAAAACCAGATGATAAATACCAGTACGTTTGAAATGGATGATTAATTGTTCTTGTGCTAAAATAGTAATCATATTTCGGCCGCACATCACAAAGCAACGCCTACCGTAATAATTGCGATCATTTGTTTCGGTGTCAGAAGGGCTCTTTGATCCTATAGCGGTGTCATGCGATGGAGATATCTCTTTCGTTTTGTGGAAACTGGGCAACGGAGCAGAAATATCGGGATATTTTCGTGCACTTCTGTTCTGTATTGAATCCATAAGAGAATACGAATGTTACGTGACGGAATCTATACTCCATTCACTCTTATAAACTATCCCGGTTGGCCATGACATTTTGACACATTCCACCGTGTAAATTTTGAAAATGTTAGCTTATATTTCAATTCTACATAGCCTGCCTGAAACTTTGTCTCTGGTTCTTCAAAACTACCTTCGGCATTTTTAGTTCCCAAGCGTGATGATTATGTTAAGATTGAGAGTAGAATTTGGCAACGTCGCTAAGAATTATTCTGACATTGCCGATGTTTAACGAGTGCCAACCTGCGTCAGTTTCAAGTAAAAAACTTGAAAGACCTAAATCATGGCCAACCGGATAGTTTATAAAAGTGAATGGAGTGAGTATACATTCAAAAATCAATATTTGTAGCGAAGAACTGGGATCGAAAAACGATATCGTGAAGGTCCAAACAAATTTCGTGAAAATCATATCTCCGGATTCCGAAATCATCGATCGGAGCCGACTCATTCATGATATCCACTATCTATATACCGGGCGTAACAGGAAGTAGGTTCACCTCCAAGGAAATCTTGAGATTTTGAACCTTAATGAAACAGATTGTTTTCCATAGACTGTTGTAATCAAGATGTGTCTGTGACTCCGGGTCTAACCGGAAGTGAAAGTAACGAGTTTCTTATATGCCCTGAGGAATATTTTCGGATTCTATGTTGAATTTTGTTGAATACTTATTTTATCCGATAATTTTCGTTTTGTTTTCAACTTCAGTTCGACTAAAATGCTTCTTGATATATGAATTTTTGCCGTCATGACAAATCATCGAAATTCATTTTCACTTAAAATTGACGACTAGGGAAGACGTATTTTGTTTTCGTCTCATGTGGGGATGACCCTGCTTCTCTCACTTCAAATATAATATTATGAGGTTCATAAAATTATGCACGCATATTTTCTGATCAAACAGTATCTGGATAGAGGAATAGTTAAATTCATTTTCCTATCAATATTAACGAGGACAATTTTCCACTTGCAAATGAAGCATTCGCCTTCTTTTCTCTTTTCACAAAAATATAAACCGATATTTACAAAAGTTATTTCCCTTTTCAATCACTGTATGACCGGGGAGTATAGGTGCAAAATTTCATTAACCTCACAGCAGTGTCAATAAAGTTAAGGCAGAAGGCTTATACCTCAAACGACACAAAATCAAAATAACAACTGTAACCAAAAAAGTCAATTTTGAGTGAAATATGTTTCAATGATTTGATTGAACTGACATATCATGAATTCCAATCCATCAGATGGCAAAATAAAAAAAAATGGATAATGGGTCTCTAGCATGCATTTTCTCCAATTTTCAACCAGAAAACGATCTTTCAAATTTGGCTCTACATATTATCTGTCAAAACGGATGAAACGTCGCGCCTTTTGTGACGTATCGGGATATATCCATTCTCTCTCATCTCGTGTACTTTTTTCTCTAGCAAGCCAATAGACAGCTTCGGCTGTATCGATCGGTGAATCTTGCAATAACCAGTGACGTAGAAGGCGATCTGACGAGTTTCATCTGCTTCGACCTTGCGTCCCGTTTTGGCCACTTTCAATAACGAACTATTCAGAATTCACTGAGTGTTGGAGTGTATGATGGCATACTATATGATTTTGTATCGATATAGGATGCGAAAAACATGAACCATGATAATTAGGGTTCGATGCAAGAGATTTATTCGAATATGCAAAAATGAGCATCACTTTCGATGGTCGAAAGTAACGTCGATATCCGGTTAAACTCTGAAACATAGACTCACCTTGTTCAGCTTAATCGATTACAAACAATATAAAGTATCAATGTCCAAAACTCGAATACGATATCTTGTAAAATGAAGATTTTTTGGGGGTGAATCTGATTCCTGTGACATTTTATGTATTCAATTTCAGAAGTTTTTTTGTTTGCGGTAAACCCAACAACCGATTGTGAATACGATAACTATCAAGAAAATCGACTCTAAATTAATAGAGTTTGGAGCTCAATAACAAAATCCGATGGGGCTGAATTTGGTGCAATATTGTCGAATATCGACTGAAAGTCAATATAAATTTCATCGAAATATAACGAAGAGTTCCTGAGAAAAATATTTCTTCAACAGAAATGGATTTCCTACGATCTTTGTGTAGAATAACAAACACCGCTTAGCTATTCAAGAAGGAAATAATCTAACATTTTTTTATTATAGAGTGAAGTGAGATATGAATATTAATTACGATAAGAACACGTTTTCAATAACTGTAAACCTGAATTTCATCCTCATCGATTTTCTGTACTCCTCTCAGAAATTTGGTCATAAATCATAATTTAACATTCTGACAATAACAAAGAAAAATAACCCAGGATGAAATCCGCGAAGGATGGAACTGTAAAGATGAAAACAATCTCAAATTTCAGCACTTTTTCATGTGAAAATCAATTAATCTTCAACGTCGAGATCAGTGAGTTGAAATACCCAACTGGAAAACAAATTAAATTTGCAGAGTTGCTGAGAAGGGGCACCGGTCGTCCCTCTTTGCTTCTCTGGACCAGGTGGAATACCTACTTGATTGAAATAGTTCGGAAGTTTGGACGCTAATTATGACTGATGAAGTTGCAAAACTAATTTGGATATTACGCTGGGGAAAAATTTCGAAAGAATTCAACTTTTTCTCGTGGTCGCTTCACGGAATGTTTCGTTGAATTTTTAATTGTTTTTTATATAAAATTCCATCTCGGTAATTTTTTTCATTTTCGCCGGACTCTCCAGATCAGGCAATTCGTGTCTGTAGTGGTAATAATGAGGAACTGAAAAATTCATCGTTGTTCAATCTTTTCATATTGATTCAGATCTCTTTCCTAGATATTTATAGTGAATTTTGAAGATAAATATTATATCCCTCAGTGTTCACCTTGCATGAATCATCCTGAAGATATTCCGAATACTTAAATTTTTATTTTTTATGTATTAGTTCTATGGAACAAGACCTTTATCATTTTCATCGAAAGTCAGAAATTTTCGAATTTTGAACCGAAAATAGTTTGAAACAAGCATAGGACTCACTTCGATCCGTGATCAATTTCATTTCTGTTCATCCAATATCTGGAAATTTTCGGGCTGGGTTTGAAGTCTGAATATCTCGGTTGAATTTGAGTTAGAACTCAAAATATAAAAGTCATCTGAAATAGTTATTTATGCATCAAGGGACTTATGAGAATTTTAATTACCTAGGGCAACAGATTTCAATCCCGGGAGACGTCAGTCCCGAGGAATTGTAAGTTGCCCGAGGTTGTTAACATTCAATAACTCTCGTCATAGATTGCAGCAAATTGAAACCGAAAATATGAGTGAAAGTATGATGTTTGTTTAGTTTCAAGACATGGTATGTATTTTCTATTCTTCCTTCATTTCAGTCTAAGTGTATTGATTTATTCTTCTTACAGCCTGAAGTGATCAGTGTCAAAATTAATGATGAGAATTCATAACAATACAAATGGTAGTGGAAAATTCGACAATAGTCGGTTTGTTTTTGTAAATACATCAGAGGGAGTTACACCCCAAGGGGGGTATAACCATGTTTATAGTTACGGTTACTGAGGCTTCATTTGTCTATAGTGTATCAATATGAAATAATATTATCTTACGTGGTCGTTCCAGGAAACTATAGGAAATAGATATTATGTCAAGATATTTTGTTGAAATGAATTCAAGATGACGAAAAAATTATTTTCCAATGAAAAAGATGCCATCCATCTTCTATAAACAAATAACTACACTTATATACGGGGAGACAGAATTTTTCCTGAGGTTTTTATCTGTGCTCTTGTATCATACGCAAATATGTATAGTACCCCGTTTACATTTCCTCTGCTAACACTGTGATATATCTTAGAATGTAATGCTCATTCTCAAAAGAATATATATATATATATAGGAAATAGCGACATTTCACCGAAATGTCTGTAATTTTCGAATTTTGAGCCGTAAATTGTCTTCGACGATTAGGTTAATTGGACTAGGATTGAAGAAGAATTCATGCTCAAATTCAATTCGGTCCGACCGTCCGTCCTTATGTGTCTAACTTTCGAAGCAACAGACCTAGTGACTTGAAATCATACGATTGGGTTTGGATTCCAACTATCTCGGCTGAGTTCGTTAATGGGCACAATCGACCTAACGGTTTTAGAGTTAGGCTCGTTTAAAATTAAAAGGTTGCTGCCTCAAAATCTTGAGAAGTAGTGATGCGATCATATTGTATCTTCGAGAGTAGATCTACGCATTTGAAATTTTGAAGAATTCGTAAAGCTCATTGATATTTGATGAAATCAGAGAGCAAATTCAAATGAAATTTGGCGCGAACCTTGTGAGCAGTTAACATTGTTTCGAATTTCAATAAGTTTCCGCGCAACTACATGCACATTTTTTTGAATCGTAAATTTCTTCGGTATCGTTCGTGCGATTTGAAATATTGATGAAACCAATTATGACTAAATCCAATTACTACTTATGCTCGTGCAATTAAACCAACATTCAAAATTTTATTTTCGCCCATGAATTCTAACAAACCTACACACAGAAAAAATAACATAAGTGATTTTATAAATATTTTATATGGAGTTCAAATTACAGATTAAATAATTTCAATACCATTTCTCTCAGTTATGCAGGAAAACACATGATAACTATTGAAAGGATATTTTGGAAGGATTTGGCATAAATTTCATGTGTTTTTCAGGTTTTCACTCGCATAATACCTGAAAGGAAAATATTTAAATTAAATAAAATTGTCCTTCAGAACAGATGTCTTATGGATTGCATGATTCAAACTGAACTTCCAAGGCAGTTTCTAGAAAATATATAGCCTAGTGAACAACATTTAAATAATGCAGATACGAATTCGGAAGAAGTATTCATTCTTCAGGTTTTCCCCCTGGCTTTCACGTCCAATATCTGAAACCGAACTATTGAAATCAAACGAGGAAGAAAAATCAAAAAATTGTGTTTATAGTATTTCCTGTATTTGTACAGGAAAAACGTTAGATATCACAAAAAGAGAGCACAAAAACAACGTAAGGAATAGAGACATACAAAAAAGCCGATGTATGTTCGACCATTGGGAATCACATGATAGATTGGGACAATACAAAAATACAGATGTAAGAATAGGATGATTTGACAAAAAAAATAAACAGTCCTCTTGCATTTTGTTGAATGGAGAGAGTAATTTTGCTCATGGTTCTGTAGAAATCACTATTCGACATATAAAATGGAACGAAATCCTGCCAAAATAAGCTTCAATCAATACTGGAAAGAAAAGAAGCTAAATACGAAATTATTGACAGAAATTAATTCTGCAAATTGTCTCTTCATTGTCTGATGAAAGATATATCCAGGGCTGGGCAGTATTTCAATTACTTGTAATTGAAATACGTATTTGAAATACAAATACGTATTTTGTATTTGTATTTCAATTACTTCTTGAAAATATATTTTGTAATTAGTATTTCAAATACCTGACGCTGAAGTATTTTGTATTTTGATACTTTTATCTTCAAAATACTTTCGAACAAATACTTTCAGCGCTGAGCGCTCTACAGAAAATAGTCTCTGAATCTCCCTTCAGATGGCGCAACGTTCATCTTCTTCATCTAGTTCTTTTGCCAGCAATCATGTTTTCGGCAGATGGAAAGGAAGAAAAGGTCCTGCGCAATGGTCATTTCAACATGGAGTTAAAGTTGGTCAATTTCCAAAAACGATAAGAGCAAAGAGCTTACCATCCTTGAACATTATCCTAATATAAAAATGTGTTCATACAATATAACACAAGTTTGTGCTTATCAGGACCAGTAGAAAAATTGTTTTCTTTAGCAGGTTTTATTCATTCCCCAACTAGAGGCTGTTTGTCTAATACTACATTCAAAAATCTTTTATTTCTGAAAGGAGATTCTTTATTTAGCGATTAAATGGCTGGGCTGAATTAGTTGTCCTCTTTTCACATTTTACGTAACAACTTAATGTATTTTGTAATTTGTATTTTGTATTTCAAATACAAATAGTCAAAATACTGTGTTTTGTATTTTATATTTCAAATACTCGACTTGAGAGTATTTTGTATTTTGTTTTTCAAATACCCGCGAGAAAGTATTTTGTAATTTGTATTTCAATTAAGCCAAGCATGTATTTTGTCCAGCCCTGGATATATCACATATACACTCGAAAACTCTGCAGACATCGGTCGCATAATTTCGATATTAGTCATAAGGCAAATTTTTTTTCTAGAAACTTCTCTACACAAATCATTGGAATCCCACAACTTGAAGATGCGTCTTCTATAAATATCAATTTTCGTTTAATTTTCAATACTTCTTCTTCATATATCAGGAGTAAAATACTTGAAATGAAGGATTTCACAGAGTATCAAAGTGAAATTCAGTAGAGGATTCAAAAATGCCACAATAATAAATGAGGTACATTCGAAATGAGAAAGTACCAAAGTGCTTCCGGTATGTAGAGTAGATCCGTCAGTACTGAACCTACAAAGTTGCAAGAACGTCTCACTTTCGGCTTTCAAGATATCGATGTGAAGAGTTCCTGATTGGACATCCTGTATAATAAACTTTGTTGGCAACCATCCAATAGCTGAACCCACTGAGGTAATTCCGACTTAGCAGCACGTACTTCAATTGCCCGATTGAATATCGAACAATTTCCTCTAAAACTCATAATCGGTATTGATCTAGGAATCCCACAGAGACAGCAAACCATTTCCTTAATCGATATGGGGGTTATCTCCGCCAAGAACCGCTTATCTAGTTTATAGTTAGTCGTAAAACAGAAGATCTAACACGTTTCCATTATATACCGAGGTTCATATGGAAACCGCCAGTTTCATTCCGAACTATTTTATCGAGGGTACGTGGAAAGCATTTCCTGATTTGGTGAGATAGTATTGAAAAGTTGGATCGACGACATGTTCTTAATTTCGCTCGTTCCTTGAGTTGTAAGGTTGAAAGAGCTGAGTATAGTTTGGTCTTGGCAATTTCAACATCTCAATTTTCAGGCGCTTGTTCTGGGCAAGTTACAATTCCCTCGAATTTTGTCGCAAATGGTCTTAAACGACTAGAATGAATTATGAATTCGTTGTAAAATTCAATTTTGGCCGTTGCCAAAATAACGGAACAAGCTAGCGGCTCGAAAATTCTAGGCTACGTTGCGTAACAAATGCGATAGTGTAATTCATCAGTGTGAATCAAAATCAACAAAACAGAGTTCGAGTTCAATTCTCGACAAAAGCGACTATTTTTATTCCTGTATTGACCCTGCCAAAGCAGCTTTATTTTCTCATAGAAAGATTTGGCAATCTTCGATTCATATGGTCTCATGAAATTCAGCATTAACCTTCAAGCTATCAATCAAAGACTAGATTTCCATTTGAAACATTTTGAATGGTATATCATTGGGCGCATTTTACCCACTAACCAATTCGACCTTCGTAATTGAACCATAAACCTACCATAAAATAGAGAGAGAGAGAGAGAGAGAGAGAGCGAGAGAGAGAGAGAGAGAGAGAGAGAGAGAGAGAGAGAAAATAACTTCATCGAACTGATGAATTTCTTGTTCAGTCTCTGTATTCTACTGCCTATTGGTTCTATTTTGGTTTTCTCTTGCAAATATTCGTTGGCTACGTTGGCTACGTTGGCTATGCCGTGGACTGTTTGGATATCTTAGTTTGGTCATCTTTCGTAGACTAGTGCGTTCTTCTACTTCTATCATATAATGGTGCTTTTGTTGCACTGGCCCAGAATTTGGTGTCGATATTCTAGTAGAGGTCTGCAGATCATCTAATATATTTTGCTGGCTGTTTCCGTCCCAATGCCTTCATCATCTACCATAAAATATACATATATAGCGAGCTTTTTAGTTATGTAAGAAGCAGTATCCTTTTACTTGTTTGTTGTTCGAAAAAGGCACTCCTTTACCTAGCTAATTTCAGTTTTTACGCGCTTGTTGTAGGGAACAGCGCGTTATCATTTCGTCACGATGTCTGAAATTTTCGTATTTTGAGCCGAAAATACTCTGAAACGGTTGGGTTGAACTTCCTGAAGGAGAATCTGTGGTCAAATGCAATTCTGTCCGTCCGGCCGTCCGTAATTTTTGAAGGAAAAGACTTCGCGACTTGAAATTGTCAGATTAGATTTGGAGTCTAAATATCTCGGTTGAGTTCGTTAATGGGTGGAATCGGTTGAATACTTTCGGAGTTAGGCTCATTTGAAATTTTGAGGTTAATTCCTCGATATCTCATGAAGTATTGACTCGATCGAATTGAAACTTTTGACTCGATCGAATTGAAACTTCATGGACAGTTTTGAAATACCAACGCGCAGTTTGATGCAGAATTTCGTATGGATCCAGTTGTTGGAAAATCGAAAAAAAAAATCAATTCGAAAATTTTCAATATTTCTGATGAAAAATTTGTTTCCTCTGAAAATATTGATTAGATTTCAATGGAATTCGGCGCAAACCTTAGAGTCAGTATTCAACACCAACGTTTCAAATTTCAATTCGATCCGATATTTACTTTCGGAGATATAAGGAAAAAAAATGTGCCAAATTTCGTTGTTATTTGGAATTTTAACGTTATTTCCGCAATATCTCAAGAAGTACAAATGCAATCCGATTTAAACTTCGTAATCAGGTGGAGACTACCAATACGCAACTAGGTGCAAAATTTCGTGTTGATCCAATAGTTAGAATCTAAACAGGCGCGTGAAAGCTCCCGAACTCACGTCAGTGCTTTTCTATTTTTTTTTATTTCCGTTTCTGTTTGGTGTACATAGTCTTCCAGTGTGTTATCGAAAGTTCGATGCTATTCAACCTATGTTCATCTCGGGAGTAGTCGTGAAACGGGACAAAATATTGGTTCATATTTTACGGTAACGAACTGTTCAAATAATATCAGAAATTGCGCTATTAATTATATTTAGCATACTATAACATTTAGATTTGTTTATTTTTGGACCAAACGATTACTCGTTGTTCCCTAGAACATGCGTGTAAAAAGAACTGCAGTGAAAAGTTGATGATCGTATTCTTCCATACTATAGTCCACTCTATACGACGTCTTAGAAAACGATACCTGCACATTCTGGACATACTACAGCGAAATCGCGATTCCCAGACGGGTTCGAAACTCGAAAACCGCACTTTGTCGGGGATACGAGGACCTGCGAACCCACCCAGCATCGTTTATTTGGGCGCCAAGCGTCTCGGCGTGACTTGGCGCCGAAGTTCATCGCCGTCGACGGGTCCTGAATACATATCATAATTCAGCGCCCTCTGGAGGGACGGGAACGCTGATACCTCTAATTGATTTGTAGAGGATCACCGGCGTCGATTGATTCTGGATCTCTGAGCGTCTTAGTTCGTCGTGACGCCTATAATGACTGCGTAGATACTTTATCGCTTTCCTGTTGTTTGTTTTCGATCACGAAATCGAAGGTCCTTTTGTGTATTTTGAGTTGGTTCATGAATAAATTAGTGGAATCCAATATGAGGATCTGTTTATTGAGAGGAGGTATACAAGGGGAGATATACAGGGTGGCCAACTGTAGACGAAACGGAGCAAAACTCAGGAATTGCGTTGATATATTAGGATAATGTACAGAATGTCGTTTTTCAATTGAAGGGGGCTATTCACAGGTATTTTTGGCTCTGCCACTTTCAACCCTCAACTAAGGTAAATATCACCCTAAAATATTCAAATGAGGTTGATGGTCGTGTGATTCAATCGAGAGGATCCTAAAATTTCCTTACTTGACTTTTGATTTTAAACTTTCGCCATATATTCATTGAAAATTTGGATTGAAAACTTGTAAAATATCTGAAAATTATCACTTTTATATGGAAGCAGACGGTCATCGGTTCGAACATTGAAATTAATTAAGTAGGTAGTCAGTGAAGAACTGAATGAAGTTTAATTTTTCCACAGCTTTGGACGGAGTTTCAGAATTTGAAGAATCTATTCTGAGCAATCAAAAATTCTAACTCAAAAATTCCTACAGTGAATCGGAAATTCTGGGACGATTTTCAACAGAGGGACTCAATATTTTTAGAGCAAGTTTGGGGGTTGATAATCAGGACCGAATTCGAGAATGAGTGAATTAAGTTTAATGATTTCGTAGATATTTCCCTTCGCTTTCGCATTTTTGAAATCTCTCGATAAGATAAAGATCCTATCGAATTGAAATCTAGTCCTTGGTTGGAAAATATCGTCGTGAAGCCATCAATTTTACTCTCAGCAGTCAGATCTTCATGAAATTCTGCATGGTGCAGAAAAACAAAATTTCTAAACCGAGTATAAGTTTTCAATTTGATCGGATCAGTTTTCTAGAAGATGAAGGTAAAATTGAATTTTGAATAGATGTACAGGAGGATCCTAAAATCGAATCAACTAAAAAACTCTTTATCCCTCAGAAATTTTTTTTTCCAGTATTGCTCTGCGCTTCCGTTTTTTAGTGACAGTGTCAGAAATGTAAAGTTTTTTCAGTTTTCCTCCTAATTCTAGGAACCGTTTGGTTTGTAGGACTGATCTTTGGTACATAGAATACTACTGTTAATGACTCCTTTTTAATACCTGATAGGAATATATTTTCTTTTCATTTTTGTCCTCTAAATCCTACGCCACTGGAAATATTGAACACTTTGATAACGAATTCTAAAACACCAATTGATTTTCCGAAGCATTAATTTTTCTGGCTGTTTTCTCCATACAAAGAAACAATAGCAATTGATTGAACCTTTTGAAAGCAAAAGAAATAAACAGGTACCACAAAAAACAGATCTTCCTCAACGACCAAACTGACCTGAACAGAAACCTATGACTAAAATCTTCGAATGTACCTCTGAAATTTCCATAAAATACCTTTATTTTGTCACGTTTTCTTCTTTATCAACTTGTATTTAAAGAAAACGTAAAAGCGGTTGGTTATCATACTCACCTGATGAAGTCATAATGTAAGTGACGAAACAATTGTTTCGAAATTAACGAATATAAGCGGAAATGAAGTGTTTTACTCAGATCAATCAAATATTCCAATGGGGATATTTAGGTTCCTGACCTTGCATTTCAATTTCAACGATACAGGTCCTCTATAGTATTCCCAAGTTATAATGTTTACGGTCGAAACAAACTGACGGACAAAATTGTACTTAACCACGAAATCTTCATCAGTGAATCCAACCTAATCTGCTTTAAATTCGAAAATTAAATTATTTGGTCAAAATGATAAGCCTCTCAAGTATCGATAAAAGTCTCAAAACGAAAAATCGACAGAAAATTTTCTGACGATTTCATTTTTTTCCGAAAGAAGATAATTCTGAAGAGTTTCTCCTTTGTCTCATGGAAAAGTCAGATTTACTCTGAAACGTCACAGTTAGCTTTGTTCATCGTTCTGTTTTTCGAGAAACTGTCCGTGACAAATAGTTCTATCCTGTAATCCACAGGGGCGTTTTCCATAAAAAAATAATTTTATTTGATTTTTAATGATTCTGTTTCAGATATTGATATAGAGAAAACCCAGAAAAAAACTTAAAAATGATAAGGCTCTCTTTCCCTATAACAAGAGCATGGAAATGTGAAATCTACAACGCCTTCTTCTACTTGAATAAATGAAATAGTATGCCTGTTATAAAGATGAAATTTTTTCAGAAACCCCTGAAAGTGAGAAGAGATAACGAGAATTTTTTGCCTAGAACTCGAATCACCGTTCATCCTTTTCACAGGAATGGAAAACGAACTATTCTCCTAATGATCGCAAAAACTTTTTCGCGGAAAAAGGTCCAGGCTCATCTTCGTCATTTCCTCATTAGGTGGTACGAAAATGTAATCTGATTTCAGAGTGATTTCGTCTGCGCAAATTCTATGAGCTTTAGGATGATCTTTTTGCCAGTATGACAAAAAAGAAAGGAAGTGGATTTGGGGTTTCCGTACGAGATCGATTCCTTCGCGGAACTGGAACGAAAATATTGGATACAATTGCAAGAAGAAGTTTTCTGTTGAAGAAAATGGGAATAAGAAATGCGAAATATGAATTGTTTATGCGTTCAGCTCATCTCATCCCTGCATTATTTTGCTTAATTAGGGAAAAGTGAATATATATTTTATTATTTTTGATTCATTCCAGAAATAACAACGACACTGACGAACAAAACAAGAGCTCAAAAAATCGAGATACGATCTTACTGAAATTTGGTACATTATTATTAAAAATTTCAAAAAGCACTGCCGTGAAGGCAGCAACTTTTGCGCGCATGTTCAATGTAGATGACCGCTTCAGCAACGAATTTGAACATGCACGCAAAAGCTGCTGCCTTCACTGCAGTGCTTTTTGAAATTTTTGCTGATGAATTACTGGATTTCAATTCGATCAAATCTGTATTTTTGGAAATATTGGAAAAATAACATTTTGAATGGGTATATCTACGGAATCATTGGGAGGATTTTAACCATTCACGAATTAGATCTTCGTAATTAAGCCCCAAACCTACTCTACAAATATCAGCCTAACGGCCGACTGCGTAAACACCATAACTTCCGAAAGAAACAACTTAGAAACTCGATATTTGTAGAGAAGGTTTGGACCTTAATTACGAAGGCCGAATTCGTGAATGGGTAAAATCCATACAATGATTCCGTAGATATACCGATTCCAAATTTTATTTTTCCAATATGTCCAAAAATACAGATCAGATCGAATTGAAATCCAGTGCTTCATCGAAAAATAGCAGTTCGAAGTTTCATACAGAATTTAATGAGGAAAATCATAGCATTTTTTTTTTCAAATTGTTTTAATGACACGATTATCACGAAATTTCGCATAAAGTTGTCTTTCAGCATCTCAAAACTAGCTGTGAAGTTTGATCAGGACTGAATCAGTATTTCTCAAGTTATACCGAAAAAATCAACGATATCGAGAAGAAAACCTCGAAATTTGAAATTTTTTTCCCGATATCTCCTAAACTTATGATCGTATCGAACTGGAATTTGGTACACTGCTGTGAAATATGAAGCTCAAAGTGTGAGTGGAATTTTTATTTGTATATGATGAATGGTTTCCGAAAAAAAAATTTTTTTGGAAGAAAATGTCGAAAAAAATTTTTTTTTTAATTTACTGACAATATGATCCTGACAAAATTTGGCTCAAAGTTGCGCGTCGTTATACTCCACCCAACTGCCAAGTTTGAATCCAATCGCTCAAGTAGTTTCCGAAATAAAAAATATTGCGCAATCCCTACGAACCCTTCAATGGGGAAAAAGAAATTTTCACGTGAGGGGGTTGAAAATTGTGCATGAAGAAAACTGTGATGATCGACTTTCATCCGGTGACAAATTTCATCAGGTACCATCGTCTCAAAGTACCTGAGCCATGACAAAGTGCACATACTGAAAACCTCTTTAAACTAACTGATTTTTCGAAAGAAAAAATTTTCTTGAAAATTGCTGCACGCCTGTAAAGAAGATACAAAGACCTTGCCAAAAGAGAACCACATGACCCACTTTGCCTATTCAAAAACTTTATAGGGTTGATGGGGATGGCACAGGGTGCAACAAAAATCCTTCAAAAATGCATATAAATTTGGTGAAAGTGAAACAAAAATTGACCTGTTTCAGGATTTTGTTGTCAAATATTTTTCTAATGAGAAAACGAATTTGTTCCATAATTTTGACGGGCACTGTATATTCCATGTTGAAATATATATATCTACTTCATTTGAATGTAATCCAAAAGATCATTATCTTGTGGTTGAGTTGGCAAACCTCTATTAGAAACATCTGTCAAATAAATAATTAAATTTTCAGCAAATCATGGGAACCTAAAAATGAATTTCATTGGGAAATAGTTCTACTTATTAAGTCATGTTACCTTTCCGAAAATTCCACAACTTGTCCAACATGAAACCGGTATCTGTTTCATTTAAAATGAAATCTGAGCAATCACGATAGCATAGTGATAACAAGAGAAATTTTAATTCCTACATATCCTTCAAAAATACGAAGAATTCTTAGTATTTTTTTTGCGCGCATGTTCTAGGGGAACAGCGTGCTATCGTTTTGTCCAAATGTCTGTAATTTTCGATGATTGAGCCGAAAATGGTCTCAAACGACTAGATTGGACACACTGATGACGAATCCGGTGTCAAAATCGATTCTGTCCGGCCGGCCGGCCAGCCGTGGACACGATAACTGTCGAAGTGAGTGAGCTAGCAACTTGACACTTTCAGGGTAGGTCGCGCATTGGAATGCAGCGGGTAAGTTTGTTAATGGGACAAATCGGTCGAATAGTTTCGGAGTTATAGTCACTTTAAATTTTGAAGTTTGAAGTTTTTTATTTCAGAAACTGCTTGAGCGATTGGATTCAAACTTGGCAATTAGGTGACGTATAGCAACGCGCAACTTTGAGCCAAATTTTGTCAGGACTTTATTGTCAGTGAATTTAAAAAAAAAATTTTTTCAACATTTTTTTCCAAAAAATTTTTTTTCTAGAAAACCGTTCATCATAACCAGAAAAAATTTCCACTCAGACTTTGAGCTTCATATTTCATAGCAGTGTACCAAATTTCAGTTCGATACGATTATAAGTTTTGGAGTTATCGAGAAAAAATATGTCGAATTTCGAGGTTTTTTTTCCCCATATCGTTTCCTTTTTTGGGTATAACTCGAAAAATACTGATTCAATCCTGATAAAACTTCGCAGCTAGTTCGAAGATGCTGAAAGACAACTTTATGCAAAATTTCGTGATGATCGTGACATTAGAACAATTCGAAAAAAAATTTCTGTGATTTTCTTATCATATCATCCTAATTCAATTCTGTATGAACCTTCGAACTGTAATTTTTCGATAAAGTACTGGATTTCAATTCGATCTGATCTGTATTTCTGGAAATATTGGGAAAATAAAATTTTGAATGGGTATATCTGCGGAATCATTGGGTGGATTTTACCCATTAACGAATTCGGCCTTCGTAATTAAGGTCCAAACCTTCTCTACAAATATCGAGTTTCTAAGTTGTTTCTTTCAGAAGTTATTATGTTTACGCAGTCGGCCGTTAGGCCGACCGTAAGGTTTGGACCTTAATTACGAAGGCCGAATTCGTGAATGGGTAAAATCCAACCAATGATTCCGTAGATATACCCATTCGAAATTTTATTTTTCCAATATTTACAAAAAAACAGATTAGATCGAATTCAAATCCAGTAATTTATTGGAAAAAACTCTAGAAAAGCACTGCCGTGAGGGCAGCAGCTTTTGCGCGCATGCTCAAATTCGTTGCCGAAGCGGTCATCTACATTGCGCAATATGCGCGCAAAAGCTGCTGCCTTCACGGCAGAGCTTTTCCAGATTTTTTTGCGATATACCCCAGAAATCAGAAAAAATATCCAAAATTCTCTAATAGGTTCACCTACGTAACTTATCAACCAACGCGCCCCCTTCCTCGGGTACCCTCTGAATTAAAATCTCACTTATTTCGCAACTCTCCTATATATGAGTGTAGATATCACCAATTTGTCCACCTGTATTCAACCAACCCTGCGAAATAACGAAGTTAGTTACCATCAAAATGAAGCCCGAACACGTTGCAACTGTTATGCAGTTTTGTCCGCGTTATTATCCTTATTTTTCCGGACATCCGTCACTCCACTGAGCGGAATAACAACGTTCCACTAATTAACCGATGTACGTCCAAAAAACGCGAGGAAACGATCTACCACAATGCTAAAAGGTCCATCCAGGGGAAGCAGACATGATCTAGACCCGACGCTGCAGCAGAAAGCGCAGTGATTGTACGAGGGAATATTCAACCATCAGACTGGAATATTTTCCGATGTAATTCTAACGAACGACTTGGGAGCATTTTAATAAATTACCGAGGTCAAATTGAATACCAAATGAAAGGAATACGTGTATAATGACTGAAGATGATATTGCCCAAATGTCAATATCAGCCCTGAACTCGAAAACAAAATAAGATGAAAGAATGCCGTTGACTACATTATGAGTATCGATTAAAGCTTATTTTGGGAGGATTTGGCATCAAGTTTCAGGTTTTTTCTCGGTTTCCACTCCCAATATTGGAAACGGAACAATTAAAAATTAAGTCAAAATTGGTTTTTCATGGAAAACGCCCTTGCGGATTGCAGGATAAAACTATTTGTCAAGGGCAGTTTCTTGGGAAACAGATTGCCTAATGAACAATACAGGAACATTCCAACGATAAACAAATCGAACTGTGACGTTTCAGAGTGAAAATCTTACTCTTTCAACAGACAAAGAAGGAAATTTTTAGAATTATTATCTTTTGATTTTTCGTTTTTTTTCGTGAGAAAATAATTCTGAAAAGTTTCTCCTTTGTCTGATGGACGAGCCAGATTTGTACTCTGAATTCTGAAGAGCACAGTTTAGATTGTTCCTGTATGGTTCATTAGGCAACCTGTTTTCCAAGAAACTACCTTTGACAAATAGTTCAATCCTGCAATCCGCAAGGGCATTTTTCATGCAAAAACAATTTTAATTGAATTTGAATGCTTCAGATATTGGGAGTGAAAGCCCAGAACGAAACCTAAAAATTGGTACATTACGAGTTCCTCAAAAATTGAGAACCGCAATGTGCTATACATTGTTTGTAAAACTTTTTGTGTTGAAAAGTTGTTGTTCGGATATCACTAATTTTGCCCATATAATATATCAAACCAATAACTGTGAAATAACGTAGTTGGTTATCATCGGAAGGACCCGAACACGTTGGAACTGTAACTCAGGTTTAATCTGCATTATTATCGTTATTTTTCCGACATCAGTCGTTTCCTCAATTGAGACCAGCGCTGAAGCCTAAAAAATGGTGAAAAGTCAAAAAAGAATAGTATGAAAGGAATATATCAAAAATGAAAATGAATTCAGAGGCGATCTGAGGTGAGGTAGTGGAAGGGGGTGAGTTTTTTTTAATCTATTTATTTCGATTTTCGGCAATGGAGAAATATATTCGACAAATTGGTAGGTTATAGAAAGATCTACAACGTTAGTATTCACACATTTCTCAAATAACCTCAAGTCATGTGATAAATTCGAGTAAACAAGTTTTTGTTAAAATCTTTTACTGAGAAATTTCTTAAAAACTTACTTCCTTGTGTTACAAATAACCTTTTTTATGTAAAATATTTACTTTTCCACCTTATTTTGACTAAACATCGGAGAAGCACCGTTATTTTCACGTCTCACGTTGAAATATCTACGTTTTTGAAAATCTGGTGGTCTTTTTGTTCGTGAAAATCTCTAATTTTCAATGCTGTTGAAAAATGAACATTACTATGGAGAAGTTTCTTGGAAAATGAGAAAATATACTTCTTTAATCAATAACCAAATAAACCGATGAAGTTAATATTCAATAAGACACCTACAATATTTTGAGCAAATTGTGAAATCTTTCTTAAACTATATGCGTAAATGCCTATTGATTGCTATTCTAAAATAATTCATATACCTGAGTAACCTACGGAAAGATTAGTCAATCGGAAGGTATTTCATAGAGAAGTGGAAAAGGGGCTAGGGGGGGTCTGAGCCTTACCACCTGCTAATTTTCGAGAAAATTCATCATAGTAATGTAAATTTTTTTACACAATAAAAAGGTAGAGATTTCAACGAACGAAAAGCTCACCAGCATTTTTAACAAAATAATTTTGTTGTGAGACTTTTCGGTTGAAACTTAGGGTGTTTCTTCCATATTGAGTCGAAATAAGGTTAAAAAATGAATATTTCAAATTGAGAAAAGAAACAATGTTTTTGAAATCTGAAAATGCAGGTTCTCGAAAAATGAAAAAAAAGGTTTGTGAAAAATATGAAATAAAACCAAACACTTGGTTATTCGAATTTTTCACATGAATTTCTAAGTTCTGTGGAAAAATTGTGAGTACCTAAGTTGTAGAAATTCTTATTACCTTAAACTTTGCCGCCTTACTTTTTTCCATAGGACTTGTAACCGGAAATCGAGATAAACCTTGCTTCAGCATTAAAAACTAACCCCCTTCCACTTATACTGACCTCAGATCGCCTCTTAATTAGTTTCTCATTAATTTTTGCAATATTCTCCTCCTTTTACAATGATTTTCATCCCACTATAATATTCTTTGATTTAAAAAATTATCGACCCTGGTTTCATTTTCCGATGTTCGTCCAAAAAGCACGAGGAAACAACTTACCACATTACCATAAGGTCCAGCCAGGAAAAGCATACAATGATCTGGACTCGACGCTGCAGCGGAAAGCTAGGTGATTGTACGAGGAAAAATTCAACCATCAGACCGGAAAAATTTCCGATGTAATTCTAACGAACGACTTGGAAGCAGTGCAATAAACTACGGAGTTCGGATTGAATGCCAAATGAAAATGAACACGTGTACGTTTAATGCCAAAAATGATCGCGAGTTATTGCACGGATTTGGGAGCAAATCCATCAACCGTTTCGACGTTCTGTTGTTTTACTCTGGCGAGAAATAAAGAGTCATTTGTTTACGGAGTATAATTCTGACAAGCTGAAGTTTTTATGAAAGATACAATCACGTTTATATAACGAATCACTGAGGAAAATAGAACGTTCTATAGCGACTTGCTGAATTTGAACAGAAACGTAGTTGCTTTTTGCGAGTAAGAAGCTGATAAAGGTATCGCTCATCGCTTTGTTGACTTGTTGGGGGAATGTATATTTGGGCCCTTACTTCCTCTGAAGGTTACGATTTTTGAATCGATAATTTGTAGCGCGAGTTTCATATACTATCAAATGTCGGGTTTTTTTCCTCGCCATTATTGCTTTACCCGGAATAACTCAAAATATACTCATCAAATCCATTTTTAATTAACATAATCACAGCGCGCCATCTTCTGGAAGCATCTTGCGAATCCCACCTTCGAGTGCAGAATACTTTGATTGATATGCATGACGTTCATCCTTTAGTCGGATCAGGTTGCTGTATCTGCGATATTGCAGATTTACAAACACCATCACGACATGGAAACGCTCGGTTCATGTGGATTCCCACAAGTCGAAAACGTCCAACATCTAACAAAGATAGGAAAGAAAGAAACCGAGCATTTCCATGTCGTGATGGTGTTTGTTAATCTTCAATATCGCAGATACAGCGACCTGATGCGACTGAAAGAGGAACGTCATGCACATCGATCAAAGTATTCTGCACTCGAAGGTGGGATTCGCGAAATGCTCCCAGAAGATGGCGCGCTGTATTTTGTTAAACTGCAGTGGTCCATCTGAAAGGTGACAAGTATCGAGATTCCCTCTGCGATTTTATCCAAGGCAAGTTGACCTGAAGATCAGTAACAACTGTGAAACAGCTGTAGTCATTCTAATTGAATCTGCTTCTTCGGTGTGGATGTTTTGGTTGATTGGATGATTAGCTCTGATCAAGGGGGAATATTTGTTGATTTATCGACAGATATTTGTCTTTATGATTATGTAAATTTATTATTACTGGAGCTCTTTCTTCTCATTAGACCAATTCCTTTCTATTTTTAATATTTCACATTTTGCGATGTATCATCCTCACGAAACACTGCATGACTCTATAAGCTATCTATCATATATCAATTGAGTATTGGCTTTAAATTCGATTCCATCTGTATTTTTCTAAATAATGGAATCATTAAATTTCGCATGGGCAAGTAAAATCGGCGAAATTGTTGGGTGCATTTCACTTATTCACGAATAAGGCCTCCGAAATTCAGGTCGAAACCTTCTCTTCAAATATATCTAGTTTCAAATTATTTTTCTGAAGTTAATTTTTTTGCGATTAGTCGTTAAAGACGACTTAGAAGCTTGATATTTGTGAAGTGGAGTTTGGGCTCAATCGAGAAGGTCGAGTTTGTAAATGGGTAAAACCCGCCCACGGATTCCGTAACTGAACCAATAAGTATATTATTTACTCAATATTTCCGAATATACAGAGTGGGCAAAATTCGTTGTCTACTGAAGGAATCTCGAGAACTATAGCAGCTAGAAGAAAACTGATAACACATTCTCGAGCTCTTTTTTCCTGACTAATCCTAATCTGAAAACAGATTCAGCTTATCGTTCATAGAACTTGAGATATGAGCGAAAATTGAGAAATAGTCATTTTCGATAATGCTGAATAACTCGCTTGTTTGAACTCGTATTCGAAATCTGTTGATACATTCTACTGGCACTTTTTTAGGAGTAATTCAAATATAATATAACTGAATTTTTCAATCCAGCCATTTTCGAGAAATGAGAAAGATTTTGGATTTTTCAAATGTAAACTATAGTCGAAAGATCTCTTATCTTGCTACAAAATTTTTGCTGATTTCAAATATGTATCATATGTCACTATTTACATGAATATTACATGAGAAAATTGTCAATACTTTTTTCCTGCTGTTCTTTTCACTGTTGAATTATGAGTAGGCTGACGTTGCCATAGCGACGATTGAATATGCATTATCTTTGTGTGAACTTGCGCCTCTATGATTGGAATCAGCGATTGCTGAATAAATATTTATATGGTTAATTTGTCATAGTTCTTAAAATAAGAAATAGAAAATCTGTTTATTATCCCTAATAACCCGAAATATTGTTGATCCTAAGAACTCTGACAAATTAACCATAGAAATATTCATTCAGCAATCGCTGATTCCAATCATAGAGGCGCAAGTTCACACAAAGTTAATGCATATTGAATCGTCGCTATGGTAACGTCAGCCTACTCATAATTCAACAGTGAATAGAAAAGCAGGAAAAAAATAATGAATATTTTCTCATGTAATATTCATGTGAATAGCGACATATGATACATTTTTAAAATCGGCAGAAATTTTATAGCAAGATAAGAGATCTTTTGACTATAGTTTACATTTAAAAAATCCAAAATCCTTCTCATTTCTTGAAAATGGATGGATTGAAAAATCAGTCATATTATATTTGAATTCCTCCTAAAACGGTGCCTGAAAAATGTATCAACAGATTTCCAATACGAGTTCAAACAAGCGAGTTATTCAGCATTATTGAAAATTACACTTTCTCAATTTTCGCTCATAACTCAAGTTCTATGAACGATAAGCTGGATCTGTTTTCAGATTCAGATTATTCAGGAAAAGAGAGCTGTGTTATCAGTTTTCTTCTAGCTGCTATAGTTCTCGAGATCTCTTCAGTAGACAACGAATTTTGCCCACCCTGTACAGATTGAATCGAATTGGAATTTAGTACCTGCCCAAAAAATGACATCTTGCAATGTATAAAGGACCATATGAAAAAAAGATCGCCAATCTTTTTCATCTGGAATTAATGCTGCGTGAAATTTGAACATGCTCAGGTGAGCGCTTTGCTAGAATTTTATGTCAATACCTCCTTCCTAACTCATTTCAAAACAAGAATATTGTCGCACATTTTCGTTTGGAAAATTATCTACTAGTGAATGACATATAATTTCCTTAGGGATAGATTCGCCTTTTTTTAAATGTCAGAGACAGCATTGTAAAAGAATTAGCAGTTAAATTCTCTATGTTGCAAACTGACGAATGCACTCCTTACTCAATTAGTATAGTATAGAACAATTACGCCTTTTTCGTGAAATCAATGGTTTTGACGTACTAGCGCCGCAAAGTATAGGACCTCCAACACGGGTCTTCACTAAAAAACTCATTTTCACCACCTTCATGTAAAGCATAGTTTTTTTATGGTGGTGATCCTAGTTGCCATAATTCACATCTAGCATAAAATTTCGACAGTTTGTAGTTCGTGATTGCACAGAATTCACATAACTCTATTGGTTGAGAGACTGTTCAGGATATTCCATTGCATATCTCCCCACAAATGAAGCTGAGTACATTCGCCCTAACATTTTCATACTGACGGCATTGCCGGATTTACAAGCAACATGAGCCATCTTCAAGCGAAGAACAACATCTTAACACAGCACAATTTATTGTGCATCGTGTCTCCACTGAATACACTATTTTTTACAGCAGATCGTGTAGCACTGATAACTTCCGGTTATTTTTGTTCTGAACTGCATTGTGTTCTTTGCTGAAATGTTTGTGATAAGCTGTACTCACAGACTATGAAGTACTGACTGCGTACTCTATGAGGATGCACAGAATCTGAGTGTGGAGTTATGTATGTTTATCTGAGATTATTTATAAATATCTTCCATCCTATGAGGATTGTTCTGGCGTGAATAATTCCTAGCAGAAATGACAGTAATATGATAAACTATAGATCGAAGGATTATAGTTTTTGCCAAAACTAAAGGAGCATTGACTACTCATCTTTGATTTGCGATGAATCAGTGAACGGATAGAACTACACTGCACTACACTCTACTGCACTCATCTGCACTGACAAGTGGGGTCATTGAACTGTAACGAACAAGAATATTTCCATGCAGGTATTATCATAGACAATAAATGTCAAAACTTGACAGTATGTCGTGAACAATGCAAAATTACGATGATTTGCCGCCAGGATGGCAGGCTGTACGAGACGAATATGGAAGAGTTTTTTTCATAGATCACAACAACAGAAGAACAACTTGGACAGATCCAAGAACAATCATGTCCTTTGGTCTAGAAAGAACCTCGCAGTTTCTATCAGAAACGCTCTATTTCATTCCAAATGTAGATGATTTCGGCAATACCCAAGATGACTCTAAAAATGCAGGTATCCACATTTTCATTATTATAAAAGCAAGGTATAAATACTGGACTGGAACAACTTTCTTTCAAATTTCTGACATCCTCAATCTATATTTTTTATGGTTGAACATAAAGTTTCGACATGTGGAAATCAAAACGAGATGTGCGCATGCACCATCAGCAGTGTCATTTATGGAGAATCGTTGTCAGACTGTAACATAAATCCGATGACACGAGAATGTCAAGTCTATCGAAATAATGTTCCTTCCATACTATGAAAATCTAAAAGGCACCAACGTGAAGTCAGCAGCTTTTGAGCGCATGTTCAAATTCGTGGCCAAAGCGGTCATATTTTCACGTATTTACCCCGCCAAACGCACCTCAACTAACTGATGAAAAGATTTGGTGATCTTCCAACCATATTATCCTAACGAAATTCTGTATGAATTTTCAAACCGTCATTTTTCGATCGAGTACTGGATTTCCAATCGATCTCATCTGTATTTTCGGAAATATTAGTAAAATAAAAGTTTGAACGGGTATATCAACGAAATCACTGGCGGATTGCACACATTCACGAATTCGACCTTCGTAATGGGAGTTTTTCCTGAATTTGAGTTATTACTGCAAATGCAAATTTGAACATAATTATTATGGGTTTGGTTCATCATTTTCCCAAATTACCTTCAGAAAGTATTCGAAATCAGATTTCAAAGTTGGGGTTTGGGATTTGTCAGGTATGCTTTTTCTGCTATAGAATAATGAAATATTTATTCCTATTCTGTGGTACACACACACGTGTTTTTTGTCAATATAACCAAACAATTTCCGTTTGCGATTTGTCAGTAATATGACAGTATAACAGTCTGTGCTCTTCTTTTTCTATTCCTTGGTTGTTGTCTTCTACTCTAACCAGATCGAAGTATAGCTATCTCTGTTTTCCTGAGCAAAATACCACATTTTGACGTCCTTTTCTTTGCGAGAAAGCTGAATTCGACGTTGCCATATCGTGCACTCATGACAAATCCCTTTAAATACACATCCCCATTTTTATTTTTCAGTTTTAGGTGATCGAACATTTTTTTTAAAATATAATATTGAAATTATATGTTTGAAATGTGATGTTCTGAAGGTTTTTCATGAAAATTACTGCATTTTCGTTTGAAGGAAAAACCCCCATTAGACCTCGAACCTACTTATTATTTTATTATCGTAAACACAATTACTTCCGAAGATATAACTCAGGAACTCGATATTTGTGGAGTAAGTTTGGACCTTGATTACAAAATATTATTTCCTCTTACTCCGAGAAAAGATCAAATTGAAATCCAGTATTTATTGACATACCGCAGCTTGAAGGTTCAAAGAGAATTTTATGGGAACAAGATAGCAGAGGATTGAATATTTTGGAAAAACGAAAGCACGCAGTCCCTCAGAACATGCGCGCAAAAATATAAGATGAGAAGGAAACTTCATATGTTTGAATATGACAATGCGGCGGTAGCTCAGTGGTTAGAGCGCAAGCCCCATGATCGTAAGGTCTGGGGTTCAAGCCCTTGGCCGGGAAATAACTCTTCCGGTTTTTAGGGGACCGTCCAACCATTCGCTGTTGGGTAAACAATTAACAGTGCTGTTCACGTTTGGCGCAAGGAATTAGTAACAAAGCCTACACAGAACACACCCGGTATCCTAACTCGCACAAGCTTTAAGCTTCTGAGGGGTTTCGTTGAAGCCTAGGATATTCGGAAAAAATACAAATACAATAAGAACGTTGTAGCAATTCTGCAGTTTGTTTCGAAACAATGATATGTGAAACATATTTTGCAATGGTTTTCAATGATGGAACACTATGATTTTTATTTTCTGATTTGGCTTGGCATTGTCCTGAATTAAACTTACCTAACCTAACCCAGGATCTGAACAAAATTGGAGACTGAATTAATGTGCACTATTCCAAATTTAAATGCTTCTTAATCGGACTGGCAATGTCCTGGATCGAACTGAGCTAACCTTATGCCCGACATGTACTAACTGACAAAGAAACTGCAACACCCAGAAGGAACTGTTTAAATTTTAAATTTATTTTTGTAAAACACAGATAGTACAGCAAGGAGTAAATGATTAAAATTTGGAGAAAAAAATTGTGAAGGTTTTTAAATGTCAACATTTTTTGTCACTTGAATAGTAGTCGTTATTTGCAAATTTTTTAAATTTTACAACAAATCAGCTGTTTGAGGAGATCCGAAGTCGATGTTTAATTGTTGTTAAAATGCCTAGAGCACGTGTACGCGGAAATTATCGGCAGTGAATTCGAAAAAGGTCGAATTATTGGTCTACGGGAGGCGGGGTTGTCATTTCGAGAAATCGTTAACCGTATGATTAGAAATCCAACTACTGTTATGAGATGTTGTCAAGCGTGGTTTGATAATGCCCAAAATCGAATAGGAGTAGGCACCGGACGTCCAAGGGGCACAAATGAAGTTCAAAATCGACGTCTAAGAGGTATGGCCATTAGAGAACGATTTGCGACAACTCGGCCTTTGGCTGATGAGTGGTTAGGAGAACACGGCCTTCCTGTAACTGTCCGAACGTTTTACCGACGTATAAGGTTTTTTGGAATGCAGCATTATCAACCTCATCTTGTATTACCTCTTACGGTTGAACATCGTCGGCAACGATTACAGTGGTGCAAAGAACGATAACATTGGAATGTGGAATGGCATCAGGTCTTCTTTTCTGATGAATCCCGATTCTCTTTGGATGCACATGATGGCCAAAAAAAGGGTTAGACGACGTCGGGGAGAAAGATGTGACACTCATTTTGATATTGAGCATCATGTACACCGGATAGTAGGAGTTATGGTATGGGGTGCTATTGCACATATGCAAGTAGTTCTCCGCTTACCTTAACAGGCTCGATCTTTCGCTCATAGAGCAGGTTGGGGACATTCACCCCAGCCCCCACGGACTTTGGCGGCTCTGAGACATGAAGTAGCTCAAGAAGAAATAGACCATCTTCTTGCATCAATACCACGACGAGTTGTTAAGTGTATAGATAACCGCGGTGGACAGACACATTATTAACAAATTGAATAAGAAAAAAGTAAACCCTTCGATTTTTTCTCCCAATTTTAATCATTTACTCCTGGCTATAGGAACTATCTATGTTTTACCGAAAAAAATTTTAGATTTAAGCCGCTCCTTCTGGGTGTTGCAGTTTCTTTGTCAGTATATTTCATCACATTACTTGATTATTATTTTATATTGAGATAAGAAATCATATCAGATGGACCAACAAACATCACTCAAGTCAAATATTAGGATTTTGCACAATCTGACGAAGATTATCCCTAAATGACACTGTGGGAGCATGCGCACATCTTGTTTCGTATTCCACTTGTCGAAACTATACGTTCACAATATTCCAGGGAGAAATAGGAGCAAAAAAGAAGCTACCATAGCGACGCCCGAAAAAGTTCAAGAGTCGGAAGAAACTGAAGCTGAACGAAACAAAATATCGAATTCTACAGAAGAAGTAGCAGAAAGCACGGGTTTGGTTCCTGTGCCAGAATCAGAACAACAAACAACTCCTCCAACAGTAGAGAACAATTTGTTGGATTTGTCAGAAGAAGTAGAAGGATTTCGAAGAGAGTCAGAAGCTTTAGATTCTACGAATCGAATTCACTTTTGTAGAAGGACGTTGGCAGTAGGAGCAAACCCGTGTTTGAGAAAAGGTCCACAAAAAGGACTGGCTAAGGGACCAAACCCTAACTTGAGACTCAGATGAAATGATGATAAGCTTCCCACAGGATATTTCTCGATAAAGTTATCAACAATCATTCGTAATGACTGGCTCTTATCTGATTCATTAGCCAACATCAGAATATAATACAGTAATTGAAAAAATTGTTTCTATAAACCTAGTTGTAGATTTCCATTTTCAGAGGCTAATAATTTTAAGCGACTATTTCCCTCGTGGTAATTTCCACCAATCAGAAACGCGCCATTTTGAACTACAAATGGTTTCTAGGTGGAAAAACTGTGTGGCAGGAGCTGTCAGCAGTTCATTCGAGTTTACCCGCGGCAAAACTTGACAGTTGTTGCCACCAGAAATTACAATACCTTTGGGAACCTATAAATAATGCATGCAGAATAAACTGTTACTCATGAAATAGTCTTGTCAAATACCATTCAGGCATCTAATTTTTCATGTGAAAAAATCAAGAAAACACATTGCAAAGCAATATTTTTTGATAAGAAGCCTCCGAAAATTACAGACATTTGGAAATAACTATAGCACCCTGTTGCCCTAGAACATGTGCGCAAAAATCACGAAATGTGACATATCTCTCCAATATTTCCGAAGATGAAAATCGAATCAAATGAAGAGTTGGCACCTACACTGTTGTTCTTGAAAAGGTTTGCAAAAGTCATCGAAATCTGTGGAATATTTCCGGAATTGATTATTTTTTGATCAAGCAACCATACGATTCCAACGAAATTTTGCGAGCAATTGCATGTCGGCATCCACAACAAACTTCCAAGTTTGAATCCTATTGCATGAGTGATTCCTGAAATATTGAGGAAATACTAACAAACTCGAATTTCGAAACTTTTTAGCGGACTCAGCCAATTGACAAAATTTACCGTTGCATTTTGAAAGGCAACATACCCTGAAAGCTTCAAGTCGATAGAATCCTCCGTACGCCTGCACTCGTGCATAATATGAACGGCTGGCCGTCCTAACAGAATCGATTTTGACACGGGATTAATCATCAGCGAGACAAACCTAGCGGTTCGAGATTAATTTGTAGAAAAATTCTGAAATAACTCAAGAGAAAACGCTGTAGTTTTCTGTTCTGACATAATCGTGCCTACAGCCGATCAGACGGAATCGATTTAGACACCAGATTTGTCATCAAGTAGTCCAACATAGTCGTTTCAGACCATTTTTTCCTAGAATATGCAGCCAAAAAAATTATACGATGATATTACACCTGACCTACAGGAACTCAACCAAACGTTAGGCCACGAAGTCACGGCAAAAATTTGGATATTCAACATGATTCATTCACCTCACATTTAATAGAAATCCCATAAACCTTTTTAAAAATAACTTCGAGACTTTTTCAAGCCGACAGAACGATCAAATTTACGACAATAACCCAATCAAGAGATTGCGAGCTCGTATATTTCAAAATGGAGAGAAAATTGTGAAGACTTAGAATGAACGTCGCGTGCGTGACCATTCAATTTAATATATACCGGTGTTGGAAAGGTTTTTTTAAATGACTACATGCGTTCATAAATAATCTCGAAGAAAAACACCGACTCGATCTAAAGAAAAAATATTTTATGGGGTTAGTCGGGAATAGCGTGCGAGTTAGCTGGAAGTTGTATGAATATGAGTTATAAGGGAAGATTCTGGTCGAATTGGAATTTCGTTATATGCATCATTGAATAATACCGATTTTTTACTTAAATAAAAGGTCTCTTATACCTTGAAATAATATCTTCCGATAATGATATCTTAGAACAACCAAGTTGATTCCTCCCACAGTTTGACTCCAGTGTGCCCGAACTGTGCTCCCCATAATCAGGTCGATTCTGTTTGCGTATTGCTATGAACCTTGCTATTCTAGTCATATTGCTATCTTCTTAATTTATAGCAATAGGGCCATGATATTACGTATTCTGTTCCGAGTGTTCTAGCAATGTTTGTTATGGATTTTGTCATAGCAATATTACTATCATGGACTTCCATAATCGGTGATTTTAGAGCTGACAACACCGTATTTTGTGACTTTAGAGCAACAAGAAAGAATAAAATGACACTACTTCGTGAGTTTTTTCTATGATTTCGCATACATAACCTCTACTATGGCTTTCATTTTTCATGTCAACATATCGACATAAAAAAAGGAAACACAAACATCGATTTCAAGCGATGGACCAAAAGCTCCGGTTATAGTTGCGGTTACCCAAACTGACATATACGCAAAGGATAATCTGTCAATTTGGATAACCGTAACTATAACCGGAGCTTTTGGTCCATCGCTTGAAATTGCTTAAAAAGAGTCAAATTGACCAATAACCAATTTCCTGGATACAAATAGAATATTGTTCACCAGAAATCAAATGCAGCAATTTTATTTAGACGTTAATAATTCGAAATTCCATAAAACATTTTGTTGGCACCTCAAAGAGATTGCTGTTGTTGAGATGATTAGAATAATCATCTCAGCTGTTATCTACTATGCCTGTATTTTAGTCTAAGAATTTTCCTTGAAATTAAATATTCTAGAGAACCTTAAACACATTTCCATGAGCATATACTGTTTTTTTATTTATGTGAATATCGACTTATTCAACAATGTTACGAAAGAGAAAAACCAACTAAAGTCAAATTGACCAATTTCCTCGATACCAATAAAATATTGGTTTCCAGAAATCAAATACAGCGATTTTATGCAGGCGTCAATGATTCGAAATTCGATGAACTTTTCTGTTGGCAATTCAAAGGAATGGCTGTTGTCAGGTCATAAGAATAATCATCTCAGCTGTTTCTTACTATGCCGGTGGTTTAGTCTAAGAATTTTCCTTAAAATTAAATATTCCAGAGAACCTTGAACAAATTTCTATTAACACATACTTCCCTATCTTCAATATTTTCGAATTCTTGGAAGGAATAATACTGAATCAAATGGATCTCTGTAAGATTTCCTTTCCAACCTATCTTGTTATCAAATATAGCAAGTACTATTTTGGGGTTGCTAAGATAGCAATATTGATAGCAAGATTCTTGTTAAAGTGACAGATCATATTGCTCAAAATCGTTGATCAGAATACTAATGATTCCAATCTTGGTATGATAGCAATATCTTTTTCCTAGCAATATTGCTATTTGCAAACAGAATCGACCTGACTATAAGATCTAGATTTCTTTTGACCATGAGGAGAAGCCATATTAAGTATTAGTTGAATTCACCCTTATACAGATGCTTCAGAAACTTCAACTGCATTACTTTAAGCTTAAGGGATACAAGTTTAAATATTTTCTCAATTAATTCTGTTTCAGTCAGAAAACACATAAAAAGAATTCTGTATATGATTATTATAGAATTTCATTAACCTTATCATGTTCATAATGTTGCCTAAGCCTGGTTGTGTAAAATGTGTTGAATTTACTATTACTCTGTAGGGACTGTATCTCATTATAGTTTTTTTTTGTATTTGATCAGCACGTATATCCTTTATGTCTTTTTTATTTTCTGTAACTGTGTACCGCTCTTCGATATGGCAGATATAAATGCCTGTTGAGCAGTCTTCTCAAATTGAATAAAAATAAAATATATTCATTGTCCTCGAACCAACCACGTCTCGAATAACAAATTAAAATTATATAATTGGAATCGAAAACCCATGAAATAAAACATCAATGAATATAATAATTATTCTACATGTTGATTTATTTATTTCAATTATAATATTTCCATTTTGATTTCGTCCGTCAAGGGATGGTACATTCGGGGATAAAAATTGCAGAAAAGTATTGACGTAAATGAGCAGCTTTCGAGAGCAGTTCAAATTCGTTGCGAAAGCGGTCATCTTTTCACGTATTGACCCAACCGAACGCTGCTCCACATTCTGATGGAAAGATTGAGCGATCCTATAATCATATTATCCCCACGAAATTCTACCTTCAAGCTGTCATTTTTCAATTAAGTACTGGATCTCAAAATTCGACCCAGCCCCACAGCTACTCTACAAATACCTATGATTCCTTAGTTGTTTCTTCTGGAAAAAAAGTTTAATTTTCTGAGACAAAAATACAAACTACATCGAATTGAAATCCAGTTATCGATTGACAATTGATACCATGACTATATTTGACAACAATATGTAAAGGGTTTTTCAACAAGAACTTTGTTTTTTAAAACAAAATAAAACAAAGAATTTAGTGGAAATTGAATAAAATTTTGATTGTATTACAAAGAGAAAAGTTCGGCAATTATGAATGAAAAATGATATCTGACAAATGTCCACCACGACCACGCTGACAGGCGTTGATTCTTTCATCAAAATTTTTAATCACTTTTTGGCAAGATGGAGGGTCTATTGCGTTAATGACATCAAGGATTTTGAGTTTTAAGGCTGCAATCGATTCGATTGGCTCCGTATAAACTCTGTCTTTAACATAGCCCCACAAAAAATAATCCAGTGGTGTTGAATCACACGATCTGGCCGGCCACTTAACAGCTGAATTTCGCGAAATTATGCGATCGGGAAATTTGGTTTGCAATAAATTGATCGTTTCATTGGCTGTGTGACATGTGGTACCGTCTTGTTGAAACCACATTTCAGTGACATCCATGTCATCAATAATAGGCCAAAATTCAGTCGTTAACATCTCGCGATAGCGTGATCCATTGACTGTTACCGCATTTCCAGCCTCATCTTCGAAAAAAAAACGGCCCAATCACACCTCCAGACCACATAGCACACCACAAAGTGACACGTTGAGCATGCAAAGGCTTCTCAATAATTGCTTTAGGATTTTCAGAAGCCCAAATGCGGCAATTTTGCTTGTTGACGTACCCTGACAAATGAAAATGTGTTTCGTCTGAAAAAATGATTTTTTGAGAAAAACCAGCAGGTTGTTCCTGAATGAACTGAGCGAATCTACGGCGATTTGAATGGTCGGTCAGCTTCAATTCCTGCACCAGTTGAATCTTGTAAGGCTTCAAAGCCAAATCCTTTTCGCAAAATTCGCCATGTTGTGCTTTTGGATAACCCCAATTGTTGAGAACGTCGTGAAATTGATAACTTTTGATCTTCTTCAACACTGTGGCTCACGGAAGCGATGTTTTCTGTTGAAAGACCCGGTCGAACACGTGTTGCTGTTGGCAGATTTTGTACCGAGCCTGTCGACTCAAATTTCGCGACCAAATTCTTGATAGCGGTCTCAGAAGGACGTTTATGTTGTCCGAAAATATCACGAATTCTACGAAATGTAACTTTAACAGAACGACCATTTTCATAGTGGATTTGAATTATTTTAATGCGATTTTCGAGCGAAATTGAATTCATTGTAACAATTGCCAAAGCATATACTGCGAATACGTCAAAAAACTAAATGTCAAAACTGTCATGTGGTACCAGTGTTACCACATTGAAAAACAAAGTTCTTGTTGAAAAACCCTGTATAACTGTCCCAATATCTGAAACAGAATTATAAAAAAAATTCAACAAAAATTGTGGAAAATTCCCTTGCGGATTGCAGGATCAAACAATCCGTCGATGGCAGTTTCTAGGAATAAAGGTCGCCAAAGGAACAATACCAAAACACCAAACGTTCAACAAAGCAAACTGTTACGTTTCAGAGTACAAATTTGAATCCTTCATCAGATAAACGGGAAAATAATTTCTGTTTATCGTTGGCATTTGCCCTTGACGAAGAGTTGAATCCTGCAAATCGCAAGTAAGGGCGTTTCCCATGAAAAAAACAAGTTTATTTAATTTTTAACAGTTTTGTTTCAGATATTGGGAGGAAAAACCCAGAAATCATCTACAAAATCCCACCAAAATAAGCTCTAATGAATAACCAAATTTGACATGTTTTTTTCCAATATCTCCAAACATTATAATCGGATCGAACTGAAGACTGGTATACTGTTATGAAAGATAAAGATCAAAGTCTGTGCCATTTTTTCAAACCGGCAAATTGTTACCGAAAATAGAATTTCAAGGAAAATTCCGGAAATTCTTTGATTCAATTCAAAAACCATATCTCGCAAAAAGTTGCGCGTCATTGTGATTCAACTTAACTGCCAAGTTTCAATCCAATCGCTCAATTGGTTCCTGAAATGACCTGAAAATTTCAAATGACTGTAACTCCGAAACCGTTCGGTTGACATACAACCTACTCTCGCCTATTCTCGCTAACGGTGGCATTTCAAGCCAGATATTAGAGAGATATTGCAGTGTCAAATTTGTGTGACGTTATTAGCGCAAACGTTATTTTAGACATCTAAGCATGCGCAGATTCAGTTTCAGAATAACGCGACGTTAATAGCGTTAGCGTCTAACGTTATTTACGGAAAATTGCGAGCCGCAATTTACGTTGCGCTATTCTATATCGGAAGGATTCGTTAAGCTTCGGGTCCTTCTGGCTCCGATCACTGTCATGAAGAAGCTGCTTTTTGGTGTTAATTACAAAACTTCCTCAGATTTTTTAAATCTATTTTATAATATCTCTTAAACACAACTGATATTAGACATTAAGATTTATTAGTGCTACCACAGCAATTTTTTTCATATATAGGTATTTGTAACTTTTTCACGAATCAAGAAATACTTTTGGAAGCAACATGAGCCGGTGTTTTAAATAAGGAATAGTTTGAACCATGCCAAATATATTGTGCAATATTACTACTTCCACTTCTCCTGCAATAGAACCAGCTGAACTTTCGCTTCCGATTCCAATTTCATTTTGTCCAGAATCAAAAAACTAATGCAGAAATGCAAGTTATTAAGATTTAGGAGTTTAAACGTGAGTTTGTAACACAAAAATCTGACGTCTAACATAACCTAACCTAACAAACTGATAACTAACCTAACGGTAACAAAAACGTATAGCAATACCTATACTTTTGGAACGACCGTTAGATCCACGTTAACCACCAAAACGTTATCTTTAGCGCACCGTAATAACATAACGCTTGCGCTATTCAAAAGTTGCAATATATCTCTATTATTTGAAATTTCATCCCACTATCGGAATTAAGAGAACAAGAAATAATGAATTTTTCGAAACTCTTACGTAATATTTTCAAATCATACTAATATATGATAATGAAGATTTGAAATGAATTATGAAGGTGTGAAACAAGTGCAAAAAATACACTTCTGAAATACAGAATATTTCCATAAACAAAAAAAGTCGTGAGAAGATTCATGAACGGAAATATTCCTTCTCAGATTCAACAAGAAAATACACAGTTTCCTGGCCTACATTCCTCCAAAATATGACATTTTACGACAGGCGACACAATCATGCATCCCCCTGAATTTCATCAAACTACTTCTCTCATTTTTACGATGCCAAAATATACGGGACACACAGAAATATAGTTGTTTACCCCGAAACAACCGCATATCCATCGAGTTTACGGCCTTATCTATTTAGGAAATTGCAGCGCGGAGAAACGGTCGAATAAGAAAAAGGATTTAATGTCCATCAAACTAGTGAAACAGCACTCGGATTCGAAGCTCTTCCCATCCAGAATATACGACTCTGGATTGTAATGTATCGCGTTTCTTTTCTATGCCCCTATTGATTCGTGGAATATCACTAAAGTTCTCGAATAAGGGCGAGGAAAGAGTTTTATAAATATTCATTGCCTGAAATACAGAAATAGTGAGGCATGCTTTTCTAGGTCTTTTGATCAAGTACTAGATTTTAATTCAATCCAATCTGTATTCCGGGAAATAAATTTTTATAGAAACGAAAATTTGTTGAGATCGTGCTTTGAATAAATCTTAAAAATGAAAATTCAAAATTTTTTTCGAAATGATTTTTTTTTCGGAAAGTATTCATTACATTTAGAAGAAAAATTGATCATACCTTGAAATTAATATTATATCATTTTTCCGTTTGATACGATCATAATATTTGGAGATTGTGAAGAAATATGTCAAATTTCATTGTTTTTCCTCGGTTCGAAGTTTTTTCCAGAATAACTCAAAAATATGAAGAAAATAAAAGAGAAAGCAGCTTTTGCTCGCATATGATGAAATTCATTGCCAAAGCGATCATCTCCTGTGAACATGCGCGCAAAAGCTGCTGCCTTCACGTCAGTGCTATTCTAGGTTTTGTTCACGTATTTTTGAGTTATTCTGGAAAAAACTTCGATAACGAGGAAAAACAACGAAATTTTACATATTTTTTCACAATATCTCCAAACATTTGGTACACTGCTAGGAAATATGAAGCTGAAAGTATGAGCGAAATATTTGCCAGATGTAATGAATTATTTCCGAAAAAAAAAATTGTCGAAAAAGGGTATGGAAAAAAATTATTTTTTTAATATATTGACAGCACAAGCCCAACAGAATTCTGCAAAAATTTGCGAGTCCTTATGCTCCAACTAACTGCCAAGTTTCAATCTAATCGCTTCAGTAGTGCTGGAATTATCAGGGAAATAAATAACCTCTTAATTTCAAATGGCTATAACTCCGAAAACTTCGTGGCTATTATGAGATATAAAATAATTGTCTGGGGGAGAAATGAGAAAATTCAGTCTGTCCTTGTGGTTCAAAAAAGAGTTTTGAGATCTATTTGCAATATAAAGTTTAGGGAATTATGTAGAGGTTAATTCAAGGGTATGTTTTTATTAACTATTTTTGGCTTATACGTTTTTGAGTGCCTTATGTTTGTTTTCAAAAATAAGGAAATGTTTCATTTATGCGGAGATCATGGATACAACACAAGAACATTAGATTTCATTTACCGGCAGCATAGATTGACTCTTACAGAAAAAGGTCCATACTACATGTGTATAAGATTTTATAATAAGTTGCCAATCAATATTAAGAGATGTAGTCATATGGTTACATTTACGAAACTAATTAAAAAATGTTGAGTCGCTTAGAGCCTTATAACTGTCATTTCCTTTTTTATGTTATATGAAATCTGAAATAAGGAGGATTATTATTATGAACTGGACACATACTTTCAGCAGCGTATGAAAAAAGTTTCTGAAAAAGCGAAGAATTTGAAAATATTTTGTTTCAATTTCTAGTAATGATCCTCACAAAATTTTTTATACATCTTTTAAGTTGGTACTTCACAACTACAAACAGATTTTCAATTCAATCGAATCGGAGATTTTCGAGTAATTGAGAAAACAAAATTCCAGCTGACTATAACTCTGAAACTATTGGGCAAATTTTGCCCATTAACAAACCTAACCGAAATATCCAAGAGAAAAACCTACCCTGAAAATTTCAAGACTATAGGTATGTTCTTTCGAAAGTTACAACACACACGGACGGCCGGACATAATTAAATTTGATCACGGACTCTTCTTCAGGGGTTCCAATCTAATCGTTTGAGTCATTTTACGGCTCAAAATTCGAATTATATAGACCTGTGCAAAAAGTGCTGTTCCCCAGGACAATCGCGTGAAAGGATTTAATGCTGATCAAACTGGTGAAACCGCACTCGGCTTCGAAGGTCTTTTCGCCCAGAATATACGACTTTGGATTGTAATGCATCGCATTTCTTTTCTATGCCCCTATTGATTCGTGGAATATCACTAAATTCTCGGTTCACGGCGACCATTTCACGGCGTCGCGCTTCGGCATAGGGCGAGGGAATAGTTTTATAAATATTCATCGACTTTCGGGGAGTTTTTCCGCAACATTTAGCAGTATCGGGGGAGGTTGTAGGGGTTATTGGTAGTGACAGATTTTGAGCACTACGGATCATATGTAAGGCAATAGAGCTGAGATAATGTAAAAGAAAGGTTTACGAGATGGGATGGTGTTCTAAAGGGTGCTGTTAGTCGTATTTTTTGCGCGCTGACGCAAGAACAGAAAAAGGTAGGGAATTTAATCATTCAGGGTAGGTCGCACATCAGGTGAGTTCGTTCATGAGCCGAAGCGACTGAACGTCTGAGGAGTTATAATCTGAATTTTTGAGGATATTTCCTCGAGAACTCAAAAAATACTCAAGCATTCAGATGGAAACTTGGTACTCACTTGAAGCATACTGACGCGCAAATCACCACAAGATGGTAGGTGAGGTGAAAAAAAAATTTCGAAATTTTACTTGAAAATTTTTTTTTTCAGAAACTATCCTATAGATTTCGACTAAATTTGGAACAGAAATTGAACCCATTTCTACCATATTTCATTATATGTCAGCTTGATCTGATTCCAATTTTGGGAGATATGTCAAATTTCGTTTGTTTTTTTCCAGTATCGTTGTTATTTCCGGAGTGACTAGAAAAACAATGATCCAATCATGATGAAACATGATAACAAGTTGAAGAATGCTGTTGCACAACTTTGTGTAGAATTTCTTGACGATTGTGTCATTAGAATAATTCGAAAAAGAATAGATTTTTTTTCAAATATTCTATATTTTGCAATCTTCTAAACATATGATCCTCACAAAATTAGGCATCGAATTTCGAACTGTCAATTTTACCTCAGTACTGGATTTCAATTGGGTCCAATTCAGTTCTTCAGAGAATTAGCATATTTGCGGAATCCATGGGTGTTTATTTCCCATTCACGAATTCGGCCTTCGAAATTGAAGTACAGACTTACTCTACAAATATCGAATTCCTAAGTTGTTTTTATTTTCCGGAATTAGCGGAAAACTTGTGCTCTTGATGAGACATGTTGAGGAGATAAGCTTCAAAATGTTTCAACTCTCCAAATGTGGCATTCTCAAATTCCCCAAGTTAGACAGAAAGTGATGTCATAACGTTGCTCTGAATTCCACTATTCAATTTTTCGCATATACAACAATATAGCTATTCAACTGATAGCTGTATGAAGCTGAAACTCAGATATATAAATAATGGTATTATTCATTAAAGAACTTTCAGAATGCTCCAGAATGGAAACGGCCGTTATACCTCACAATAAGTATGAGAAGATCATCCCTTTTACTTGTCACTTTTTCAAGTAGCACGGCACAACATGATTTTGGAATTTACAGTGAAAAAAACTCATAGATCCTTCCAGAAAAAAATCAATATTCTATAGGATATTTCTTCACGGATCTCTGCGAAAAGAAAAAAAAATGCAGGACAAAATTATATCTGGAAATATTTTTATTATTGAACGCCATCAATTCATTCTAGCGATAGATAACAGTGTTTGGATCGATCATTTGATAAGTAAGTGCAAACAACCTTCTGAAAGACATCGACAGCACATCCATGTTCTATAGTTGCGAAATGGTGCATGGTCCCGGCAAGATCAGCATGTCGGTTTTGAGAATTTTTAACAAACACTCGGAATCGTCGAAACATAATTTTCTCTAGTTCACTCGTTAGCTCTTTATCTCAACATCCTTTCAAAGAAGTCAAAATGTCGTCTGAATTTTTCTATTTTGAGTTTATGTCCTTCACGATACACATGCCTAATTTAATTAGTACCTAATTTAATTAGCATACTGGGAACAAGAATTTTGCGATGGAACTTTAACAAGAAATATTTTTTCCATATAAGGCTTTCTAGTCAGACACATTCAGACATTGATTAAAAGAATCAATAGAAATTTTGATTATTATGGATTTTTGTACAAAAAAAAAAATTGATAATAAACCGTTGCAAAATAGCGAATGCGCGCAGGCACAATGCTTAGGCTCAAAATTATTATTCATTTGTTGTGTTTCAAATATGAAAAACATTTGTTCAAAAAATGAGATTGAGGGTCATGAATTCCATTCGATGGAATATTCTCATCCATTTTGATAACCTAGTACAAAACATCATTAAAACATGACAGAAATTCAGTGGTCACTTACCTTAGCTATTTGTTTCTGCAATTTACTTATAATCAGTCTATCCCTCTGTTCATGCTTTTTGGCTAATTCTAATGAAGCTTCAAGTTCCGAAATACGTTCTTCGAATATTTTCTGAAAAAGAGACACATTATTAACGAATGAAATTCTTATCTGATATTCAACCATAAATTTCAATGGCACATTCTGCTTATAGTTTTCAGCGTTTTCATTCTCGAAATTATCTGAATTCATAGCTGGATCTTAATATGCTGCAAATGCAGAATGAAGAAATTTGTAAGCATCGAATGGTAATACAATTCGGGTTCATTAACGCGATTTTTCTTACTACAAAATTTCTTATCAAGTCCGCTGCATGTAACACGAAATATCAAATTTTATGTCTCTCTAAAGAATGCTATCTCACAGTTTCACTATTTCCGAAATTTGAATAATTCGATATTGAAAATGGCAAAATAGAGAAGCAAATTCAAATTGGGGATACGCGGTAGATAGCACGATCGATACAGCCGACGCTGTCCTTTGGTTCGGTATGGCGAAAGGTTCACACGAGTAGAGAGTGAGACGAACTCGGAATTTATCAAATTTGAATTTACTCGCTGGAAATTGAAATTTTTGACGGCGGCTGAATTTTTTCAGTATTTTCTGGATAAAATTGTCGATTCCATTGATGAGGAACAGGAGAGAAACCTAAGGAATCTCTCAATTATTCATCGGATTTTGAAGAGACCATCGAGTCAAAATTTCAAAATAGTGATTCGATTCTCATTTCTTGAGATATTAGTGAAGGAAATATTTACAATCTGATTTTTTGCTCGGTGTCGTTGAAACTTCTAGAAAAACTCGAAAAATACTTATCCAATGAAGATGAAAAATGATAAGAACGTGGCAAATGCAGAAACACCATTCTGGGCAAAATATCGGGATGATCGTGTTATTAGAAAAAATTTTAAAAACAATTATTTTAAAGAATTCCAGTCATTTTGCTGAATTGGAAATGCATGGTATGAGACGTTCGACATAGGTGGTGATATACCTATTTGTGGAGTACCTACTCATGGCTATCATATATCCAATTGCTGAATTTTGACCGAATTTTAAATGCATTTATCTACTGAACTATTGGGTGAATTTTGTCTCTCTATCGGCGCGATATTCTATTTGATAGTTGATATTTAGATTGTCGTTGTTCGTAAATATGAACTGTGTTGATTCCCGGGCTATCGAGAAATTTTTTAGAATTCACTATTTCAAACTTTTGTTTTTCAGGAAAGTGCTAAACCCAAAAATAACTAGAGCTTAATTCTTAAAAAAAGACATACAAAGATCTCAAATAGCGAATGTATGTTGGACCATTGAAAATCCCATGGTAGCTCAAGATGAAACAAGGAAACTGATGATGAAACTAAATAATCTAAAAACAAAAATAACGAGTCCTTCTGTATTTTGTTAAATTAATAGAAAAATTCATCCCATTTTTCGATAGAAATGGACCATATTAGACAAATTGAGTAAAAAAAACTGACGTGGAGTCAGCCGCTTTTGGGTTCATGTTCAAATTCGTTGCCAAAACGGTAATCTTTTCACGTGTTGACCCCACCGAAATAACTTTTTTCTTGAATATGAACAGTTCACAAAAAAAAAAAATTCAAAAAATGTTAATATTACTTTTTTTCAATTTAGTGAGTACAATCACAACTCAATTTTGTGAGAATTTGCCCACCATAATGTTCCTACTAACTGCCAAGTTCGAATACAATGGCCCAAGTATTTCCTGAAATATCAGAGATATAACCTCATTTTTTCAAATTTCTATAGCTCCAAAACTATTTGGCCGATTTTGACAATTAGCGAACCAAACCGTATAAATTTTGAAACCGAATTCGTCATCACTGAGTCCAACCTAGTCATTTGAGTCCATTTCGGGGAAAAAATTCAAAAATTACAAACATTCGGATAAAATGATAGCATGCTATTCCCCAGAGCATGCGCGCAAAAAGGAATGGAATTGAAAAGATTCCATACCAAGTCAGTCGGCGTTGTTGCGTTTGTTAAAATGTCAATTTTAGAAGAATTCGGAATTACGAAAATGTAGAAAGAAATTGATCCTTGCAAATTTTTTCGTAATCATCTGATGAATGAGTCAGATATGGATTCTGAAATGTAACAGTTCACTTCGTTGATCGTTTTTCATTAATTCTTCCGAAAACTGTCCTTGACAAACAGTTTGAATCCCGTAATCCACAAGAGCGTTTTCTATTATTTATATTATTCATTTGATTTTTTTCTAGTTTTTTTTTTATGTATTGATGTTGAAACTCAGAAAAACCTGAAAAATGGTTTAATTTTTAAGGTTTTTTTCTGGGTTTACAACCCCAATATCTGAAACAGAACTATTTAATGAAAATTGTTTTTTCATGAAAAACGCCCTTGCGGTTTGCAGAATTATTTGTCAAGGGCAGTTCCTTGGAGAACAGATTGCCTAATAAACAATACAGAAACAATATGAACGTTAAACAAGCGAACTGTGACGTTTCAGAGTACAAATCTGACTCTTTCATCAGACAAACGAGAAAATAATTCTTAAAATGTTCTCCTTTGTCTGATGAAAGAGTCAGAAGAGTATATCGTTTATATTGTTCCTGTATTGTTCATTAGGCAATCTGTTTTCCAAGAAACTGCCCTTGACAGATAGTTACATCCTGCAAGGGCGTTTTTCATGAAAAAACAATTTTTATTTAATATTTAGTAGTTTTGTTTCGGATATTGAGAGTGAAAACCCAAAAAAAAAACCTAAAAATTATACGAAATCCTCCCAAAATAGGTAAGCTTTAATCGATACTGAAAAATAATGTCTTCTTACAGCGCTGCGAATGATAATCACTTCAGAAAAATCCCCATTTTCTAATCTAGAACTCCTCCTATCTGCAGTTTCACACTTAATAGATCATTTCCAACCCAATCGTTTCTCAGAAACTCGCAAAACTTTAATTTTCCGACTAAGACGTTCTCAAATTATACGGTACGAATTCTCGTCAGTACTGATTCATTTACCCAGGCTTTTAAGATCCGCCTGCTCCAGTAATTACTGGAAAAATTTCGGTAAATCTTATAATTAATACGGTGAGTATTCCATGGGCCCTATAGTTAAGACTCAGCTTTCAAGTTCAATGAAAACCCCGATGTCTCACTCGGTGAGAGAGAAGAAGGAGAAAGTTTTAAATGGGGGGCATAAATATTTAAATACTTACAAATGGATGCTAAAGCCTCGAATTGGATTCGTCCGTGCTTTGTGTAACGTCTTGGATGGTTGAATTTCGTTGAATGAGGATAAAGGAAAATTGTAGATTTTGCAAGATGAAAAGAATTGATCAGGTTGAATTGATCAACAGACTCAAATAAATAATTGCACAGTCGAAATATCGGTCTCAGAAAAAAAATGCCCTATTAAACGACTACTTCGAAACTTTTCAACCCTCACCTAGGCCTTCTTCAGGCTAAAAAACAACAATCAGTCAATATCGAAATCAAATAAGTAACATATTCAGTGAATAAGCATGGAAACGACCAAAAAATGACAAACATCCACATATGAAAACAGAAATTATGTGAAGCCTGTACACAGTAGATCCTCTTAAGAGCTTATTCTCTTCTTTACCACACTTCTTTTTGATCAGCATAAAGGTATCCACTCACGTAGGCATGAAATAGCTCAGTTTCGCGCTGGCCTTGATGAGTTCTCCAGACTGAGCCAGGACGAAACGTGATACCACCAAAAAAGTTGTTGATATCTGGCAAACCACCGAAAAACTTCAAATCGATACAAGAAGTACAAACAACTGTTTCGAAAACAGTATTTGAGGTTAATTACGTTCGTATATTTTGTATGCCGAAATCAGATCTGACGCAGATCTTAAGCACATTCACAGTGAATCATCAAAAGGTAATTAAATCTTTATGAAGAGTTTTCTACAGACAAAGTGTGGCATCGAATTGGGCTGTTTCAATTCTGTTGGGTCGGTCATATGTCTGTCCATAATTTTCGAGAGAATGGACCAAGGGAAATTTTGAAGGTATAGGTTTGGCGCCTTAATATCTTGATATGTTGTTTTCTTATCGACCCTAACAAAACCAATTTGTAGCTGGCATGAAAATGTTTGCAAAATTTCATGAGGATCAAATCATTAGAAACCATAAGAGAAATGTTTTCAAAAACTTTGATACCTCAAAAACTATTTGGAACAGGCTGTTGAAACTTTGTGACTAAGTCTATATATAAAATGAGATATTTTAAACTTAGCTTCGAAACGGTTTTGAGAAAAAATAATTTTTCTAATGAGTCCCTTGACTTCAAAAGGAAACCATGGAAAGCTTTTCGAGAATATAGCGATATTTGAGGGTGTATTCCAGTGGTTTCGAACAGGACTTAAGAAATGTAAAGATGGGGATGAACAGATGTAGGATGAAAATTTAGATGCTTCAACAGAAATAAAAGAAAATATGGTTAAGAATATCACTGAAACATGATTCAATGCCAATAGATGACTTTACATATCGAAGGTAGAAAAATTGGAACCTTTATGCATGCATTTGTTATATACTGATTCCTTCAGGATTTCATAATTGCGAAAAGATGACAATTGTAAGGTGAATTGCGTATTCCATAAGCATTTTTCTAACAGATAATATCGAAGTGAAATAATCACACCATTGAAATATGGAGGAATTTCTATCCGATAGAGATTCAAGAAAAATTTCAGGATTTAAATAATGGTAAACATTGGTTAAATGCAGCTGGAGCAATATTACTTATTAATTTTTCCAAACGCTTGTAAAGTGCTTAGACTGCTAATTAATCCTAAATAAGGTTTCAATGAATGAAGTTGTAGTTGTTTTGTAAATCTAATCATTTATACTCACAAATCGCAAGAACTTTGAATTCGCCTTCTCTCTTTACATCCTAGCTAATCCCTTCAATTGTTTCATGATGCACTTTAATTTTCCTGGATAAATATGGTGAATCAAGTTGCAAAAGTTCGGATGGAGCTAGATGAAGGTATTTGTTGAAGTTTTGGGGTGTGTATTTATAAATTCCTGAAAGGTCGAATCCCGCCAAATTGATTTTATTTTTTAATTTATCTATTGGACATTTCATATTTCCAATATTTTCAAAAAATAAATGAGGAAATCACAAGGGAAACATTAACCTGCTTGGCAAACGAAATTTAAACACACTTCCTATAACTCGAAGTTTCGTTCCTTCGAAGGGATGATAATAAGTAAATAATGCATATAAAAGAAAAGCACTCTCGTGTAATGATTTAATGAGGTAGATTTCAAGTTATCTTCTAACAATTTCTGTTCCATTCAAGCCATCAGAACTGAACCTATTGCTAATGATTTATATATACCTAACATTTGTAGGTTTCCGCAAACTCGATTTCCATATCGAACTTACTCGCAACTAATGGTAGGTTTACCGTACATTAAGCTTTTACAGAAGTTCGTTCGAGTTTCCTGCGATATTCAATACACCATATGCCAATCATATTTTCAAGTTTCTTTAACAGTGATAAAATGGAAATAGTTACAATTAAGGTTTTTCACTGGAGTTTCCGCACTTTTTCAAAGTGAATTTAAAAATCAAAATTCAGATACAGATTGAAAATAACTTTCTTCTATAGAATTTGCTTCATGCGAACATCACGAGAGAGGCACCAAAGTTGGTCATGGGTTTGAATCAAAAACAAGCGGAAAATCGATAATTTGAAAGCGGTTTCAAATTACCATGCGACATAAACACTTAAATAATAGCAGAGTAAGACATGAATATAATCGATTAGAGTTGTAGGGTAATAATGGATGGTTTGTTAATTTTGTTTAAATCTTTTAATCACATAATTGGAACTACAAAATTGGATATTTAGAGTAATATTCGCAAGGCTTACGATCAGTTGATATAATAAACAACTTTCGAACTATTCACGAATGAACTCGCTGATAATTGATTATTATATTATATAAACAGTGTGAGTTTTCAATATGTATATCAATTTCAACTATAGATCTTCCTCACCTTTCTTATTGAAACGTTTTCACAGATTAGTTTAAGGTTGAGCTGTTTAAATATCCAAAATTTCTTTGGAAGTTTGCATAAGGTTATTCTAAATTGAATAAATTTTGGCGTAAAATATTCTATGACTATGGCACATATTGTATAAAGGTTGATTCTCACTATACGTTCCGTAACCTTCCAGTATCCTTCCCTTAAAATATTTTAACGTGTAAATGAATTGATGTATGCACACTATACGTTCCGTTCACGTTCCGTCTAAATGACATTTTCGCCGAATAAATTTTGACTTAAATCATACGGAAGGGATACTGGAAGGTTACGGAACGTATAGTGAGAATCAACCTCAATAGTCCATGGTTCTAGATTGACAGTTTCATAAAACTGTGAGAAGTTAGCATGAAGAAAGCAGATGCAGTTTATCTTTAGACATTATAAGAATCTTCAATCATTTCTCCAGAAAGGCAACGTTTTCAGGACAGTCAAAATGGAATGATAAAATTCGACTAAAATTCTGGAAATTATTTTTTTGGTCCCACTTCGAGGTAGTAAAGGTTTTTGAATTAAGCAGCGCCCGCTATATTCTGAATTGACTCTATTAGTAAGCCAAAAATTTCTCAAATTGTCTTGTGATCCTGAAATAATTTCGCTAATAGTTGCACGTCGATATTATTCAACTAATAAACTGGTTTCAATGCGATTCGACCCATTGCCACAAAAAAATTTCGTATTTAAATGAGCAATCTACCCTAAAAGCTGCAAGTCGCTAGCTCTTTCCGGTTTCAAATAATCGAGAATCCAACCTAACTTCTTGAGACCATTTTTGAAGAAGAAGAAACATTTCCATTATACAGGATCTTTTTAAATTGGAGGTTCAAACGAAGAAGGGAGATTCCTTGCATAATTTCAAGACAATCTAAAAATGCACTGAAGTGAAGTCAGCAGCTTTTGAAGCTTGTTCAAATTCTTACACACAGTGGTTTTCTTTCAAAGCGCTGACCCCGCAAAAAGCACCTTTACTTACTGATGGAAGGATTTGGTGGTATTATAATTATTTATCCTCGCGAAATTCTGCATGAAATTGTTCAATAACTTAGAAACTTGATATTTGTAGAGTAGATTTGGTCATTAATAATGAATGTCGAATTCATGGCTGGGTAAAATCCACCCAATGATTTCCCAGATATACCCATTCAAAATTCTATTCTCCCAAAATATTTCCGAAACACAGATTGAATTGAAACGAGTTCTTGATTGAAAAATGGCAATTTGAAGGTGCAAACAGAATTTCGTGAGATAATATGATCACAAGATCGCAAAATATTGAATCACAGAAAAAAATAATTCAATTTTTTTTAATCGTTCTAATCATCACGAATTTTGCACAAAGATGTTCATCATTTCCAAATCAGTAACCAAGATTCGTCATTATTGAATCAGTATTTTTCGAACTATTTCATGAAAAACCGATACCGAAGAGTAATCCACGAAATTTTACATTTTTCCTCAATATATCCAAAAATGATAACTGCAGCAAACTGAAATTTGGTACAGTGCTGTGAAATATGAAGCCCAAGGTATGCAGAAAAAAGTTTTCAAAAATGAAATGATTCAACGATAGCAGGATCGAGAAATTTCTACGTTAAAAGGGGAAAATGGGATGTCGTTCTGCAGGCCTCAGTGATTATTTTTTGAATTTTTTTTTGTGATATACTTGATTCTTTTGTGGGAATGCGCAAAATGAAGTATTTTCCCATTTTTACTCCATTTCAGTTTTATTTTCCCGAAAGTACTTGAATATGAAAAAGTGCGCATTTTCACAATTCTTTGCAACCATTTGCACCCCGAAAATTTTTTGAAAAAAACTCTGGTCACCCGTTATAGTTGAGGTATTGTTTGCTCTTAAGATTAGGCAGGAAATCTCTCCTCTTCGTTTGTACCTCTAATTTAGGAACAACCTGTATAATTCTAGAGTCGCTAAAATATGAGTTCTCTCAATCGCCTTGATATGACTCAATTAAAGAGCAAGCAAAGATCCCAATCCGAATTATTCAAGAATTCCCCAGGCCAACAATTAACCCGGTGAAAAAATACTTATGAACAAAATTTTCCAACTGGTCCTATACTTTCAGATTATTATCATAAGAATTCATTCTCGAATGACCAAATTTACATTTTGACGATTGTTGATTTTCCCTATCGCAAACATCTTTTCATTTGAGTTGATTTCAAGAATCGACCACTAGAAATGTTCTAAATGGAATGCGAAGTTTACTTTCTCAATGGAATTAACGCATTTCTGCCTACAAAAAGACGGCTATACCAGAGCAGGGAGGGTGAACTCCCAGAGAAATAATTAAATTTTTAATATAAAAAGGCATAACGGAAAAGATGTTTTCAGTTTTTCCATTATTCGCGAGTGGGACGGATTAACGTGAAGGTTTTCCAAGACGAGGTAGTAAGAGAGGTTTTAATATTCCATTGTTTACAATTCTGCCAACATCTACGGGATCTTATAACGAATTTGATAATGGACGTTAAAAACTCCACGAGTGATGATAGAAAGAGGAGATATTTTCCATGAAAAATGGGTGTTTTGTGTTCTACTGTTGATTCATCATTTCTGAATATTACACTTCAATGTTTTCAATTCCGAAAAAATAACACCGAAGCACAGACGTATAATGTTTCTTCGAAAATGCAGGGTGAATGAATGATTACGTCTCCTCAGTCCATAAACATAGACACATGAACTGCACAGTTCCTCTAAAACTGATAATAAGAGTTGGTAACGATATGTGAGGGAGACGAATCGAACTCCTCCTTAAGTATATTGATTTCTGGCGAATCACTTGATGAAACACTTCGAATATTAATATCTTAGGAATACATTCGACTCAATCAGAAAAATGAGGTTTCAAATTTTGTCGGCCCCAAAGGAAATATTTATCGGCACATATAGTGTTTGGACCGAAAATATTGATTTGGTTTATTTGCACTCATTTCCGAAAAAAATGTAATAAACGATTTTTCCTTCAGTATCAGGACGTCTGATGAGAAGGTCTCACATTTTGTCCCACTACAAGAAAATTATTAATCGGTAGTTGAAAGTAGGACATGTAGGGTTTGAACCGAAAATGTTAATCTGAATTATTCGCTCTCTCTGCGATTTTTGCAGTATTTATTGAGAGAAGACTATTCTATCAGTATAATCAGGTCTCATATTTCAACCTCTTATGGAAGAAAATTTTATTGGCCGTTTGAAGTGGGACATTAAGTGTTTGAACCGGAAAATGTTGATTTGGTTTAGTTCCTCTCATATCTGAAAATAATAGAAAAGCGCTTCTTCTTTTAGTATGTAATTTAGGAAACACCTTCCAACCATACGTGTCTTTTCTCTATCACATACTGAAGAAAGAATCGTTTTTCCCAGAAATGAAAACAAATAAACGAAATCAATATTTTCGATTCAAACTCTATATGTCTCCCTTTCAACGCCTGATGAAGAATTTCGTTGTGGGTGCCAAAAGAAAAAACCTCATTTTTCTTATACGTGAGTGTTTTCCCAGCAACAAACTGAAGAAAAAATCGCGTTTTTCGATCTTGTTCAAAAATGAACGCAGATAAACGATATCAACTTTTTTGTTTCAAACACTATCGGCCGGTTCCACAAAACTTTGATTGCCCGATCAAGGGCTTGATTGTCAGTCAACAATCAATTCTGTACTCGATTTCAGTTCGTTTTCAACCCAACCATCGAATGCAAACCTTAATCAACGAGTTAATCGGACGTCAAAAGTTTTGTGAATCCGACGATATATGTCCTACCTTTAATGGTCTAAAAAAATTAGAGATAGAGGGAGAAGATATGGAAATTTAAGTTTCTGAAAATTTTTTCTCAGTAACCTAGTGGAATCAGAATCGCTTTGTTCGATTTTTTCAGAAATGAAAGCAAATAACCAAAATAACCAAATAAATATTTTCGTTTCGCACACTATATGTCCCACTGTCAACGGTGGTAGTAAATTAACTTGTAGTAAATTAACAAGAGACAAGAACGGCTTTCCTAATATTCTTCAGAAAAGGCAGCCTATTCACGACTTTTCATTCATTTCATGTATTTATTTTCTACCAAACACAATATATTTCCCAGTTGCGAGTTTCAAATATTTAGAAATTTAGGATTCAATATATATCAATTCTATTTATCGAACAACGTCAAGAGATGGCACGCCGGAAGTAGATATACAGTTTTCAGCAATTGTGATTGAAATCGTTTGCAACGATAATTACTACAAGTATTTGAAGAATAACTCGAAACATTCACAAATTATACCAAAATCAGGACTGATTATTAATAAAAATCAACGCTGAATTGCTGAAAATTTTAAGCGTGCTTTCGACGCGTCAGCTCTTGACGATCATAAACAGATCGAATCAATAATTATAATAGATTTTCCATTTCCAAATATTCGAAACTCTCATCAACATATCGCGTTTGGTAAAAATTATTCTGTAACTTATAAATAAAAAATAAGTAGGTAGGTACATCTGCGAACACACTTCAGTCTCAAACGGCGCCTCATATCACGTACGGAAGTTTCGAAAATTTGCTCGGTAAATGGTCAGAAAAATTATATCAAAATTATTCTGCACCGAGAGAGAATGCAATTGAAGCAGAACTCAATAGCGTCTGAAAATCACATTCATAGATCGTTACAAAAAGAGATACGGTCCTGCAGTCTGGAGGAGTTTTAGCGCACAGGCCGCAAAGCAATTTCAATTGAGACACTTTATAGGAATGAATTTGCATGGTAAATTGGACCCGAGCCAATTCGGCAGTCTTTTGTCGCCTGCCCGATTAATAGAAGACTGTTTGCAATTTTCCGTCAGAATCAAGTGTGCGTTATCGAGGATTTCATTGGCCAATCAACGTCACATGGGACGCTGAGTCTCCACATAGGGTTAGGGGAAAGCTTAATTTAATTTCAATCAGGATGAATAAAAGGGTGGTAAAAAAGGAGACGCTGAGGGTTTAAGGAAGGTTCTGGAGATCCCAAATCACAAACATGCATATGTATGTATTGTGAAGGAAATTCAAATCAACACCCCAGGCAGGCTAATTTGCAGGACAATTTCAGGTAATTGAAGCAATTACCTTGAATTATTAATGTGATCCAATTGTGTTTGCAGGTGGAATCAATTCACACGATCATCCAACAGAATTGAATTCTGTGAGAATATCAAAATTAAAACAACGCTATTATGCAGGTTGAGTCTTTAAGTTTTATGTACTATAATTCTAACCACAGATTTCTCCCTCGAATTAAGGACCCTTTTTCTACCATTTTTGCAGATTCGACTCGGTTAAAATATAAAGGCTGCTAAAATTTCCAAAAAAGATCAGTTTCATCCTTGTAGTATTATAATATAAATGATAATAATAGCATTCTTTATTAAATTCAAAAAAGTCTACTTGTTAAAGGCTATTGATACAACAATTAAATACAGATTTTTCTGTATTACTTTTACATAATATCTTTCGATATTGTAAAAAAAATTAAATACAACCTATTGTATGTTGTATTTCATTTTTTTTACCCCTTTTCTAAGGTTTTTTACTTTGATCATTATATGCCAGTTGATATAATAATTTTGTCATTAAAGACGTAGTACGTCGAAGACATAAAAGTATATAGTGAGATATCAAATCAATATCGAAAGATATTATGTGAAGGTAATACAGAAAAATCTGTATTTAATTGTTATGTCAATAGCCTTTAACAAGTAGACTTTTTTTGATTTAATATTTGAATGAAAACTTATAGTTTTCAAAGGTCAATATCAACTGTCATTTAATTTTTGAGGTTATAAAGATTTTAGAAAATGTTTTTTACCGCATTTCATTTGTCAAGGAAAGAAGAAGGTTTAAGTAAAATCTGTGGCATTATTGTTTCTATGCACAATTTCATCAAGCATGCGTATGAACTGGTTATTTCCGTTGAAGTGAAGTGTACATGGGAAACACGTGGTGAGTTATTGATATACAGGGTCTTTCACGAGGAACCTCACCCATATTTATACGGGAAACTACTGAACGTATTTTCATGAAATTCAGCACTTATAAGTATTTCACGATGCTGATGAAATCTAAAATATTTTCAAGGCATGAGCACCTCCGGTTTTTCCGGAAATGACGTCAACTTCCGTTTTTCAAATTAGAACACCATTTTTTTATTGCAGAAATAGATTCCTTAGAAAATTTCAATTTATTTTGGTCTAACATTTTTCAGTTTCGGTTGGAAAATTCTCTCTGAGCGGGAAAATTCGAAAAAAAAAATCGAAAATAGAGCTCCGCTGAAACAAGAATAACTTCGAGGTTTTTGGATGGAAAATTTTCATTTTTGGGATTTTTCAAGATGTAAGATTGATGTATCCACTTTAAAAATTGAAATCGCAATTCATGATACAGGGGGTGAAAAAATCGCTTTTAAAGTTAGGGATGACAAAATCGTGAAAAATCAATTTTTTCGAATTAGAACCCCATTTTTTTATGGCAGATATTGAATCTACGTTAAAAAATAATGTGAGTGTATGCATCACACCCTTGCCCTAAAGTGGATATTTTCTGAGTTATTCACAAAAAACTGTTTTTCGTCTTGAATTTTCAGCTATTTCTTTTCCCTTCACGCCAAAAAGATGACATTTTCAGGAACTGTTACTTAAACCATGTTTTAGATTTTACTACCCTAATATGCAAGAGAAAAAAGTTACAGGTTGTTCCTAAATAGATGGCGAATTTGGATTCGAATTTGTATCGGAAACCTCTTTATTTCAACTAATCGGCCATCGGTTTTCTCTCCAGTGATAAATAAATAATTCCTTATGAACCATATGCAAAAACTTACCATGTTTTACATCATTTTTTTTTAATGATAGATATCATTAATTACATCTGCCAAATTCCTCTTTATTCAGTAGCATTTTGTGTTTACTATTAATTTGGTGATAATTCGTATTAAGTTATAAAATCGATCACTATGCCTAATTTTACCAATGAAGATTATTTAAATCTCATTCTACTTCATGGAGAATGTAATAAAGTTGTAGATAGAACGAGTCGACTGTTCATTGAGAGGTTTCCTGACCGACCCAGACCAACGAGAGATACCATTAACAGAACCATGACAAACTAGAGAAATGTCGGATCTTTCGTTAAGAAAACTACACACAGAGAAAAAAGTGTAGTAGAAGATGAGAACAACGAAATTACAGTTCTTGCATATTTTCGTGTGAATCCTCAAAATTCTCTCAAAGATGCCGAGATTGATCTGGGATTATCTCAATCGAGTGTTTGGAGAATATTAAAAAAACATAAAATGCACCCATATAAATTCAATAGGGTACAGCATTTGAAGGAAACTGATTTCGTCAGGAGAACAGAGTTTTGCGAAGCTATGATGATTCGATTTCAAGAGAATGAAAACTTTTTGGACTGTATAATTTGGACAGATGAATCTAAATTCACAAAGAATGGTTCTTTCAATAGGCATAACAGTCATTATTGGGATGAAGAGAACAACCACCACTTCAGACAATGGAACTTTCAAGAGACCTGGAGTTTCAATGTTTTTTGCGCCATCAAAAATAATGCAATTCTCGATGTTCACATTTATGATGGGACTTTAACTGGTAAGATAGAACACTACACATGTTTGCATTATTTGAAGAATGTTCTCCCTTAGGAGATAGATATGCTGACATATTGACCCAAATAATTGAGCCGCTAGTACAGAACCATAATGACTTATGGTATCAACAAGATGGCGCGCCTCCACATAATTCACTCAATGTGTCAAATATCCTCTACAGGCTATTTGAAGATCGATGGTTGGCGAACAATGGTCCACATCTTTGGCCACCACGTTCTCCCGATTTAACTCCTTTAGACTATTATGTCTGGGGTAGGATAAAAAATATTGTCTACTCAACTCCCCTGACTGATAAAGAGGACTGCATAGAACGAGTCAGAAATGCGTTCAGGTTTGTTTAGATTTTTAGATTCATAGTTTTGAAACTCAATTTGGTTTTTAAACACTTTTGCAGATCTCTTCCTCCCGATGAAATAAGAAGAGCAACGCACGAAGCATTCCTGAGACATATAAATAAATGTCTAGAAATTAACGGTCAAAACTTTGAGCATCTTCTCTAGTTATAACTGCGAGAGTTTGCCATGGTTCTCCTAATAGTAACTTGAAGTCGGTTTCAAGAAGGGGTGAAAATCTACAGCATGGTTCAAATAACAGTTCCTGAAAATTTCATCTTTTTGGCGTGAAGGGAAAAGAAATAGCTGAAAATTCAAGACGAAAAACAGTTTTTTGTGAATGACTCAGAAAATATCCATTTTAGGGCAAGGGTGTGATGCATACACTCACATTATTTTTTAACGTAGATTCAATATCTGCCATAAAAAAATGGGGTTCTAATTTGAAAAAATTGATTTTTACGATTTTGTCATCCCTAACTTTGAAAGCGATTTTTTCACCCCCTGTATCATGAATCGCAATTTCGATTTTTAAAGTGGATACATCAATCTTACATCTTGAAAAATCCCAAAAATGAAAATTTTCCATCCAAAACCCTCGAAGTTATTCTTGTTTCAGCGGAGCTCTATTTTCGATTTTTTTTTCGAATTTTCCCGCCCAGAGAGAATTTTCCAACCAAAACTGAAAAATGTTACATCAAAATAAATTGAAATTTTCTAAGGAATCTATTTCTGCAATAAAAAAATGGTGTTCTAATTTGAAAAACGGAAGTTGACGTCATTTCCGGAAAAACCGGAGGTGCTCATGCCTTGAAAATATTTTAGATTTCATCAGCATCGTGAAATACTTATAAGTGCTGAATTTCATGAAAATACGTTCAGTAGTTTCCCGTATAAATATGAGTCAGGTTCCTCGTGAAAGACCCTGTATAATAGAGAATAAATGCTACTGATGATTCTAAATCGAAAGATAGAAGATGAAACGCTGTGTCTAGTATTGTTTTTAGGTTGTATTTCATTTTTTTACCCCTTTTCTAAGGTTTTTTACTTTGATCATTATATGCCAGTTGATATAATAATTTTATCATTGAAGACGTAGTACGTCGAAGACATAAAAGTATATCGTAAGATATCAAATCAATATCGAAAGATATTATGTGAAGGTAATACAAAAAAATCTGTATTTAATTGTAGCATTCTTTATTTCAGATCATTCAAGTTTTCATAATGTATACAAGAAAAGAAATGAAATAGTTTCAAAAGTTTTCACGATTTATTTTAACGGTCCATTCCATATTCCACCAGCAGTCTGAATTTCCCTTTTTAAAACGTAATAGTTCTTTTTGAAGTGTTGTCTCCGCATTTAATTCATCGAAGAAAGTGTTTACCATGTGGAAAAATTGTTGCACGTGGTAAGATTTTGACATATAATCTGAAATGAGTACTAGTGATGATTCTATGTCCAAAAATAAAAGGAACATTGTGTCATGTATAATTTTTTCATTGCATTATTATTAAGTTTCAAAGAAAAATCTGTATTTTTAATGATTGTACCAATAGCCTTCATCAAAAACATTTCTTCCCGCAAAACTTCCTAGTTTTCGTTGAAAACAGAATTTTTTTGGAAATTATTCATCAGATTTCGATGAAATCTTGCACATACCTTGTTTACAGTTTTTTGCAACGGTGAATCAAATTTTATGTCAATCCAATATTAATTCCCAAAGATAATCGTACACATTATTTCGAAAAATTCGTGGTCTTCATTTTCTATGATATTTTTTGAAGAGCTCTGAAAATACTGATTCGATCATGAGGAACCTTGGTAACTTGTGAATTCTGATGCGCAAATTTAGTCGTTAGCACTGTTGAAAAAAATTCAACATTTTTTTCCGCCCACGAGTTTACAAAATAGCGCAAAAGCTGCTGAATTCACGTTAGTGCTCTTTCAGTTTTTTTTATAGTAACTTGCACATTGAGGTGTACAAGAATCTCTATGTTTCAGTTTTTCCAATAGTTAATAAAAAATGAAAGTTTGTTCAAGAGCTCCCGCAGTACTCTTCTCGACTTTCTGCCAGTCAATTCGAAATGCACTTGGATGAACTCCCGAATTTTTGACTGATACCGAAAAAGAAATCATATTTTATTTAATGTAACAATGACTTTAGATTCAATTTCTGTTGGAATGGCGCGAATTTCATAGGTCGGAATCGTGCCATTGTGCGTATTCGTGAATGACAGATTATGAGATTATTGCTGGCGAGAAAAATGAAATGATATGTTCTTATTGCTTACTGCGATACTCCAAATCTTCCAACAGGATATTTCGTTTTTAATGCAATCTACAAGGTTGAAACACATAATAATGGAATGCGATAACACCTTGATATATATTTCAGCGTACATATCTTTTCTAATTTGGGTTATTTTATGACCCATTTTATTGGAATACCTTGAATTTCATTCTAAACTGGGACACAACAAAAAAAAAGTTCGACTATAGATAACAACCTTCCTATTTTGAAGGGGGTAGAAAGATTTAATTTCAAACGAAAATATTGGGAATGAATCCTTAAACAAATATTCTCAATGGTTTTGTTTTGGTGTTAGAATAACCACCTATTCTTCAGTGACAGAAGCATTTTTTTTACAATCATATCCTTCAGCTGTCCATCATTTCATATTTCCCGCCAGCAACTACTCTTCTGTCATAATAGGTACGTTGGCCAGCGATGAAAAGACTCTGTTGCCAAGCTCCGCTTTAACATTGAGAAATATTTCGTAGAAATATGGGTTAAGTGGTTGTCTGTGGTTTTCACTTTTCTTCCATTAAATAATGAATATTCTTAAAAATAAATTTCGCTAATCGTTGGTTGAAGGTTCAAAGATGATTTATGAACTGTACTTGAGAAGTGAGATATCATTTTTATGATGAAAAAAAGGATCTTTAAATGCAACAATTTGGAACTTTGGGGCCCATATCTTCCGAACAAATAGAGACCGCCTAAGTTGTCCTTCATATTTTCTGTTCATGAACTCACACTGCTTACAATGATGTAAATGTCCTACTTATATCTTGGCGACGGGAAATCTTGCGGGTTTACCCAAATTATTTTCTGAAATCGTAGACCTGTTGTAATAAAACAGAAGAATCTTAGTTATCATTGTCGATCGAAAAATTAAACATGAAAAGTCAACTTATTTCAATATGAATTATTTGATTTTTTTCACATCGGAATAGAACTTTGGTTAACTAACGAAACTTTTTCATGCTCATTCTCAAGAACATGATAATAGGCTTTCTTCTTGTCGAAAAAACCAATCCTAAGCTTTTGTTATAGGAAACTCTAGGTGCACCTGTATAAACTAAAAACAAAATAACGAAGAAGGTTCTTCACCCCATTATGACATTTTACCTACAATATCCAGCATCCAATTGCCGCAGATTTCATAATTGCCAACGGCAGAGTTGTCGCTAAGTGCATTCTGAATATCTGGAATGCTTCTATAATTGCTTTTTCAGCTGTAAGAAGGCGAGCAATGTTGGACGTCACAGGATATTGCCCACAAATCACTTGAACAAGAATTTAGTGAATTTCGGCGTGTGTTTTTGTTCATCGTCTCCTTTGTTTCTGGCGAAACAGTACAGGTATTTCTGTAAGCGTGATTCTGACAATATTTATTGTAGGCATAAATATATTGGCGAAAAAAAATTAATCTCCGACTCTTACGAAGCTGGTATAAGCCATCAGATAAACTGCTCAGATAGAACTGCTAGAAACAAGAAAGTGAAACACAAGATTCCTCTCATTGCGTAGATAATTTTAGCCACTATGTTCTCATTAAACAGGTCACCTGAGACAGAGTAGAAAGTGTTATTTTCGACGGAAACAAGGGTTAAAGCAATTACATAAGTCAGGTCTATAAAACATCGAGATACTCTTCAGTTTTGATCGATCAATCGTGAAAAAACTCTATTGGTGAATATCATATAAACTTAAAGTTTTTCCTTTGAGTTCACAAGGAAAAATTATAGTATCGTAACATGAAACAAGTGCCGTATTTTTCAGGGGCTTGTTCTGGTGACCAGCGCGTTATAATTTCGTCACGATGTCTGTAATTTTCGAATTTTGAGCCGAAATTGGTCTCAAACGACTAGGTTGTACTCACTGATGAAAAATCCGTGGTCGGTTGAGGATAGGTTGAGATCCAGAATATCTCGGTTGAGTTCGTTAATGTGCCAAATCTACCGAATGGTTTTTGAGTTATATTCATTTGAAATTTTGGTTTTTGAATAACTCGAAAAATATCAATCCTATTAAAAAATTAAGCTTGGTTGGCAGATCGAAAGCATCAATAAGAAGAGTTGTCTATAGAAAAAATTGAAAAAATTTTTTTTTCGCAAAATTTTTATTCTTCATTTCATAACCGAGTACTTTATTTCCGCCCAATCAGATTTGTATTTTCTGAATAATAAGAAAAATTAAATAAAACTCACAATTGAGAGAGCATCATTGCGTCCGCGCAATTCAAGATGTCGCAGACTGCCTATCTATGCAAGCTTAGCAGAAAACTGTTTTGACTTATAAAACTCTGGAGTTCAGTATGTCAATGTTTCTATTCTGTGACATCAGCTTTGTTTACAAAAGCCAAGGACGTATAACGTATATTAAATATTTTTTTTTATTTTTAGTGAAGAAAGAGTAAAATTTCGTGATAATGGATCTGATTAACTACTATTCGATCTCAAGTGGTTCTCATCAAAAATCAAAGGAAAAGTTGCTGTATTTAATATTGAATCTCGTCTTTTGAAGCCTGAAGAATGGGCAACAGAAATATCATTTATTAGAAGTATATCTTTTGAAAATGAAGCAGTAAGATTGGTTGGCTCTTTTATTACCAAAAAATAATAACAGAATGAGATGAAACGTACGTATAGAATAGAAAAAAATGGATTGGGGAGAACTTTTCAGTACTATCGAATAGTACTGTTTGTTGCAAGTTGTCGAATTGCTATTATGTTATTCTGATCATACACATAGTGATCTCATGATTGAAACTTCGTAAAGAGTTGTAGAAGACCTTTGTGCAACATAAGATTGAATGTTTTTACAATTGGAATAGTGAAAAATGTAAATAAATTTAATTTCGAATATTTTTCAAATTTTTCTCGAACAACGTTTTTTCGGAAACAATCAATCAGATTTCAATGGAATTGTTTTGAATTTCAGTTCAACCCCATGTTCATCTTAGAAGATATTGGAATCGAATAATGACAAATTTCGTGAGTATTCGAAATTTTAAGCTTGTTTCCTCAATACCTATCTCAAAAGTAACGAAGGCGATCAGATAGTATCTTGAAAATGTTGATGAGTAAATTTGTGCGAAATTTTTTGATTATTGTTCCATTAGATTAATAAAAATAATTAAAAATTTTGTTTTTCAAGTATACATGTGATATTTGGCGATCTACTAACTATATATTCCTCACGAGATTCCGCAAGCAGCTTCAAATTGTCATTTTTCATTGGAAGCCTATTTCAATCTATGTTTCTAGAAAAAACGAGAGAATGAAATTTTGAAAGGGTATATCTGCGGAATCATCGGATGGTTTTCACAAATTCGCCAATTCGACCTTCGTCATTAAACTTTTTCTACAATTATCAAGATCCTTAGTAGATTCTTTCGGAAGTTATTTTATTCACTATCAGTGGTTAGGCCGGCCGTAAAAATATTAACTTTAAGAAGAATCCACATAGGGAATATATTTGTGGAGTAGGTGTTCAGTTTGATTAAGAAGGTCGAATTATTCCTTAGATAGTTATACTCATTCACAATTTTGGATCGAATTGCAATCTAGTACTCAATTATAGCTTGAGGTTCATGCAGAATTTCGTGAAGTCCATATGGAAAGAAATTTATTGGTGAGAATGCAACAAAGATAATATAAACTTTGTTGAAAGGGATAGATATTCTAATAAATGTCTAAATTCTTAACAGTATTCGGGATATTTGCGATAAATTTTGTATTGCAATTTAGGCACCTGATATTTGAACATCAGTATCATTGGACTACAATCACTAATGCCCATAAGTGAATGGGTGAAATACGCCCATTAATTCCAAAGAATGATTCGAAATTAAATTTTTTCAATATTTCCAAAATAGAGATCGGATCGAATTGATTTGTAGTTCTTGAGAAATGAAAGCTTTTAGGTTCATAAAGAATATCGTCACGACAATGTGATTAGAAAATGTCAAAATTTTTTCATCAGGAGGTATTGCTACTTTGGGAAAGTTCGCCTTCAGATTAAGCTGAAATTTTGCATTTACATGCAGCCATTCGATCTGTATTTTTGTCTTTATTCAGCAGCCTATCGTTACAACAATAATCCCTGGTTGGAACAGCTTAATTAAAAAAAAAAACGAATTCTTGAAAGGGTAAAATTCACCCAATGATATGTATCGTAAATTTCATTTTCATAATATTTCCAAGAGTACATAAAGCCGATCGATTGGCCAGAATTGAATTACACCCCGGATTCATCATCAAAGGATCCCAACTAATCAGTTTCGGGAAAAAATCAAAAATAATGCACATTTGCACATTTGGGAAAAATTATAATGCTTTCAGCACGAGCGCGTAAAAATTGATAAATGAATGGTAGATAATTGTTGTTGCTTTGATTCTCGCTAGTTTTTCACATTGTATTACCCATGTATCATATATTAATGAAAATATTTCGAACAAAATATAACGGTGAGTAGTCGAAAATTTTTCTTTCGAATCTTTTCCCATCGAATATCATATCCTTGTGCGATATGTGATAATGGTAGTAATGAAAAGCGAAATTCAAAATGAATATTTTTGTTGCGGGACCCCTTACACATAACGGATTTACCAAAAACCGCATCGCTGATATATGTGGATGATTTATGCCACAAATGATACGAAGATTAGGTTCATAATTCAAGCTAGCGTAAAGAAATGAAATACACAGCAAATACAAATAGCAGAATAGCAAATCTCAGGAAGTGGAAATCAATCTCTCATTCGGGACATATTTTGATGAACGACACGAGATTTCATATAGGAGGGAGTGAAGTGATCTATAAATCGAAGAAGGAAACTCTGAGAAAGATAATGGGGAAAATATTTTTTGCATGTTTTTCGCAGATGACAGAGTATGATGTATAGATGTAGTTAGTTGGATTCTTTCTTTCAGAGGTGGCATTTCGAATAGGAAAATTTTCAAGGGGAAACGAAATTTCTCAAACCCTTCAACGTATAAAAGTATTATGGACATATCAGAATATATGAGAAATCCCAGGTGATACGAATATAAAATGAACTAGTGAAAGACACAATTAATCCTAGCATTAAATAAACCATTTTGTACCTTTCATTTGAGATGTTCAAATGTGCAAATAACCTAATGAAAGACTTCCGACACCACACCTTTTTTCAAAGAGTTGCTAAATAGTGCAGGAGTCGATCCCTTACCGTATCGAATATTTCTCGAACATATTCGGAATCGGCTGAAGATCAAGTATTTGTTTATTTATTAACTCTAGCTTTCGACTTTTTCTCAACCAGTATGTAGTGTAGAACAAAGTGACGGCCGACCGTGAACACAACATCCGGGAGGAACAACTGAGAAACTTGATACTTGTAGAGTAGGTTTGAACCTTAATTACAAAGACCAAATTCGTGAATGGGTGAAATCCACAAAATGATTCTGCAGATATACCCATTCAAAATTTTATTTTCCCAGTGTTTCCAAAAATGCAGATTAGATCCAATTGAAATCTGGTACCTCATCGAAAACTGACAGTTCCAAGGTTCATCCAGAATTTCATGAGGAGAATTTGATCAGAAGATTACAGAATATTGAACAGTTGAAAAAAATTTTTTCAAATCGTTCTGATGGCATGATTGAATCAGTATATCCGAAAAAAACACGATATCGAGAAAAACCACGAAATTTTTTATATTTTTGTCCAGTCTCTCCAAAGATAAAACCCTAATGAATTGAAATTTGGTACGCTGCTGTGAAATTTAGAGCTCAAGGTGTGACCAGTTTTTTTCCAATTCGATGGATAGTTTCGTGAGATGAGTTCCCAGAAAAATTTCGAAAAATATTTTCTTTGAAATTTACCCACAGCAAGATGACAACAAAACTCAACTTGTGCCCGAAATCTCAGGAAATTATCTCAAATTTTCAAATAGCTATAATTACGAAACCATTCAGCCGATTTTTTCCGTTAACGAACTTAAGCGTCGCATTTTTAAATGAATTCTAAAATTACAGTTGGACAAAACGATAGTACGCTGTTTCCCTAGAACATGCGTGCGAAAAAAGAATAACCAGTATTTGGAAAACCCATATACATATAAGATATTTTAACAGGAGCTAAAAATTAATATATGTAAAAATCAGTCATGCGTGAAAAAATATACGCTATTTGTCAGGGGCAATCTTGAAAACAATGTTGCCTACCCAATGATATTGAAATAGAATGAACAATTGAAGTATTCGAATGCAATATTTTCGTAAGGAATATCATAAGGGCATCTAATTTTTCCGAAAAAATCGAAAAAACACGTTGCTTAGTAATATTTTAACAATAAGCATGAGTGCTGGTGGCAACAAAAATCCGAGTCGCAGACGAGGATTTTTGCACCTGCACGAATGCTTTTTGTTAAAAAAATATTACTTTGCAATGTGTTTTTTCGATTTTTTCCACAGGAAAAATTAGATGCCCGAATGGTATTTGACAAGACTATTTCATGAGTAACAACAAACACAAATACGTTTGTTTTCGAAGGTTTGGTAATTTTTGGTGACAACAACTGTTGAGTTTTGCGCGGGTAAACTCGAATAAACTGCTGACAGCTCCTGCCAAAGAGTTTTTTCACCTAGAAACCATTTGTAATTCAAAATTGCGCGTTTCTGATTGGTGGAAATTACTACGAGGGAAATAGTCGACTCTAAATTATACCTGTTCAATCAGAATTATTCTCTTTACATGATTTCTCACAAACTCAGAATTTTTTTTATTATCTTTAAATAGCTGCAAATAATCATAAAAACCGAAGAATTAACTCCTCAAACATGACGTCTCATAGTAAAATTATGTATCTAGAAGTCAGAAGCTATCACATATCATGAAACTAATCGTCAAAACCTAGATCATGCAACTCATTAAAGAATGGACTTAAATAGACAATCAGTTCTGTCAAGACACAAAACATGTTTTCAACAAAGGTTTGATCAGCGATCCTTCGGAAAAAGTTCATGGTTTCAATCTTCCTAGGAAATTTTGGTGCATTTTGAATCTACTCAGAACCGGTCATGGTCGCTGTAATAGTTTCGTCTTCAAATGGAATTCGGTCGAAAGTCCAAGGTGCGAGTGCGGAGAAGAAGAGGAAACAATGGGACATTTAGTTAATAGTTGTCCAATATATAAATTTGACGATGGTTTCGAGGCAATTCATTCGGTGTCTGATTCTTTTTTGAGATGGTTCGTGAAGTTTCGTCTCCTTTTTTGTTTTCAGGTGTGATTCTAAGATTTCAACCTGCATCGCGTAGGAAAGAAGAAATTTTGTCGATGAAAAAGAAGCCCTTCAATAAAAACAACAATTTCATTACATTTATACGGGGAGACAGAGTTTTTTCCTGAGGTTTTTATCTGTGCTCTTGTATCATACGTAAAAATGTATGTACCCCGTTTACATTTCCTTTGCTAATACTGTAATGACACAAATTGTTTGATATAAAAAAATTTACTGCTCATCTCAAAAGAATATATATATATACAAAACATGCTATTCAATATAATGAATATCAAGGTGCGCACCAAGTCAGTGATGCTATCGGGTTTTTCCAGGGTTCCAATCATATTTCATATTCGGTACAGCCCTTCTGGAATTCAACTGAATGAAACTGTGCAACTTTCAGACGAATATAACCTGAAAATAGAAACCTCGCGCTACTAACCGAAACTCTGCAAAGGACAAACGAATAAACCAGCTGCAAATTCGTATTTCAAATGGGACATTTTCACAGGATATTCAACACTAAGCAGCTCAAATTCAGACATACCTCAGTAGGAGAACAAAACACATTTTTCACTCGTATCAAACGCAACCTTAGCGGTTTCTCACAGCTCGCTTCCCATTACCACGAAAATTCTGCAAAGGAAATGAAACAGGCTGAATTTCACACCAAATTAATTCAAGACTCAATTTCCTTTCAAGGCGGTCTGCTAATGCTCGAGTTTGCTAGCGTTCATTTCCTTTGATATTCCGTAATTAATAAATAAATAATTCGAGGCTAAAGGAGCAACTTATATTAACATTAATGCTTATTTCTGGGATCATCAGAAAAAGTTCTTTTTCATTAGGAAATCATGATGACTAACTGGTGGACAAATTTCATTTTGTTCAATCAGATCCGAATAATAAATAATCATACAAAATAATCTCCGAACCAGTATAATGAGGACGGAACATAATTTTAAGAAAGTATCAGGAATTGATCGATCAAAAACCTGCTAAAAGAGATCTTCGAATTTTTTTCTGTCCATGAGTTTTCTTATATTTTGTCGATTCATCTCAAGTTGACGAGAAATTTAATTTGAATGACTTATACATGTTTCTCGTTCCATTGGACGACTCTTCAAACTTTTTCGAACTTAAGTATGTAACTTTTGAAAGGAAAAACTTGGAATTTTCTTGGAGGATATTTGCGTGAATAGGTATGTCAACAGTTACAAGTGCGAGTGACGAATTAGTGCTATTTTTGAATTGTTTTCATGTTACGGCGATGGTGAATCTTAGGATAGGGAAAACCGAACTGCTATGAAAATTCCTGTCCTTGAACAAGATTTTGAAAAATTACTCAACAGTAAATTGGTGCAACTGACTCGTTCGGAAATACATAGATACTTAGTATACATTTTTCATCCCTCATCAACAATTTTATAGTCTACAATGAGGCGAGTTTCATGTGGAAGAGATTATTTCTTTTGATTCTTCGTTTTCTGAGACTTTTGTCGAATTGATTTCTCAAAAATATCAATTCTACAAAAGTCTCAAAAAACAAAAATTCAGAAGAAATAATTTTGCAAATTTTCTTGTTTGTCTGATGAAGGAGTCAGATTTGTACCCTGAAACGTTAAGATTCGCTTTATTGAATGGCTGCATTGTTCCAGTATTGTTCATTAGACAACCTTTTTTCCTAGAAACTGCACTAGAATGAAAGCTTCAAACGGAATTTCGTGAGAATAGTTCAAAATATCCCAGAATTGAAAATAGTTAAAACAGATTTTTGAAATTTCTTCCAAACCTGTTCTGATACCAAAATTGCACAAAGTTATCCATCAACATTCTAAAACTAGTTACTGAGTTTCATCACGATGAACCCAAAATGAGTTTACAGTGATTAGTCCTCAAAACGTGTTCAAAAATTCAAATTAATCAAACTACATAAACTCAGTATCCCCTACAGGTTATTGAGGAACTTTCAAATTCCTTCATTCTTTATTGTACACACTACACTTTTGAGGGTCTACTCATGTGTGAGAAGTTGGCCCAGCACTTTCCGATTTTCGAAAAAAATTTTTTGTCCTGAAGTGTGCAAAGGTTGTGCTGCTTTGTGCCGTTGAAATTTTGTTTTTCTTTCGTACGGTTCTCCAGATATTACACAAAATGTATAAAGTAGGCCAGCCCAGCACATTTCGAAAAAGTGGTTTTTGTACTTGTTATAGATTGTGCTATACATATACTGAGTTGTGCTGTTCGAATTTTTCTGAAAGTCCTTCTCGTTTTTGGAAAAATCAAGAACTAAGAAAAAATTTTGCCCAGCACTCTCGTTTTTTCTTCTCAAAAAAGAGTGATAAAGGTTGTGCTACGTTTGTGCTGACCTCTGCCGTGAATATTTTCCCAATATTCTGGCAGATTTTTCGACCAATCGCGAAATGGAAGAAAATATTTGCCCAGCACATTCTTTTTTTTGTGATGAAAATCTACATAAAATCGTCTCTTATGCAACTTGTGCCTTGAAAATCTTCACGAAAATTCTGCTAATTTTCCGAAAAAAAATATTACGAAAAAAATTTTGTCCAATATTTTTCGATTTTCGAATTTTTTTTCTTGGACTGAATTGTGCTAGGCTCGTACTGCTTTGTGCCTTGGAATTTTTCTTTAGTGGCTGACTTCTTGGAGAAAATCGGTAAGGTTCAACGATTCTTAGAATAAGTAATTTTTCTCATTTTGTTCTTGGTAATTTCTTGTTCTCAATGTTCAGCTGTTATTTTTACGCGCTTGTTCTGGGAGACAGCGCGTTATCATTTCGTTACGATGTCTGTTATTTTCGAATTTTGAGACGAAATTGGTCTCAAGCGACTAGGTTGGACTCACTGATGAAGAACCCATGGTCAAAATTGATTCTGTCCACCCAGCCGTCCGGCCTGCCGTGTGCGCTGTAACTCTCGAATGAATACACCTAGAGTCTTGAAATTTTCAGGTTAGGTTGAGATCCTGAATATCTCGGTTGAGTTCGTTAATGGGCCAAATCTGCCGAATGGTTTTTGTGCTACAGCCATTCGAAATTTTGATTTTTCAATAACTAGAAAAATTTTCATCTGATCGAAAGGAAACTTGGTTGGAAGATGAACAGTGTCAATAAGAAAAATTATAAATCGAAAAATTGGAAAAACAAAATTTTTTTTCGAAAATTTTTATATTTCGTTAAAATTTCACCGTTTCGCAATGTGAACAAGCGCGTAAAAGCTGCTGACTTCACGTCAGTGCTTTTTTAGATTGTTTTGAGATAGATTTTCCGGTTACTGGTAATTTCACCTGTTCCAAAATGAAGGCTGATTTTCATTATTATCATAAGCATTATCATCTTCTTACACTGTTTAAGTTTTCTTTTGCGTATTCCATTCATTATCCAACAAAACTAAACGTAAAATGCCCAGTGAAGTCGCTACAGTACAGATTCCTTCTAGAATCGAAGTATGTACTGTTATAAGTGAGTTCTTCAAAGCGTAGTAAATAATTCTGTCATTTTCACGAGAGTGCTATTTGGTTCAGAAGCTTCCGGAAAAATTACAAGTAAATACTTCGAAATGAAGTTCATAATTAGTATCTTCTATCATTGAGATTTCAAATTTGCAAACTCAATGCGACTATGAAAAAATTCTGATACTTCCAACAATAGTATTTACATCATTTTTATCCATACGATCCATAAGGTATTTTGTCATCTAATTGTCTTAATCAAAGGTTTATTGAATAAGTGAACCATATCCTCAGAATAATTCGAATTTTCACTATCCATTATCACATGATTTCGAAGTTCCTAAATTTCAGTTCCTAGTAGATTAACCACTGTATTTTTCTGGGATATTCTATACTGAACACCTTACATTTTTCATGACCTTTCCTCGGAGTACCAAAAAAGATATCGAAGTAGAGCATCTTTAAGTCGCTTATTCGACAGTTCAGCCAAACAAGCTCCATTTGTTTTCCATATAAATTTGGCCACATAACCCACGTATGGAAACTAAATGACATGAAAATAATCCAAGTGAAACTAATTGAACATGTTCACTCACATATTCTCTGTATTTGGAAGACGTCGCTCATTTGTATGTCTATTCATAGGATTTCTCTCCGAAACCGAATCCCGCGTATGCCTGTTACCGAACGGTCGCTTGGAAACGTTTCAATTCCGGAAACCCGGGAACACGGTTTCCACCTAATGGCGATTCATTCAATATCCGGAATATTGTTCCATACGGTATGGCTCTGTTCCCATTTTCGAAGCCGCAATTCCCATAATTATTGGAAAACGACCGAATTCGGTTTCAAATTGGATGATGCATGGCCAATTTGGGTGCAAATGTCCCTGTTCTTAGCGTCCGTATCGGAATTTTTATGTCCGATTTGAATTTTTAGCCGATTCCGATTGAATTTATCCAGTTGAGATTTGAGCGTTAAATTTGATGGCATTACAGCCTCAAAGTTAATGGTTGCTTTTCGATTCTGAATTACCCAGATAAAATTAGTATCATGTTTAGGATAAAGGGTAATTTTATAATTCATATTGTTTTCCATTGTATTATATGAAGTTTTTTTTTTCATATTCAGCAGGAATTGTTGATACCATAAAACAAGTTAATAATGTTAAAAATTTTAGAATGGCAGTGATGTAAGCTTCAAAACGCTTGTTCAAATCCAATGCAAAAGCAGTATTTCTCGAAATATTATGGAAAACAAGGATACTGTGAAAATAACAATGGAATTTGGGATAGATTTCAGCAATATTTTGGGAAAAAATATCAGAAAGAACTGAAATTCGGCACACTATTGTTGAATAATTACACCAAGGTCAATGTTGAATTCCATTAAAATCTGATTGGTAGTTCCAGAGGCAAAAAAATATTGAAAATAGAGGAATTTTGAAGAATTTCTCAATTTCCAGAGATATAATAATTCCGATGTTCTTCCTGACAACTTCTCACGATTTTTGAGGCTATATATTTCTCTTAATATTCAACTTGATCATGAAGCAATACCAATATTTTATTGCAGTTCAATTCGCTTGATATCTGCAAGCAAAAGATCCAAAATACCAAAATCATCAATAAAAATCAACAGTGAAAAACATCAGTGCCTAAAATATTGATTTCGCTGCATTTATAACTTTAAATATCTCGAAAAATAGTGACATTATACTATAAGTAAAGAGAAGGAACAGAAAGTATTGGAGAACTCATAAATGTGATCAATTTGCAATCCTGCCAGTGACTTAGAGTTTGGGAAGGATCAACCAGTCACTTTCCCTTGTCGTACGCTCCTAATGGTAGTCAGAAGTGTGCATCTAGCAAATTTCAGTAGAATTCATAGAAGTCTCACTTTCTGCCGAATATGAAAAAAAAATACGGAAAATAGTTTCAGTGCACGGTACACAAATCATTTCCAATTTTCTGATGAACTACCCTGTATCTAAGACAGGAGCTACATTTTATCTAGCTTATTCAGAAGATCCTATGGTATAGAAAACGTAGATAGTGTAAAGTATTGTATATAGTACAGATATTGAACTCAAAAGTTATGAATTGTATAACATAATCACAAGGACGAATATCTACAGCTGGTTCACAGTTATTACTGATCGTTAGGTCAACTTACCTCGGATAAAACCGCAGAAGGAATCTCGATACTTGTCACCTTTCAGATGGATTGCTGCAGTATATCTACGTACAGCGCCATCTTCCAGGAGCATCTTGCAAATCCCACCCTCAAGTGCAGAATACTTTGATAAATGTGCATGATGTTCATCCTCTTGTAGCATCAGGTCGCTTCATCTGCAATACTGCAGACTACAACCACCGTCACGACTTTGGACACACTCGGTTCATGTGGATTATGTTATTATATTATTACTAGAGCACTTTCTTCTTCGTTAACCAATTCCTATCTTTGTTAGATGTTGAACGTTTTCGTTTTGTGGTAATCCACATGAACCGAGTGTTTCCAAAGTCGTGACGGTGGTTTCAATCCGCAGTATTGCAGATGCAGCGACCTGATAAAACAAGAGGATGAACTTCATGTACATCGATCAAAGTATTATGCACTCGAGGATAGGATTCGCTAGATTCTCCTGGGAGATGAGGCGCGGTACGTAGTTATACTGCAGTTTTCCATCTGACAGGTGATAAGTATCTAGATTACTATTCTGTGGTTTATCCAAGGTAAGATGGTCTGGCGATCAGAAAAAACTGTGAAACGGCTGTAACTATTCTCCTTGGTCGGCTTCTTCGGTGTAGATGTTTTGGTTGATTGGACAATTAGCTCTGATCGAGGTGGATATTTATTGATTTATCTACAGATATTCGTCCTTGTAATTATGTCATCATATTATATTAGTACTGGAGCTCTTTATTCTATGTTAACCAATTCCTATCTTTGTTATGAATTGGTTACACACTTATGAGAATATTTCGAGTTTATTATTATTGAAATATGATTAATTCATTTCTATTATTATACAAATCTATCAGAAGAATATGCAACCCGAAAAGTTTATCATAACCAGTCGTATCGAATATTTTCCATATGTGTTAAACAACACGAAAATCTGGAAGGCTTCTTTTTCATGAACTAAATAATGGAATCATTAATACAGTATGATAGGTTGGATATTCAAAAATAATAAGTTTCGAATATGTGATTTCAGATAAAGGGCACCTTGATATTCTTGATATATATTTTCTCCATTCTGACGTCCAACTGAATTGATTTTCGAAATTCTTGACGATTCTGTATGGTCCAGCTAGGAATATCCGAAAGAAGCTCGGATTCGACTAGTTTTGATATGACATGTCGTAAATATTTCAGGTTTCAAACCGCAGATTTCCTGATGACGGCATCCATCGGTGAAAACTGAGGATGAGCAAGAACTCGTTTTCAAAGAAAGTCCGCACCGTGTATTCTATGCATCTATTTCCTATCTATGAACATAATCCACGGCTCCAAATTCTGAGTCGTTATAACTCCGGAATGAGGCATACCGAAACCCCGATTAGGTTTATTATAACACTTATAACACTTCCCGGAGCAGGATAGGTCAATTTTGTTGGAAATTCAGCTGATATTGCGGCAATCCTTTTTCTGCGTCAACCGCACAACGAAAGCCCAAATGAACTATGGCCTGCGGTAAACCAGCAAATCAAGAAGAATTGCCTGCGTTCAGTCCCTAATGAGGTCGTACAGAAGAAGAAAAGGAAAACAACGATTTCCTACATCTGTTTGTTTTATGCGGAAGAATGTGAAAAGAGGTTATATATGTACCTACACTAGTCGACAAAAGTTTGAATTATTTTGTTATTTCCGAAAAGCGGTTAATTGAAAGAACATAGACATGAAGAAAATATTCTAGAAAAACAGCTTTTACGCAAAATGTTGAATGTTTTTCAAACTGTCTTAATGACAAGATCAGTATGAAATTATGCACACAATTGAGCATGTGCATTGAGCACCCAGTTACCAAATTTCATCATGACAATACTTTCTGACTAATTGCATAAACATCAAGATAGGAGTAAACTCCACGAAATATGCCCATATTTTTTCGCCATATCTCTAGAAATCAAATACGGATCAAACTGAATTTTGGTACTCTGTTGTAAAGTAATGACTTCAACGTCTGTTCTTATCTGATGAATTGTTTAAAAAAAAAAACAGGAAAGCAGTCAGCAGCTTTTGCGCGCATGTTCATTTTTGGTGATATCTTATGAACCTGCACTTAAAAGCTGCTGACTTCACAATAGTGCTTTTCTAGGTTTTTTCGATGAAGTACTGGATTTCAATTCGATCTAATCTGTACTCTTGGATATATTGGAAAAATAAAAATTTGATTGAATTCCGTATAGCTACGAAATCATCGGAGGAATTTACCCATTCACGAATTCGAGCTCTGTAATTATGAGGAAACAATAACTCGTGGTAGTAAATTACGGCTAGGCAACACAGCCTCATTTAAATGTCATCTCACCTCGTTCATATCTCAAGGTTAGGCTGCTAGACCCGGTCTACATGTTTTAACGTTGCCTATAGGCGCGTGAAATATTTGAATTCGGAGAAATTTCGACGTTTATGGGAGAAAACGGGATGTCATTCTGCAGGCTTCAGTCAGTATTCTTTGATTTTTTTTGGGGATGTTCTTAATTATTTAGCGAGAATGCGCAATGTTGGTTATTTTTCCGGTTTTCACTTCATTTCAGATTTTTTTTCCAGATAATTCTTGAATATAAAATTGGCAACATTGCGCATTCCTACAATTTTACACCAAAAAAATTTTCGAAGAAAACGAACCCCCACAAGTCACTCCGTTATATTCGCGGTATTGTTTGTTCTCAAGCCCCAACCTACTCTACAAACATCTAGTTCCTTCCGAAACAAACAACTTAGAAACTCGATATTTGTAGAGGACGTTTGGAATTTAAATCCAGTACTTTATCGAAAAATGACACGTTCATACGGAATTTCATGAGGATAATATAATCAGAAAATTACATTGATTATTGAATATATGAAAAAAAAAACAGCATTTACGCAAGGTGATGAATTTTTTTCAATGGTCTTAATGACATGATCATCACAAATTTCTGCACAAAGTTGTCCATCAGCATTTTCAAACTAGCTGCCAAGTTGCATCATGATTGAATCAGTATTTTTCGAGTTATTCCGAAAAAAACAACGATATCGATAACAAATTGGGAAATTTTACATATTCTTTCCAGATAATTCTGAATATATTGACCGTATCGAATTGAAATTTGGTACGCTGCTGTGAAATCTGAAGTTCAAGGTGTGAGCAAATTTTTTTCCGAATATGATGAATTGTTCCGAAAAAAACGTACGATCACAACAAAATTTCGCGAGAGCTTGCGTGTCGTTATGTTACAACTAACTGCCCAGTTTCAATCCGATGACTACAGCAGTTCCTGAAATATCAGGAAATATCCTCAAAATTTCAAATAGCTAACTCCGAAACCATTTGGCCGATTCCACCCGTTAACGAACTAGACCGTCGCATTTCGAAATGTAATCTACCCTGAAACTTCCAAGTCCATAGGATTCTCCGTACGCTCGTAATCGTGCATTCGGTCGATTTCCAACAAAGATTTGGAATGATTTTAAATCGAAAGATAGAAGATAAAACACTATTCCAGTATTATTTTTGTATTGTATTTCATTATGTTACCGTTATTTCGAGTCATTTACTATCATTATATGTCAGTTGATATAAGAATAAAATTCATCATCAATACGCAGTACGTTGCAGACAATAGAAATATATTGTATGAAATCCATATCAAAAGATATTTTGCAAGATATTACAGGAAAATCTGTATTTTTGGTGATTATACGAGATCAAAGAATTGCCTTGCTCATCAAATGTTTGTAATTGAGGCACGATTTTTAACTAATAATGCAATCAATGATGTTTATAGCAATTAAAATGAATCCGTCAATAAATATTGGACATGAGACAGAAACTTCTACTCCTCGTGAAAATCCTCATTTCAAACACTTGTCGCCAACCTCCATCCAGATGCTTTCCGGAAATTACAAAAATAAATAAGTATACAGTCGTATTTCCCCTCTTCGACCTGTCAGGTCATCGATGGAAATATTTTTTTTATATCGGCGACATCTGATGAAAATCCTGTTACTAAAAAACGTTCACATCTTGCGATGAAATCGTCGAATTACACTCAGTTGGAATTAGCACTTGACACCCCCTATTTTTAATTAGGGTGCATTCTTCAGATATTGATTCTATTTGCGACTAAAATAGGGGATGCCAGTATTGACGTCTTGTTTCGTTTGGTAGTAAGGATTGCATTATTCACCCCTGCGTTTTTTTCATATCGAAAATTGGCCGGGTGAGCATATTCCAAATTGAAAATAATTTCATAGAGAATATTGACAAGCCAAACCTAATTATTTTGCTGAAAGGGGGAAGTAATCAGGCTAAAATTCATCGGAAAATTGTATACAAACATGTTGTGATGGAAAAACAAGGTTTGTTCAGGATTTGAACAAATGGTTATTCATGACCATCGATTTAATCCGAACCGAATCGTGGAAAACTCTCAATATTTCTACGATAGACTCACCCGATATTTTGATGTGTGTTGTATTGTTTTCAGAAATAAAAACCTTTCCAAGCGTCAAAAAAAATGTTTTTCATTCAAAATAACACATCGCAAATTATACATTCAAAACCAAGGATATAAAAAATAATGACGAGAAAAAACACAAAGAAAAACTCTTGTCGTTAAATCAACAAATATTCCAACAACCACACCAAAACCTCCACAACGAAGAAGCATTTCCTAGGGAAATTCGTTCACTGCAGATTCACGGTGTAATCGATGATCAAAACGACTCACCTTATTCAATCGAAAAGGGCTCTAGATACGTTATACCTTAAGGATGATGCTTTGTGAATGAAATTTCACTGGCGCCATCTCAGGAACATTTTAGTTAGCTATTGATCAATAGTTTCAAAGTGTCATCATCGAATCAGAATTTCTTGGAGCATTTCCGAAATAACAACGATATCTAGGAAATAACCAAGAAATTTAACAATTGTTTTCTTCATATTTTTCCGAATATTAATATACGATCAAGCTGACATTTCAAACACTGGTGCTGAATATTCAGTTCAAGATCTGCGTTGAATTTCTTTGAAATTCGATGGATATAGTTTGTGAAAAAAATGAATATTTCAAATGAAAATTGGATCATTTCTAGGAAGAAATGTTTTTTCAATTCTCTGCTTCTACGATCTTTGGGAAATTTGGCGGAAAATTGCGCATTATTATTATACAACTATCAAGGAAGTTTACATTTTGAAGTATGTAGATTTAAATGAACTAATAAAAAAAATCCGTCCGTCCGTTGTCTGGGGGTTTTCTCTGAAAGTACTGAGACGAAATCCGTGAAACTTGGTAGAAAAATTGTATGTCGGTCGAGATTAATCCTCCAAGCTTTTCAGCAAAATCGATGTACCCTGAGGGCTCGAAACCGGGGGTAGGAGGGAAAAAAATTATTTCTCTGAAACTTACCGCCGAATTTCCATAAAACTCCCAACGTTGATTACTGTTGCATAACTCAACCTAAAAATTTTCACCGTATGATTTCTGATTAGTGGTCCCTGAGTTAAGGAAAACGTTGCAAATTGTGTTGTGAAAAACCAATGAGTTTTAAATAATATATAAGTTTTATTTGAGATATCATCAAGATATCTGGTTATTCAACTGAAAAAATAATAAACCCCTGTGTAAAATTTCAATGTTTTTTGAAATCAGTACTTTTTGAGACATTCAGAAAACAACCTAAAAATTTCGAATAATAATGAAATTTAACATATACCTTTTACAATTTGAAGGCGCTAGGTTCTTTTCTTCGAAAGTAAGAGCACATATGGACGGACGGACGGACACAATTAAATTTGACCACGGATTTTCCTTCGGGGTGTTCAAACCAATCATAAGAGACCAGTTTCAGCCTAAAATTCCAAAATTACAAACGTTGAGACGAAAGGATGACGCGCTGTTCTCCTGGGACCCTATTCTTGAATGTGATGGAATGAACGTTCTCTATCTAAAAAATGCACCGTTGACAACAACGTCGACACGCCTATTTTTTCCCTTTCCCGATTCAAGAATAGGGACAAAGGAGAAGCGCGAAAAAACATGGTTTATGCGAACTTAAATACTGATATCGTTGAAACAGCATACTTTATATGTGATCATTAGGGTGACAAAAATGTAGAAAAGCACTGACGTGAGGTCAGGAGCTTTTACGCGCCTCGTTACGAAATGATAACGCGCTGTTCCCTAGAACAAGCGCTTAATGGGGAGGTCGCAAAATTATTCCTTCCGAACCTAACGCTTCTAGTGACACGGAGTATATTTTTGGAGAATATTAAAAAATATTTCAACTATTCAACGAATCCGTATTCCCTTAGAGACAACGAAGAGATTGAATCCATTTCCACACCGATATCCAACTACTCAACTCGGGCTTAAGATCGAAAAAAACACTTTCTTCCCCCAAATCGAAGGGATGAACCAGGAATACAGGTAGTTAGTGAATCAAGAGGAGTCCCACTAATCCCAGAAAGTGTGCAGAAGGGAGCAGAGAAGCTGTAAGCTGACCGGGAAGAACTAAATCCAGATCGATGCATTTCGGACGCAAAACTAAGTGTTATGGAATTCTGGATCACGCGGAGGATGCCGCAAAAAACATCCCCAACGTGAGGGTGACGTTTTTGCTGGGGTCCTAAGGCCTTTACTTTTATGACGTATACGTACGTGTATAATGGGAAACGAGATAATTTAGACATACATCAAATGTTTCTTTTTTACGGCTCATTTATGGACCTTTTTGTATTTATGTCCAAAGGGCATTCAGCCTTTTACCTTTGAAAATGGTTGTGAAGTTGGCAATATGATCGCTGCAGTAAAAGCCAGGAAAAAGTGATTGAAAAGATATTTTTCTTTGGAACAGGGTGTTATTATTTTCTTAAATTTCTCAAACTTTCGAACTTTTGAATTCATCGATGAAGAATTCCACGTCGGCCGTTGCCCCGAAAAAAACAGAACGTGTCAGCCAGTTAGAATTTTCAGGCTAGGTTGCATATCGGCACACCCTGTCTGGGTTAGTTGAGACGGTAACGCGTCATCAAGTTCGGACGAGTTCATGGATTTCTTCAGAAATGGAGTGGTGAATAGCGGCATCGTTGATGTCTGCAACACAGCCACATTCAGGAAATTCAGGAATTCGTGGGGTAGTTAGTTGGTTAGTCCTAAATATCTCAAGAACAGGCACCCACTTAACGTCTGCATGCTGCAACGATGCCAATAGCAGTGAGAAATATTCGAATTCGGGGCCTCCAAATGTTTTCCTGATATATTCGAGGTATTGTATGCTCTTAATCCGAATTGGAGTTACGCTCATTTGAAATTTTGAGGTATTCTCCTCAATATCCAACAAAGTACAAACGATATCGGCTTGAAAACTCGTTATTAGTCATTGAAGTATTTTTCGGGTGTTTTCCAAATATAATAAATAAACGTATTGTTATGAATCAGACTGTTGTTTGATTTTGATTAATTTTGAATTTTGAATATTTAACAGGATTCAATAACAAAAATATGAATTTTGATTTGAATTTTGTGCGGCTTTCCGTCTCTTTCTCAGGTGGATTCTATTCTATGAAATAATAGTTTATATAATTTCGAATAACAATATTTAATGAAATAAATTTTAAGAAATTGATTTAAATGCCAAACTTATTACTAACCTAACTCAAATAATTAAATTAAATCTAAAAACTTATAATAATGTCCTTTTTTCTCTCACCCACGGTGTTTCTATTTTATGTCACTTTGTTGCTTTTTATTCTTCTGTGGTTCGGATTTTCTGTATAACCTCCAAAGTTCCTCTTGATTGTTTACTGCGTAAAGTGCAAGTTCTCAGGGTTGACTCTTGAAATTATATTTATCTGGCTCGAATTTTTCTTGTTTGGATTTTCTGACTGCTGGATTTTCTTTTCTGGTAAGTTTCTCTTTGATTTTCTTCAATATTCCATGTATTATATTCTGTTATTCTTCCAGGATGCCAGTCACTTTGATTCAATTTTGGTTAACTTTGGGTTTCTGACTGGAATATTACGATGTTTCGATAAATTTTTACGAGGAGCAGCTACAGTCTTGAAGATGTTTTCCTTCTTCGAACCTGGTCTAGAAAATTCGGCCGTATTTTTCTCCGTATTTTGATGTGCCTCTTGCCTATATTCTAAATCTCTAATATATAAAATTTTTCAAGTTTTATGCCTAAATGTTACAATTTTCTAAGTTAACAATTTCATTTGCCTAGTATTCTTAAATTTCTACTTACAATCGCCGAAAAATGCTTTCATTATATTAAATAAACCCTATTTCTAAAATATAGCTGCAATTTTGTTCCTTCGGAAACCTGATAACTACATTATATGCAACTTATGGGTCGAGACATAACTTCTATCCTAAATTTACATTTTCTTTGAAATTCTACATCTAATTCTACTTATGATTGCTAGTTCTGTTCAATTTCCTACTTTTTGACTAGATAAGGCAATTTTATAAAATTCAAGATATTGATACAAATACTTATACTTTCAGATCATGAGAAGCCTGTTGAGAAAGATAATTTTGGAAAGATATGTGCTCTGAATGAACTATTGAAATATTGGAATGCATTATCTGGATTTGTTACTGGATCGTGATTGATTTGGACATTTCTTATATCTTATGATAGAATTTACTATGTTTGAGGCCTGGAATTAACTTGATTATATATTATGATAATAAATGATTGAATATATGCATTTGTGTTCATTGGTAAGTTCTTTTTTCCGATTTAGAAAAAACCATAACAGTATATATAAATGATATCATACTTCTTGAGATATTAATGAAATAACCTCAAAATAAGGTGACCGTTAGGCGAATTAGTTAATTAAAAATTCCAGAGCTACAACAATTTTCCTTCCAAAATAAGAACACATATGAACAGCCGACCTTACCTTGACAGACAGATTCTTCATCGATGAATGAAATCTGATGATAAAGGACCATTTTCGGCTCAAAGTTCAAAAATTACTGAAATTTTGGCCAAAACTGTTATGCTCATGTTCTTTATAGATAACTAGGGAGTAAAATGTAATTCTGCTAGATGAGATTTATCTCGATATTTGGGTTGGATCTTGCTACGAGATGGAACGAATAGAAATCCAGTTACTAGTCTTTAAAACAATCAATTATTTCAGCAAGAGAGCAGGAAAGACCCCGGATGAGGAGTTGTAACAGGGAATGCACCCCAGTCGGCCCAAGAATCGTGAAAAATTTTCAGAAAAAGGTAGTAGATATTCAGGGTGTATCTGAATAACAACGAAAAAATGTGAGAGGTGATTCTGTGATGAAAATTAAGGTAGATATTTGGTATAAAATTTTTTGAAAAACCTCCCCCCAGAAAATTTACACCCCTCAGAAGATTAATAAAAAAGTTTCTCTTTTTCATATTCCCTGGATATTAAGCTAAAGATACGAATCTTGGTAAATATTATTTGACAATAGAACTAAAGATTTTCGAATGTTTTCAACCAGGCTTAGAAGGGGTTGAAATACTCAACCCCTAAGATATTTGTTCTTATAGCTTTTTTTTGGATCGAAATTTTCCTTCAAAAAAGAACATGTCTCAAAAGCCCGATTCATTCACTAATTTTTCATCCCTGCAAGTTCTTTCGAATTTCAAGCATTTACGAAAAAAACATAACATTTATTGAACAACAGCCAACCAAACTATGATTCCACTGAATAAGACTTTTACAACTGAAACAATAGCGAACAATGAATAAAAACCTGTAGAGTACAATACAATTATAATAAATTTTGAAAATGACCGCCTTCAGCTTCAATACAAGCATTCACTCTTCTCCTCATTGGAATGCGTATGCAATGAAATATGCCTGCTGAATTTCTTATCGTTTCACACCCTGCTATAATGCGGTTTTCAAATCATCGATATTATTTTCTCGTAAATGCTTCAGTTTTCGAAAAAACTTGTAGAGATAAAAAAAAAGTAACTAAAACAGTCGGGCTTTTCAGGTATGTGGTTTGAAATGTGTATCCAAAATAAAGTTGTAAGAAAAAATCTCTATATGTTCTCAAGGTTTAAAAAATTCCAAAATGTGAAGTTTTATTGAAAAATAATATTTACCAAGTTTCGTGTCTACATTCTAATTAAAATACAGGAAAAAAATAAAAAAAAATTTGTTTATCTTCGGAGGGGTGTAACTTGTCAGGGAAGAGGTTTTTTAAATTCATATCCTAAAAATTGACATTATGCACATCCACAACACAACTGTTTACTAATCGCCACCTACCTTTTCTGCTTCGAACCTATCATCCTCCCCTTCTGTTTGCAGACCCCTAGTGACGGTAATTCTAGCTTCCACCGTCCGCGGCAGCACAGGCGAAGCAGGGGGAGAAGAATCCTGCGTTGCTGTATCGGAACTGTCATGGCGGATGAACTGTATCCTGCCAGCCTCAACGCAAATGTTAGGCGCTAGAGGGTAGCACTGAGGGCTGCAAAATCAAAATAGAATCTTATAGAATATATATTTTGTCCAATAATATTTTTCGTGCTATAGTCGTTTGGTTTCACCTCTAATTCAGTGTTTAGGTATTAAGCTACCCCAGAAGCTTCTCTTCTGGAGATTTTACAATTAAGTAGTACAAAATTCTATTTCTATTTAACCTATAAACCGGTTTCAAGGACAGAGGAGGGTGCAAATCCAGGGCGGAAATTCAAACTTCCAAAAGCTGAGCAGTATAATTCTGCCCTGCTATCAAGAAAGGTCCTATCTGCAAAATTTGATAAATTGACTTTTTTGGCTCATGGTATTCGAAATCATAGTATTTATATATGTTCAAAATTTTTGGTAGGTTGTCCTATATGCTTCTTAAGTGCCTTTTCTTTGCCTAAATGTTTTGTCCCAACTGAAATAAAGGACATGTTGACTAACATGTCCGATCTCATATATAGGTACTACGAAAAAGAGTCTGTTTCCACCCTTAAAATGCTGTTAGGACAATTCAAGCTAGAGAGAAGCATGCTAGTAACATAACCTCAAATAATTAATTATAAAAGGTATTTGTTATTGTCAGACATTGGGTGTACTTCCGTGTTTTTTGCATTTTTTTGCACTTGTTATGGGGAAGAGCACGTTATAGTTTCGTAACAATATCTGTAATTCCAGAATTTCGAGCCGCCGAAAATAGTTTTGAGCGACTTGCTTGGACTCGCTGATGAAGAAACTGTCAAACAGGCGCGTAAATGCTCCTGACCTGACCTCAGTGTTGTTCTAGATTTCATCAACCTAATGAAATTAGTGAGGAAGCAAACCTTCTCCACAAATATCGAATTTCTAAGTTGTTTCTTTCGGAACCTATTGTGTTTACGATTGGCCGTTAGGCCCAATTATTCCTTAGATATATCCATTCAAACATTTTTTACCAATATTTCCAAAAATACAAATTGGATCGATTTGAAATTCAGTACTTGATAGAAAAATTACAGCTTGAAGGCTCATGCAAAAGTTCGTGAGGATATGATTAGGGGTTTTCTAAAAGTACGTTTGGTGGGGTCAATACGGTTAATATCTGAAAGGATTCGAATATATGCGCAAAAGCTGCTGATATGTACATATGACTACATTTATTTTTCATATATACAACAATGTGACTTAAATATTAGGTTAAAAAAAATCACTTAAATCAAAGAGAGTCCAGTAAATTAGATAATTAGTTTCATCTAGGACAATTGCAGTAAGTAATTTTTGAAAAAACTATTTCATATACTAGGATATGTTGTTCTATATGACAATGTAATCAAAAATCTACTAATCAGAAAATGATAAATCGAAATTATTCCTTGCAATTAAATTCTAGACTTCGACATAACATATAAAATAAAATATGAAGAGTTCGTTCGAATACCATATGTTATGCAACGAAAAGTAAAAAAAATCAAGTTGTGCTCTCATAGTGGGACATGTCTCAAACTTCCATGGCCTACCGACTGACTTTTTCAAAGTGAATGGAATATACAAGAAAAACAAATTCCCTGATACTAAGATAACTTACCTTTTGGGGTCGCAATCGAAGGCCCCCCAACATTGTGTGGGGCTAGTGTTAGAGTCCAAACTAGCCCTCTTTGGATATGGTGGGGGGCTAGAGTCAATATCGCCGCATAAAGGGTGGACCTTTTCCTCCAATACAGGGTGCACCTGCCTTACTGAGGGAACTAGACGTGAACCCTTTTCGCAAATGGAGCTATCCAGATTGGAGTCTGTGTTTATTCGAGGCGTGCTGGACCTGAAAGGAAAAGAAAGGCTAAGTATTTTTTTCAGTTTAAGAAAAAGAAATAGCGATTTTTCTAAGTCAATAATAATTTAATTTTCAACGTGCGACACACTCACGCAGCTGAATTTTGATGAGACTATAACAAGTAATACTAAGACGTAAGTACAGAGGAAGAACTTTTTTGACAAAGCACAATCAAAATTCTCGATGTTCGTGAGAATTTTTCGGGAATTTCAGGAACGTCAAAAATTTTTAAGTTTCTTCGTACCATTCGATTCATTTTCGAGAAATAAAAACACACCACTAGTTTGAACGGGTTCGAAATTATATCGCCAGAGGTCATATCGCTTTGCAGTAGAAGCGAATTGTGTTCATTGTTATTGATTCCAGGAAATTGTGATAAGACCAAACATGAAATTTTACCACTATAAATAACCAATTTGGATGATTTTTGAGCTGATGAAGACTTAAACTTCATATTTTATGCAATATGGCCATGATGTTATGTTATAGCAATGTTTGTGATGAATTTTGTCATAGCAATATTGCTATCATGGATTTTCATAATCGGTGATTTCAGAGCTGACAACACTGTATTTTGTGACTTTAGAGCTACAAGGAAGAAGAAAATAACTTTATCTCGTGGGTTTTTTATGATTTCGCATAGAAAACCTCTATCTACGACTTGTATGTACACATCGACATAAAATTATAAGGAAACAAAAAGAGTCAAATTGACCAATAACCAATTTTCTGGATACTAATAGAATATTGGTTATCAGAAGTCAAATGCAGCAGTTTTATTCAGGCGTTAACAATTCGAAATTCGATAAACTTTTTCGTTGACACCTCAAAGGAATTTCTGTTGTTGAGATGATTAGAATAATCATCTCAGCTGTTGTCTACTATGCCTGTATTTTAGTCTAAAAATTTTTCTTCAAATTAAATGTTCTAAAGAAGCTTGAACACATTTCCATTAGAATACACCTTTTTCATTCATGTAAACATCGACTTATTCGAAAATGTTACGAAACAGAAAACTAATTAAAGTAAAATTGGCCAATTTACTGAATACCAATGGGATATTGGTTTGCAGAAATCAAATGCGGCAATTTTATGCAGGCGTTAATGATTCAAAATTCGATGAATATCAATGATCAATAAATCATCTCAGCTGTTACTTACTATGCCGGTATTTTAGTCTAAGAATTCCTCCTTAAATTAAATATTCTAGAGAACCTTTATCTAATTGTTATTAGTACATACTATCTTCAATATTTTCGAATTCTTTGAAGGAATAATAACTAAAACGAATCTCTGTAAGATTCCCTTTCTAATCTATCTTGTTATCAAGCATATTTTAGCGTTGCTGAGATAGCAATATTGATAGCAAGATTCTTGTTGAAGTGACAGATCATATTGCTCAAAATCGTCGATCAGAATACCAATAATTCCAATCTTGTTAGGATAGCAACATCCATTTTCCAGCAATATTGCTTTTTGCAAACAGAATCGACCTGATTATCAGAAATTTGAACTTTAACCACCTGTATCTGGAAAACGGAACGTTAGCGGTGTTTATGGGACTTTTTTCCTTAAAATTAGGCTAGAAATTCACCCTTTTCGTCTGTACCTCCAATCTAGGAACACCCTGTTTTCATATTTGAGTAGTTTTAAGAAACGGGAAACAAAAATTCAGAGAATTGAAGAAAAATATGAGGAAGCTACAGTCCTGGAATTTCGAAGTTTCGAGTTTGGATTTGAAATTATATTTTCTTGGTTCCCATCAGGAAATATCAAGCATAAAATAAAAGAATTCATCTGATACAATTTCCTGCATATGTTAGGTCTCTGAGAATGAATAGATTAAATACGGAATTATAATGAATAAAATAAATTTTTTTCATTTGTGCTGTATGCAGGCAGAAATAAAAAACCCCATATCATATCATTCATCAGCATTCCGATGAAATCTAGACCACGACTTCATCCTAATTAAAAAAGCAGGTCAGGTATAGCGTGTTGCAACCTTTGTAGCGAAATCTGGGGTAATTCCCAGTAAACCACTGAAAAAGCTTCGCCTATATCGATTGGAAGTTCCTGTGAATAGCATACTTGGAAAAACTGGAACTATGTCATACTTACAATGAATAATAATCTGAACTTTTCCACGTAGCCACTTCAACTTGGTTCTCCTTTCTTTCGAACATGAAAGAAATGAAAGAAAGAAGAAAAGAAAATAATATAAAGGCCCCTATGTGTACACAACCTTATTGTGAGTCAAATATCCCATTCTCTCCGGTAAAATCTTGTCAGATATACGAGAAAAACTACCGCGATTCATCTCCGCATTTCCATTCAGCATGTTTTTTTTAATCTTACCGGAAAATGTGATATTGTGGAGAAGAATTTTCTCTCCTGGAGGGCGAAAGGTTGGAATGAAACCCTAGACCTTTTTTTGTGAATTAAAAATTGCATTATGTTGATGAAAAGTATGAATGGATATGGAAGATCTGGGATTATCCGGACTGTCTTTTTCCTTCTAGTGCAGGTTAGCCGGAAGTCAAACACGAAATTATCCGTTCGAAAGTCATATTTCATATTTTACACCAGTGTACCAAATTTAGGTTCACAGAAAATAATACTGAACCTGATATCAGTCGCCACAGGTGATTAACCGTATGGACATTACTATGATGTATTTTACATTGGGACAATGTCAAAAATTGATCGTAACAATGAACTCAAGTGATTGACCAATCACTATTTTCATCGATATAATGAACGCTAGGCCATCATTATAATGTATTTATTACATTGAACTGATGATACATCAATTCAAGGAAATTTGCCTCAGGACAATGTAAAAAATACATTGAATTAATGTCCTGGGAGTGATCGATACTAGGCACGGGCGGTCATCACGAAACCTTGTGATAATGCCAATTGTAATGGATCCATGCTATGTATACATCACATCAATGTATCAGCGTAATTGATTCATGCCCAGGAGTTATATTATCAATGCTTTAGGTTATCAAACGATGTCCTGAGTCCTTTTTACAATCATCGGGTTCATCAGTTGATGTACGCGAACCTTAATACAATCACCGCGTTCATCAATTGATGTTAGTACGCGAACCTCAAAACAATCATCGTGCTATTTTTCTAGTTGTATCAAGTTTAATTCTGGTCTAGTCGTATAGCCAATGCATATCAGGAAGATTTTCCTTTGTACTTGAAGTTGACCACAACTTGTACTATGTGTTCTGACGAGAATTTTATAAGGTGAGTAAATCTTATAGTATAGAAATGATTTTGTTTTCCCGACGTCATAGATAAAATCTTCTCCGTTATCTAGTTGATATACCGATTTTTCTTTTAATTGTTTTCAGCTAGCCGAGTGGAATAAGTTCTAAGATCAACTGAGAGTCATAAATTAATTTCATATCAATTTGATTCTCTTGCAGGAGTGCTTTCTTTTTATACAAGACGGTAAAAAATGCTTATTTTTAGATATACGAGATGCAGCAGTCATGTGGGCACTTCAGGAATGGGGAAAAAATATAATACAAAAAGATCCTATACCATGAAATTTACTATTCAAGAGTGCCTTTCCATATCATGGAAGAACAACACAGGAAGTGGTGGAAGTGGATTCCGTTTCTTAATTCGAAAAAACAATCCATGAATCCCGTGTTTATGCCATTGGTGGGGATATTCAGAAAATTCAAGAAGTATGCACATAATTCGACGGTATAAGTTTCTCAATATTGTCAGAGCGATAGAGATGTTCTTTGAACATTTTTCATCTTTTCAATTTTAGCTACCCTACAGAGCGTATGCTAATTTCTATGTGAATTTCTAACAATTGTTGAATAAATTTCACAGATGATATCAATTGTTTCATTATTATTTCAGTGACTTCGAACAATAGTCATGTTCCCAATAAAGTTTGTTCAATGAGAATCATTATATAATTTGATCTTTTCCTACTTGATTATTATGATGCAGGTATGCATTTTTACCATCAAAGTTCAATACGAAAAGGAATGAAGGTAATGTATATGACCCTATAAACTCGCAAACAGAAATATAAAAGTATAGATAAGACAACTCGCTGAAATCAATCGAATAAAAAACACAATCCCCAAAAATTATACATTCGACTGAAAATAAAAAAATATTTCATTAATCTGAAAGATATTGAAGAAAAATACAAACCTAAGCTAATTCTACAAAATTGCGTTCAAACATAAGTCTGCAAATATATTTATATATGTGTATTGGGGCATTATTTCGTTCAATATTGTTTTATATTAAAAAAGATACTAGTTTTTGGTTTAAATCCAAAACACAACCACTATAGCACGCCTTAGATTAATGTTTTTTGGCATCACGTTAATGTATCTCAGTGATTACTTGATGTCCAAAATACATTGATACAATGACCGATAAGCCTGAATTCAATGCCCTGGGACCATTGATATAACGACTGCTGTTGATGGATCGATATACTCATGACCTGGTATTAATGTCGTTGGTCATTGATACAATGTTAACGGTTATCAAATGCTGGTGATGAATCTAATGCTCTTGGGGGATTGATACAATCACTCGAACATTAAACAAACACCAACAGGACATTATATCAATGAACTCGACAATCGGCTGAAAATTAATGTCCAAATACATTGTCATAAGGCTGAATTCGATTATATTCACTTACGTTTTTCGTTCTGTGTTCGATATACGATAATAATTTTCGAAGGTACGTGAGAAAATCTGTCAAATTTCGTGTTTTTTCTCTATAACGTTGTTTTTTTCGGAATAACTCAAAAAATAATAATTCAATTTTTTTTCCTTATATACAATAATTTGTGATTTTCGGATCATATAATCCCCATGAAAATCAGAATGAACCTTCAAACGGTTATTTTCCGATAAAGTACTGGATTTCAATCCGATCGAAACTGTATTTTCGGAAATATTGGGAAAATAAAATTAATGGGTACATCTGCGAAATCATTGGGTGGATTTCACCCATTCACGACTTCGCCCTTCGTAATTGAGGTCCGAAACTACTCTAGTGTTTCTTTCGAAAGTTAGTGTTTTTGAGATCGGCCATGATTATGATTAGATATGAAAATTGGGTATTCTCATTTGTAAAAACAAAAAAGTATCCTCTTTCACCACTTTCGGAGCAACCTGTTGTGTACAAAAAAATTAAAGCTCAAGCCCTGAGTACTCTCGATTACGTAAATTTAAATAATTCTCCTAGCCCAATTTTTGCCAGAGTTATCACTGAATACGCTGTTTTCACACTATGTATACATCAATCTATGCGTAAGTATTTCTTCGAGGTTATCGAAACAAAATTTGTGGAACTGAAGGATTTTTGTTTCAGTATTCACTTCTTGAACAGCTATTCTCAATTTGTTGGTAATTTCATCTAAAGCTGTTTCCTTCACATTTCTATTCTCACTTAATATTCAGACGAGCAGTCCCACAACGGTCGGACAGATAGAATCGAATTTGACCACGGATTCTTCTTCGGGGAGTTCAACCCAATCGTTCAAGACCATTTTCGGCTCGAAATTCGAAAATTCCAGACATCGTGACGAAATGATAACGCGCTGTTCCCTAGAACAAGCGCGTAAAAAGAGACAAAGTAGGTGCATGTACAGCGAAGGTGAGTGAATAAAAAAGTATAATGCATATAATGCTGTCTCTCAAGGAAGTGATTACTGATGCAAATAAGCTTGACCGGTGTACGAAGAAGGTCAGTCAGATTTTGTTTGTTTTTGAAAGGTGGCTATTCCAATGTGCAAAAATATTAACAGAATGTCCTCTTATGGTATAGTAATGATAAACTGGCTGATGTGAAAAATTGGAATGGGCGTCAAACCGAATTAAATGATATGCAAATTCAATGCTGTTCTTGGTATGGTACTACTTTACAAAACAGAAGATTGAAACTTGATATAAAATGTAAGTTTCCATCAATTTGAACAGGGTTCAATGAACTGGACATTTTTCAGTTGTATATTCTGAGATTCATTTTGAAAATGTTGCTGTAACTAGACTATTCGAAAAAATTTTGTTTATGTGAACGATATCATCTTGCTTATCAGTCCTGAATAGGTCTTTTCAATAAAAAATGTCTAGTTTGGTCCATCCTACATATATCATTCTACCTCCTGTTGACGCTGGACTCTTGGTATGGTACTACTTCACAAAACAGAAGATTGAAACTTGATATAAAATGTAAGTTCCGATTAATTTGTATAGGGTTCAATGAACGGGACTTTTTTCAGTTGGATATTCTGAGATTCATTTTGAAAATGTTGCTGTTACTAGACTCCTCGAAAAACTTTTGTTCATGTGAACGATATTATCTTGCTTATGAGTCCTGAGTAGGTCTTTTCAATAAAAAATGTCCAGTTTGGTCCATCCTACATATATCATTCTACCTCCTGTTGACGCTGGACTCTTGGTGTATTACTACTTCACAAAACAGAAGATTGAAACTTGATATAAAATGTAAGTTCCGATTAATTTGAACAGGGTTCAATGAACGGGACTTTTTTCAGTTGGATATTCTGAGATTCATTTTGAAAATGTTGCTGTTACTGGACTCCTCGAAAATCTTTTGTTCATGTGAACGATATCATCTTGCTTATCAGTCCTGAATAGGTCTTTACAATAAAAAATGTCTAGTTTGGTCCATCCTACATATATCATTCTACCTCCTGTTGACGCTGGACTCTTGGTATGGTACTACTTCACAAAACAGAAGATTGAAACTTGATATAAAATGTAAGTTCCGATTAATTTGAACAGGGTTCAATGAACTGGACATTTTTCAGTTGGATATTCTGAGATTCATTTTGAAAATGTTGCTGTAACTAGACTCCTCGAAAAACTTTTGTTCATGTGAACGATATTATCTTGCTTATCAGTCCTGAGTAGGTCTTTTCACTAAAAAATGTCCAGTTTGGTCTATCCTATAGGTATCATTCTATCTCCTGTTGACGCTGGACTCTTAATGTCATAAAATTACTGACAATCAACTCCTTAATCTATTGTTGTCTGTGAAGTAATTTCTCCCAAATGGATTCTGAACAGAATTACCCGATAACGGAATGTGCATTCGGCACGCTCAGCAGCCAAGACGGAAATTAAGATCATACAGTATTACAGTGTGATGTGAGGGCTTCGACAGACATCTTTCTTTTTCGTCGACTTCTATCGCAATGATGAGGTACGTCGAAAACCATAGTTTGTGGTAGTAAATGGTACTTTAAATAAATTCATTGAATTTACATTTCTAGATAATCACTCACGTGAAGTCAGTAGCTTTTGAAGTTCCATCGAGACGAGAAATCTCTTCTCGAATGGACTTTCGGTAAACCCACAAGATTTCCCGTCGCGAAGCTATAAGTAAGATATTCACATCATTGTACGCAGTGTGAGTTCCTGAACAAAAAATATGAAGGCCAACATAGGCAGTCTCTCTTTGTTTGGAAGATATGGGCCCCCCAAGTTACAAATTGTTGCATTTTCGGATCCTTTTTGCGCGCATGTTCTAGGGGAACAGCGTGCTATCGTTTTGTCCAAATGTCTGTAATTTTGGATGATTGAGCCGAAAATGGTCTCAATCGACTAGGTTGGACTCACTGATGACGAATCCGGTGTCAAAATTGATTCTGTCCGGCCGGCCGGCCGGCCGGTTGGCCGGCCGTAGACACGATAACTGTCGACAGAAGCAAGTTAACAACTTGAAACTTTCAGCATAGGTTGCGCATCGGAATGCCGCGGTTAAGTTCGTTAATGGGCCAAATCGATCGAACAGTTTCGGAGTTATAGGCATTTGAAGTTATTTATTTTTTATTTCAGAAACTACCTGAGCGATTGGATTCAAACTTGGCAGTTAGATGGAGTACAACGACGCGCAACTTTGAGCCAAATTTCGTCAGGATTATATTGTCAGTAAATCTAAAAAAAAAATTTTTTTCCGGAAACCATTCATCATATCCAAAAAAAATTATACTCACACTTTGACCTTCTAATTTCACAGCAGTGTACCTAATTTCAGTTCGATACGATCATAAGCTTTGGAGATATCGGAAAAAAATATGTCAAATTTCGAGGTTTTCTTCTCGATATCGTTGATTTTTTCGGTATAACTCGAGAAATACTGATTCAGTCCTGATTAAACTTCACAGCTAGTTTTAAGATGCTAAAAGACAACTTTATGCAAAATTTCGTGATAATCGTGTTATTAGAACAATTTGAAAAAAAAAATTTCTATGATTTTCTCATCATATCATACTCATTAAATTCTGTATGAAACTTCGAACTGTTATTTTCGATGAAGTACTGGATTTCAATTCGATCTGATCTGTATTTTTGGAAATATTGGAAAAATAAAATTTTGATTGGGTATATCTACGGAATCATTGGGTGGATTTTACCCATTCACGAATTCGGCCTTCGTAATAAAGGTCCAAACCTTCTCTACAAATATCGAGTTTCTAAGTTGTTTCTTTCGGAAGTTATTGTGTTTACACAGTCGGCCGTTAGGCTGACCGTAAACACAATAACTTCCGGAAGAAACGACTTAGAAACTCGATATTTGTAGAGTAGGTTTGGGGCTTAATTACGAAGGTCGAATTCGTGAATGGGTAAAATCCACCCAATGATTCTGTAGATATACCCAATCAAAATTATATTTTTCCAATATTTCCAAAAATACAGATCAGATCGAATTGAAATCCAGTAATTTATCAGAAAAAAAATTCAAAAAGCACTACCGTGAAGGCAGCAGCTTTTGCGCGCACGTTCAAATTCGTTTCTGAAGCGGTCATCTACATTGAACATGCGCGCAAAAGTTGCTGCCTCCACGGCAGTGCTTTTTGAAATTTTTCTGCCATAAAAATGATCTCTCACTTCTCAAATCTAGTTCATAAATCATCTTTGAACCTTCAACCAACGAATAGAGACACTTTCTTTCAAGAATATTCATTATTTAAAGGAAGAAAAGTGAAAATATTAGACAACAACTTAACCTATATTTCTACGAAATACTTCTCAATGTTAAAGCGGAGCTTGGCAACAGCGTCTTTTCATCGCTGGCCAACGTATTATGACCGGAGAGTAGTTGCTGGTGGGAAATATGAAATGTTGGACAGTTGAAGGATATGATTGTAAGGAAAATGCTTCTGTCACTGAAGAAGAGGTGGTTATTCTAACATCAAAACAAAATCATTGAGAATATTTGTTAAAGGTTTCACTCTCAATATTTTCGTTTGAACTTTCTTTCTATCCCCTTCAAAATAGGGAGGTTGTTATCTACTTCGTTTTTTGTTGTGTCTTCGAGATGGTCCCAGTTTAGAATGAGATTCCGGGTATTCCAATAAAATGCGTTATATAATAACCTCCATTTCATTGGAAATCTGGGAAGAGCGCGACCTATCACATATGAAAAAATGTACGTTGAAATATATATCAGGGTGTATTCTCATTCCATTACTATGTGTTTCAACCTTGTAGATTTCATTAGAAACCAATTCTCCTATCGGAAGATTTAGATTATCGCAGTAAACAGTAAGAACTAAGAACATATTTCATTTTTCTCGCCAGCAATAATCTGTCATTCACTAATACGCTCGATGGCACGATTCCTACCAATGAAATTCGCACCATTGCCAAACTTCACTTTTAGTCTGAGTCGAAATCAGAAAGAATGGAGGTTAAGTGGTTGTCCAGTAATTTCATTGTTTTTTCATTAAATATTGATTATTCTTGAGAAAAAGTGTTGCTTATTGTTGGTTTAAGGTTCAAAGGTGGTTTGTGAACTATACAGATGAAGTGAGAGATCGTTTTTATGGTGGAAAAAGGGACCTGAAAACGACTCATTTTGGAACTTTGGCGGCCCATATCTTCTAAATCAAGGGATACCGCCTATGTTCGATTTCACATTTTTTATTCAGAAAATCACACTGCGTACAATGATGTGAAAATCTTTTTAATATCTCTGCGACGGGAAATCTTGCGGGTTTACCGATCTCGATTCGAGACTATCGAAATTTCGAGAGTCTCTATACCAAAAACAGAATGTTATCAAAAAATGCTATGTATAGATTATAACACAAGGCTGCACCAAAATACAGGGTATTAAATTTTTCCTATAAAAAGGATTAAAGAAGTTAAAATATAGAGGCTATATGCTACAGACTAAAAGCATCGTATAACAGAAAAATCACTTAGTATCAGCACAAAAATGAAGAATATGGTATCAAAAATTAAACGAATCCTTGATTTAATCTTGCATCCATGCATTTGAAATTCACCTATATACGAAAGGTGAAAGTTTAAAATTGATTCTTCATTCGTGAAGAGATAGGTTTCAGCACCAGCACTAGCCACAGTCGTCTGTTAAAAATAATTCATTCGAACTATCAATGATAATATTTCGAATTATTTCCAAAAATGGTCTCAAACGACTAGGTTGGACACATTGATGACGAATCCGGTGTCAAAATCAATTCTATCCGGTCGGCCGACGACACGATAACTATCGAACGAAGTGAGCTAGCACTTGAAATTTTCAGATTAGGTCGCGCATTAGAATGAGGAGGTTGAGTTCGTTAATGGGACGAATCGGTCGGATGGTTTCGGTATAGTCATTTGAAATTTTGAGATTAATTCCCTGATATTTTAGCGATTGAATATACACTTAAAATTTAGTTGGAGCATAAGAACACACAACTTTTCACGGAATGGGGGTTTTTTCTCCAAACGAAAATGCAGTAATTTTCATGAAAAACCTTTAGAACATCATATTTCAAACATATAATTTCAATATTATATTTTTAAAAAAGTGTTTGATCACCTAAAACTGAAAAATAAAAATGAGGATTTGCATTTAAAGGGATTTGTCCTGAGTGCACGATATGGCAACGTCGAATTCAGCTTTCTCGGGAAGAAAAGGACGTCAAATGTGTTACTTTGCTTAGAAAAACAGGGATAGCTATACTTCGATCTGGTTAGAGTAGAAGACAACGACCAAGGAATAGAAAAAGAAGAGCACAGACTGTCATACTGTCGTATTACTGACAAATCGCAAACGGAAATTGTTTGGTTATATTGACAAAAGAACACGTGTGTACCACAAAATAGGAATAATTATTTCATTATTCGATAGCAGGAAAAGCTATTTAACTAAACACCGTTGTCACTTCGTGCATGCCTGACAAATCCCAAACCCAATTTTGAAATCTGATTTTGAATACTTTCTGAAGGTAATTTGGGAAAATGATTAATCAAACCCATAATATTTATGTTCAAATTTGCATTTGCAGTAATAACCCATATTCAGGAAAAACCCCCATTCCGTTGATATCAAACTGTAGGAAAATGTTCATTGAATAGGGGATGAACTTCAGCTCATACCTTAAACATCATAACAGCAGAGTACCAAATTTCATTTTGATACGACCATAATATTGGAATTATTGGGGAAAAATATGTGAAATGTCGTTGTTCTTTTCTCGATATCGTTGATTCTGATTCAATCATGATGAAACTGAGCAGCTAGTTTAAAAATGTTGATGGGCCGCACTTTGTGCAAAATTTCGTACGGATCGTGTCATTAGAAAATTTAAAAAAAAAATTCGAATTTTATTTTGAATATTCAATATTCTGTGATCTTCTGATCATATTATCCTCATGAAATTCTGTATGAACCTTCAAACTGTCATTTTTCGATAAACTACTGGTTTCCAATTCGATTCAATCTGTATTTTCGGAAATATTGGAAAAAAAATTTTGGATTGGTATATATCTGCGGAATCATTGGGTGGATTTTACCCATTCGAGGATTCGGCCTTCGTAATTGAGGTCCAAAAACTTCTCTACAAATATCGGGTTTTTTAGTTGTTGTTCTATTGTGTTCACGAGCGTAAACACAATAACTTCCGGAAAAAACAACTTAGAATATCGATATTGAATCAGAAACTTGTTGTTGAATTGGAGCCATATTCTTTGACTGGTTAAGTTCGTTAATGGGCCAAATCGGTTGAATAGTTTCGGAGTTATAGCCACTTGAAATTTTGAAGATATTTATTTTTTATTTCAGAAACTACTTGAGCAATTGAATTCGAATTTGACGATTAGGTGGAGTATAACAACGCGCAACTTTGAGCCAAATTTTGTCAGGATTATACGTCAGTAAATTTAAAAAAAAAAAATTCCAAAATTTTTTTTTTCGAAAACGGTTTATCATATTCACTCGGACTTCGAGCTTCATATTTCACAGCAGTGTACCAAATTTCAGTTCGATACGATTATAAGTTTTGGAGATATCAGGAAAAAATATGTCAAATTTCGAGGTTTTTTTTCTCGATATCGTTGCTTTTTTCGGTGTAACTCGAGAAATACTGATTCAATCCTGATAAAACTTCGCAGCTAGTTTGAAGATGCTGAAAGACAACTTTATGCAAAATTTCGTGATGATCGTGTCATTAGAACAATTCGAACAAAAAATTTCTGTGATTTTCTTCATATCATCCTCATTAAATTCTGTAAGAACCTTCGAACTGTGATTTTTCGATGAATTACTGGATTTCAATTCGATCTGATCTGTATTTTCGGAAATATTGCGAAAATAAAATTTTGAATGGGTATATCTGTAGAATCATTGGGTGCCGTGAAGACAGCAGTTTTGCGCGCATGTTCAATGTAGATGACCGCTTCGGCGACGGATTTGAACTTCCGCGCGAAAGCTGCTGCCTTCATGGCAGTGCTTTTCCAGATTTTTTTTGTATATGGTCAGAATAATAGAAAACTTCGAATCAAAATTTCGCTGATATTTCTCATAAGTTGTCATCAGTATTTATTTCATTTACCTTATGTTTGCTGTAAGAGATTGTCCATTAAGTCATAAAAATAATCGATTATTCGAAAATAGAATAAATAGGCTTATTTGTTGATCCTATTGACTTAGCTCCTGCCTTGACCTCAACAAATTAAAACTAATTACAGAAATCGTTCGAGGTGGAAATATTGTTGACGATGCGTGCTTCGGGTTACGAAGTTCTACTCAAGAAACAATGGATCATCACTCAAGAAAATTTATGGTTTTTCGAACAGCAACAACGCCCGGAACACATTCGAGAAATTAACGATTAACGACTTGCGTGGGTGAAAATTCCACTTTTGTGAAATAGCAGAACATTTATTTCAAAATTGTCTTAGACGGAACAACTTTCTCGTTATTCAATTCGCAATTTCACATTATAAGCATTCATGTTTGGAATGGAGAATAAATCAATTCAGTGTTTACGATCTGACGTGAAAATCAACATCAGATTGACGGGTAACCTAAATGAAACGCCGGATTTGAAATTTGTTTCATTCATGGTTTTAGTTTCCTGATTCCAGTCATTAAATATCGATTAAAGCTTATTTTGGGGGGATTTCGCATAATTTTTTAGTTTTTTTATGGGTTTTCCCTCCCAATATCTGAAACAGAACTATTAAAAATTCAATAAAAAAAAATTGTCAATTTGAGAGAAGTCTCAAATCGAAACGAAAAATCGAAAGAAAAAAATTCTTAAAATTTTCAGCTTTGTCTGATAAAAGAGTCAGATTTGTACTCTGAAAGGTCACAGTTCGCTTCCTTCATCGTTTGTTTTGTTCCTGTATTGTTCATTAGGCAATCTGTTTTTCAAGAAACCGCCCTTGGCAAATAGTTTAATCTTGCAATCCGCAAGGGCGCTCTTCAGGAAAAAACGATTTTTATTTAATTGTTGATGGTTCTGTTTCAGATATTAGGAATGAAAATCCATAAAAAACCTAAAAAATGATCCACTCATTGAGTTTAACAGTGAGGCTGAAAGTTTAGTAGAAAAGCACAAAAAAATCATTTTTACGCGTGCTATCGTTTTGTCCAAATGTCTGTGATTTTCGAATTTCGGGCCGAGAATGGTCTCACTGCTGACGAATCCAGTGTCAAAATTGATTAAGTCAGTCGGACCGGGCGTCGGCACGATTACGGATGTACAGAGGATCCCCTAGACTTTCGAAATATGTTGCCTATCAAAATGCGAAGAGTAAGCTCGTTTATATGCAAATTTTGAGGTTATTTGCCTGATATTGTAAGAATTACCAGAGAGCTTAGATTGAACATCAGTTGGTTGGAACATAACGACGGGCAACTTTTCGAAAAAATTTTTTGAGATCGTATTATCAGTAAATTTTAAGAAATATTTTTGTCCACGACCATTGAATAATATTTATATTTCGATGGCTTCTGTTGAAAGGAAATGACAGTCATTGATCAAGTCGTGGATATTAGGTGTGTATAATGAATATTATACACTCCATAACTAGATCAAGTGAAAATTTTCAAGTTTCTCGTGAGCTTGACAGTTTCCAGCAATCATAGAGAAAGAAGTTGCCCATTTTGACATATCTATTGTAGGTTATAAAAATGCAGAATATACCAATGAAGTAGAGGACACAGTATTGTATTTAACTCGCATATAATTGTTATTGTTCACTTGGGTGATTTGCGACATGAGCTGTAGGCGATTGTCGCAAACAAATTGAATTGAATAATATACTATTTTTCGAATTTTTTTGAACATTTCATCATATTTAAACGAAACCTTGCTCAGATCTTGAACTTTATATTTTACAGTAGTGTGAAAATTTTCAGTCTGATAAGATTGTAGTTTTTGGAGATTTCGTAGAAAAATATGTCAAATAATACCGATTCGATCATGATAAAATTTGCGAACCAGTTTGAAAATACTGATGAAAAGAAGCTTATGCAAATTTTCGTGATGGTCGTGTCACCTGAACAATTTAAAAAAAACTCTCCAATTTTTTTCAAATGTTCAATATTCTGCGATATTCAGATCATATTATCTTCACGAAATTATCTTTGAACGTATAAGCTGTCATTTTTAATCAAGAACTATATTTCAATTTTATCCAATCTGTGATTTTGAAAATATTGAGAAAATAAAATTTTTAATGGGAATCTACGGAATCGTTATGTGAATTTTACCCATACGCGAACTCGGCCTTCGTAATTAAGGTCCAAACCTAGTGTACAAGTATCGAGTTTCTGAATTATTTTTTTCGGAAGTTATTGTGTTTACGATCGGCCGACCGAGATATATTGAAAAGGTATATTGCTATCCTGAGAGTTAATTCTTGCTTATTCATAACCTAATTTTTTTCCGCTATTCTTGATTGACTGTGCTTATAACTCGGTTTCGAACAGGATTTTCTGAATTTGAACAAATAGAAAACTGAGATTTTGGATATAGGTCAACAACTTGTAACTGAGCAATTCCGTTTTCCAGAGTGCAAGTTGAAATAAGAGATATTATTATTATTGATTTATACATGTTAAATGAAATCATAACGTCAAAATTACAAACAACAACGAAATTTTACATATTTTTTCCATATATTTCCGAAAGTAAATATCGTGTCGAATTGAAACTTGAAACATTGTCGTTGAAGAAAGATTCTGAGGTATATGCCAAATTTCGTTGAAATCTGATTAACCGAGAAAAAAATTCTTAGCAAAAATTTTAAAAATGTTTGAATAATCATTTTTTTGAAATTTTGTAACAAGGGGATTCATACTAAATTCCGCATTGAGTTGCCTGTTGGTATGCAAGAACTAACTACAAAGTTTTAATTTGATCGAATCAGGAATTCATGAGATATGGAAGAATTAACCTCGAAATTTTAAATAGGCATATCTCCGAAACTGTTCAGACGATTATGCCGAATAAAAAACTTAACCGAGATATTCAAGATCAAAACCTATCCTGAAAATTTCAAGGCTCTAGGTCCTTTCTTTCGAAAGCTACAGCACACACGTACGGACGGACAGAATCAAATTTGACCACAGATTCTTCATCTGTGAGTCCAACCTAGTCGTTTGATACCAATTTCAGCTCAAAATTCGGAAATTACAGACATTGTGACTAAACTATAACGCGCTGTCCCCCAGAACAAGCGCGTAAAAATCGACTGCGAATCCAACTTTAAAGAAGAAGAAATCTATGCAACCAATAGAGTCGTACCAAATCGACAAGAAATTTCCTCTATTAAAAACGGATTAACACCGTTACTTACAACAATTTAATTTACATTTTCAACGTCGAAAACGACGTTCATGCTTTCCTAGAGCATCTTACTTGTGAACATGAAAATAGCACTTATTTCTTTTGTTACATAACCACTTCTTCGTCTGGCCTGGGGATACTTCCACCTATTATGTAGTTGGTACGTTTGTCGGTGGTTTGTGGACGGTACTTACGTTATAACCTCTTGCCCCGTGATTATAGAGTCGTTAGAATTGTCGATTCTACTCCAATATATATTCCTGATATACCGGGTCTTCAGAAATGAAGTAACAAACTATCCAACAACATTTCTCTTCTCATTGGATTGCTGACGTAATTTTGAAAAAAAATCATGATTTTGTGGGTATTTGATATGTGAATCGTCTTCATTCACTTAGGGAATTGAACGAAGAACTGAACATAGCTCGAAGAGTATTTACATTTATATGAACATGATGCCATATTTCGTCATGATGTCTGTAATTTTTTAATTTGAGCCGAAAATAGTCTCAAACGGTTGGGTTGAACACCCCGAAGAAGAATCCGTGGTCAAATTCAATTATGTCCGTCCGTCCGTGCTCTAACTTTCCTAGGAAGAGACTTAGTGACATGAAATTGTCAGATAAGGTTTGGAGTCCAAGTTAATTCCTCCGCATATCCCATGAAGTATTGACTCGATCAAATTGAAACTTCATGGACAGTTTGAGAATAACAACGCGCAACTTAGAGCCAAATTTCGAGGGAATCCAGTGCCTATCCGGTCCGGATGTTGTCAATCATCCTGGCTATCTTGACTTTATCAACTGCCGACCTGAAAAGCGATGTGGTCGTTGTAGAATACCAGGGCCTTAGGTTTTTCAGCCAAGAAATTCTCCTGAGGCCTGGGCCGCGTTGTTAAAAAATTTAAAAAAAATTTATTCGAAAACTTCTGAAATTTTTGATGATTTTTTTTCCCCTGAAAATATTGATTAGATTTCAATGTTTTTCAGCACAAACCTTAAAATCAGTATTTAACAACAATGTTCCAAATCTCAATTCGATCCGATATTTACTTTCGGAGATATAAGAACAAAAATGTGGCAAATTTCGTTGTTATTTGCAATTTTAACGTTATTCCGTCATATCTCAAGAAGTACGAAATCAGATTGAAACTTCGTAATCAGGTGGAGATTACCAACAAGCAACTAGATGCAAACAGGTTGATCTAATAGTAAGAATTTGAACAAGCGAGTAAAAGGTCCTGGGTAGCAGGGATACCTCATAGTTTCAAGATTTAATTTTAATTGCGCTTCGATTAAAGTAAAAATCTACAGTGTAAGGCGAGGCATCCCATTTTATTCAAAAACTTCATGGATTGGTATATTTTTTTTCATTTTCAATACCAGCGTTTACAGTGTTACGTTCTTTTTTAGGTTGCCTACAATTCCTATAAAGTTTCCATGCCAAAGACCTCTCTGGGTCAGTTGCCGAACGCTTGAACCGTAGGCTGGAACCTCCGTAATTATTGGTCTGTCACTTCGATCGATAATAATAATCTTACGTCTTATCTATGATATATGTATAGGATGCATCCTATATATGTATTTTGATGTTTTTGAAGGATTCTGTGTAATATACCATTTTGTTGGAAAATCCTGACGCTGCTGTGAAAGGTTTATATCGCTTCGCGATTTACCAGACATAGATTTACGAATTGAATAATATAGTACTTCGGTGGTTTTACTAGTTTTTTCAACGTTTTAAGCGAATTCTATGAACTTCGAGCAGGTGAGATTTCATTTTTAGTGATGTTGAACCCAGATTAGAGTTAGGACATTTCAGCTTGTTTGTATGGCACGTCGAGTTTTTGAGGACTATTTGCTGTTGACGGATTCTCAAACATTCGAAGTTAGAATGCCAAAGTATTGAAGGATAAGGGGTAGCGAAAAGTTTTGTCGTTTTCTTATTCTACGTGCTTTTTTAAGGAGTCTTCATTTTTTATCAATGCTGTATTCCCTATCATTGTCAATATCTTTTATCCATCTAGTGAGTACATCATCAATTCCTGATCGATTAAAATTAATTGAGTTTTCAGGAATATATCTATAAATGGCATTTTGGATAATATCCCAATTTGCACATTTTTTATCGCTTAAAATGAGTTTCAGAGCTCGGAATGAGTGTAAATCCGATGGTGCAACATCGGGCGAATATTGTAGATGAGGCAGCACCTCACATCCCAATTCATAAATTTTTTTCTAGGGTTTGCATTGTGCAGTGCGGTCTTGTATTGTCGTGTTGGAGAATCATGCTTTTTCGGTTGACAATCACTGCTTGTACAGGTTTCACCAATTCAAAATGAGCAATGCCGCGAATATTCCACCAAACACACAAAGCGCTCTTTTGGAGTAAAAGCCTGGCTTAGCAGTACTACGGAGGATTTCACTTGGAGGAAACCACCGCCCTTGTGTTCTGGGTTATTATAGAGCACCCCTTTTTATATCCTGTGATCAAGCTATCAAGAAATGCTTCCATGTTGTATCGCTGAAACAATGAGTTGCATGCGATTGATCTGCCAGCCTTGTTCTCTTCGACCAGATTATGCGGAATTCAAAAACCTGCTCTGGTTATTTTCCCAATCTGCTTCAAATATTCTAAGATGGTCGACCAAGGTTGGTTAAGACTGTTGACGTACGCAGAAACGAGATTGCTTTCCAGTCCCCCTAATAGCTCTGCATTGACTTGAAGTAGACTCACATGGAGGACTCATATCGTCCTGTATCAAAATAAACAATTAGAATGGTGTTCTGGATGACCATCTTCTATAGCAAATGCCCATAAGAGTTTCTATTCCCGTTTGTGGAAAGTTATGAGATATGATTTTGAACTAGGAGTGTTGGAAAGTGTGTAGGTCATCCCTAGAGTCGTTTCAGTAGAAGCAGTATGTAAAGGTGAACATTTGAATTTGTTAGCCGTAGCAAGATCTAGCGACGATTGTAAGACGACCTTGGATATAGTTCCTTCAGTCAAGGGTTCCAGTAGAAAAGATAGACGATAATAAGAATTCTCCCCCATATTCAGAGATATATTCATCCCCTAAAGTTTGTTGCAATATTCTGTCTGAGATTCCTGTGTGAAAATATCTCAGTGGAAATTGATTGCATTGGCTTATAAGAGAGTACATTTTTGATAGGATTCTCCTTTACTGATGTTAGACATCAATGTTAATTTCTCTTTCGCTTTTTTACACCGTCATCATGTAACATCGATTAGATTGTTTTCACATCACTTCATCATGTGGACGTCATTGCGATTATTCACAGTAAGGAAGAGCCTACAGAATTGAGTAACGCATTCGAGGTAATACGTAATTGAATTAGTGGACCAAAAACGTGAGTTACAATTTCTTTCAAATATTTCACGGTTGAAGGTGCCAAGTCATCTCTGGGTGAGACCACACGCAATGCCCATTGCAGCATGTTTAATATGGCTAAGTTTCTTTGAGAGCCTCATATTCTCTCCACAAATTTCTACGCATTTCTTCAGAATGATCTTATGATACTGTTCAATGCGGCGGTTTAATCAAATCAATCGTACGGTTTCGGAGCAATAGGTATTCGGAGTTATTTCCCCAATATTTCAGAAACTACTGGAGCGATTTAATTTGAACTTGGCGGTTAGTTGACGCGCAAGTTTTTGCAGAATTAAGTCGAGATCATATACTGCAGAATTGGAAAAAAAAATTCAAAATTTTATTCTTCAGAAACTATCCTTCATATTCATGAAAATTTTCGTCCATACCTTGAAATCCCTATTTCACAGCAGTGTAGCATACTTCGGTGATAATTTTCGAAGATATTGGAAAAATCAAATTTCGTGCATTTCTCCTCCGAATCCTTGTTGTTTTCCAGAATAAATCAGAAAATACTGACCTAATCTGTTGAAACTTGGTAATTAGTTTGAAAATGCTGATGGACAACTATGTGCAAAAGTTCGTGATGATCTTGTCATTAGAAAGAACAATTTGAAAAAAAATTTTTTCGTTCAAATATTTGATATTCTACAATCTTTTCATCATATTATCCTCACGAAACTCAGTATGAATCTTCGAGCTGTTGTTTTTCAATCAAGTACTGGATTTCAATTCGGTCTCATTTATATTTTTGCAAAAATTGGTAAAATCTGATTTTGAATGGGTATATCGTCGGAATCATTGGGTGGATTTAACCCTTTCGAATTCGACCTTTATCACTAAGCCTCAAACCTACTCTACGAATATCGGACGATCACAAACACAATAACTTCCGAAAGAAACAACCTAGAAATTGGGTATTTGTAGAGAATGTTTGAACCTTGATAACAAAGGCCGAATTCGTAAATGGGTATAATCCACCAATTATTCCGTAGATATACCTGTTCAAAATTTCATTTTCCCAATATTTCCGAAAATACAGGTAAGATCGAATTAGAATCCAGTACTTTATCGAAAAATGACAGTTCGAAGGTTCATACAGAATCTCCTGATTATAGTAAAATCAGAAGTCACAAAAAAATTGAATATTTGGAAAACAATTGAAAATTTTTTTTCAGATTGTTCTAGTGATACGATCATCATCAAATTTAACACAAACTTGTCAATTAGCATTTCCGAACTAGCTGCAAAGTTTCATCATAATTGAATCAGTATTTTTCCTGATATTCCGAAAAAAGCATGTCGAGAAAAACCCACGAAAATTTACAAAATTTTGCCCAATATTTCCGAAAATAATAACCGTATCGAATTGAAATTCGGTACACTGCTCTGTGGAATATTGAGCTCAATGTGTGAGCAAATTTTTATCGAATATGATGAAAAGTTTCGGAAAACAATTCCAAAAAAATTTCGATAAAGGATTTTTTCAAAATTTACTGACAGTAAAGAATTTTGCGAGAGCTTGCGTGTCGTTATGCTCCAACTAACTGCCAAGTTTCAATCCAATCGCTCCAGTAGTTCCTGAAATATCAGGAAATAACCTCAAAATTACTTAACTTAAAACCGTCGCGTTTTGAAATGCAATGGTGCATACGGCCGGCCGACTGGACGTTATCGATTTTGACACCGAATTTGAAAATTACAGACATTGTGACAGAACGATAGCATGCTCTTTCTCTTGAACCTGCGCCCAAAAATGAACGTTTACCTAGATAAATTCTTGTAATTCCTGAAAAAGTGAGTCGCTATAGATCTTATGAATATTTTTTCATTCAAGAGTTTGGATGATTGACTGAAAAACCAATAGATCGGTTACTTTGAGGTTAGAGTTTCATCATCAAGAAGTACAGTGTGGCTTCATGGTAGTTATTTTTTCGTGAGTAATATTATAAGGGCATCTAATCTTTCCGAGAAAACTCGAAGAAACACGTTGCTGAGTAATACTTTAACAAGAAGCATGAGTGTTTGTGGCAACAAAAATCCGAGTCGAAGACGAGGATTTTTGCACCTGCACGAATGCTTATTGTTAAAAAATATTTGCAACTTGTTTTTTCGATTTTTTTCACAGGAAAAATTAGATGCCCGAATGGTGTTTGACAAGACTATTTCATGAGTAACAGATTATTCTGCATGCATTATGTATAGGTTTTCAAAGGTATTGTAATTTTTGGTGACAACAACTGTCAAGTTTTGCCGCGGATAAACTCGAATAAACTGCTGACAGCTCCTGCCAAACAGTTTTTCCACCTAGAAACCATTTGCAATTCGAAATTGCGCGTTTCTGATTGGTGGAAATCACGACGAGGGAAATAGTCAACATAAAACATTCAAGTAAATGAATAATCCCTGAACAAACGTACCTCAAAAACCGCCTATGTCCTCATGGCGTACATCCATGAGGATAGGATCGTAATCACGATGAAACAAACGTCAAAGATCACACCCATAGAAAAAATCCTACGTTACGTGAGGCCATCTTACCCTGATGTAACTCTGGGCCTGTAATGATCCATCTGGGCGCATATTCTGGTATAACGAACAGTAATTGACCGCCCGTGGGATTCAATTGTCTAACTGAAAAAATATGGTAGGCCAGGAGCAAGTCTCAGAGAAACGTATAATTTCTGGAATTATTTGAATTAGAGATGATTGGTACTTGTTGTGTTAGCAGTGATGTACTTGGATGCGTTTCAAGAATGGATTCGGCATGGTGAAGTATATGGTGGTGGCCCATTTGTCTTGGTTGGAGGTGGAATGATAAATGGAAAAGTTCTTTTAAAATAACGAGTCGGCTTTCATAGAAGCTATTATTTTTTCAACCACTAATGGTAATTTAGGCGTTCCGCCTTTTGGGGAATAAATCACTTGTGGGTGTGAATAAATATTTACTATTTGTGCTTCAGTCTTCGCAAATGCAGAAATAAATATCAGACATGAAAGCATTATTTATACTTACTGACGAAGAAACTGCAACATTATCAAACCACGCTTGACAACATCTCATAACAGTAGTTGGATTTCTGTTCGTACGGTTAACGATTTCTCGAAATGACAACCCCGCCTCCCGTATACCAATAATTCTACCTCTTTCAGAAATAAAACGATTATTTAACAAACGCTTTCGCCATTCTGCAACATTTTAACACCTTATTTGTTAGTCTTTTGCGACTGAACTGAGTCCTTGCAAACATTAACTCATCTGATCCATTCAACCTCTTTAGAAGTGAAGTGAGTATTCTAGTTGAAGCTTTCAAAACTACCATCAAGATATCCACGATTGTAATTGGAGAGTAAAGATGTTCATTAATTTCAATGAGAATTCTTTTTAAAGTAAAATTGATAGTATGACATTTTAAAATCAGTTGTTGGTACAGTTGCTACAGATATTGGAATTCAGTTCTGATTAAACATAAATTCAAGAGATTTATACACTTATCGGGGAATATAAAATGACTGATTTAAATTAATATAAGCGTGCATAGTACTACAATCTGAACTACTGTTATACACTTTGTTAATCTCGGCATAAATACTAATTACTAATCAACCGTCAACATCCAGTATCAGTTAATTGGTGTAGACATAGCAGAAGATACTTCTGCCATAAATTAATTGATTTAATTGATACATTTATAGACCATATAGCGAAGTCTTTTACACTGGAACCTGATTTCATGCCAATCTCCATTGCGTTCATGTATGGAATGAGTAATCTGAAGCTCAACGAATAACTTAATAGGGAGTTGATAGTATAGATCAGTTCAAACAAGAAAATTGCCCGTTGCGGTTCGTGGGTTATAAAACTTTTTGTATTCTGGCCTGAATCTTAAGTCCATAAGATTATATAGTTAGCGGAAAGAATAACAAAAACAAACATGAGTTCAATGGAAATTCGATTGTGGGTATGGAGATTGAGCTAAACCTGTAGCTTCTTCTATACCTTTTCAACTTCAAATTGAGAACTAACAAAATCGAGTTGGTACAAAACAAAATCAAATTGAGACTAACCACATTCAAATTGGAAATAATCAATTGCATATTGGTACAATATTCGTTCCTGTGTGAATTGGAGTTTTATGAGCTTCTTCAGTGTGAACTATGCTCCTGCTATTTCTTTGGCATTTTCTTTTTATTTTTTGCCCACCTTGTGGCGGTTGATTTCATGATAGATACTCAAAAATTCGCAAGTCCTCTCCAATCACCGTTTCCTTCATGGACTGCAATTCTCTGCTTTTTAATTGATTCCGACTCTTCCTTTTCAATAAGGGATAAAATTTCGAATGAAACTCTGGTTTTCACTCATTAAATACTCTCCTTTGACATTCTAGTGTTAACTTCATAAACTAATCAAAAAATTCAATTCAAAGATCAACGAATATTTTACCCATATGAAAATGATAATTCCCAATTGAAAGATATATATTTCGAATTGGTAAACATGTGAAAATGATAAGTCCCATTTTGAAATATATATATTTCAAAATGGCGATGATCAGTTCCATATGGGTACAAAATTCGTTGCTTCTTGAATCGGATTTTTTGATTACCTGATAAAATTAACACTTTAATGTCGAAGGAGAGTATTGAATGACAGCAAACCAGATTTCAATTCGCAAACTTTAAAAAAGGAGATTCGGAATCAATTGAAAAGCATAGATTTGGAATCCACGAAGAAAACGGCGATTGGAAAGGACTTGCGAATCTTTGGGTATCAGGAAGTCAACCACCCTAAGGTGGGCAAAAAACTAAAGGAAAATGCCAACGAAATAGCAGGAGGTGATATTGTTCACACTGAAGAAGCTTATAAAACTCCAATTCACAGAAGAAAGAATGTTGTACCAATATGAAATTGATTATTCCTAATTTGAATTTGTTTAGTCTCAATTTGATTTTGTTTAGTACCAATTTGAATATGTTAATTCCCAATTTGAATGTGTACAGTCTCAATTTGAAGTTTAAAAGGTATAGATTGGATGTATTTTGCCTATATCAGATTCCTTTTCTGGAAATATGTATCGTATTTTTCAAGAGATGGAATTGTGAAATTTTTTTCTATTGTAAAATCGTATCTTACTTCTATGATGTTTTTCAGATAATAGCAATTAGAATTTTATGTAAATTTCCATTAGGTGTTGAATTTACATTGACTGCATCTTTATTCTTCCGCTTGATGGCTCTCATTTATGTGAATCTTACTTCAAAACGAATCGAAATTATATTATATTATTTATCTGTGATAAGTGAAAGTTATAGAATGCATTGATATTCTATGGCGATGGTACCAAAAACTTGAAAGGATTCCAATTCATACTTTTAAATTAGGTAATATGCAATCCAGAATTACGTACTTTTGACACGTTTTTATCAGAACTTCTTCAATTCATTATTCTGAAAAAAAGAACCAAATAACCAAAGGATGAAACGAAAACTTCAGTAACACTGCGGAAAAATTCTTCATCATAGCTTCTGGAAGTTCTGTAATTTTTCACGTCAAATTCGCTGGTATTCCAGGAAGCTCTGTTATCGGACCTATTGGTAAATAGTTTTGGCGGTTGGTTAATCTACGCCGCCTACATAGTTTTAGTGTCATTTTCATGTTTCATTGGAATTCATATTCCATATTGTCAGAAATACTAACAAAACATTAATCGATGGATAACTTCATTGATTCATATACTTGAAATAGTTGACAGAGACTAGGAATCGGGAAAGATTAAAAAACCTTAGCTGATGCAAATATATATTTACGAAACGTCGGAATTAGCTAAGGTTTGTTAATTTTTCCCGAATCTTAGTTTCTCTCAACAACTACTACCAAATAAGGTCGAGTGAACGCATTTCTAAAAAGGCCATAGAAATACCTCCAAAAAAAGGTGTCACTCAATCCTCCTTCCCATGTAAGATTTCAGGGGTTTCTGTCACCAAGATCACAGGTTAATACAAATTGTTTGCAACCCTATCAAATAAAATGTTTCTCTACGAACCAAAGTTTACCTCTTTAAGCATTTTTTTGTATGAGGGCCGTGATATCGAGGGGCGTTCTTTTTCATATTGACACACTGTATCATCTTGGACATGACGGGTTTTTTTTTCAATACGATTGACTCGATATTAGCTATTTAGAAACCCCCTCCATCTCTCAGTTTCACAGGAACGCCAGAATAACTCAAATTCTATCGGATATTTGTATGGGGTATCATATACCACGAAGTCAACTTGAAATTCATTGAAGATTCAAATGACAATATAAAGAGTATTTCGCTGGAAACAAAGAAATAAGTAAGTATTACTGACGTAATAATTTGAAGGGCTCTTTCCTCTCAACAGTAGTTACCTCATACAAAAGATTTAGAAACGTCTTACCGAGATATCGAAGTTGAAGAACTCGGTTGGAGTAAATGGAAATATTGGAAAAATTTTATGCAGAACCAGTTTTCCTTAATCAGAGAATCTTTGAAGTGACTGACACTTAAAGGTCTCTAGGAAACCCCTCGAAATCTTGTGGGAGTTTGGGTGGGTTCTATTTTTATGCAAGCCTTTTTGTAATATATGTGGATACAATTACTGTGTAAGGAATGAAAAAACTTCCTCTAAAAACTACATTGTTTTATCTTTTCCATAACACTTTTCATTGATTCAAAAAATATGATAATATAGAGAGTATTCCGTTGGAAACAAAGAAATAGGTGGGTATTACTGACGGAATAACTTGAAGGGCTATTTTTTCTCAATATTAAAAGAGGTTGGGACCTTATAACTGTAGGTACCTCATACAAAAGATTCAGAAACGTCCTATCGAGATATCGATCGAAGGAGATTCCAATAGGCACTCTGTTCAAAACATCTAAGGGATCTCTCAAGAAGATGAAGGAGGAGTTTCAGGGTGTCCAACTTGCACCAAGGTCGAAAAAATCAAATGAGTTAATCGAAATTGCAAACAATCTAAATTATGGCAATTGATCGCATGATGAATACGATTATGTACAACCACCAAGCTATCATCTCACGTACTGCATTTCATGACGTACTCCTATCAAAAATTTCTCCTGACAAGAGGATATTTCGATGGAAATTCCATATATATTTACCAGCTGTTTTTACGAGATTTGTATGCAGCAATAGTTCAATCTGATGTCTGGCTTCGAACACAAGCTGTGTGAAGTCACTGATCGATGCGATGTATGACAAGTATAATAGGCTTCTGTCACGACATCACCGACATTTCGAACCTAATGTCAACAGCAGGCTCTCAGAGTTTTATTTTCGAACAAGAAGAGTCTTCATGGACGATGAAGCACCAGTTTGCCCACACAACTTTGGTAAATATCAATTGAGGTGCATGGACAGACATAGCTAAAATCGTGAAGTTCACATGTGTCCGCAAACTATCACTATGTGGTTAGACTAGACTATTTCGGCCCAAGTTGCCAACACACAATTTTCTTCACAAATTTACTATCACTATAAAACGGGAATTTCAGGACAAATTCGACATGATAAGGTTTGCGTTATTTGTAGATATCCGTAAAAGATACCTCGGCTCCTCAAACAAGATAATTCTTTCCAAACATAGGGTTTTGTTAAGATCATCTCTGATTGGCTGAAATTTTAGTTGGGATTCCTGATTTCATGTTAATAGTGTCAAATTTATATAGGATACGTTCTGCAAATCAACTTGGTTATTTCGGTTGCCGTTATTCCATTCCGTAAATATGAAATATTCGGTTGGTTCCTGAAAAAAAGGTTAATTACGGAATTTGATCAAAAAGCAATCTTTCTGCCACCAGAACGACAGTCAATGTTCTATATTAAAATGTCCATAGCATAAAGCAGTCTTTATCTTCTTTATGATCCATAGAACATAGAAGAGACAACAATCAAGAATGGAAAAATTACTAGGCAGGTCTATGGTTCATAAGGTAAATAAAGATTGTTCTATGCTATGGGTATGTTACCATAAACATTGATTGTCGTTCTGGTGCATAGATCTAATGTGTCTATGTTCTGTTGACAGAAATATTGCTTTTTCATCAAAAAAATTCCGTAATTAACCTTTTTTCAGGAACCAACCGAATATTTCATATTTACAGAACGGAAAAGCGGCAACCGAAATAACCAATTTGATTTTTGGAACGATTCCTTTATACACTTGACACTATTAACATGAAATCAGGAATCCCAACTTAAATTTCAGCCTAACAAAAATCTATATTTGGAAGGAATGATCTTCTTTGAGGAGCCGAGGAATATTTATAAATAACGCGAACCATATCATGTCGAATTCGTCCTGAAATTCCCGTTCCCCAGTAAAAGTAAATTTGTGAAGAAAATTGTGGGTTGGCAACTTGGGCCGAAGTCGTCTATTGGGTGAAATTTTTCAAAACTATGGTTCGTTCACTCATCCATAGATGCATAAAATACATATGGCGCGGACACTCTTTGACATATTTTGGGTCCGGAATGAGATCCATATGTTGTCAAAATACGGCTTTGTGTCCTACTTCAGCTTTTGCCGATAGATGCCGGCATAGGGCAATCTGCCATATAAAATCTGAAATATTTACGGCCTGTCATATCAAAACTAGTCAAATCCGAACTTCTTTCTGATTTTCCGAGTTGGGCCATATAATATTTTCAAGAATTTACGACAATTAATTTTGACAAATTTAAATTATGATTATCCATTTCATTCAGTCAGAATGGCGATAATACATATAAAGGTTTCCTTAGTCTTTCAATAGACAAGTCTGAAACTTTATATGGTGGGTGAAACGCCCAGTATGTGTAGAGAAGCATCGATCACAGTTACAAAATTCACTGCTTCTTGGAAGCTTGCGATAATTTCTCGTAAATCAAGAAAAACAATGAATCAAATAACGAGCTGTTCAAATTGAGTAATCGAGTGGAAATCAGTTGAATTGAGCGCCAGTAAAGCATTATTCATGGAGACAGATACAGTACGCTCGCTGTGATTCATTATTCAAATGTGGTTCGGTTTATTTGCATATCAATAAGGGGAAACTAATTATTCATTTTTGCTGAGAAACGGTTTATATTCTGAATAGTGGGAACGAGTTATGGAAGTATGTATTTCATAGAATTAATTCTACGTGGCTCTACAGTGCAGACAAAGGTGTAAGAATAAAAGTTGTGAAGGTACCGGGCGAGATAATAATAATAATTTCATTCATCCTTTCAAACATTCAACATTGTATAGGATGAATCATGTAGAAAATATTAAATCATTTGAAAATAGGCGAGATATTATAGACCTAAGAATCAAGTGAAAAATAACTAGGAATCGAATTAATCTATCAGAGAAGTATTCCTCAATACCATAGTAACACTTTTACACTAACAGGGCCTCAACATTATACCTTGATTGAGTATATTTCATCAACTGGAATATGTTTGGCAAATAATTATATAGTTTGGTCTCTATGAAAGATGGTGTGAATTCATATTTTGTAGAGTGTCTGGGAATTCAAATAACGACCACATGCCTAGTCTTGTAATTTTCGAAATTAGAACATTTTTTCAAAAAATACTTAATTCGATGGATATAATAGACAATTCAAAATAAAAATTCATGGAAAGGGCGAAATATTATACTTATGGAAGAATGAAGACAAAAATCACGAGGTTCAATACCAAATACGAACCTCATTTTTTTTTGACACTGAATGTATTCAACTGAGAGAATTTGAATTTTAGATCATAATGTATGCTATCAAAACTTTCAAGATTCGCGAATTGTGAATAATTAAGTATTGAACATGGTTAAGTCGGTTGAAACGCAGTAGATCGTTTCTTACGCCACATGTCACAGAACGATTCTACGAATTAACACTATTAAGAAAGAAATTAAGCAGCAGATTGTTTCATATGAACACTCCACCTCATGGCTCTGGTGTTGATCCCTCCATCGAAGTGATTCTCACACTTTTTTTGAATTGCCTGAACAAAAGTTTGAATATCAATGAATGTTGGCTATCAGGAATTCCGAAATCTGGATTGGTCTGATAGCACATTCTCCCGAAGTTTATGGTTCAAATTACCGATTAAAGAATATTTTAGAAGGATTTTTGTCAGTTTGACAAGGGTCTTGAAATTTGATTATTGAATTTTGAGGGAAATTATTCTGCAAATTTTGTCTGAATTGTCTGATGAGGAAGTCATATAAAGATTCTGCATCTTTACAGTTCACAGATTCAATAGTTAGATTTTCTATTTCAAAAGTTGCAAATTGGCGAATGCACTTCAATAAGTAACTATCCTAATAAAGTATTGATTATTTCATCATTACTGAAAAATATTGGGAATCTTCAGTCTGAATCAAAAGATACTCGGCGTCAGTATGTGATTTTTCATACCGGGAGTCACAGAAATCAGGTTCATTCCCAAAAAATAATCTTTTCTCAAAAACATTGGATTCAAATTTTTCACAGTTATACAACAGATCTTTTATATCGACTGGGGGGTATATGTTGTATGTCTAAAAATTCTGATTTGAAGGCCTATCACACTACCCAATATCTAGGGCCAGGCAGGCCAATTTAGAGACATAGTGTCCAAAACATCGAGGAAAGGTAATTTCCAAAATGTACATTATCTCGAAAACGGTGGAAATTTTACCTACAAATTTTTCTAGATTTTGAGTAGCCATGACCTAGTCTATCATCATCTGTTGTTTAACTTAAGGTTTACCCCTGTATAGAAGGGTATATTTAGAAATTTTCATTTGTCGCAGAAGAAAAAGCGCAATACTCAGGTGAAGTTTATACAAAAAGATCGTAAGGATACATTCGAGGATATCTATACCTACTATAATGATACCTGAAACACTGGCTCATAGTGCTTTTCAATCAGCTGCATATAGACCTAATGAGACAACACCAATAAAAAACAGCTCAGTTTCGCCAGAAACTTAACTTTGCCTTTTGAGATGAGTTCCCTGATTGATTCAGAACACACAGAATCAATTGTTGATATATTTCATTCAAACGCATCCCGCTAGGTAGATTTATGGGTGCATCGTATAATTGGCTAAGATTCTCAAATAAGATGCCAACTGAGCATATAAATATCAAGTATCCACGACTAATTGGAGTAGAATTCCCAACAATACTCAGATTTATGCTGGTGCATCTTTTCCCGATGCAATAAAGCAGGCATATTGAAATTCAATCAGGTTTGCAGTCTGGAATTTTGACCGGTCTAATGGTAACATGCGTTAACAATGGCAGAAGGGAATTTATGGTTGTATGTGAAGACATTTATGGATATTACATGTGTTACGCTGATGGATTCGTTAGTTTCATGGTTTCCTTTCATGTATTCATTGCCACGTAATAATGTCCTTAGAGGGAACTTGCTTGGTGCTTGAACGAGATAATAATCAATATAGCTCACGAGGAATTTCCTGATAAGTTCTGAACTCGGAGTATTAAATTTCCTTGCAGCCTGTTCATTAATCTGTTCGGGCACTAAGTATAAGGGAGCAGGGGGAAATTTGATATCTGGTTAATTAAAAAATGGGAGAAGAACATCAGATTGAATATGAGATTAATTCGAGGTCGTCCAAGGAGGAAAAGCGGATAAAGATAACTCTCAGCGCTGAAACTAATCGGAATAAGTCATTTATACCTAGTGAAAAATTCTGGAGAAGCACTGAAGTGACGTCATCAGCTTTTGTGTGCATGTTTGAATGCGTTTGCAAAGCGGTCGTCTTTTCACGTATTCACCCGCCAAACTTACCTTCACTTCCTCATGATAAGATTTGGCGACCTTATTTTCATATGGTACCTACTATCAAATGCAAGAACCATCAGATTGTATCGAAAGATAATGTCAAGTTTTAAGGTGTAAACTTGGATAGAGCACTGAGAGGGAGTGATCATTGTGGTTCTGTTTGTAAAAGATTAGGTCTTTTTGCTATAAGTAGGATTAAGGAAATACTGCCTATCCAGTCGGTAATGAATGTTTATTACAGTTTAGTATATAGTTTTCTGAATTACAATGTGATATTGTGGGGTAATTCTGTTGATTCTCATTGGGTGTTCATCATGCAAAAAAGAATATTAAGATTAATCTTCAACTTGAAACCTAGGGATACCTGTAGAAATATATTCAAGGAAAATGAAATACTCACTTTGCCTTCACTGTTCATATTAACATGTTTAAATCTACATAAAGGAAAATTAATATTTGATGGTAAAGCTTTCCAGCTTTCACACATACTCTACACGGAATGTTACTACAATAAGCATTCCTTTTCATAATACATCGAAGTATGAGACAAGTCCTGTTTACCAAGCCATTTTATTATATAATCATCTTCAACCCAGTACTAGGCTGTTAGATATTAAGAGTTTCAAGAAAGTGATAAAAAGTTTTCTTATTCGTAAAGGTTATTATACTGTGGAAGAATTCTTGAGCCTTATGTAAGGAATAAAATATTTTCTTTTTCATAATCGACTTGTCCTATACATATTTATATGTCTTGAAGGATTAATAAATTCTATTCATTCTATTCTACTAATGAGATTCTGCATTAGCTTCCAAGCTAACATTTCTCAATCGAGTACTGGATTTCAATTCGATTCATCTGTGGTTTCAGGAATATGGGAAAAATGAAATTTTGAATGGGCCGATCGTAACCAAAATATCTTTTGAAAGAAGTCAGCAGCTTTTGCGCGCATGTTCAAAGGAGATGACCGCTTTGGCAACTAATTTGAACATGCGCGCAAAAGCCGCTGACTTTACGTCAGTAGTCGTTCGAGGCCATTTTTGGCTCAAAATTCGACATGTGGACAGAAAGATAGCATAGCATGCTGTTCCCCTAGAACAAGCGCAAAAATTTCGGAATTGATAATATTTGTAAGGTGAACGAGTGAAATTCAAGATTTTTTTTTGCAATATTCCCAAAAATACGAATTCGATCGAATTGAAAGCCAGAGATTCTGATTAAGAATAAACTGTTTGATGGGTACGGGGTGATTTTGTGACAATAATATGATTTGAAGAACGTGAAATACAGAATCATTAAAAAAACCTTGATTTTCGAAAAAAACTTCGATTTTTTTGAATTGTTCTGATGGAACGTTCGATAAATTCGCCACAGTTGTGCTTCAGCAGTTTTTAACTATTTTTAACAAATTTCGCCATGATTTGATTCCACCTTTCGAGATATTTGGGAAATAACAACGATACTGTGGAAAAAAACAAGAAATTTGAAATAATTTTTCACAATGTCTCCAAAAATTGGAATCGGATCGAATTGAAATGTAGTACGATCCCAAAATAATTCTGCAAACATCGGCGCGTCGGTATTCTACAAATAACTAACAAGTTCCAATCCGATCGCTCGAATAGTTCCTGAGATATAAGGAAATTACCTTGAAAATTTCCTGTTCCCCAGAACAAGCGCGTGAAAAAGTAGATTTATCCTTTAAACGGATATGAAATATTATGATAGTAGTGGGCAGAGAACAAGCTCTTACTGCATTAAAGAATGAATTATAATGGAGTTTCTGATGTGTTGTGTTCAATACAATGCCGAAAAGTGTGAGACGCTAGGTAGAAATCAATTATTTCCTTTTCCCTGAATAAATGAAATCACGCTAGTTAGTATCACTTTTTAACCTTGGATATCTGAGGGTAATAAATTCCTTTCATTGTAGTTAATTCTTGTTTCCTAAATTCTCATACCATGAATTTTTCGACCATCACCAAAAACAATGTGATATATTGACTTTGTCCGTGTCGGCGCATTCACCTTTTTGAATCGTTGGTCGACGTTTTCCTTTAACACGCTTTTGATTGGGGGAATAAGAGTTTTAACAATTTGGCCAATTGTCGGTAATTTAAGGCTTTCGAACGGACTTTATTTTCAAAGTGCCAGGTTGAACTCACTGAAAAAGAATCCGTGATAAAATTAAATTCTGTCTGTCCGTGAACGAAGGTTTGGAGCCAAAATATTTCGTCTTCTTTAATAGGCCACTGTTCAATGCTTTCATTGCTTTTCTCAATAACTTAAAATATACCTATATAATCGAACTGAAACGCAGTATTCAGTTCAAGAGTATCAACATGTTGATTCACAATTCATTGTATTGATGACTATCAAAAATTCATTTTCTATTATTTCAGTCATCATATTAATGAAATAAGTTTGTTAATCAATGCATCTTCATTCATTGTTCGATGAACTACTTCGAAAACATGAACGCCTGCATTGATATAATTATCCTGTTCATCAATTGATGAAGAGAATTAATTCATGGATTGTAGTGAATAATTCATGGGTCTAGTCCTACTGGAGGTTCATGATAACCTATTCTTTCGATATTGTATGTATGGATTTTTCCATACTTGAATTTAAATGGATAATATGAAGGAATATATTTATAAGGTTCCACAACAAGATACTTGTTGAGTCGTTATGAAAAAAAAACAATATTTGATTCATTCGTGTTCTATATAGCTTTTTTATTACATTCACTGCAATTGATGATTTTGATGGTGGTCAAAAAAATATTTCTTTGATATTCCAATTCGAAAAGAACTCACCCAGAAAGTAAAAATTGAATTCATTGATTCTAGGAACCGTATTCATCAAAAAAATACAATCTTCATTATATTGAAGTATGAGTACATCATTCAATGAAAATATTGTAGTCGATATTCGATGAATGTTCTTTCATTTATTCAATGCATGCAATCACCAACTAATGAAATGAATTTGATGTATTGCACATTAATACAATTAATTGATGTCGATGAACGCTGTTCATTGATATGATTATTTTCAGTGATGGCTTTTAAAGACCAAAATGATCCATATTATTCGATCAAAATATGGGGCCTACTTAGTAGACCTCACAATTGCCTGATAAAACATGAATCCATCTTTTCATCTTATATTTCAATACTTCTAGAAAGTGCAGCCTTGTCAGATAGTGCAAGCACTGTTAGAACTTTTATTCACTGTACATCGATCCATCGAGAGTCATTCATCCCAATATGAACTGATGATCCAGAACAACACCATTTCGTGCGAAAACCGAAAAAACATAGAGGTCTGATTCCGAAATTTGGGACCTACTCCATGCATTAAATTCGGCTGAACGAGTATGTTAAGTACGTCTGGCATTTTTTGAGGATGATGCCTGGCGAACTGTTTTATTTCATGGAAATGAATCAGCTGTCGAGTGCCGGAACCTGATCAACGGTTCATGATTGTGAAGGTTCAGTGAAGAATGTACTTCTTGGGACAGTTGCAGAAGCAGGTGGAAACGATGAAACCAGAACGCAAAAGATGGATGGAATGCCTGGTGTTTCGAAGAGGAAGTTCGTAAGACATCCCACATCCGCATTTAATAATTTTTGCGCGCATGTTCTGGGGAATAGCGTGCAATCGTTTCGTTAAAATATCAGTAATTTTCGATTTTTTTCCCTGATAAGGTTGGAGTGACTGACGACGAATACGGTGTCAGAATCGATTCTGACCGCCCGCCTAAGACAGGAAAACTGTCGAACGGAGCAATCTAGCGACTTGAAACTGACATCAGAATGACCAAAATCGGCACAACGGTTTCGGAGTTAAAGCCATCTGAAACTTTCAGGCTATTCCCTGATATTTCAGGAACTTATGTAGCGATTGAATTGAAACGTGGCAGTTAGTTGGAGCATAAGAAAACGCTGTTGCGTGTCCACAACATATTATCGAGATCAAAAATAAAATCATTCAAATTTTTTTCGAGAGGATTTCGTTTTTTCAGAAACTATCTCCCACTTTTGAAATAAATAGAGCACTATATTTCACAGCGTCGTAACAAATTTCAGTTCAATGCGGTTATAATTTTGGGAGATATGAGAAAATATGTCAGATTTCATGGTTTTTCCCTCGGTATCGTTGCTTTTTCCGAAAAAACTCAAAAAATGCTGATTCGATCATTATTGTACTTGGCTACTAGTTTACAGTTTGAAATGCTGATGAATAACTATGTGTGCAATCTCGTGATGATCGTGTGATGAGAACAATTTTAAAAAAATGCAATTCTTTCTCAAATACCAATATTCGATGATCATATCATTTTTACGAAATTCTGTATAAACCTTCGATCTGTCAATTTTCAATCAAATACTTAGTTTCAATTCGATCTTATCTATAATTATGGAAATATGGGGAAAATAAATTTTTGAAGGGGTATATCAACGGTATCATGGGGCGGATTTTACCCATACATAAATCCGGCCTTCGTAATTAAGCTCCAAACCTAGTCTAAAAATATCGAGTTTTTTCTGCAGTATCGTTGTTATTTTCGGAATAATTCGAAAATACACTGATCGAGTTATTATGAAACATGTTAGTTCGAAAATTCTGCTACTGAACTGTGTGTGATCATGTCATTAGAGCAATGTACAAAAAATCCAAATTATGTTTTTCAAATATTCTTCATTCTGCGTTCCCCTGATCATATTAAATTAAATAAACACTATTAAATTCACGAAATTGGTCCTGTTATTGAGGTCTAAACCAATTCTACAAACATGGAGTTACTGAGTTTATTCTTTCGGAAGTTATTGTCATTCAATCTTCCATGATGAGGAAGAAATTTTTGACCTATCCTTAGAGTTATTCGATGGAATGAAACCATAAAAGTATCTGAAATTTATTCCATGATGAAAAAATCCGCACATTCTCACTTTAACGACCAGTTGAATTGAATATTTATAGTTCTTACAGTTCATATTCATAATTCAGACGTAGAGGTCATGAAAATAGATAATAAAATACTGTTAATCGACGCCAATATAAAATTAAAATAATATTAAAAACTCTTCTCATTCCAAACAGCATACTCATATATCAAAATTCTTAATTAGATGGGAATTTAATGAGGCAATATACACATCACAAAATGAAATCTCCTTCAGCGTCATTTCCATGCTAATTGGTTGGATGTTGAATAGCGGTTCCTCTTTAAACGGTGAATACGAACAGTCACTGATTTTAAGGTTCAACGGATGCGGCGTTCACAAAACTGCAGGTCATTCTTCTATTCCGACAATTGAATGAGCAGGTGATATAATGGCGATGAAAAGGCTAAAGCACCCAACTAAATTCAATCGAACTTTTTAGGTCAACTATCTTTCGGTGGAATCCCGTAATTGACACAGAAGATTCCTAAATGTAGATAGATTTTTCCTATACACAGTTACCTTTCTAAAGGCGGAATATAGAGGTTTGTTCGTTGTACCAGCATGAACTTCACTAACTCCACTGATACTGTTCGGTGTGTTTTGTTGTAAACTAGCACTATGTTAGTTGCAGAAATGTTGGGAGTTAGTGTAGTCACAGATAACGTGTGCAGTGCATAGAGTGGGGTTATCTTCTGTGATGGTTATGCGTGAATATATATAATTCATAATCATAGATATCAGTTGTTATCTCTGGTTCCTGGTTTCAAATATACTATATTTGGCGGTTTACCGATCATATGGTCTTCACGATATTCCGAATGAATTTTCTTGTTCTGGATTTTAATTCGGTACGATCCTTATTTGGGAATATTAGGGAAATTAAATTTGAAATGGGAACTGTGATCTTCGGAATCATTGAGCGTGTTTTAAAGGGTGTATTTTTTAGAGGTGAGGAACTTTAAAATGGAATGAAACAAGGATGAGTTTCTGAAATTGACATGAAATTGACTTTATTCAAAACATAATCTTTTGACATTATAATTACATAGAATATAATTTCTGGCATATAACCGCCACGGCTGGCTCGGACGTAATCTAATCTGGAGGTCCAATTTTCAATAACTTTTTCCAACATTTGTGGCCGTATATCGGCAAAACGCGCCGAATGTTGTCCTCCAAGTAGTCCATCGTTTCAGGCTTATCGGCGTAGACTAGCGACTTCACATATACCCACAGAAAATAGTCTAGCGGAGTTAAATCGCACGATCTTGACCGTGAAATTATGAGTTTATCGAACGTTTCCTTCAGTAAATCAATTGTTGCACGAGCTGTGTGACATGTTGCGCCTTTTTTTTGAGACCATAGCTGCAGCACATCATGGTTGTTCCATTAAGGAACGAAAAAGTCAGTAATCATGGCTCTATAGCGGTCATCATTCACTCTAACGTTCTGGCCAGCATCTTCTTTGAACAAGTACGGACCAATTATTCCACCAGCCCATGAAGCACACCAAATAGTCAGTAGAGTAAACGTGGTGCGAAAAAGGTCCATAGTTACTCGAATTAATTCTATTGATGGAAGATTATGTTGACCGGAAATGGACGTAGAGCGCGATTGTTTTTCGAACAGAACCATCATTTTCAAAATGAATTTGCACAATTTGGGAGCATTGTTCAGGCGTTAGTCTATTCATGTTGAAATGCCATAGCAAACTAAACACAAATCACTTGACAGCTGACAAAATGGCCGCCAGTTAAAACCGTGTCGCCAACTTAAAGTTCTATGCCTCTAAAAGAACACCCTTTGCCTGTTCACGAATTCTACCTTCGTAATTGTACCGTAATTAAACTCCAAACCTACAATCCAGGTATCAAGTCTCTGAGTAGATTCTTAAGGAAGTTATTTTGTTTACTATCGGCGGTTAGGCCCATCGTCTACACAACAATTTCCGAAATAAACGATTTCGAGGCTCGATATTTGTAGAGGAGGTTTGCTATTTAATTACAAAGGTCGAATTAGTGAATGAGTGAAAATTCTCTTGATGATTCCATAGATTAAGGTAACACATTCAAAATTTTATTTCTTCGATTTTTCCAAAATTCGAATCGGCTCGAATTGATCGGAAAATACCAACTTGTGGTTCATGCATAATTTCGTGAAGACCATATAAAAAGAAGATTGGAAAATCTTTCCATCAAGTGCTTTGGCAACGAATTTGAACAAGAGCGTAAAAGCTGACCTCACGTCAGTGCTTTTTATGTTATTGAAATATGTGTCGAACAAAGACTAAATAAATAGTTACTTGAGTCCATTTTGGATAGAATACTGATAACAAAACAGTGCATCCGCTTACACTTTTTGCCTCTAACGCACATTTCGAAACCACATTTCCTCCGTCCAGAGACGTGGATTTCGAAACGTGCGTTAGACGCAGAAAGTGTAAGTGGATCAGAAAGTAGTTTCACACTGTTATGTTAAAAGATAAAAAATCCGGATCTAAGAGAATCGACTTGTTTGCACCATCTACGAAAGTTTTATAGAAAATCATTAGCATTCTAATTCTCTTCATCTTGTAATCTGTTGGTGCAAATCCTCCATCATCAGTTAAAAGAATCTAAAGTTAACAATTAACAAGTGGAACAAATGTCTATCCATGCATATTCAACCTGCAAATCTTATTCAGCGAGAAATACACCCATAATATACATATATAAACCATTTGAAATGGTCAATCGAAGTGTGACGACGCCATTAGACACTGTAAATCGGAATGAATGGATCCTCATCCCCATTTGTAAGGAATTTCGTTCCACGTACGGAGCCAGCTCTGGACGAGTCCAGTATTTTATCGTTATGTCGGAGATTATCGAAAGTTGAAATCTTATTTCAGTCCTATAAATAGTTTTCAATAAACAGTAGGTGTCACACGGTAGCCTTCTCAATAAAACTAGTCGATGTCCCTTAACACACTAACATTTAACATTGATATTTACGATACGGGCCGAACTAGCAGCTCTTGTGATGCTCGAAAAGGTTTATACCTTGCGTTAAACCATAACTCATTTCTTATTAGTCGTGTTATTCGGTTGTAACACCGAAGGTAGGACTTTTAAATCGTCGTTCTTGCGAGGGAGGCATTGTAAGAGCATCGAGGCATGGCTTCATTTCCATTCTCTATGCTTCCTTAGAGGGAGCTCATTCACGGGGAACCACAGCCGTCTGTGGGGGAACTTTTACGCATATAATTCGAGTTGTGAAGGTGGTAGATTCATTCTTAAGGTCCAATTTAGTTTATTTTTGTTGTGGGAGAGTAATTTCAGGTTATGGATGGTATGCTTTGTGGAATTTGGGTTATACTGGTGCATTTATGAATAGAATATAAATTGTTTAAATTTATTTATTGAAAACAGATGCACTCAGAAGCTATCTTTTGCCGAGAAAGTTTTAATACGAACTAACTCGATCTACGGAAATTCTTCCATTAACAATAATTGGAAATGTAACCCTATCTTTCCTAAGCCTATAATGGGTTCCCAACGAAAATTCAACCCCCTAGAATTTAGAAACGAAGAATTTTCCGAAGAGATGTCGAGTGTTGTTTAGTTTGAAAGTAATTTATGTTCTGTACACAACCCAGTTGAAATTTTCACAATCGGTTCATCATTCACGAAATAATATAAAAATTAAACTAACCGTCAAAATATCAATTACGAAGGTCGAATTCGTAAATGGGTATAATCCACCCAATGATTCCGCAGATATAACCATTCAAAATTTTATTTTCCAATATTTCCAAAAATACAGATTAGATAGAATTGAAATCCAGTACTCTATCGAAAAATTACAGAATATTAAATATATATTTGAAAGAAAAAATTTTTCAAATTGTTCTAATGACACGATCATCACGAAATTATGTACACAGTTGTGTTTCAACATCTTCAAACTAGGTGCAAAGTTTTATCATGATTGAATCAGTATTTCTTGAGTTATTTCTTGGTACACTGCTGTGGAATATGGAGTTTGAAGTTCGCGCTGATTTTTTTTTAAATGTGATGAATGGTTCACGAAAAAAAAAATTTTTTCGAAAAAAATTTGGAAATTTTTTTTTTCACAATTTACTGATTCTATGATTCCAACAAAATTTCGCAAGAATTTGCGCGTTGCTGTACTCCAACTAACTGCCAAGTTCAGATCCAATCGTTCCAGTAATTTTCGAATTATCGCCAAAATAGCCTCAAAACTTCAAAAGTCTTTAACTCTGAAACAGTTTGGCCGATTTTGCCCATTAACGACCTCAACCGTAGCATTTTGAAATGCAACGTACCCTGAAAGTTTCAGGTCGATAGGATTCTCCGTACGACCGTTATCGTGTCTACGGACGGCCGGCTGGCCGGAGAGAATCGATTTTGACACCGGATTCGTCATCAGTGAGTCCAACCTAGTCGTTCGGACAAAACGATAGCACGCTAATCCCCAGAACATGCGCGCAAAAATAATCCACCGAGCAACTAATGATGACCATTATGAAATTTACAAGTCCCATTCTGGATGTGTTAAGCCTCAATTTCATTTCGTATGTACCATTCAGAACATGTTTAATTATAACTTGACTTATTTGAAACTCAAAATAAAATTGAAAATGTATGATATTAATCGATATCCTCGTATTTGATCCGGAGTACTTGCATTGCCCGACATTTTTCAGAATAAGGAACACTTCATCTTCTTGTTGTATTGGGAAGTGTCAAGATATATTTCAGAAACAGAATCGTAAATTTTTCGGTCAAAACATACAATTCAATATCCCAAACAGCTAACGGCAGCTTTCAGTTTCCAATTACGACAGCTCATTTGCAATAGCATTATACGTCGATTTATGGCTTTATAAATAGGAGTATAATTCAATACTTTGAACTATGGCCAACAACGAACGGACGGACATATTTATAGAATGCAACGCGGCTTGGGAATGTTGAAGGAACGGAGGCAGATAACACGAAATATGTGTGAGGCTCAAATGAACATAGGAAAATGGAGCAAGACTGCGAAATCTTGCTTATACGAGGTTAGGACGTGAAAAATATTTGGCCATCACAAAACGTGAGAGGCAAATCAGCTTGGATGATCCCCATATTCGATGGTGTTCTTCAGGGATCCATAAGAGAATATTTTTTTTGTCAAAAAGCCTTCATGTAGAGTGTCAATTGGAGAAGGTATTTAGCTTAATATTTCGGCCCCCATGAATAATGAGATAAATTTAAAAAGGGATGAACTTTTGTTCTTAGTGGGGCATTCTATACGACTGATTCCAACCAATTTGTATCAACCTCGTGAGCGGGGACCACAGCAACACCTAAAATCTTGAACGGGGAGGAGAGTTGAGTGGCATCTTGTTTCAAAGATAATTCGATTGCCTTTTCAAAAATGCTATAGACCTGACCATTTTGCGCGCATGTTCTGGGGAACAGCGTGTTATCGATTCGTCCAAATATCTGCAATTCTCGAATATTTTCTCGAAAACGATCTCAAACAACTAGGTTGAACTCACCGATGACGAATCCGGTATCAAAATCGATTCTGTACTGCCGATCGGCCCTAGGAGACCACGATAACTGTCGAACGGAGCAAGCTAGCGACTTGAAGCTTTCAGAGTGGTTCTCGTATCAGAACGCTGGGTCCAAATTCGTCAATGGTAGAAATTGGCCAGTTTGGAAGATTTAATCATTTGAAATGTTGAGGTTATTTAACCGATATTTCAAAAACTACAGCAGCGATTGTATTAAAACTTGGCAGCTAGTTGAATCATAACGACGCGCAACTCCTCGCAGAATTCTCTGGAATTTTTTTCTGAATCAGAAAATCAAAAAAAGTCAAATTAACCAATTTCCTGCATACCAATAGAGTATTGGTTTCCAGAAATCAAATGTAGCAATTTTATGCAGGCGTTAATGATTCGAAATTCGATGAACTTTTCTGTTGGCAATTCAAAGGGATGGCTGTTGTTTAAATCATTAGAATAATCATTTCAGCTGTGGCTTACAATGCCGGTATTTTAGTCTAAGAATTTTTCTTAAAATTAAATATTCTAGAGAACCTTGAACAAATTCCTATTAGCATATACTTCCCTATCTTCAATATTTTCGAAGTCTTGAAAGAAATAATACTGAAACAAATGAATCTTTGGAAGATTCCCTTTCTACCCTATCTTGTTATCAATCATGGAAAGTACTATTTTGAGGTTGCTAAGGTAGCAATATTGATAGCAAGATTCTTGTTGAAGTGACAGATCAGATTGCTCGAAATCACTGATCAGAATAATTGGTATTCCAATCTATTTCCAATCTTGTTATGATAGCAATATCTTTTTCCTAGCAATATTGCTATTTGCACATAGAATCGACCTGATTTTGGTGGTACCTTTTCGAATTAGCACACCGTATCTGCGTAAACTTACTTTATTTTTACCCCATTACACCGTATCAATAACACCGGGGACCGTTCTTGGTTTCAACAGACCAAACCTCGTACATCGTGCATGGATCTCAAACCGGTATAAAATGATAATTTACAACGATGCAGGTCCGAGAGAAATCCCAACTCGAAAACCATTCAAAAATGTTAGAAGAGAACGGACTTCAATGAATCAAACGAAAGTATTTCATAATATTATAACGACTACCCACAGTTTCACTTATATGTAGATTAATTGAACATGAATAAGTGTAGAGTCTAACATTTGCCGGAGTTATTATAATGGTTGATTTTCAAAGGTGACAGGCCTGTGTTCAATGGGAGTGAACCCAGTGAGAGGCCAGTAATTTAATGTACCGATTAAAGAGTTTAAATCGCCTTCGGACACTGTTATTAGTTAAATCGTATTCGCTGATTTGGTACTTGATGGGTTTCGTATTGTAGGTATGTGTTTTCATTACAGATTTTGTCGGGAACTCGGCATATTTAAGACGATGAAAAGCATACACTACTCAGTTTAGGTTTCTAGCAGAATGCCAATTATTTCATGGAATCATTATGATTTGAATACATTTTTTGTACGGCAAAGTAGAGAGTACCAGAAGACCACATAGTTTCTGATATTCATACGATTATTCAGTACGGATTCCGACGTGAAATCCAAAATTCACTGTCTTTTGCAAGCATGTTTTATGGAACAGCGTGATGTCGTTTTGAGCCAATGTTTGTAATTTTCAATTTTTGCCTTGAACGACAAGCTTGGACTTGCTGATGTATGTATCGATCAATAAGTTTCAAATGCCTTTGGACACTGTTATTAGTTAGAATGTATTTGCTGATTTGGTACTTGATGGGTTCCATATTGTAGTTATGTGTTTTCATTACAGATTTTGTCGGGAACTCGGCATATTTAAGACGATGAAAAGCATACATTACTCAGTTTAGGTTTCAAGCAGAATGCCAATTATTTCATGGAATCATTATGATTTGAATACATTTTTTGTACGGCAAAGTAGAGAGTACCAGAAGACCACATAGTTTCTGATATTCATACGATTATTCAGTACGGATTCCGACGTGAAATCCAAAATTCACTGTCTTTTGCAAGCATGTTTTATGGAACAGCGTGATGTCGTTTTGAGCCAATGTTTGTAATTTTCAATTTTTGCCTTGAACGACAAGCTTGGACTTGCTGATGTATGTATCGATCAATAAGTTTCAAATGCCTTTGGACACTGTTATTAGTTAGAATGTATTTGCTGATTCGGTACTTGATGGGTTCCATATTGTAGTTATGTGTTTTCATTACAGATTTTGCCGGGAACTCGGCATATTCAAGACGATCAAAAGCATACATTACTCAGTTTAGGTTTCTAGCAGAATGACAATTATTTCATGGAATCATTATGATTGGAATACGTTTTTTGTACGGCAAAGTAGAGAGTACCGGGAGACCACATAGTTTGGTTCTATATCTGTTATTTTCGAATTTTGAGCCGAAAAGTCAAACGACTAGGTTGGACTCACTGATGAAGAATCCGTGGTCAGAATTGATTCTGTCCGGCCGTCCGACGGGCAGGCCGTGTGTGCTCTAACTTTCGAAAGAAGGCAGAGAGTTTTGAAATTCTCAGATTAAGTTTTGATCCTGAATATTCCGGTTGAGTTTGTTGATGGGCCAAATCGGCCAAATGGTTTTTGTGTTACAGCCATTTGAAATTTTAATTTTCAATAACTCGAAAAATATTCATCTGATCGGAATAAGACTTGGTTGGTAGATGTACAAGAGCAATATGAAGAATTATCCATAGAAAAATTTGTAGAAAAATTTCAACGTGATATCGTTTCATCACAATGTCTGTAATTATCGAACGATTACGCTGGATTTCGTGAGAAAGAATCCGTGATCAAATTGAATTCTGTTCTGCCAACCGTGTGTGCTCTAACTTTCCAAAGGAAAAGAACTAGAGTCTTAAAATTTTAAGTTTATGCTCGTAGTCTGAAAATCTCGGTTGAGTTCGTTAACGGACGAATTGGCCAAAATTTCTCAAGGATAGTACGGGTGAGTAGAAAATGTAAAATTTATTTTGAGTGAAATTTTTCTGGAATTTCTAATCAGATCTCAATGAAATTTGGAAGGAACCTTGAAATATCACAATTCGAAAACGATGCTTCAAATTTCAGTTTGATCGGATGCTCATCTTCGGAGATATTGAAAAAAAACGTCAATATTCCTGGATTTTTTTCGCCATGGTAGTTTGTTTCCAAAAAAACTCAAAAAAAATTCTGATCCGATTATAATTTAATTCGAAACCTAGTAGGAAAATACTCCCTATCTTAAAGAGTATCAATTCGATACGATCTGTATTCTCGGAAATATTGACAAAGTAATTTTTTGAACGTGTATATGGGAAGAATCATTGGGTGGATTTTACCAATTCGCGAATTCGGCCTTGGTGATTCCACACCTGCTTCACAATTCTCAAGTCTGTAAGTAAATTCTTTCGGAAGTACCTGTGTTCACGATCGGCGATTGGGCTGGCCGAAAACACATTAATTTCCGAAATGAACGTCTTGAAAACTAGTTATTCAATTACGAAGGTCTTGATAACGAAAATCAAATTCATGAATGGGCAAAACCGGCCAATTTATTTCGATGATATATCCATTCAAAATTGTATTGTCGTAATATTTCCAAAAACATAGATTGGATCGAATTGAAATCTGGTTGCAAAATGGCGGCTGGTAGGTTCTCGCAGAATATCGTGAGGTTAGAGTAGTAAAGCTGCGTTAGGCGAGTTTGAAACGTGAACAAGTTCACCCCAGCGCTTTTCTGGAACATTTCAATTCTATCGAACATTTTCCATTATTTCTGCACTCGTCCAATAGACGACTTCGGCCCAAGTTGCCAACCAACAATTTTCTTCACAAATTTACTATCACTGGGAAACGGGAATTTCAGGACAAATTCGACATGATAAGGTTCGTGTTATTTATAAATATCCGTAAAAGATGCTTCGGCTCCTCAAACAAGATAATTCCTTCCAAATATACGGTTTTGTTAAGATCATCTCTAATTGGCTGAAATTCAAGTTGGGATTCCTGATTTCATGTTAATAGTGTCAAATTTATATAGGATATGTTCCGAAAATCAACTTGGTTATTTCCGATGCCTGTTTTCCATTCCGTAAATATGAAATATTCGGGTGGTTCCTGAAAAAAATTTAATTATGGAATTACCAGAACGATAGTCAATGCTCTATGGTTGCATATCCGTAGAATAGAACAATCTGTATTTACTTTATGATCCATAGAACATAGAAGAGACAACAATCCACAATGGAAAAATTACTATGTATGGTCTATGGATCATAAGGTGAATAAAGATTGTTCTATACTATGGATATATCACCCTAACAGAACATTGATTGTCGTTCTGGTGCATAGACTTAATATGTCTATATTCTGGTGACAGAAAGATTGCATATTCGTCAATCAAATTCCGTAATAAACCTTTTTTCAGGAACCAACTGAATATTTCATATTTACAGAACGAAAAACAGGCAACTGAAATAACTAAGTTGATTTGCGGAACATATCATTTATAAACTTGACACTGTTAACATGAAATCAGGAATCCCAACTTGAATTTTAGCCCAACAAAAAACCTATATTTAAAAGGAATTATCTTGTTTGAGGAGCCGAGGAATCTTTCACGGATATTTATAAATAACGCAAACCGTATCATGTCGAATTTGTCCTGAAATTCCCGCTCCCCAGTGATAGTAAATTTGAGAAGGAAATTGTGGGTTGGCAACTTAAGCCGAAGTCGTGTATTGAGCAATAGAAAGAATTATTTTTCTTAGAGAAAGAAGGAGATAAGAACAAAAAAAATGAACAAACTGCAAATTCCACAATAAGCTGATTGCTACCTACAGCAGCAATTCTTTTTATGGGATTTTCACTGGTTCCACTAAAAAACAAACAAGGGTCAAGTGCCAGGCTAACAGAGTTCGAATACATGCCCCAAAATTGATGAGCCTTAAAAGTACTCTTAATGGGCCCAGAGAGATAAAAACGAACCGAACGAATGGAACATTCATGCTTAAATTCGAGAAAAGATAAACGAAACGATCGATCAAGAAAGAAAGTCGAATGGAGGCAAAGACAATCACTCATCTGCCAAAGTGATTCCATCCGATTGAACCGGTTTTTTGCATAATAAAGAATTCAACGCGTGTTCGAAATCAACGCTCAGTCTGGCAAGCTAACGAACCCACGTCGTCTCGTGAATCACAACTTTATGAATGGAGAGAAGAACAAGAAGTCTTTCATAAATTATTCAATACTCGCATTGAGTGGAAGAAATTGGCTGCAGAAAAATGCCACATGTAGACTCCTTAAATTCGCGTTTCTCCTTCAACGTCGTCATCAAGAATTGTGCAGGACTGAACTTTTACTGTTTACAAATTTAGTTCCAGAAAATAATGGACCAAAAACTGTGCCTTGGGACACACCAATTGGAATTATAGCTTTGTTTTGGTTCCGAGCTAATAACTGTTCGGAACTGTGCGAGCATGCTCGGTTCCGAAATGATTTGAGTACTTTTGTTTCGGATTTTTCAGAACCGATTCCGAACTCTGTTGGAACTGTGAAAGGGGAGAACTTCTTCAGAATGGAATAATTCGCACATGCTTAGCGTGGCTGTCAATGTGTGTCAACAATTTGAACTGTTATCCTTTCTTTTTGACGTAGTGTTGATTTGATTTTTGATTGTTGTATTTCGTGCGAAAACGTGTTAGCTGTCAAATTCAAACCTTTGTTATTATTATAATATTAAGGATTGAGGATTAATTCCTTTGCTATATTTTAAGGAATTTTATTTTCATTGTATACTCCTCAAATAAATTCCTAAAAATATAAATATTACAAGAACTGCGACTGAGACTTTCAGAAATGTTTGAATTTCACCATTACTCTTTTCTTCCATTGAACACCAACGGAAATGTTTCTTCCTAAATGATCCTGATGAGAACTCGAACTTAGATCGCGTTTTGGTTTGATCGAGTTTAGAACTGTTCTAGGGTAGTTCAGAATCAGGCTCGAGCAGCGCATCGGTTCTGTGTAGAACTAGAACTGTACTTGGACCGCTTAGAATGCATCACTTAGTATAGTGAGTATGTCGGGGGGAATGAGAGATGCAAAATAACTCATCAAATATGAATCCGATTAAGCAATTAAGTAATATGAACTGAAGAAATAACAAAAAAACGACCCGGATAATAATATCACGTTTCGGAGCTCGTCGAATAGAACAACGCATTATAAATGCAGTGGTATTGTATTTATCTTCTCGTTAAGGCCTGGCTGAAAGTCGTAGTCCAGAGTAACATGTAGACACAATACACGACATAAGTTAAGTGTTGTCATATAAAGATATCAGATAACAGGGCCGGATAAGGAGTTGGTTTGTATTTCTAGTGATCGAGTTCACTGAAAGCATTGTGGTTTAATTATAAAGTCTTCCAAAAACATAGGGGACATTTATATCTGGATTTTCTTGTGGAAACAGTTCATAAAGAACACTACTTTGTTTGCTAAATTATTTTAAAAGTAAATCGAAGAGTTTGTTTCTTGTATAAGTTATGCTCGTGGGTCGCCTCATTTCACTCAAGACCTCAATACTCGAATGGTTCCGAAGATTCTGAAGACTATTATTGAAATAAACTCGACTTGAAGCATAATAGCACGCAACCTCTCGCCAAATTCTGTTGAGATCGTGTTGTCAGTAAATCTGAAAAAATCATTTTTCGAAATTATTTTGGGAACCATTCTTTGGAACCATTCACATCGAAAAAAATCCTCCTCAACCTATAGCTTTATATTTCACCGCATTGTACCAAATTTCGATTCGATACGATTAAGATTCTCGGAGATATTGGAAAAAAAATATGTCAAATTTCGTCGTTTTCTCTCGATATCGTTTTTTCCGGAATAACTCCAAATATTCCCAAAAATACAGGTTAGATCGAATAGACGACCCAAGTCGCCAACCCAGAATTTTCTTCACAAATTTACTATCACTGGGGAACGGGAATTTCAGGACACATTCGACATGATAAGGTTCTCGTTATTTATAAATATCCGTAAAAGATGCCTCGGCTGCTCATACAAGATAATTCCTTCCAAATATAGGTTTTTGTTAAGCTGAAATTCAAGTTGGGATTCCTGATTTCATGTTAGTAGTGTCAAGTTTATAAAGGATATTTTCCGCAAATCTACTTGGTTATTTCGGTTGCCGGTTTTCCGTTCTGTAAATATGAAATATTCGGTTGGCTCCTGAAAAAAGGTTAATTACGGAATTTGATTGATGATAAAGCAATTGGCGAATGAAGATAAGCGCTACTCCCTCTGGTGGCTATCCGAGTAACCCGAGGTACAGACGTTATCATTGACAAGTTAAAAGGAATGATAAGAAAATGGGAAATTTTGTGCATTTTTCTTGGCGTTTGTGTGATTTAACGAGTGCTTCTACTGAGGAAAAGCAAACTCAAATGTCCCTTCCCATATAGATTTCCACAGCCCGGTGAAAAATTTCGAGTTTGGGTGAAAGAAACTTCCTTTAACAAGTCGGGCCTGAAAGTGTTGAAGAATCGATAAAAACCACCGAACAAGATTTATGAGAGTCTATTACCTGCATTTTACCGATGATGATCATTTTTATAGAGGTAAGCACGAATTGCTCATGAAGTATTAGATCACATTTATGAAGACAATTTTTTTTCCAGGCCTCTAATCCAAGCAGAGAAATTTACTTAAGAGGAATGCTCTGCCTTCCAGAAATCTCCCTGTTGAACTGATCATTAAGGAACAACGTAAATGTTTTAGTGATAGAACTGACTATTGAAAAAGAGAGTCTCAACAAGGAAATATCTGGTGATGAATACTGTTCGCTCAAAGTGCTTCTGCCGATGAAAGCAAAGTTGTACAAAGCTTATTTATTACAGCTTTTTCAAGACCAATCATATGAGTGTTGGAAAATTCATTTGTCAATCCATAATGAATAAGACTTACGATACAAGTAGCATTAGTTTTATGTGAATGTATTCATTTTATTCACAATATATTGAGTATTTAGTCCTTCGCTATAAAAATAGTGAAGTTATGAGTATTTGTCTATTATTCCAAAAGGTATGTTTTACAATACTATCTGTTTTCAACTTTCAAGACAGCCTAAGAAATCCACCAAAGTCAATCTTGCCATTTGAATCTGAAAATAAATAATATTAAAATACTGTCTAACCTTGGAGATATCTCTGTAGTTTTAGAGTTGCTACACTCGATAAGATTGAAGAATGATACATATACCTACTTTATAAGAATGGAAAATGTACTCCCAGTAATACTCTCGTCAACTATAAAAGTCTGAAAAGTCTTGAATAAATCGTGAAATGAAAAATTATCAAACCAAACTCTAACAAACAGTACAAAATCGACTATCAAAACAAAATCTATGTCTGTATCTAAGGTTCTTAAACTGGCCACCGTGGCGCTGCAATCTTAAATTCAGACATAGACATATTAAGTCTATGCACCAGAACGACAATCAATGTTTTATGATAACATATCCGTAGCATAGAATAATCTTTATTTACCTTATGATCCATAGACCATACCTAGTAATTTTTCCATTGTTGATTGTTGTCTCTTCTATGTTCTATGGATCATAAAGAAAATAAATATGGTTCTGTGCTATGGATATGTTAGCATGGAACATTGACTGTCGTTTTGGTGACAGAAAGAACGTTTTTTCGTCAATCAAATTCCGTAATTAACCTTTTTTTCAGGAACCAACCGAATATTTCATGTTTAAGGAATTGAAAACAGGCGACTGAAATAACCAAGTTGATTTGCGGAACATATCCTATATAAATTTGACAATATCAACATAAAATCAGGAATCCCAACTTGAATTTCAACCAATCAGAGATGATCTCAACAGAATCCTATATTTGGAAGGAATTATCTTCTTTGAGGAGCCGAGGCATCTTTTACGGATATTTATAAATAACGCGAACCTTATCATGTCGAATTTTTCCTGAAATTCTCGTTCCCCAGTGATAGTAAATTTGTGAAGAAAATTGTGGGTTGGCAACTTGGGCCGAAGTCGTCTATTGAAATCCAGTAATTCATCGAAAAAAACCTATAAAAGCAGTGACGTGAAGTCAGCAGCATTTGTGCGCATTTTCAAATGATATCACTAAAAGTGAACATGCACGCAAAAGCTGCTCACTCCACGTAAGTGCTTTCTGGGTTTCCAAACAAATACTGGATTTCAATTTCATCCAATCTTTATTCTGGGTAATTTTAAGGAAATTTCAGCTTGTAGGTGCATGCAGAATTCCATGAGGCCCATATAAAATTAAGAACGCTCAATTTTCCCATGAGGAAGTAATGCTTTTGGAGGGGTCAATAAATGACCGCTTTAGCAACGAATTGAACATTCGCGCAAACGCTTCTGACTTCACGTCAGTGCTTTTCAAGAATTTCCTATTATCAAATTCTGCAAAAAATCGAAACTTCTTTCTGATGAAGTAAGCTACTACTTCCCATTTACGAAATTAGGGGGCGCAGCTATCACCTGAAGAGGGTTGGATTTAGGGATGACATTTTTCCGGTCATTTCGAAATAAGTAAGTGACATGTCTCAGGATTTTCTGAAAACTGCATTATAATGAAACTACTGAATATGTTCATTCCATTTTACTGTTCCACTCTGTATTATCAAGCCAATACTTCACAAGTAATGAAAACGGATCGCTAGTTGTTAACGCAAGACGTATTTAGCGGCATTACCGTTCTGTAACAGATCGGTATAATCGACAGTAGATAATAGATCGCTCCCATTTCACAATCGAGATGCAAAATCTAAGTGGAGAGGCCAACACCTGCCAAACCAATCAGACACGGATGGTTGGATCCCGTGGTATAAACAAAGAACCCAGGATTTCCTGGACATTTGCTCAGAATGTGAATAAACTTGGAATTTATGTAATAGGCCATTAACGAAAACGAACAGAATGTTCGGATTTATGAACGGATCATCTGTCTTGTGCATGTCGAATGTGTGTTCAACTGTCATCATTTGATGAAATCAAATAATAAACCTTAGTTATCAACGAAAGGAAATCACACCCCCTGAAACTTTCACAGTTTACATTTTGAAGTATGTAGATCTGAATGAACTAATAAGAAAATTCCGTCCGTCCGCCGTCCGTTGTAGTTTTTTTTTTGCCTTCCTGTCCACAGTTTTGAGCCCTTAGGGTACACCGATGCTGCTCAAACGCTTGGAGGATCAATCTCGAGCGACACACGATTTTCTACCAAGCTCCGGACAACGGACAGCGGACGGACGGATTTTTTTCATATGTTCATTCAAATCTACATACTTCAAAATGTAAACTGTGACATTATTTTCAGGGGGGTGATTTTTTTATTTTTTTGGGTCGGTCACCAAGGTTTATTATTCGATTTTGTCAAATAATGAAGAGAATCTTGTTGTTCGTTCCTTTTTCCTCCTTCCTGTTGATGAACTCTTATCAACTCAGAAATTAAATTTTTTTGCAACTCCACGAAAAAATCGGGTTTCATTCGTGGAATGAACTTCAGATCTGAATATATTTTCTCGTTTTTGAAATTCATCTCGAGAAATTGGCCTCAATCTTTTATATGAACACTTACTCTTACTCATCAATGGAGAAAGACCTCACCTGCAAAAGAAAGATTGAATTAGTGACGATAATTGGCAACAGATGAGTATGGATTATTCATAATTACATATCAAAATTATGTTGATCTGAAGCGCTATTCCTGAAATCCTAGGAAGAGAACAAATGTGTAAAAGTGGGCGTACCGACGCTGTTGGCAAGGAAATGCGATTCATCTGTGATGCAACAATAGAGAACAGCAGAACAGTTCATACCATCTCAGTCAAGAATAGCGACCCACAGGGATAATGTGACTCCTATCACTTTACTCCAAGCGATTACCCCTTTAGGGAAACATTCTCTTTCTTACGAATCGAATGTGAGAAATTGGTAATTTTTTTATTTCTTTTCGGAGAATGCTGTGTCTCAATTTTTAATGAAATGAATATACAGCAGCGTTTAGTACAGACGCCATTGGCAAAACAAAATAGGATTTTTCATTGCAATACAGATAACTCGTGAAGAACTTCTCTATATCTGAAGCCATTTAACAATAATTATTAAATCTGATTTTTTTTAAACACAAAATCCTAAATTTTCTCAACTAAGAATTTCAAGTACTATAGCCAACGCTGCGGAATAATGGAAAAATTAAGGAATGTACAGAATGAAATAATCTTGAGGATGACTGGAGTGTTCAGAGAAGCGAAGATTTTTCAAACCTTCAAGATCATCAACCGAAATACTACCGGTAGAAAATAAAATTGTGCTTAATAGGAAAATGTAATTTTTGGAAGAAGTAATTCGAAATTTCTGAAAAAAAAATTAGAAAAGCACTGACGTGAAGTCAGCAGCTTCTGAGCGCATGTTCGAATCCGATGCTACAGCGGTCATCTTTTCAAGTGTTGACTCCGCCAAACGCACCTCTACATCCTGATGGAAAGATTTGGTGATCTTCCAATCGAAGTATCCTCAAGATATTCGGTATGAACCATCAAGTACTAAATTTCGATCCGTTCATATTTGTATTTATTGGAAATTTGTGAATTTCATGAAGACATCATGATCAGGAGATCGAAGAATATGGAATATTTGAAAAAAAATTTGAAAGATTTTTATTTTCAAATTATTCTACTGACACGGCTGTTCATCAGCATTTTGAAACCTGGAATCATGATTGATGATAATTGAATAGGTATTTTTTGAGTTATTCTGATAAAAAAATCATACCGAGGAAAAAACACGAAATTTTCTATTTTTTTCCCATTGTCATCACAAATAATGATCGTTTCTTTCTGAAATTTACTTCACTGCTATAAAATATAGAGCTCAAGCTCTAAGCATATTTTCTTATAAATAAAAAGAATTGTTCAAAAAAAAATTTCGAAAAATATTCCTGAGTAATATCACAAGGGCATCTAATTTTTCCGAAAAAAATCGTAAAAACACGTTGCTAAGTAATATTTAAACAAAAAGCATGAGTGCTGGTGGCAACAAAAACAAAACAAAAATTTTCGCACCTGCACGAATGCATTTTGTTGAAAAATATTACTTTGCAATGTAGTTTTTCGATTTTTTTCACAGGAAAAATTAGATGCCCGACTGGTATTAGACAAGACTATTTCATGAGTAACAGATTATTCTGCATGCATTATGTATAGGTTTTTAAAGGTATGGTAATTTTTGGTGACAACATCTGTCAAGTTTTGCCGCGAGTAAACTCGAATAAACTGCTGACCGCTCCTGCCAAACAGTTTTTCCACCTAGAAACCATTTGTAATTGCGCGTTTTTGATTGGTGAAAATTACGACGAGGGAAAAAGTCGTTAGAAAAATGTATTTTGAATTTATTGACAGTACTATCTCAATGAAATCTTTCCGAAAGTTGCGCGCCCTCATGCATCAACTAACTGACAAGTTTCAATAAAATCACTCCAGTAGTTTCTAAAATATCAGGGAAATAACCTTAGAATTTCAAATGGCCATAACTCCTAAACCTTTCCTCTGATTTCGTTCATTCACGAACTTGGTATTTGCATTTTGAAATGCAACCTACCTTGAAAATTTCAAGTCGAAAGAATTCTCTGTACAGCGTACACCAATTGAACCAACTGACTAGGTTGAGACCAACCTAGTCGTTTGAGACCATTTTCGACTCAAAATTCGAAAATTATTAGTCATTTGGACAAAACGATAGCATGCTGAACCCCAGAGCATGCGCGTGATGATCATTTCTTTCGTTCTAGAATTCTCAAACAATTACAGCCACCAGTTTTCCATTTGTAATGAATTTAAAATTCCACTGCGGAGGTTAATAACCAGAGGTTTAAGATAAGCACACGGTAAACTACGGAGGAAGTAATTAAAAATTCAAATTTCGTTTTATCCAAGTAATAACCGGCATTGAAACCAGGAAATGATAAGATGGGTGCTTTTTAACATCTCTCAAGCTCGTCGAAGCAAAGGAAATAATAATATAATGATTTTTCACCATGGAAAACCTTCGCAAATAATTTTTTTATGCAGAATTTTTTATTCATTCATCAGCGGCCGATTTGGTTCAGGAAGTGCATCCAACTCCTATAGTTTCTATTGTGCAGTTCAAACAATACAGTTTATGATAATTATATTGTGTTTGTTTTAGTGAATGAGGTATAAATAAACCAAGCACGGGTAAAAACATATAATCAGAGTATACAGTCATTCATTTCGAGTAGTGAGGTATGATTGGGTTCTAATTACACGTAGTAGTTTTTATAATTGGATCATGAAAAAATAGCGAATTGCTACTATTAAAAAACTCCATTTCAAGATAGCGCACGCTTAATTTATGACTGATAGTAAATATCAGGCATGATTTGATTGTGCTATCGTTCTGTCCAAATGGCTGTAATTTACGAATTTTTTCCCGAAAATATTCTCAACCGATTAGTTTGAATTCACTAATGACGAATTCGAGGTAGAAATTAATTATGTTCAGCCAGCCGCCCGAGGACACGATAGGTGTTGAAAGGAACCACCTAGGGACTCGAAACTTTCAGTATAGGTCGAGCATCGGAATATGGCGGTAAAGTTCTTCAATGGGAATATTATTTCCCCAATATCGCAAGAACTTATGAAGTTATCGGATTGAAACTTGGTAGTAAGTTGATGCGTACTGACGTGCAACTAATGGCAACATTTTGTTGGGATCACATATTTAGTAATTTAGAGAAAAATAATTTCTTTAACTCTTGAAGATATCGGGTAAAAATACGTCAAATTTTGTGGATTTTCCATTGGATATCATTATCATTCGCATACTGATCCGATCATAATGAAGTTTGGCAGATAATCGCAAAATGCTGGTGCATACACTCTTGCAAAATGTTTTGCTGAACGTTTCAATTGAATAATTTGAAAAAAAAAATGTAGAATTTTTTTTTTCGGAAACTATTCATCAGATTTCAAAGAAAATTTGTTTATGTTCCTGAACAATGAATTTTAAATTAGTGTACCGAATTTCATTTCGATGCGATTTAAATTTTTGAAAACGTGTGTCCGATTTCATGCTATTTACCTCTGTATATCTGCACAGACCTTGAACTCTATATTTTACACCAGTATATTGGATTTCAGTTCGATCCGATCAATCTTTAGAGATATAAAATAAAAAATCGTGATAATGGTGTCATTCAAATTCGTTGCCAAAGCAGTAATTTTGGTTTATTATTCGATGAAATCAAATAATGAACCTTAGTGATTGACCAACAAAAAAAAAAATTTCAACCCCCCTGAAAATTTCACAGTTTACGTTTTGGAGTATGTAGATTTCAATAAACAAATTAAAAAAAAATTAGTCTGTCCGCCGTCTGTTGTCCGGGGCTTTTCTCTGGAAGTACTGAACGGAAATCCTTGAAACTTGGTAGCAGAATCATGTGTCACTTGGGGTTGATCCTTCAAGCTTTTCAGCAGGATCAGTGTACCCTAAGGGGTCTAAATGGGGGGTTGGAGGGCCAAAAAAATTATTTCTCGAAAAATTACTACCGAATTTTCATGAAACTCTGAACGTTGATTACTGTTGCATAACTTAACCTAAAAAAATTTACCCGGATGATTTCCGACCAGTGGTTCCTGAAATATGTAGAAAAACGCTGCAAATTTCCAATAATATCAAAATGAATCATCGCATTCGGTTCTAAGTTGTTCAAGATATCAACGGTATATTGGGTTACTTAACTAAGAAAAAAATAAACCCTTGTGTAAAATTTGCAGTGTTTTAACTATCGACCCCCCAAAGGCACCTTAAACTCCCGATGGAAAGATTAGGCGATCTTCTTCTCACATGGTCCTCATGAAGTGAATACACCTTCAAGCTATAATTTTTCGAACAGATACTTGATTTCAATTCGATTCAATCTATGATTTTGGAAATATGATGAAGATGAATTTCGAATGCGTATATTTGCAGAATCATTGAGTCAATAAAACCCATTCACGAATTCAGACTTCGTAATTGAGGTCCAAACCAACTCTAAAAATTTCGAGGTGCAAAGTTGTATCTTTCGAAAATTATTGTTCTCACGATCAGCCGTGAGGCAAAAAAAATTATAAATGAATACGTTCGTAAATAAACTTTGTTTTACTTCGCAAAACTCAGAGTAGAAAGGAGAGCCCTGTTAATGAAGAAATTAGAAAAAACAGATTCAATCAACGCATAGCTGTTGACAATCGGTCCAAGTTGCCAACCCACAAATTTACCATTACTGGGGAAGGGGAATTTCAGAACAAATTTGACATGATAAGGTTCGCGTTATTTATAAACATCCGTAAAAGATGCCTCGGCTCCTCAAACAAGATAATTTCTTCCAAATATAGGTTTTTTTTAATATCATTCCTGATTGGCTGAAATTTAAGTTGGGATTCCTGATTTCATGTTAATATAGTGTCAAGTTTATAAAGGATATGTTCCGCAAATCAAATTCGTTATTTCGATTGCCGGTTTTCCGTTCCGTAAATATGAAGTATTCGGTTGGTTCCTGAAAAAAGGTTAATTACGGAATTTGATTGATGAAACAACGTTCTTTCTGTCACCAGAACGACAGTCAATGTTCTATGGTAACATATCCATAGCATATAACAATCTTTATTTGCTTAATGATCCATAGATCATAGACGAGACAACAATCAACAATGAAAAAATTACTAAGTATGGTCTATGGATCATGGAGTAAAGATAGATTGTTTCATGATGTAAGGGCCGTATTTATAGTTGTTCCTTGAGGCTTCCTTACTGAAGGCCGCCTTCAATTTGCTTTTCTATGGAAACAAATACAAGTTTGTTTGCATAGAAACATAGAAAAGCAAATTCAAGGCGGCCTTCAGTAGGGAAGCCTCAAGGAACAACTATAAATACGGTCCTTAGTGAAACATCATCGATTGTTCTATGCCATGAATATGTTATCATAGAACATTGATTTTCGTTCTGGTGACAGAAAGATTATTTTTTAATCAATCAAATTCCATAATTAACCTTTTTCTTCAGGACTAAACCGAATATTTCATACATACGGAATGGAAAACCGGCAACCGAAATAATCAAGTTGATTTGCGGAACATATACTATATAAACTTGACACTATAAACATGAAATTAGGAATCCCAACTTAAATTTCAGCCAATCAGAGATGATCTAAACAGAACCTATATTTGGAAGGAATTATCTTGTTTGAGGAGCCGAGGCATCTTTTACGGATATTTATAAATATCGCGAACCTTATCATGTCGAATTTGTTCTAAAATTCCCCTTGCCCAGCAATAGTGAATTTGGAAGAAATTTGTGGATTGGCAACTTGGAACGAAGTCGTCTAATCTGATTCAATTTACTACACATGTGCCTCCCTACGGGTTTACAGCAGTCTTTCACGATTAAGAGTTATGTAAATAATATCATAGCACGAAGAGATCCTATAGTGGTTCATCGCACCGAGTCATGTTATATCCCAAGTATAAATTAAATTCACCGATAAATAATCCACACAGACTTAAGTTTTCTAGATAAACGCTGTACACATTAAGCTAAGCTCTATATCTCGACCTATCTCATTTTTTAAGACCAGATTATAGGCTCCATCTTGCATGTTGAGTGGCTAACGCTACTCCAATATGCTCGTTAATAGATGCGATTATTATAATAGAAAATATTGGATGTAAATTAATTGACTGTGCGGGAATATTCAATTAATAATCAGGATGTTTGTATACATATTTCGAATTAATCATTCGGCACGTATTGCTCAACTTGACTAATTGCGATTGTTTAGAGAAATCGTCGGTGGAATCTTTAATAGAACTCTAATTGAATTCTTTCATAAGAACCGCTCATTGTTCTGCGAAAGCAATATTGTTGTTATTAGTCAAAGAAGTCTCCTTCTGGAGTAAGGCTTCGAATAATTGCTTGATTTCATTTTCGAAGAGGACTTTTGAGTTTGTTGAATGCACTTAGGTCACAAGGTGCTAAGTAAGGAAAATAAGTTGACTTAGGAGTACTAATTCGGGGTGATTTCAATATCAATCGATAGTGTATTTCGAAAATATTTTTTTTTAGGTTTTTTATGGGTTTTCACTCTCAATATCTAAAACAGAACTATCAAAAATTGAATAAAATTTGATTTTTTCATGAAAAACGCCTAGTTGGCTGAATTTACTTAAAAAAGAGGTAGAATTAAAAAACTTTCAAACCAAATAAATCTGTCTTGCTGTGTTTTCTCAAAACTGCCAATTTGACGAAAGTCTCAAATCAAAACGAAAAATCGAGAGAAAATAACTTTTGAAATTTTCTGCTTAGTCCGATGAAAGAGTCAGATCTGTACTCTGAATCCTCACAGTTAGCTCTCTTTATCATTTGTATTGTTCCTGTATTGTTCATTAGGCAATCTGTTTCGCAAGAAACTGCCCTTGACAAATAGTTTGGTACTGCAATCCGCAAGGGCATTTTTCATGAAAAAAACAAATTTAATTCAATTTTTAATAGTTTATAAGTTTCTCTGATCTTCAATCCACAATCGTAAAGCTAACAATTTTTTTATTTTCCTTTAACAGTTTTGATCAGTAGATGCTGCTGGTTGACATTTCATCGGGTATAAGTTTCCAATTCAACCTAAGGTCATTGAACATTTCAGAAAAATCTTCAACGATGAAGCCTCATAAAGAGCTCCTCAACTTATTCAACGATGGTTAGGCTTATCAATCAATCGTTCGCCAAACAAAATGAATGCCCATTATTACCATAACAACAACGACATGCCTGAACAGATCAAAAAACTGATGTCGGTATGTTCTCAAAAATCCCATAAAAGCAGTCAGCTTTACTGTTATGTTCCAAACATAACGTGGGCGAAAAACGAAATGTTGGATTTTGGTTTATTATTAGATAAAATCAAATAATAAACCTTAGTGATCGACCAAGAAAAAAAAATGTTTACCCCCCTGAAAATTTTTTTAAAACGAAAATTCTGCGAAAAAACTATGCATTAGCCTTTACTAATAAGTAACTGAGTATAAACATGATCGCCTCAGTATATTTGTAGCTAATCAAGAAATAACAACGATATCCATAGAAAAAGACCGAAATCTCAGGTATTTTTCCCCGATATCTTCGAAAATTAAAAAGGGGATCCAACTGAACTGTTGTGAGATATTGGCTTCAAAGTATCCGCAAAATTTCAATAACATATATGTTGAATGGTTCCGAAAAAAAATCCGAATTCAAAAACGATAAGAACAAAATTTTGCAAGCAGTAGCATGTCCGTATGCTACAACAATATATCAGGTTTCAAGCCGTTTCATTTTCGGAAAAAATCCAAAATAACAGAAATTTGAGCAAAACGATAAAACGCAATTTCCTACAATATGCTAGCAAAAGCCGGTGTATTCCTTCATCTCGAAGAAGAAGAAGGAGATACTCGAAATCTTAAATTATATGAAACTTAAATTTCAGTGCTTGCCAATTTCTATACTGTGATGTTTGGTGTATGTTGATCCACTTGAATTATTATTAATTAATATTAATTGAATATATATTAGGTGGTATACAGGGTGGTCTGCGAGTAACTGTACATCGTTTGATGGTGAATAGATGATATCTTGGTCAGCCAGAAAACAACAATTAAATATGTGCTAAGGCTATTCGTTTCTGAGATACGGGGTGATTTATCAATTTCGGCAGAGCCTTTATATGGCTTTAACTCGTGAGCCATTTAATTTCGAAAACATTTTTTTTCATTTACTATGATCTCAACAAAACTCCGCGAAAAGTTGCTAGTCCTCATGGTCAAACCATCTGCCAAGTTTCAATCCAATCGCTGAAGTAGTTCTCGAAATATCAGGGAAATAACAAATAACCTCAAAACTTCAAATGACCGAAACCGTTCGACCGATTTCGCCCCCTAACGAACTTAACCGGCCGGACAGAATCGATTTTGACACTGGATTCGTTAGCAGTGAGTCCAACCTAGTCGTTTGAGACCATTTTCGGCTCAAAATTCGAAAATTACAGACATTTGTACGAAACGATAGCACGCTGTTCCCCTAGAACATGCACAGGGATTTTCAAATCAAATATTCACATATTCTTGAATTAGATGATCTTCCCCCAAGAATAATATTGTTGAAGTGTGTGATAGCATACATTATGATTTTATATCGATATAGAATGAGAAGAAGATAAAAATATGATAAATCGAGTAACATGCAAGCGACCTATTCACACATGACTCAATGACTCAATGAGCATAGTGTTGCTCTACCGTGATGATTATGAAAACTGGCAGAAGTTAGAAGGTTTTATAGTTGACCTCGACCCTTTATAGGAGGTTACAATGGGGGTTTTTTCCCGAATTTGGGTTATTACTGCAAATGCAAATTTGAACATAATTATTATGGGTTTGATTCATCATTTTCCCAAATTACCTTCAGAATGTATTCAAAATCATATTTCAAAATTGGGGTTTGGGATTTGCCAGGCATGCACGAAGTGACAACGGTGTTTAGTCGAATAGCTTTTTCTGCTACAGAATAATGAAATATTTATTCCCATTCTGTGGTACACACGTGTTCTTTGTCAATATAACCAAACAATTTCCGTTTGCGATTTGTCAGTAATATGACAGTATGACAGTCTGTGTAACACATTTGACATCCTTTTCTTTCCGAGAAAGCTGAATTTGACGTTGCCATATTGTGCACTCAAGACAAATCCCTTTAAATGCAAATCCCCATTCTTATTTTTCAGTTTTAGGTGATCAAACATTTTTTTAAAAATATAATATTGAAATCATATGTTTGAAATGTGATATTCTAAAGGTTTTTCATGAAAATTACTGCATTTTCGTTTAAAGGAAAAACCCCCATTCTATTGATCATCCCAAATTCCCACCGCGCCACTGGATCTACCAATTTTATTTCCCAGGAATCGCGATAGGAAATAGCTAGTTAGATAGGTCGACGTACCCAGGCTAGAGCGCATTGACGCACCTGTCCCATATAAGCTGGTGTAGCATCAACGCAAAATAAACTATTACCTACGTTCTAGTTGCACAGATGCACGCCCAGTGTCTGTCTATTTGCCGGCATCTGCCTGCATTATCGGAAATAGACTGCATTCAATGGCTTTTCCCCATTCTCGAATTGCCCTCTATTGAATTTCAGATGTTTACAGGTGAGATAAGCGGGAGTTCTGTTTGGATAGAGCAATCAGAGGACAACGAGTCATTATGAAGTGCGTCTGATCGATTATAGAAGATGAACAGAAAGCTTTGTTATTCCTCAAATCGAAAGAGTTCAATTGAAATTCTTGTAACCTAAGAGTCGATGTTTCAAGATTGGAAATTCTAAAAAACCACTGACGTGAAGTCAGCAGGTTTTGTACGGCTTTTCAAATTCTTTGCCAAAGTGGTCATCTTCTCCCGTATTGATCCTGCCAAACTCACCTTTACTTCCTAATAGGAAGTTTTGGCAATCTTCTCATGGCCGATGATAAGCAAAATAACTTACGAAAGGAATGACTTAGGAACTCGATATTTGTAGAGTAGGTATCCCAAATATTTCCAAAAATACGGATTATGTCAAAATCAAACCTCGACAGTGCATACAGAATTTATTGGGGATTATATGATCAGAAGATTGAAGAGTATAGAATATTTGAGAAAAAAATATTCCTCAAATCATTTTAGTAACACGATCATCATGAAATTTTGCACAAAGTTGTTCATCAGCATTTGTAAACTACTTACGAAGTTTCATCGTGATAGCATCTTTATTTTTCGTGGTATTCCCGAAAGAAGGAAGATACCGCAGATATCTCCGAAAATGATTATCGTATAAAACTGGAATTTGGTGCACTGGTATGAAACATAAAAGTTCAAGGTCCGAGCATTTTTCTTCTGAATTGATGAGTTGCTTCAGGAAAAACATCATCAAAAAAAAATTCGAAGAAATTTCTTTTTTGAATTGACCATCAGTACGCTCTGAACAAAATTTCTCAAAATGTTGCGCGTCGTTATTCTTCAACTAACTATCAGGTTTCAATCCAATCGACCAAGTGGTTCCTAACATATCAGGGATACAACCTCAACATTTCAAATGAGTATAACCCCTAAATATCAGGGATACAATTTCAATGACTATAACCCCGAAACTATTAAACCAATTCTGCCCATTAATACACAAAGGAGTCGCATTTCGAAATGAAACTTTACCTGAAAGTTTTGAGTCGATATAATTTTCCGTTCTCCCGATATCGTGCATACAGCCGGGCTGAATCGGATTTGGCACTGGATGTCTCATCAGTGAGTCGAACCCAGTCGTTTGAGACCATTTTCGGAAAAAAATTAGAGAATTATAGACATTCGATAAGACCGATAGCATCCCTTTCCCAATAACACGCCCGCATATATTTCTTTATGAATATTTCATCAATCCGTGGTGGTAAAATAATTTATTTTGTACGGCTACACCGGATGATTCTGGAGGAGACCATATAACCTAAGTATTAATTTACAATATTCAAGACAGTTTCGAAAAAATATTTGGATTTATGCTTGGGGGCTCTTTTGATGCTCTACGTGGAAATTCATCCAATTCGACCGATTTAACTTTTATTGATGATTTTGATATACAGAGTGAGGGGGTGTTAGGAAAAACGCTCGGACACGTCGATTTGTGATTTTAAATGCGCATAGTTTTCAAGAAAATAAAATTATATAGGGTGTTCCATCCGACCGTGGCCTATACCAAATTTCTTATTTCAAATGTAACCCCCCGTATATTATTTATTTTTTGGATTCTTCAGAAAATTCTAGACATAATTCATGTACAATGTCCTATACCTATCTCCAACTTTCTCGGAAATATTAAGTGTTTTCAGAAATGTTGAGTAACGTTAGAAGACAATTCTACACCACATTAGCATGTTGCCAAGACGTTCGCGGCGAGCATTTTGAACATTTCCTACATTGACATTAATGTTTTTTTTTGTTTTTTTTTAATTATTAAGAAATAATCAGTATTTCTTATTAGGTTTTAAGTGTAATGTACCGAATTTGTGAAATAAAATAATTTTTTTTATTCAAAACGTTGATTTTTGAACTAAATCTGAAAACACTTAATATTTCCGAAATAGTTAAAGATAGGTATGAGACATTGTGCATGAATTGTGTCTAGAATTCTCTGAAGAATCCAAAAAATAAGTAATATACAGGGGGTTGCATTTGAAATAAGAAAGTTGGTATTGGCCACGGTCACATGGAACACCCTATATAATATTATTTTCTTGAAAAATATGCGCATTTAAAATTACAAATCGACATGTCCGAGCTTTATTCCATTTGGCTGTTACACTCTGTATGTATGGGTATATACAATAATACCAACACTTTCTTCTAAATACAGAGTTCTTATTTTATATATGTGATTTTTAGAAATACTGCAAAAAGTAGTTGTATATTCACCATGCATTTTCTGACTGATTCCATTTTCACTTTGTATGTCCAGTATATGTAATCTTATGGGATAAATAATTATTATTAGTATTATTATTATTATTATTTCGGATCAATTGTGCAGATTGAAAAAACACCCTGTACATCGCGTTTCCAAAAGTTTACTATCCGTTTCAGATTCTACCACAATAAGTCATTATCAAGGTATTTTGAATTTTTTCGGCCCTCCTCCGGTTTTCGAATCTGGACAGTCAAGAGAATAAATACAGGGTGATTCCAAATAAGACGTGAACCCTGGAGGAGACTTTAGTATGACTCAGTTGCGTTAGTTCGAGCCATGTTTTTTGGTAACCGAAAATCAACAGTTCTTATATTTGCGTTGTCGTACTTTCCAACGCATGCCTGCAACTTACGAATTCCAAAATTTTTGTTTTGACGTGAAGTCGGCAGCTTTCAAACGCTCGTTCACATGACGAAATGACTACTTGGAAATTTCAATGAAATTTAAATGAAATATGAAAATTTTCAAAAAGAAAAATTTTTTTTTCAAATTTCTTCTTATTGATACTGTCTTCCATCTTCCAACCAAATTTCATTTCGATCAGATGAATATTTTTCGAGTTATTCAAAAATCAAAATTTCAAATGCTGTAACATAAAATTAAATTATGACCACGGATTCTTCCTCAGGGAGTTCAACCCAATCGTTTAAGACCAAATTCGAAAATTACAGACATCGCTTGTTCTAAGGAACAGCGCGTAAAAAACATAGAGAATCAAACCTTCCAGCATCACATAGGCGTAACAAAAGAAAGAACTTGAGGATAACTATCACGATCAAATTCTGTAAAATAAAAGCGTGACATTTGGAATCACCCTATATAACATCGGAGTTCCATTAAAATTGATGAATCCTTTTAAATGTCCCAATCAACAAATTCTAGGCATCAATTTTCATCTTCTGTTACGCCCCTGAACTTGGATAATTCAAGATAACCATAATATTACATCGTTGGAATACAACAGACTTGATGAATTTGTACGTATGGGATCGTGAGGGACTCTTATATTCCAGGAAGCCAATCATGTTTCACCCTTATAAGGTCAAAAATTATTGATTATCCTAGCTGTTTCAATCTTAGCACCATTAATACCATTTTTACAGTCGATGGATAATCGTTATAGGTTTGATTTATGATGTTGTCGAGTAATAATATTGCTGAAGTTGTATTGGGATCACGTTTTTGCGCGATGTTCGGGGGAACAAACCTAATCTGACTATTTCGAGTCGCTAGGTCCATTCCTTCAAAAGCCAGAGCACATACGGACGGACGGACAGAATTGAATTTGACCACGGATTCTCCTTCAGGGTGTTCAACCCAATCTTTTAAGATTATTTTCGCCATAAAACTCGAAAATTACAGACATTGTGACGAAATGTTAACGCGCTTCTCCATAGAAAAAAACGTAAAAACCATATCAGCTTCATTCTACCATTCCCTCTATTTGGACATTTTCATGAAAGGTTTAATTTCGTTTTGAAGTATAAAAATAAAGGAGAAACACACTTTGAGATTAAAATTTATTCAGTTGGAATAGGTACTTGGATTGTTAAACATGCACATTCCTGCCTTTTCATTTATGTTTGAATATATTTTATAACCTCACTTTCACAGTGAAATGTGATAAAACACTGGGATATTGTCTTTCTGATAATTGTGCGTTTATTTCAGCTGGCCTGATGATGGTTCATTAAACCGAAATCGATCACCAACAGAATAAATTTTAATCCTGTACCTGACAGCGATGGAAAAATCCATCTGTAAAATCTATTTTGAAGATGTTCCCAAGGTTCCATACTCCATCCTGACCCAGCATATTTTATTGCATATAATAACCCGAATAGAACGAGGTTTTGTTTTTGGGTTAGAATTGGATTTTTTCTTCTTTATTTTCGTTCGAATGATTAAAATTTCAGTAAGAATGCGCAATATTTACTGTTTTTTGTTTCGATGATTTTCAGGAAAAAACCATTCATTTACATTGAAAAATAAAACAAAAAATCAACAGTGCCCATTCTTACTGGCAAAATAGATCATTGAAGAAAAAAAATGCAAAAAAAATCAACTCGTTGGTTCCAAATTGTTGATAGTTTCTTTGTGTTTTCGCCTGAATTTTCATTTAATTCCAACATTGCAATACATCGTCATCCTGACATAATATACGTCACAAGTTTTTCAAATCATTCCCGATATTTTGTAAGATTTCTAGTGTAAAATATCCAATTATGGATCTATGGGAGATGATTTTCCAATAAATGGGGCCTGTGGCGTTGTTCATTTATCTGAGAATCTGAAAATCATCACTTGGAGGACCGGACCTGGTCGAAAGACTCTCCCAATCAGAGAGCAAATATAGGTTTTTTTATTTACTGCTTCTTTCTGGTTTTCTGTCCCTCTTTCTGTTTCAGATATTATGTCAAGATATTTTGTCGAAATAAATTCAAGATGAAATTATTTTCCAATGAAAAAGATGCCCTCCTAGTTCTTCAAACAAATAACAACACTTATACGGGGAGACATATAGTTTTTGCTGAGGTTTTTATCTGTGCTCTTGTATCATACGGAAATATGTATGGTACCCCGTTTACATTTCCTCTGCTAACACTGTGACATACCAAAGAATGTAATGCTCGTTCTCAAAAGAATATATATATAACACAAAAAAATTCTTTGTTGCTGAAGTCCATAAATGACTTAATTTACGACTAAATTTCTGAACTCATTGAACTCAAATCATCAAATTCACTCAAACTAATGACGCCCAACTGTTTACTCTTCATTGAGTGAAATTAAATGTCATCATTAAGGAACGCTCATTGAAGTTCGAACATACATCGACGATTTCAGGAGTGTTTTGAAATTTCTGCCCAAACTTCAAATTGATGATCAAGACGAGTCTACTTGATAAAGGTTATTAACACAATTATTGAAGAGATAAAGATTTTTCTGTAAGGGTAAACGTACTACGTTTAATGATTATATCAACTGATATAAAATGATTGAAGTAAAAGACTAGAGAAGACGGCAACATAATAAAATACAATAAAAAAATAATACTAGACACAGTGTTTCATCCCCTATCTTTAGATTTAGAATCCTCATTAGCACCTATTCCATATTTTATGTTCAAAATCTTACCAAGTGTACTCATCAACACCTGATAACAAACGGACTCAGCTGATTAAGAACCTCTGGCAACTTTGTCAAATGCAAATGTTTGTGCATAGAACAATTTTGACAAAAGGTTCTACATGATCTTCTTCCCTTGATGAATGAAATGTAATAAACAACACTTTCGAAAATCATTAAAACCTCAAAAATTAAACGATAGTTGACACTGGCTATGAAAGTATTACATTTATTTCAAATATTAAATTAAGACTAGTCTACTTGATAAAGGTTACTAGGACAATCTAAAAAAAAAACATATTTTTCTGCAATACTTTTACAAATTTTCGCATTTGACAAGCTTGCCAGAGGTTCTCAATCTGCTGAGTCCATTTGTTATCAGGTGTTAGCGAATACACGTGGTAAAATTTTGACATATAATATAGAATAGATGCTACTGAGAATTCTTAATCGAAAGATAGAAGATGATACACTGTTTCTAGTATTATTTTTGTATTGTATTTCATTATGTTACCGTTTTCGCAAGTCTTTAACTTTATTATTATTATGTCAGTTGATAAAATAATCAAATTTGTCATTCATTCGTAGTAGGATGAAGACAATAGTAGTATATCGTAAGATATCAATATAGAAGGACATTATGTAAAGGTTTAACAGAAAAATCTGTATTTTTTCAATGAATAATTTATCGAAAACTATTTCAAACATTAAATTAAGACGAGTCTACTCGATGTATGTTTTCTCAAGTGTCCTACTCTAATTATTTTTGCGCGCATGTTCCGGGCAACAGCGTGCTAACGTTTTGTCCAAATGTCTGTAATTTTCGATGATTGAGCTGAAAATGGTCTCAAACGAGTAGGATGGACTCACTGATGACGAATCCGGTGTCAAAATCCATTCTGTCCGGCCGGCCGTCCGTATGCACAATTACGGTCGTACGGATAATCCAATCCACCTGAAACTTCTAGGGTAGGTTGCATTTCTAAATACGTAGTTAGAGCCTTTTGAAGTTTTGACGGTATTTTGGCGATAATTCAAAAACTACTTGAACGATTGTATCGAAACTTGGCAGTTAGTTGGAGTGCAAAAACGCGCAACTTTTCGCCGAATTTTGTGGGAATAATACTATCAGTAAATATTAAGAAAAATTAATTTTTTTCGAAAAATTTTTTTTTCGCGAACTGTTCATCACATCTGAAAAAATATTAGCGCGAACTCTAAGCTCCATATTCCACATCAGTGTACCAGATTATAATTCGATACGGTCATTAGTTAGAGAGATATTGGGAAAAAATATGTGAAATTTCGTGGTTTTTTCCCCGATATTGTAGTTTTTTTCGGTATAACTCAAGAAATACTGATTCAATCACGATGAAACTTTGAAGCTAGTTTGAAGATGCTGAAAAACAACTTCGTACAGAATTTCGTAATGATCGTGTCATTAGAACAATTTTTTTTCAAATTTCAAATTTATTCCTTCAAATACATAATATAATTATTCTAATATTCTGTGATCTTCCAATTATATTATCCTCATTAAATTCTGTATGAACCTCCGAACTGTTATTTTCGATGAAGTACTGGATTTCAATTCTATCTTATATGTAATCTGTGTTATCCTAACGGCCGGACCGTACACACAATAACTTCCGAAAGAAACAACTTAGAAACTCGATATTGGTAGAGAAGGTTTGGACCTTAATTACGAAGGCCGAATTCGTAAATGGGTAAAATCTGCGCAATAATTCCGTAGATATACCCATTCAAAATTTTATTGTTCCAATATTTCCAAATATACAGATTAGATCGAATTGAAATCCAGTCATTTCTCGAAAAAAAGTTAGAAAAGCACTGCCGTGAAGGCAGCAGCTTTTGCGCGCATGTTCAATTTCTTTGCCGTGCTTTTCTAGATTTCATTCATGTCAGTTGATATAATAATTAAATTTGTCATTCATACGTTGTATGTTAGAGACAATAAAAGTATATCGTAAGATATCAATATCCAAAGATTTTACGTAAAGGTATTACAGAAAAATCTGTTTTTTTGAAGGATTGAATTAAATGCAAAACCTCGACTGCTTATTCGATTCTTGAAACCCAAAAATAGAAGCGCCTTTATTAGTTCAACAATTTACGACTCAGTGTGTGGTGGTGCTCTGTTGTCATATTTGGGTTACCATGTGTTATTGTGTTTGAAACATTAATTATGTTAATTTCCCCTACCAACAGGATTTAATATTTCAGCGTATCTCTGACTGCATGCTGTTATCTGCACGGCTAGACGAATGGGAAACAGTCGGTGGTAGAAAACATCTGAAGAGTGAATAATTAGGAGTAGAATGATGATTATTAGCCATGAGTAGAATACCGGAATTCTCCACGCAAATTATAACTTAGGTGGAGAAATGATATCGAAGATCTATCTTTTGGAATTGAGATTTTCTAAACGCTGTCGGGCCCAACCTGTGTTTAAGTGAATTATTATGGTTCAAATTCATTAGATTGACGCATTGGTTGAGAAACGGAAATGTATTCATCGTGAAATTACGTGAAACTTATGATGTAATAATGTTCTCTTAAAAATCCTAACGGATATTCATAATGACTGAAAAATAAAATGAACATTTTTGATTGTTGGTTAATGATTCTACTGAAATGTTTTCACGAAACAAAGACAGTCGAAGAAACTTCAATATACAGTGTGTTGAGTTGAGGATGTACCACCCTAAATTTCTTGGCTCCCAATCCAATTAAAAAAAAATTCAAAAAGAGGTGAACTTCGGTTAGTAGGGGACATTTTAAACGGTTCGATGGACTGGCAACTTGATTGTTTTCGGTTTATTATTTGATAAAATCAAATAATAAAACTTAGTGACCGACCAAAAAAAATTACCCCCCCTGAAAATTTCACAGTATGTAGTTTTGAATGAACTAGTAAAAAAATTTGTCCGTGCGCCGTCGGTTGTCCGGCGCTGTTCTCTGAAAGTGAATACCGTGAAACTTGGTAGAAAAAACGTGTCACTCGACATTGATCCCCCAAGCTTTTCAGCAGGATCGGTTTACTCTAAGGGCTCAAAACTTGGGGTAGGAGGGAAAAAAATTATTTCTCGAAAACTTACCACCGAATTTTCACACTTTCGTCGGTGATTCCTGTTGCATAACTCAACCTGAAAATTTTCACCCTTATGATTTCCCACCAGTGGTCCCAGAGTTATAGAGAAAAACGCTGCAACTTGTGTTGTAAAAAACCAATGAGTTATGAATAATATATAAGCTTCAATTAAGATATAAAACTGAGAAAATAATAAACCCTCGTGTGAAATTTGCAAAGTTTTCTTGGTACATCTTAAATTAAATTTATGATTTTGAAAGAAAGCATTAACAGATTCAGAGATATCATGGAAAAAATGTTTATCATGGCATCTGGTAGATCTCTTTTTTCTACACGTGAAATTTGCTCTGGGAAATGCTGTTGTTGGACCCATTAGTTAAATTTTTTTCATTTCCATGTTTCATTGCAACTCTTACTGTCGGGACTATTCTACTCGTTTCTTCTATTTTTCGGGAGTACGGTGAAAAAAGGTCGAGGGTTTGCAATTTATGAGGCAACAATCGAATGACCTTCGAAATAAATTGTCACTGTACCCCCCCTTTCCATTTAAGATTTTAGGGGTAGCTGTTATCACACTCATAGGGTTGATACAGATAGATTGGAACCGTTCGTATAAAATATCCCTCCTTCGTTGTTTGTTCTGGAGAACAGCTCGTTATCGTTTCGTCATAATTTGTGTTATTTTCGAAGTTTGCGCCGAAATTGATCTGGGAAGATTTGGTTCAACACCCGGAAGTCAAAATCAATTTTATCCGTATGTCCGTATGTGCTTTAACTTTCGAAGGAAAAGACCTAGCGACTTGAAGTTGCCGAATTAGGTTGGCAGTCCAAATATCTCGGTTGTGTTCGTTAATGAGTGAAATCGGTGGAATAGTTTGAAATTTTGCAGTTAATTTCCCGATATCTCAAGAAGTACTGGATTGATCCGATTGAAACTTTGTATATAGTTTTGGAATACTAACGCGCAACTCACTGTAGAATATTGTGTGGATCCAATCATTAGAAATTTTTAAGAAAATGTTAATTCAAAAATCTCTCAAATTTTTTCTGGAAATTTTTTTCTCCGAGAATATTGATTAGATTTCAAAAAACTTTTGCACAAACCTTAGGGTCAGTCTTCAGCAACAATGCTTCAAATTTCAATACGATCCAATATTTACTTTCGGAGATATAAGGAAAAAAAATATGCCAAATTTCGTTGTTTTCTGGAATTTCAACATTATTTCCGCAATATGTCAAGAACTACAAATACAATCAGATTGAAACTTGGTAATCAGTTGAAGAATACTAACACGCATCTTAGTACATAATTTCTTGTTGATCTAGTCAGTCTTTAGAATTTGAACAAGCGCGTAAAAGCTTCTAACCTCACGTTCGTGCTTTTCTAGAATTTTTCTAATTTTGCATGGGGTACCCTTTCAAATTGGCACAATATTTATATCCATTAGTCATTTGTTCCAGAGATAACACTATGTCCCAAAAAACTAGTATTCATAATGCAATGTGTGATGGTGTTTTTGTTGTGGTTTTACAAATTTTAGTTAATCGGTTAAATCGTGATTCACGTTGGAATTTTATTTTGTACCTCATACAAATCCGAATCAACATCAACAAGATTTCATGATGATCCTGTCATATGAGCAGGAAAAAGCTTATCAACCATAAAGATTAATAATTGTTATGTTAATCGTAGAATTTTCAACAACATAATAAGTTATTTGGTTACGTATACATGAAGAAATAAAATCACTCAACTCTGCGTCATAATGGTTGTCTATTCCAATCTGGGGTCCCAAGATATACTCAGGAAATATAACAAACAAATCCTCGAGCTGTGGAAAAATAATAAGCTTTGCCTATTGCATCAAAAGAATTGAAGGAGTTACAATCAACAGAGCATAAAATCAATTCGGGTTCTTTGAAGAGTACTCTAAACCCGCCTTTGGCTTTCCGCAGTTTGTGGGAGGCGTTTATTTTCTTCAAACGGCATTTTCAAACGATGTTTATACTAATGGTTCGTGAAAAAAGCTTTCAAGATGTTGACGGCTTTACGGAGAAGAATATGTCGACGAAGCGACGGAATATAATTTGTAGCATTGTTCTAAACTCTACACTTCGAAGAATATTCAGAAGCAGTTGATTCAATTTCTGGATTATTCTGTTTGCAAATAACAATAGTCACAGATTTTGCTTGAGTATTGATATTAATCTTGATATTCAAGTCTTCCTTATTTATAAAAATATGGCCATGATATGACGTATTCTGTTCTATAGCAATGTTGGTTATTAAATTCATCTAAACGATATTGCCATCACGGACTTTCATTGAATTTTTTTCAAGAAGTTGCCACAATAATGTTTTCAGAAAAACAAAATTTTCAACTGGAAAAAAGTTACAGCAATATTTCTGAAATGAGCATTTTCAGAAAACCCCCGGCAACTATGTAAAGGTGATAGCAATGGATTTGCGGTTTTTGCCAATGAGTTTCTCATAAAAATTGGCCACCAGACACTGACATTAGTTTTCGTCTATCCAATACAGAAATACGAATTTGGTCAATGGAAAATAACTGAAAATTTCAGATCTATTTCCTCTGCTTTCCACCCTCCAAAAGGAAAGTCAGGAATCGGCGCAATTTAATCAGTCAGAATTCTGTGTATTTGTCTATGACAGCTGGCGGAAAATACTTCAATCATATACGTCCACTAGCGCTAATAAGGCGTTGCTGCCAGACTTCACTTCAAGATTATTAATAATCTGTATAAATAGAGGTCGGATGATGTCCCTTTTTTTCAATTTCTATCATTAAATAACGTAAATTCTTGAAATGAATCGCCACTAATCGCTTTATCGAGAGCAAACACTATCGCAAACACTAGACCTCTTTAATACTCAACATAAGGCACCTGCTCACGGTCCGCATGCTTCAACGGTGCCAACAGCAGCCAGAAATATTAGAATGCGAGAAATTTATAAAAGAAAACGGAATGTGGTTCTGCAATGTAAGTTATTTTTCACTCCATTTCAGTTATTATTTTCCCAAAAATTCCTGAATTTAAAAGTGGAAACATCGCGCATTCTTAATACTTTTTCAAACATTTGCACCCAAAAATTTTGTGTGGCCTCCAGAAGTCACCTCGTTATATTCGAGGTACTGTTTGCTCTTAAGGTTGGAAGACAATTATACAGTGCTTTCATGCTGAAAGGAACGAACATCATTTGAAAATTAAAAAACATTCAAAAATTACGTTTCTATTTAATGTTAAAATCCTCGGACACGTCGATTATTATATTTATTTGAGAAATTTTTTGCAATGAAAATGTTGTATACAGGGTGTCTCATTTGAGAGCTATGACTTTGTCATTACTTTTTTTAGATGTGATACCCTGTATATTATTTCACTCTACAATTCTACGACAAATTCTTATTACTTTTTGTGAACATACCATATGCGTAAACTCGATGGATTCTCAGATATAACGGAGATAGTGGATAATGAAAGATACGATATGAAAACACACAAACGTAATTCTTATTTAATTATCGATGTTCAATCTGTTGTCCGTTTACTTCGAGACATTTCTGAATACGATACAATGTTTCCCGTTGCACATTTTCAATTACTTCTGGACTGATAAGTAATAAGAATTCATCGTAAAATTGTAAAGTGAAATAATATATAGGGTATTACATTTAAAAAAAGTAATGACAAAGTCATAGCTCTCAGATGTGACACCCTGTATACAAAACTTTTATTGCGAGAAATGTCCAAATAAATATACTAATCGACGTGTCCGAGAATTTTAACATGAAATAGAAACCAAATTTTTGAATGAATTTGTTCCATTCATCATGAAAGCACTGTATTTTTTTGTTGAGGCTGAAATCACCATAAAGAAGCATTGAGCGATTGTTTTTATGATGAAAAGAAGCAAAGTTTGTAGCAATAAGCAAACATAATCATCCTGAATAGCTCATGTCTTTCTTACATGGTCTCTCCCATGTAATTTCAAATAAGGAGTATAAAATCTGACAAAAGACTCGATGATAAAGTCGGATTTCATTGTGTCTGTTCATGGATCATTATCTTGAGGCTTACGGGGGGTTACACAAAACTATGATTTTCCGAACAACGGTTTGATTGTCAATCAGCAGTGAATTATGTGCTTGATTTCAGTTCATTTTCAATCCAACCATAGAATTCTAACTGAATTCAACGAATTGATCGGTCGTCTAAAGCTTTGTTGAACCGACCGTTAGTTGTGTACTATACTTAATAAGAAATTAATCTTTAAACTTCAATAAGGAATCACGGACCAAATTTCGACTTCTTTGGGAAAGAGTTGCGAGATGGAGCAGACAAATAATCTAAGAAACGTGAGTTGCAGATGACTCCAAGTACTTTTCATGAAAACTCAAAATCTATTGGGTAAAGGGTAGATACCGGCACATGCGCCATTTTGTAATTATAGAAGCTAGTTCTGGTGTCAAGATTTTCGACTAGATTTTTTGAATATTTTGAGATCAATTGATCGAACCAAAACGTGTTAACTTTCGCTTAGATTATGTGATGGCTTTCACTTGTTTGTCTTCAACAGGTCAAACCTGCGCTTTGCATTCGTGGCATTCATCCAACGGTTTAAGGTATAGTCTCCATCATGACTGAATAACACTATACGAGAACAAAGTCACTGATTAAGATAATGACCAGCACGCAATGCATCATTGTCATAGCCGCATCACAAAATCGAGAATATTTCGAGAATAATATGCTCCTTATCTTCACATTCTATGCAATATTTGGTTTCCAGTTTGAGCACTTATGCAACTTATGAATGTATGTATCAAATTGAATTGTTTCTTCGATGAAGAGATTCTGTGTATCAAACATTTTCAGAATCGAGTTTCGCGGAATCCTCATATAGCGTTTCTTTTTCAACGGAGATTTTAGAATTAAGTTGTGTTGGAGGACATTGAAAATAATTCAAATATTCGTTCAATATGTATGATATTTCTTCCGCATAATGAAGGAGCACATCATGTTCGAAAAATTTTCTTTATACAATGGCTATATTTTCCGTTTCTCTGAAACATATTCAACACCTCGAATCGATAAAGACATCAAAGAAAACTTTCCCCTTCCAAATGTACATTACATCCCAGAATAACTACCGTATAAATCAAGTTTCTTCCCCGATTTGAGGAAAATGATTCTTCTTCACCACCAAGTTTTATCCCCTAGATCCATTAGAAAGTGGGCTCTGAAAGGTAATTTCAAAAAGTTGTTTTTCCAGGTGACTTTAATACTTGGACAGCTTCTTATCCTAGGAATACACCCCTAAACACCGAAGTTGTGATTTATTTTCTTTCACTTTCAATTCCCCAAAGTAGTAGGGAATATTTCATTTGCATACCCCCCCTAATCTGTCATACGTAGGGTTTGGAAGAGGATTTAGAATCCCTATAAGTGAACACAGATGGAAGCAAGTAAAAATTACAGTAGAGTGGGAAATATCGATAAATCGATAAATTCACATGAACGCTAAGAAAAATATGAAAATAAGGAATAATTCACTATGAAAAATATAAATGTATGTTTATTCCTAGTTTCAGATTTAGCGTACTGTAGTTTCACCGAAATGGTTTTATAGTTTGGACTCGCTGATCACAAATGTAAAATGCTGATGCACAACTTCATGCAGAATTTCGTAATATTTGAATCATCAAAATAATTCTCAAAAATCCATCACCATCATGTTGAATACATTGAGACAAAAGACAACACATTTCTAGATAAAGGGTGATTTTTTTAGAGGTATAGAACTTTAAGTTGGCAACACTGTTTTAACTGGCGGCCATTTTGTCAACTGTCAAGTGATTTGTATTTAGTTTAGTCTGGCACTTCAACATGAAAAGACTGACGCCGGAACAACGCTCCCAAATTGTGCAAATTTATTTTGAAAATAATGGTTCTGTTCGAAATACGTATCGCGCCCTACGTCCATTTTACGGCCAGCATAATCGTCAATCAGAGCAATTAATTCGACTAACTATGGACCGTTTTCGCACCACGTTTACTCTAACTGATAGTAAGCATCCACAGAGACGTCGTTTGGTGTATTTCATGGGCTGGTGAAATCATCGGTCCGTACTTCTTTAAAGACGATGCTGGCACGAACGTTACAGTCAATGAGCACCGCTATAGAGCCATGATTACTGACTTTTTCGTTGCTCAATTGAACAACCATGATGTGCAGCAGCTGTGGTTTCAACTATACGGCGTAACATGTCACACAGCTCGTGCCACAATTGATATACTGAAGGAGACGTTTGATAACCGTATAATTTCACGTTCCGGGCCGTGGCGGTAATATGCCAGAAATTATATTTAAATCACAATGCCAAAAGATTATCATTTGAATAAAGTCAATTTCCTGTCAATTTTAGAAATTCATTCTTGTTTTATTCCATTTCAAAGTTCTATATCTCTAAAAGAACACCCTTTATAATCTTTCAATTTATTTCAATCGTTTTCATGCTAATAAAATAAAAGGAGAATCAAATTAACATAAGCATTCCATACAACAATAGTTTCAATGGAGTCATTCGAGAGAAAAATGCGAAGAAAAACTGGCATTCATCTGCATCCAATATAAATGAATTCTCCAAATACCGAACTAGTTCATCCCTGTGAGTTTTCACCAAATCCCACAGCTTCAATGAGTCATTCATCTTTGCCATCACTTTTTGGGGAGGTGTCATTTGCCATACATGTCATACTATTGTGTTGCAGTCATCCATGCTTTGAAGTTTCTTTGATGTCCGAATATCCCAACGAATGACTCATTTCACAGCTTTGAGCATCATCAGGCTTTCCTCTGGCAAAAGCGGCATTTATAGATTGAAAGAGGGTTGGTATAGCAATGAAATGAGACAGACTTCGGCTTTCTGGTCTGAACAAGTAATAAGGGAAGGGACAGTCTGTGCTATTTTTAGATAATCCTATAATTAAATAAGGTGTGAATTGGGGCGAACTTCAACTCCAAATAGAAAAATTATAGAAAAGCACTTAGTCCCAGGATCTTTTACGCGCTTGTTCAAATTAGTTGTCGTTAAATTGCGCGTCAGTATTCTGAAGGGTGTTTTTTTTAGAGGTATGGAACTTTAAGTTGGCAACACTGTTCTAAGTGGCGGTCATTTTGTCAGCTGTCAAGTGATTTCGGTATAGTTTGGTCTGGCATTTCAACATGAATAAACTGATGCCTGAACAACACTTCCAAATTGTGCAAATTTATCTTGAAAATAATGATTCTGTTCGAGAAACGTATCACGCTCTAGGTCCATTTTACGTTCAATATAATCGTCACTCGGAGCAATTAATTCGACTAACTATGGACCGTTTTCGCACCACTCATATTCTGATAACTGATAATACGCATCCACAGAGATGTCGTACAGTAAGAACAGAAGAAGCCATTGCTAATGTAGAGCGTAGCGTAGAGGAAGACCCGAATCAGAACGTTACAGTCAATGGTGAACGCTTTAGAACCATGATAACTGATTTTTTTGTTCCTCAATTGAACAATCATGATGTGCAGCAGCTGTGGTTTCAACAAGATGGCTCAGCATGTCACACAGCTCCTGCCACAATTGATTTACTGAAGGAAACGTTTGATGACGTCATAATTTCAGCTTCCGGATCCATGAATTGGCCTCCAATATCGTGCGATTTAACGCCGCTAGACTATTTTCTGTGGGGATATGTGAAATCGCTAGTCTACGCTGATAAGCTCGAAACGATCGACCACTTGGAGGACATTCGCCGCGTTATTGCCGATATACGGCCACAAATGTTGGAAGAAGTGATTGAAAATTGGACCTCCAGATTAGATTATGTACGAGCCAGCCGTAGCGGTCATATGCCAGAAATTATATTCAAATTATAATGACAAAAGATTATTTATTTGAATAAAGTCAATTTCATGTCAATTACGAAAATTCATTCTTGTTTTATTGTATTTCTATGTTCTATACATCTAGAAAAAACACCCTTCACAACTAGAACCAAGGTTTCTGATCTCTGGAGTTTTTTTGAGATATCAAGGAAATAGTCTCAAAATTTCTGATTGACAACGTAATTTTTTTTTTATCAAAGTCACCAAGAATGAACTTCGGATCCAATCGAAATTTTAAACGCTGTTGTTAAATATCAATTTAAAAGTGCATGCCAAATTTCGTAATCTGATAATAAATCTGTGTTTTTACAAACTTTTTTTATTTCTTCAGGAATTGATTCCCCACGAAATTGTTGATTGAGGTGAAAGTCATTAAAATTTTGTCGAAATTTGGTATTTCAGACTAGTTTTTCCACATAGACAGAACTCATTATGTTGGGAAACGAAAAATTCACAGTACCAATTACAAAAGACTTCATGTTTAAGTATTCGGAATCTAGAAAGTCGCAACTGTTTTATTTATCATTTTCATCAAATATGTGATGGTATTTTATGGCATCAGGGGGTTAATTCTTGAATCTTGATCAAGAATTGAAGAGTATGACAATTGTCATATGTTTATGTTCATGTTTAAAGTTTTCTCGAGCATCTGCAAAATTTGTGAGATTTCTATTCGCCATTTCGACTATGCTTTCAAGCAAATATTCAAGAAATAAACTGAATGCAAGATATCTAAAAATTTCAGATACGAATATAAACATAACCTCATCACCGTTTTCTTCGACTTGGCAAGGAGTGGTACGGAGAATAGGAGATATAACATTCAATTTTCGAGTGACATTCGGTTCCATCCGCAGGTCATGTCTACCTGTTGCTTATATTTGACTTTGAAAATCGACGCAAACATATGGCAATTGTTATACTCTTCAATTCTTGATCGAAATTCAAGAATTGGCCTCCAGGAACATGAACTGTCGATTGGCTATAAGATATAACAAATAAAGTGACTTTTGTTCATCTCCGAAATATAAATATGAATGATTCAAGACGGGAATAGAATAGGATGGGAATACAACCTGAAAATATTTGCGGTTACATTCTACAAACATTGGAAACGAGCCAAAAATATCTTGGAAAATTATCATCGTTTCAGGACTCTTGGATAAGTTTCAAAAGTTCGCATACATCGGAAAAATACTTCACGTTATAAAATAACCGATTCCTGCCGAGGTATACATAAACATCCTTCACAGATCGAATGTTTTTTTTCGAGCACAATATGAAGGTCAAACTTCAGGATAATTAATGATGTTTTTATTTTATGTTGTTAGGAGAGGAGCATCTGCTGAAAGCAAAGAGAATATGCCAAATAAACACCAATGGTCATTATACATTTTTTCATTTTTTTTTTGGGATTGATCAAACTGTGACAGGTCTGAATGATGCATTTGAGATGACCATATTCTGCGAGTAAAAAAATACATATAGAATGTTTCAGTTCAAATTACGTGAATTTCAAGAAAAAGCTGGGATTCAAAGAAAACGTGAATTAAGTCGAGGAACTATATTGGAAAAATGCTTCATCGTCCAGAAATCCTGTTCAAAAAATCAAATTTGTTAATTGTTACCACACAGCTGGAGATAATTTTGATAAATTTCATAGGCGTTATTCTTCATCGACGGAGCATGTTTTGCGATAAAAAAATTTGATTTTCCATTCAGACCGGCGTCCCTAATGGGGATGCATTTGAAGAGATCTAGGCAGTTACTTGCACTGCTTGCACTTGCACAAGGAAGAAAAGCGTACCTATACTGGAAATTGAAAAAAGCCCTATTTTTGTAGCACACAATGAGTCACTACAGATGAAACAATTCGTGATCAATAAAAGAAACATGCAATCTCACACAAGAGTCCATTATTCAGCAATGAAAATATCCCAGAAGTATAAGTAAGCACTGTCAACGTGTTGCAACCACTGAGCATAGATTAAGAGCAAACGATACCCCGAATATAGCGGGGTGACTTCTGGAGGCCAGAGTTCGTTTTTTCAGGAAATTTTTTCGGTTCAAATGGTTGAAAAAATCGTAAGAATGCGCAATGTTGCCAATTCTTTATATTCGAGAATTTTCGGGAAAATAAAAACTGAAATGGAGTGAAAAATGGGAAAATAATTAATATTGCGCATTCTCACAAAAGAGTTAGGTACATCCCTAAAAAAAAAATTCAAAAAATACTTGCCGACGCCTGCAGGAGGACACCCTGTTTTATCCTACATACGTCGAAATTTCTCCGAAAACTAAGATCTCACGCGGCTATTGGCGACGTTAAAACATGTACACCGCGATTCAGGTGCCTGACCTTGAGATATTATCGAGGTTTGATGAAACTTGAATGTGGCCGTGTTGCCTTGTCGTAATTCAACCCCACGTGGTATTGTTTGCTCTCAACTAGAGCGGCCAGCGGCCACCCAGATACTCGCGGTATGTCAAGCTTCCCCCACTCTCTCTCATTTGAATGCAATAACATGGAGAAAAATAGGAAAATTGCAGGTACCGAGGTATAAAACTTATCTCTTTATCGTTTCCTAAAATATCTCGACTTCAAAGAAGAAGAGTCTTGTTTTAAGCGAACAGTTCGAAGAAAATAATTATCATAAATAATCTCCTTTTCGGAGGCACTTGAAAAAAATACGGTTCCATCGGTTTTCACCGCATTTCCATCCCATTCACAGCAATTAACAGAGGTACAGCAGAGTAAATAATCAGAACTCATATACAGGGAGGTCCAAGTAGTGACGTCAATAAATTTTTTTAATATTCCTCACACCTTGGGGTATCCAAAAATACTCCATGTATCTTATGCGATTTTTTGTAGTTTACGAGTTATAGTTTTTTTTGTGTTTTTCCGATTTATTATTCCAGCGAGGTCAAATACTCATATCTTTTTATGTAATAGGTATTTTGCAGATTTTTTTTCTGTAACATGATCTCCCTAAATATTGTTTCGATAACAAAAATAAATCAGCATCTTGAATACACTCAAAATTACTCAAAAAAGGCTTGAAAGTTAGAACTTTAGCTTTCAGTAGGATTCACTCAAACATTCGACATCAATTAAAAAATACGAAGAGGAGTTTACATAGCTTCTGGCTGAGTTTAAAAACTTTGCACGCTCCTAAACTACCAAAATCATATGAAAAAAATAGTACTTTATGGGTCTTTTTTTGATGTAATCGGTATTTGCAGGCGGATAGGCTAAAAATCATTGAAACACGATTAAAGTTAATTTTTACTTGTAATCATTCTTAAGGTAAATTATACACAAAAATGTGTTTCTAAACTATTTTTAATTGAAATTCCTGTGAACTAACGGTAGCTTGTATAATTTTTACAATAATTTTGGACTTACCACTGACTGAAAATTTTGGCATATTTCAATATTGGTAGTTGTGAAATAATTTGCTTTCGGATGAGAAATAAATGCAAGACTTACTGAAAAGTTACCATTTACTACAATAAATCTTCAAAATCCCTTCCTCCATCTTGAATACTTAATCGTCAACGTTTTTTGTTTTATTTTTCTTTCCGCTTCCAAAAGTTTTGTCTTAATTCTGCTTTGTTGTTAGCTTTTTATAGCTAACACCAGCTCTTTGTAAAATCTCCAAATAAAAAAAATCGATGGGGTTCAGGTCAGGCGGACGTGCAGGCCATTCAATCGGCCCTGCACGCCCTATCCATCTCAATGTAAAAATAACACGAGCCACAATTATTTCAGAGGAATTTGAAATAAAATTACTCTAAATTCACATTTTCAAGCTCAGTTTGCCATAAAAGTGATAAAAATAACTTTACTCGTGTTTCAATGATTTAGAGTCTATCCGCCTTCGATGGCCGATTACAGCAAAAAATGGCCAATAAAGTACTATTTTTTTCTTATGATTTTGGTAGTTCAGGACCATGCGAAGTTTTTAAACTCAGTCAGAAACTATGAAAACTCCTTTTTGTATTTTTAAATTGATCTTGAATGTTTGAGTGAATCCTACTGAAAATTGAAGTTCTAACATTCAAGCTCGTTTCGAAAAACTTTGAGTGATTTCAGGAAGCTGAGATATTTTTTTCATTAAATGAACATTCGGGAAGATCATGTTACAGAAAAAAATTCTGCAAAATACCCACTACATAAAAAGATATGAATTTTTGAAACTTCGCTGGCACAATAAATCGGAAAAACACAAAAAAACTATATAACTCGAAAACTACGAAAAATCGCGTAACATACATGGTGTATTTATGGGTACCCCCAGGTGTGAGGAATCTAAAAAAAAATTATTGATGTCACTACTTGGACCACCCTGTATATTGCCTGAATAACAAAAGCTTACTGCTGAGCCAACAACTAGTTCCAAATACTTTACAGAACTTCTGTTAAATAAACAGGGCTTACACTGTGTCTGGTACAGTTGGTATGTGTGAAATACTGTTTCTTCGTTACGTTTAAGACATCTTTACAATAATTAAAATGAATTTTGTATTACTATGTTTCACTACCAATAATTATGAGATATTTTAAAATAATTAAGGTTTACATTTTCTTGAGTGTAACATGGAACAAAATTACCCCCAAGTAGCATTTTTCAGGAGTGTTCGATTCAGGACCAAACAGAGACTAGGTTGTCCGGAGGAATCTACCGAATTGAAAATTTCAGGGCTAGTTGCATTTTAAATGCGATGGTTAAGTTCGTTAATGATCAAAATTGGTCGAACGATCTCGGAGTTGTAGTCATTTGAAGTTTTTAGGTTATTTCCCTGATATTTCGAGGACTACTTAAGCGATTGAATTGAAACTTGGCAGTTAGTTGAAGCGTAAGGACTTGCAATTTTTTGCAAAATTTCGTTGATATCGTGCTATCAGTACATTTCGAAAAAAAATTTTTCGAACTTTTTTTCTCGGAAACTGTTCATTTGAAGAAAATTTCGGTCGTACCTTGAGCTTTATATTGCACAGTATTGTAACAGATTTCATTTCGATGCGATCATAATTTTCGAAGATTTTTTGAAAAAATAAGTCGAATTTCGTGGTTTTTTTCAAGATATCGTTATTTTTTTGCGGAATAACTCAAAAATACTATTCCGAAACATGATGAAACTTGGCAGCTAGTTTGAAAATGCTGATGGACCACTTCGTGCACAATTTCGAGATAATCGTGTCATCAGATCAATTTTAAAAAAAAGTTTTTTAAAAGATTCAATGTTCTGTGATTTTCTGATCATAATATCTCCATGAATATCTGTATGAACATTCGGACTGTCATTTTTCTATTAAGAACTGGATTTCAATTCGATACAATGCGTATTTTTGGAAATATTAGAAAAATAAAATTTTCACAGTTGGTTTGGGGCTTAATTACGAAGGTCGAATTCGTGAATGGGTAAAATCCGCCCAATGATTCCGTTGATATACCTATTCAAAATTGTATTTCCCCAATATTTCAGGAAATACAGATTAGATCGAATTGAAATCTAGTTCTTCATCGAAAAAACCTAGAAAAGCACTGCCGTGAAGACAGCAGCTTTTGCGCGCATGCTCAAATTCGTTGCGCGCAAAAGCTAATGCCTTCACGGCAGAGCTTTTCGATAGGTTTTTTGGCCAACATTTTTTTCAACTTGCACAGTACCTGGTTTACGCATGTAGGTTAGAAAGACACTCGATTACATACTTATATAGCCTAAGATACTATAATGTTAAATTTCAACTCGAATCAAACACTTCATGGAACATGAACATGAACTCTCCTACTATCAACTCCCTAATTGGTACCAATATTGGCAATATGACCGTACACTTTCGGCGCTTACTGCCGTGCAGATCCAATAATCATGATGTGATGATTATACTCAATCAACGTCTGTTGCTTGCAGCAGGTGAAATGCGGCAAGGTAAATGATGCTAAGCATCTGGTGCGGATACAATCAATTTTGGATACTTGCTAATAAGCTCTGCAACACGTGCTCCAACTGAACGGTCTTCTCTTTTGGCTTTGATTAATGCGAATTTGTGCTCATTTCGAACGAGCATGTGCTAGTTGTACGGCTTTGTCGGAATGAAGATATTTCAGGTTTTTATTGGTGATCTAATTTCCGAGCAGATCTGATAACATTCCAATTTTCGGTTCAGCGATTGGAAATTGTATTAAATGAACACTTTTTATTTCTTCTTGCTATTTCCTATTCGGTTCGTATTTCGGTAAGATTCAAAATCATCTATGAATTATTCCTCACAACAGTTTATCACTCTCATCTTAACCTGTGGATATTTTGTTGGATTCATGATCGTATTTTTGAGCCCATGTTCTAGGGTTGAGTGGGGTATCGTTTGGCAAAAATGTCTGCAATTTTCGAATTTTAATCCGTAATGGTTGGACAAAGACAAATTCAATTCGGTCTGTTCGTCTATGTGTGTTTTAAGTTTCAAAGGAAAAGTCTAGAGTCTTGGAATTTTTAGATAGGTTTGGAGCGCAAATATTTTGGCTCAGTTCGGTAATCGTCAAAATGAGCCGAATGTTTCAAAGTAATATTCATTTGAAAGTTAGTTCCCCAATATCACGATAAGTACAATTGCGATCTCAATTTGAAGCTTTTTGATTAGTTCAAGAACACCAATGAACAACTCAGTTTGAAATTTCTTAAGGAGCTAATCATAATAAAATTTTGAACTTTTTCTTGAAAACTATTTTTTTCACCATCATAGAGATTCCGATGGAATTTAGCGCAGACCCTGAAGACAAAAGTGTTCCGAATGCCAATACGACCCGATATTCGATCACATAGCTAATTTCTAATTTCTTAGCTTTTTGAGATTCTGAGGTTATCTCAATAATAAAACCAGAAGAACTGAGCCCATTAGATTCAAACTTCATAATAAGTTGTAGAATACCAACTCAATACGAAATTTTATAAAGGAAGTAAGGTTGAAAAAAAACTGGAATATTCTTCAAATTATTGTTTTGAAATTTTTTCTCGGGAACTTATCCATCAGTCGATATTACTATAAAATTTCAGTTCGCCACGATATTCATTTTCGGAGATATTGGAAAAAATAAGTCAAAATCTGAGATTTTGAGGTTATCCCCCTAATAACTGAAAATTTTCTAGAAAACTTGTCATCAAAGCTTGATGAAATTTGGTATAAACTTTGAAGTGTTTCAGATTTCATTTTGATTGGATGTTTATCTTCGGAAATCATGGGACAAACCATGTCAAATTCCGTGGATATTTTCTCGGTATCGATAATACTTTCAAAATAGCTCAGAAAATGCTAATCGGTACATAACTAAAATTAGAAACTAGTCGGAAAATGCTGCATTTCTCAATGAAGTAAAGAATTCGAATTCGATCAAATCTGTAATTTTAGAAATATTCGGAAAACAGTATTTCGAATGGATATATCAGCAGAATCATAGGGTGGATTTTACCAATTCGCAAATTCTGCCTTTCTCTACAATTATCAAGTATAAGTAGATTCTTTCGGACGAACACAATGGAATGTGAAATTATCTGGAAATTTTATGCACGGTGTTTTTCATCGAATTATTTCGAGAATGGAGAGATATTTATTTTTCAGATAACTATCATAAAACCAAAACGAGACATTTGATGACTTCTTAAGGTACGATTCGGATCTCGTCAGTAGCTGCCTGGCAGTCGCGACCCGGCAGCGACTTTCATACCGCTTCCAGGGAATCACATGCAATACTTACCGATACAAGCAGCGCTGCGCGGCTGCACTGCACGGCTGCTTGTATCGGTAAGTATTGCATGTTATTCCCTGGAAGCAGTATGGTAGTCGCTGCCGGGTCGCGACTGCCAGGCAGTTACTGCCGTGATCCGAATCGTACCGTTACAGATACAAGCAGCCGTGCAGCGCTGCGTTTACCTGATACTTTTCAGTACTGTTTGTGGTATCATTGGCAACGAGATGTTTTCGCGACACAATTTAATCTGTGCAGTGTAATTACCGCTGTAATTCTTCAAAAATTATACTCCTGTCATGAGAAATCAAGACTCACAGCATCGCACATTTTACCTTTACCTGATTCTTATTATATATAATATACAGTGCGCGTTAAGGAACAAATTCATTTCCTCAGAAGAAAAATATTTGGCAACAAAATCCTGAAACAGGTCAATGTTTGTTTTACTTTTACCAAGTTTATATGCATTTTTGAAGGATTTTTGTTGCACCCTGTGCCACCCCCATCAACCCTCTAAATTTTTTGAATGGGGAAAGTAGGTCATGTGGTACTTTTTTGGCAAGTTTTTTGTGGCTTCTTCACAGGAGTGCAGAAATTTTCAAAAAAATAATTTTTTTTTTGAAAAATTAGTTAGTTCAAAGAGGTTTTAATTATGTGCACTTTGTCATGGCTCATTCAATTCGAGACGATGGTACCTGATGAAATTTGTCACCGAATGAAAGTCGACCATCACAGATTTGTTCATGCACAACTTTCAACCCCCTCACTTGAAAAACACTGCGCTTCAGTCATGATCTTAAGTAGGTAGTACGTTTCTAGAAACGTACTAATAACATACCTACTCAAGATCATAACTGAAGCGCAGTGTTTCACACATTCTAATTTTTCACGTGAGGGAGTTGAAGGGGTTGTAAGTTATGCATGAACAAAACTGTGATGGTCGACTTTCATTCGGTGACAAATTTCATCAGGTACCATCGTCTCAAAGTAAATGAGCCATTACAGAGTGCATATACTGAATACCTCTTTGAACTTACAAACTTTTAGAAAAAAAAATTTTTTTTCTTGAAAATTTCTGCAAGGCTGTAAAGAAGATACAAAGACCTTCCCAAAAAAGTACCACATGACCCACTTCCCCCATTCAAAAAATTCAGAGGGTTGATGGGGATGCACAGGGTGCAAGAAAAATCCTTCAAAAATGCATACAAATTTGGTAAAAGTGAAACAAAATTGACCTGTTTCAGGATTTTGTTGCCAAATATTGTTCTTCTGAGAAAATGCATTTGTTCCATAATTGTGACGCGCACTGTATATTAGTGAGCATAACACGATTTCAAAACTTTAATCAGTTACTATTTTGTGTCTTTCAGAACAAGAATCCCATAGTAACCTAAAATAATTAATTGAGTTATTCGAAATCCGGAACACACTGGTGATAAATAGAATTGAGTTATCTACATAAACACACTTCATTATTGGTAATTTACACCTGTTCATGAATTTTAATTAAGAGAAAGTTAATTACCGTGGATATAGGATTTTATCGGATTCATTATGCCTGCTTAATGCAACCGAATTATGATTAGGATGTTTTATAAATTCGTGTGATGTCAGCCACATCACTTTGTAAATTAGTTGATATATGAAAGGTCACAACAGCTTAAAGTAGTTTTTAGGCAAGGATTTGTGGTAATGAACAATACAAATTTACTTCAGTATTTATTACGTATTCGTTCGAATGCAGCAATCTAATTTTTTCAACATCATTCAATTTATTCATATTTTCACTGTTTTTTGAACGCTGGTTCGAGGGAACAAGAGCGGAATCGGTAAGCCGAAATGTTTGGTAAATTTCGACTTTTGAGCCGAAAATGGTCTTGAATGATTCGGTTGGACTAACTGTAGAAGACTCCGCTGTCGAAATGATTTTTCTGGAGTCTTGAAAAGTTCATGGTAGATTGGGAGTCCGGATATCTGAGTTTTTGCGCGCATGTTCTAGGGGAACAGCGTGCTATCGTTTTGATCAAATGTCTGTAATTTTGGATGATTGAGCCGAAAATGGTCTCAATCGACTAGGTTGGACTCACTGATGATGAATCCGGTGTCAAAATCGATTCTGTCCGGCCGGCCGGCCGGCCGGCCGTAGACACGATAACTGTCGAACGAAGTGAGCTAGCGACTTGAAACTTTCAGGGTAGGTCGCGCATTGGAATGCCGCGGTTAAGTTCGTTAATGGGCCAAATCGATCGAATAGTTTCGGAGTTATAGGCATTCGAAGTTTTGAAGTTATTTATTTTTTATTTCAGAAACTACTTGAGCGATTGGATTCAAACTTGGCAGTTTGGTGGACTATAACGACGCGCAACTTTGAGCCAAATTTCGTCAAGATCATATTGTCAATAAATTTAAAAAAAAATTTTTTTCGAAATTTTTTTACAAAAAAATTTTTTTTTCGGAAACCATTCATCATATCCAAAAAAAATTATACTCACACTTTGACCTTCTAATTTCACAGCAGTGTACCAAATTTCAGCTTGATACGATCATAAGTTTTGGAGATATCGGGAAAAAATATGTCAAATTTCGAGGTTTTCTTCTCGATATCGTTGATTTTTTTGGTATTACTCGAGAAATACTGATTCAGTCCTGATTAAACTTCACAGCTAGTTTTAAGATGCTGAAAGACAACTTTGTGCAAAATTTCGTGATAATCGGGTTATTAGAACAATTTGAAAAAAAAAATTTATATGATTTTTTCATCATATCATCCTCATTAAATTCTGTATGAAACTTCGAACTGTTATTTTCGATGAAGTACTGGATTTCAATTCGATCTGGTCTGTATTTTTGGAAATATTGGAAAAATAAAATTTTGATTGGGTATATCTACGGAATCATTGGGTGGATTTTACCCATTCACGAATTCGGCCTTCGTAATTGAGGTCCAAACCTTCTCTACAAATATCGAGTTTCTAAGTTGTTTCTTTCGGAAGTTATTGTGTTTACGCAGTCGGCCGTTAGGCTGACCGTAAACACAATAACTTCCGGAAGAAACGACTTAGAAACTCGATATTTGTAGAGTAGGTTTGGGGCTTAATTACGAAGGTCGAATTCGTGAATGGGTAAAATCCGCCCAATGATTCCGTAGATATACCCAATCAAAATTTTATTTTTCCAATATTTCCAAAAATACAGACCAGATCGAATTGAAATCCAGTACTTCATCGAAAATAACAGTTCGAAGTTTCATACAGAATTTAATGAGGATGATATGATGAGAAAATCATATAAATTTTTTTTTTCAAATTGTTCTAATAACACGATTATCACGAAATTTTGCATAAAGTTGTCTTTTAGCATCTTAAAACTAGCTGTGAAGTTTGAATCAGTATTTCTCGAGTAATACCGAAAAAATCAACGATATCGAGAAGAAAACCTCGAAATTTGACATATTTTTTCCCGATATCTCCAGAACTTATGATCGAACTGAAATTTGGTACGCGCGCACGTTCAAATTCTTTGCTGAAGCGGTCATCTACATTGAACATGCGCGCAAAAGTTGCTGCCTTCACGGCAGTGCTTTTTGAAATTTTTATTTATAGTCATAATGGAATCTACATTGAAAAATAATGTGGGTGTGGAGAGAACACCAATGCCCTAAATTTCATATTACCTGAGATAAGCAGTCGCGATTACATTTCTGATATCAATCTTCTCAAAAGTACAAGCAAAACAGAAAATTCAGAATTTCTTTGAACACAATATAATATAAATGTTATATATGTCCTCCAATTTCCTTCGATACAATTGTTTCTTTCTGAGAAGAATAAAATTCGAAATGTAATAGCGTATATTGTTTTTTACGAATATCTCAGAAAATACGAATTTTAGGGCATTGTTATAATTTTCACACCTGCTTGATTTTCAAGGTAGATTTAGTTATGGCCATTAAAAATTAGATTCTAATTCGAAAAAATTGAGGTGTCACGTTTCAGAAATTGCCAACTTTGACCACGCTTTTGTAACCTCCTGTGTCATGAATTTCAATTCTGACTATTGCAAAGGAAGCACTCGTTTCACTTCTCGCGGAATCCCGAAAACAGTATTTTTCCAATGAAAAACCTGGAAGATATCCATGTTTCAGCAGAGCGCCATTTTCAATTTTTTTATGGAATTTCACGTTGAAAAAAATTCTCTGACAGAAATTCAAATATCTCATATTAAAACAACTCAGAATTTCACGAGGAATCTATTCTCATTATATAAAATGGAGTTTCCTATGTGAAAAACGAAAATTCAATCATCTCTCTAGTAAAAGCTTGCGTACAAAATTGCAAACGTGAATTTTGATTCCTTCCCAAAAATATTCTTACGAACGGTATTCGCGAGACACCCGGTAATTGTGCACTATGAAATTATAATGAAACGTTTCAAATATTCATGACCAGCATTCAGAAGTGTCTTTTTCCTGGTTGTATTACAAATAGTATCCAGGTATTTGTTTCATGTTTCAGAAACATGTTTAGATAACGAAAACAAGTTTCAATAACCTTCTCTATGTTAAGCCTTTCTGCTTTGGTATGCTTGGAGGAAGTAAATCTTTATAATATTCGATTCCATGTTATATGACGGAGAAATTTGAATAAATCATGCAGTTTACGTTTAATCATGCATTTATCCATTAGACTTTATGATTTATATTTATGGATTACTTGTTTGTCCGTCTATGAGACCATATAATTCATGTATGATATACAGCTTCTTTTAGATCTCATTGGCCTCTAACTATGGATTCACATAATCATTAAGGTGCGAATATGTCTATTACGAGATGTCATCAGGAACTGAATAGATTATGTGAAGTTTTGATCATTAGAGGCGATTTAGGTCACTCTAGGGAAATTGTTTTGGTTTAATCTTTGATAAAATCAAATAATAAACCATAGTGATCGACCAAAAAAAAAAATTACCCCCCTTGAAAATTTCACAGATTTGAATGAACTAATGAAAAAACCGTCCGTCCGCCGTACGTACTCCGGGGCTTTTCTCTGAAACTACTGAACCGAAATCAGTGACACTTGGTATAAAAATGGTGTGTCGCTCGATATTGATCCTCCAAGCTTTTCAGCGGGATCGGTGAACCCTAAGGGCTCAAAACTGGGGGTTCTTGATGCAACGAGATCACATTGTGTAAAAATTAAGTTGACGAATTATTCTTCTCGAGTGTAACTGTGCAAAATCAATATTTTTCGGTTATGTTGTCAGAGAAGGAATATCGTGTAGGTACTGATGACTTTGCTCTTCTAAAGTGCACGAGGAGCAATGCATTAGCGAAACAAAAAAAAACCTATGGAAGAATGGAGATCGTGCATTGTTGCTATTATTTATGAGGAAAGAGAAGCACGGAATCGAATGCCAGATCGTGTGTGGTATTATTCGTTTGTGAATGGAATGAGTTATTGTTTGATTACCGCATGGGTTAATGATTGTTTCAGATGAATAAGGTCTTTCAGGAGCGTATTCTTTGTGATTCTTTGTTTTCATCGATCCATTTGTGAAAGTACAAATCTACGACACTCGTTGTTTATGTTGAGTTTGGATTTCTATGAACATTGAATTTTCCCATAGATCTCTTGCATGTAACAAGAAACATTATATTTTTGTGATTTTTCTGTTTTGTCCATTTCACTTTCACAGTTTATACATTTTGAATAATTCGGTATTGAAAACTGTAATATCAAATTCAAATTAGGTTGAACGTTCCTGATTTTACACCACTCAGAATAGTAAGATTCTACAATGGAGTGATAGCTGATACTATCCATTCGCTTGGTCGAGTCAACGATCCAAGAGAATGAGAGAGAGAGAGAGAGAGACAGAGAGAGAGAGAGAGAGAGAGAGAGAGAGAAAGAGAGAGTGTCTCTGACGTTTGTGACGTCAAGAAAAGCCTTGAAGTCCTGAGCGTTCGCGAGATTGCGATATAGCGAGTCGGCTTCTCGCTTTTCAATAAAACTTTAAGCAGTAGGAGTTGAATGGGGACGACAAAAATTTTACACTGATGTTGAATAGTGACTTCAGGGTCTGTGCCGAATTTAATTTAGGATCTGATACGCACTAATTGTTTCCGGGAATAAAAATTTCGATGAAATTCTCGAGAAACCTGTTTACCTGTACGATCCCCATGAAATTCTGCTAAAGGTTGCGTATAGGTATTCTGCAAACTAAAATGTTCGAATCTAATCTAATTGTTGAGATATTGGGACAAAAACTTGGAAATTAGAAAATAGCCACGAAATTCGGAATATTTCGTTTCCATAATCTCCAGAAATAAATATCGGATCGAACTGAAATTGAAGCAATTTTGTAAAATTTCTACTAGAAGGTTTTTGCCCGATTTCATTGGAATTCAATGAATATATTCATTGAAGCGTAACTTTATATGCAAAGTTCCGGAACCTACAGTTTCCGAAAAGATAATTTTATTCAAGGAAAGTTTGGAAATTTTCGAGAATATATTTTTCTCGCATTCTTCATGAAAACAACCCTCAAGAAGCTTTGCATATACAGTTTCGCGTGGGTAATCTTCAATTAGTTACGAAGTTTCTATTTGATCTCTTCGGTAGTTCTCGAGATGTTGACGGAATAACCTCAAAATTTGCAATGGCAACGAAATTCGACATAATTTTCTCCAATAGCTCCAGAAAACATTTTATTTGAAATTTAGAGAACTTTCGAAAAAAAATGTCTATGAAATTTCTGACTAATGATTCACAACGAAATGTTGGCACTAAGTTGAGAGTTGGAGTTCTACAACTAGTCATGAAGTTTTTTTCTTCAAATATTGGAAAGAAAACCCCAAAATTTCATATTGGTATTACTCCATTCGGACAATTTTTCAAGACTCATCCATACAAATGAATTATTTCACTTCACTAGACTCAAGGCAATTGAACAATACTCGTGCAACTTCGAATACAAGAACTCTATTCGGATTTCAGACATTGTAGAAAAACTGTGAAAAATTTCCGGATATTTCCAGGTCTAGAAAATAGAAATCTAGAAAAGCACTGACGTGAAGTCAGCAGCTTTTACGCGCTTGTTCACATTGCGAAATGGTGACTTGGTAATTTCAGTGAAATTTCAATAAAATAAAAAATTTTCGAGAAAGAATTTTTTTCGAATTTTTCCATCGATAATTCTTCTTATTGACACTGGTTATAATCCAACTGAGTTTCATTTGGATCAGATAAATATTTTTCGAGTTATGGAAATCTCAAAATTTCAAATGGCTGTAGCACAAAAACCATTCGGCAGCTTTGGCCCATTAACGAACTTAACCGAGATATTCAGGATCTTAACCTAACCTGAAAATTTCAAGACTCTAGGTCCTTCCTTTCGAAAGTTACAGCGCACACGGCCGGACGGACAGAATCAATTTCGACCACGGATTCTTCATCAGTGAGTCCAATCTAGTCGTTTGGGACCAATTTCGGCTCAAAATTCGAAAATTACAGACATCGTGACGAAATGATAACGCGCTGCTCCCAAGATCAAGCGCATAAAAATTAATCCGTGATCAACAACAAGAAAACAACAACGAAAAACAGTCTAGGAAAATATCGCTTCAAAATGTCATTAGTTCACATCACTCGAGCAACATGGAATCCGAAGCTACAATGATAATCAACTACTGAACGAAATAAAGAGTGTTTTTTAGTGGTATAGAACTTTAAGTTGGCAATACTGTTTTAACTGGCGGCCATTTTGTCAGCTGTCAAGTGATTTTTGTTTAGTTTGGTCTGGCATTCCAACATGAATAGACTGGCAACTGAAGAACACTTCCAAATTGTGCAAATTTATGTTGAAAATAATAGTCTTATTCGAAATACGTATTGCGCTCTACATCCATTTTACGGTCAACATAATCGTCCATCAGAGCAATTAATTCGACTAACTATGGACCGTTTTCGTACCACGTTTACTCTAACTGATAATACGCATCCACATAGACGACGTACAGTGAGAATAGAAGAAGCCACTGCTGCTGTAGAGCGTAGCGTACAGCAAGACCCGAATCAGTCTATCCGCCATCGTGCACAGCTATATAGAGCCATGATTACTGACTTTTTCGTTCCTCAATTGAACAACCATGGCGTGCAGCAGATGTAGTCTCAACAAGACGGCACAACATGTCACAAAGCTCTTGCCACAATTAATTTACTGAAGGAAACGTTTGATAACCGTATAATTTCACGTTCCAAGCCCGTGAATTAGCCTCCAAGATCGTGCGATTCAATGCCTCTAGACTATTTTCTGTGAGGATTTGTGAAGTCTCCAGTCCAGTCCACTTGGAGAACCGGAATCGATCGCCGAAGAATAAACTACATCAAATACAGTTTTTATCATCACTCAACTGAAAAAGAGCCATGATATGGAAGCATTCATCGCTACTGACTTTCTGATCGAAATGCAACTACAGAATAACAACTGTAGAAAGTTGACTCAGGAGCTAATGTTATTATTTTCCCGTCAGGAGTATCAGTTCAGGCCATAGTTCGTGATCTTACATGGTAACAAAACAAGTTAGTTCGTGTAACTTGGTGTGCCTTATTATTGCACCATCATGTAACAGCTGAGCCTGATCAATCAAGTATCGATTACAGAGGTACAAATTACTTTGTATTGTTGAGGCCAAACGTGACTTCCCACAGTCGTGGGAAGCTATCAGATCCCCAAGTACAATTCTTGGAAGTGACTGGTGGTGCTAGCCTAGCACTCTTCCGTTCAACTAGGTCATTACATGAAGTAGATTGGAAACGGTATCGAATGGTGGAGGTACATTTTTTTATAGATATGTAAGTCAAACCTTCGTGCTCGAGTTGTTCCTCGTCTTTCAGGTAGTTTGACTTTACCTGCAACAAAAAATTAGTATAAATATCCATAACTATCAGTCAGAAAATTTATGTTATTCAAATATGAATTGTATAAAAACAAACTTTGACACAAAATCAACAGTCTGAATCAAGACACAACCATTGACCATTGAGCAAATTTCAAACTCGAATAAAGCCTACAACCAAATAGAATGGGGGTTTTTCCTTCAAACGAAAATGCAGTTATTTTTATGAAAAACCTTTATAACATTACATTTCAAACATATAATTTCAATATTATATTTTTGAAAAAATGTTTGATCACCTAAAACTGAAGAATAAAAATGGGGATTTGCATTTAAAGGGATTTGTCATGAGTGCACGATATGGCAACGTCGAATTCAGCTTTCTCGGAAAGAAAAGAACGTCAAATGTATTCCTTCCTTAGGAAAACAGAGATAGCTTTACTTCGATCTGGTTAGAGTAGAAGACAACGACCAAGAAATAGAAAAAGAAGAGCACAGACTGTTATACTGTCATATTACTGACAAATCGCAAACGGAAATTGTTTGGTTATATTGACCAAAAACACGTGTGTTTCACAGAATAGGAATAAATATTTCATTATTCTATAGCAGAAAAAGCTATTCTACTACCGTTGTCACTTCGTGCATGCCTAGCAAATCCCAAACCCCAATTTTGAAATCTGATTTTGAATACTTTTTGAAGGTAATTTGGGAAAATGATGAATCAAACCCATAATAATTATGTTCATATTTACATTTGCAGTAATAACCCAAATTCAGGAAAAACCTCCATTACACCAGAGCATCAATAACGATCCAAAAGAGGAATGTTTCCTGGATAATCTATCATTTTCGTATAGTTTACGGTTTTGAGTGAACACAATAATTTTCGAAAGAAATAATCAAGAAAGTGGTAGACCTTGATTTCAAAGGCTGAATTCGTGAAAATGTTAGTTTTCCAACATTTCCGAGAATTCAGATTGGATCGATTTGAACTCAAGTGCTCTATTGAAAAATAATAGCTTGAAGGTTCATATAGAATTTCATGTGGACCATGAAGAAAGAAGGTGCGTTTTGTAGGGTCAGAACATGAAATTATGATCGCTTTATTTGAATAACACGAACATCACGCAATTCTGTACAAAGTTTTGCATCAGGATTGTCCAAATAGTTATTAAATTTCATCATGATTGGATCACTATCTTTTGAGTTATTTCAGAAATGACAAAGATACCGACGAAAAAACGAAAATTTTGACATTTTCCTCCCAATATCTCCAAAACTTGAAATCAGATCGAACTAAGATTTGGTCCACTGTTGTGATTATGGGGTTCCAGGACTGCAGAATTATTCGAAATCCGATAAATATTTCTCGGGAAAAAATTTTCTTTCGATTAAAATTACGCCATTTATTTTGTGCATCCTCTTTTTTTCAGAAACCCTGTTTCCTTAAGATTGTATTGATAAACAAACATGAATTGGACATACTCTTTCACAATATCTCCAAAAATTTGGGACGGGCCGAACTGAAAGTTCACTGTTGTGAAATTAAGGTTTTAAGATCTGTGCCAAATTTCTCGAATTTTGTTGAACAGTTCCCGAAAACTAATTTCTCATCAACAAGAAATTTTGCACGAAGTTGTGCATCGGCATTTTCGACTATCTGCCAAGTTTCATCATGAATTGATCAGTATTTTTAGTTATTTCGGTTTTTTTTCGCGAATGTTCTAGGGGAAAGGCTACTGTTTGTTGTTTTAGAATTTTGAGCAGAAAATGGTCTCAAACGACTAAGACTAACTGATGACGATTCCGGTATCAAAATCGATTCTGTCCGGCTGGCCGGCCGTCCGTATGCACCATTACTGGCGTACAGAAAATAATATCAGCCTGAAACTTTCAGGGAAGGTTGCTTTTAGCCAAGGGGTTTCGGAGTTAGAGCCCTTTGAAATTTTGAGGTTATTTACGGGGCCTACTAGAGCGATGAGATTGAAACTTGACTGTCCCTTGAAGTATAAGAACGCGCAGCTTTCTGCAGAATTTTGTTGAGATTGTACTGTCAGTAAATAAAAAAACATTTTCAAAATATTTTTCAAATTTGAAAAAACATCTACTCAGTTCTTGAGCTTCATATTTCACATTAGTGTACTAAATTTCAGTTTGATCCAATAATTAGTTTTGGAGATATTTGGAAAAATATGTAAAATTTCGTGGATTTTTTCCTCGATATCGAAATAACTCAAAACATATTTAGTTAATCTTGATGATACTTGGCAGCTAGTTTTAAAATGCTGATGGACAACTTTGTGCAGAATTTCGTGATGATCGTGTCACAATTTTATAAAAATTTTCAATTTGTTTTTTCAAATATTCAATATTCTGTGATCTTCTGATCATATTATCCTATAAATTTCTGTATGAACCTTCGAACTGTCATTTTTCGATGAAGTACTGTATTTCAATTCGTTCTTATCTCTATTTTCGGAAAATATAGTTTTGAATGGGTAATCTGCGGAATCATAAGTTGGATATTACCCATTCAAGAATAACACAATAACTTCCGGAAGAAATTACTTAGAAAGTCGATGTTTGTAGAGTTGGTTTGGGGTTTATTACGAAGGTCGAATTCGTGAATGGGTAAAATCCGCCAATGATTCCGCAGATATACCAATTCAAAATGTTATTTTCCAAATATTTCCAAAAATACAGATTAGATCGAATTGAAATCCTAGATTTAATCGAGGAAAAACTAGAAAAGCACTGACGTGAAGTCAGCAGCTTTCGCGCGCATGTTCAAAGGATATCAACAAAAGTAAACAACATATGTTGGAATAAAAATAATTTTTGCTGGAACAGTTTTTTTTCTAGTTATGAGATATATCTAGCTTGCGTTTATGAGATACAAAATATGAGAAGAATCCAAAGCTTTTGACGATATGTGTAATATTCAATCATAAAAAAACTTTCTATGGTCGAAAATTATCCTCACAGCCGTGCAAATCAACGTCACACTTGGTTTGATCCGCATGATGGTCGAACGAAAGGTCTGACACCAATGGTTTATACATCAAAGCCAACTGTACGAAAGCAAATAATTTCTTCATCTTCCAGTTCGTTCAATGGCTGATTTAACACGTCTTCCAATTCACGTCGAGAGGTAAAGATAGTGTCAGTCATGTTCAATCAAGTGTTCATTTCTGAGGGTCTCCCATGATTACGAATCAACAGAAAGGCTATAAATAAATATAAATATTCATGGTCGATTACCGACGACTTCCGATAAAACTGGTCAGTTTCTTCGCCTTTTTTCAAAAGTCGTGCACTTCGATTGGAGGTAGTGGCCGTTTCCTCTGTCACTAATCATTCCCTGTTAATGAAGATATCGAAAAAAATATCTATAGATTTTCCCATTTAATAGCCGAATTGACAAATGGCATCTCAATTAAATCGATTCTGTTTGTATATTGCTATGAACAAATCCAAGTCATATTGCTATTTTTGCGCGTATGTTCTATAGGAACAGCATGCTATCATTTTGTCCAAATGTCTCTAATTTTCGATTTTTGAGCCGAAAACGGTCTCAAACGAGTAGGTTGGACTCACTGATGACGAATCCGGTGTCAAAATCGATTCTGTCTAACCGCCAGGCCGTCCGTACGCAGGATTACGGGCGTGAAGAGGAATCTACCGATTTGAAAATTTCAGGTTATAATAATAATAATAATAATTTATTTAATCCATTGAGACACTACATAGTGTATAGGACAAGTCAAGATTACGATTACTTCACAAAATATTCCAATTACATGACTAAGTTGTCCGTATAGTACTCATTCACACTGTAAAAACACTTCTTTAGCAACATTTTTTTAATTTCTTTTTTGAACATATTTGCATTTAAAGATTTCATAGAAGATGGTAAGTGATTATTCATTTCAATACCCTGATATAAAGGCGAACATTCAAATTTATGTGTTCTATGCCTGGGTATTAGATAAGTTCGCGAATTTCTAGTCTCATATTCACGATGATTTGATAACTTTGTCCATTCTTTTTCATTTTCCCTCGCATATAACAAATATTTAAAAATATAGATACTTGGCAGTGACAAAATGCCATTTTCAATGAAAACTGACCTACACGATGTTCTAGGACTTAAATTAAAAATTGCTCTTATAATTCTTTTCTGTGCAACAAAGACCCTTGAACTATCAGTGGAGTTACGCCAGAGCAAGACATTATACGATAAGTGACTATAGACTATGCTATAGTAAACACTGATCACAGAACTGATAGGCATTGAGTTCCTGATTCTACTCATCGCATAAAACGAGTTACTCAATTTTTTGCACACATGGTCTACATGTGCAGACCATCTCAAATTTTTGTCCATAAAAACCCCAAGAAATTTGGTGCATTCAGAATCTTTATTCAGTGCAGGTAGTGGCCGTTTCCTCTGTCACTAATCATTCCCTGTTAATGAAGATATCGAAAAAAATATCTATAGATTTTCCCATTTAATAGCCGAATTGACAAATGGCATCTTAATTAAATCGATTCAGTTTGTATATTGCTATGAACAAATCCAAGTCATATTGCTATTTTTGCGCGTATGTTCTATAGGAACAGCATGCTATCATTTTGTCCAAATGTCTCTAATTTTCGATTTTTGAGCCGAAAACGGTCTCAAACGAGTAGGTTGGACTCACTGATGACGAATCCGGTGTCAAAATCGATTCTGTCTAACCGCCAGGCCGTCCGTACGCAGGATTACGGGCGTGAAGAGGAATCTACCGATTTGAAAATTTCAGGTTATATTGGTTAATGGGCAAAATCGGCCGAATGATTTCGGAGTTATATCCATTTGAAGTTTTGAGGTTATTTCCCTGATATTTGGAGAACTACTGAAGCAACTGAATTGGAACTTGGCAGTTAGTTGGAGTATAACATCGCGCACATTTTTGCAAAATTTTGTTGAGATCGTACTGTGATTAAATTTTGAAATAATTTTTCTTTCTTTGTGTCTTCATAACATTTTTGAGCTTCAGCCTCAGATCTGTTTCGCCTGATGATAAATTCGATTTTTCAGATTCGATATGTCTCTAAACCTCAGAGGATCATCAAGAAAAATTTTAGAGGATCTGTTTTATTATGGTAAATTTCACCATAGAACATTGACTGTACCGTTTTTATGATAGAAAGATTGCTTTTTCATCAATCAAATCGCGTAGTTATCCTTTTTTTCAGGAACCAACCGAATATCTCATATTTACGGAACGGCAAACCGGCAACCGAAATAACCAAGTTGATTTGCGAAACATATCCTATATGAACTTGACTATTGACATGAAATCAGGAATCCTAACTTAAATTTCATCCAATCGGAAATGATCCTAACAAAAACCTATATTTGGAAGGAATTATCTTGTTTGAGGAGCCGGGGCACCGTTTAAAGATATTTATAAATAACGCGAACCTTATCATGTCAAATTTGTTCTGAAATTCAAGCGCATCTTTGAATTCACCTTATATTCTATGCACATTAGGTCTCGCTAAAACCGGTAATACTTCGATTTCTTGGTTATCATATTACTTTAATTGTTGCTAGGATTTCTCACGCCAGTACTATCCTTACAGAGAAAGAGACATTCATAACTATATTCATATAACCACACTATTCCCCAAACTCTGTGCAGCCACATAATTTCATAATCTGTGACTATATTTCCGCAACGAACAGAGTGCAATTTTTTCACAACAAAACAACTCGAACAATATCAGTGCTACGCTATCTTTACTGGTACTAGATTAGGTCATGGAGACAATACGAACAAACTATTACTATAGGTTTGTTTTGGTTTCGAGTTCAGGACTGTTTTGGGAAGGTTCAGCATGCGCGATTGTGATTTTGTGTTTTGGTTCATTTCAGAATCGATTCCGAACTGTTCTAGAACTGTGAAAGGAGTTCGGAGGAGAGAGTCCGAACTGTTTCAGAATTGGGTAGTTCGCACAAGCGTAGAGTGGCTGTCAACGATTTAAATGGTTAACCTAACTTTTTCGACGTCGTGTTGATTTGGTTTTTGATTTGATTGTTGTATTTCTTGAGGAAATGATTAACTGTTAAATATAAATTTTTGTTTTGAGGATAACTCCTTCGCTACGACCTCCCAGGATAATCTAATGGATATTATTTCCATTGTTCACACTTGGGATGTCTATTTCTTAAATGAATATATGAATGCTAAGAGCCCTCATCCTCTATTGAATAATGATAATGTTTCGAATGAATTTTTTTCCAAAAAGCACATACCTGAAATACTTTCATCATTAAATTCATTATTATATCAATCAATAATTTGTGGTTCATTTTGAAATATAATTGAAGTAATGATGAAAGTTCAGAAAAACGATTCTTACAAAAAAAGATTCATTTCATTAAATTCATTATCATATCAATCAATAATTTGTTGTTTCATTTTGAAATATAATTTAACTAATGAAGAAAGTTCAGAAAAATGATTTTTACAAAAAAAAATTAAGTGGACGGAAGTATCCCCAAAAATATTTATATATTATCTACATAGTGACAAGGACTTTCGCATATTTTTAATTGAACCACAGGCAATATACAAGACCTGATTAACCTCCCTCTTTTCTGCCAATTCAAACGGAAGTTTTTCTTCCTCTACAATCCGGATGAGAACCCGAACTTAATACGTGTTTTGGTTTCATCGCTTTCAGAACTGTTCTGGGATAGTTCAGAATCGGGCTTCAACAGCGCATCGATTCTACGCAGTTCTAGAACTGTCCTAGGACAGTTCTGAATTTCGCAACCAAAACAAACCTTATATGACAGTTCCTTCCCAAAGGGAAAGTGACAGATTTTTCGGACTGAATTTTTCAACGACGTAGAAGGCATGAACGAATAGTTTCTTTCGAATATTTACTGCCGCTTAGTTTATTTGAAAACAATAAACCCAAAGAATCCGCTATCTTTCTGAACTCCCATCGTTCGAGCAAACCAGCACGTCCACCACCTACAATTGTTATTAGCCATAAATAAACGAATATCCGTCGAGAACTGCATATCAATACACAGAAGAAGAAGCGTTCCAATCAGTTCTTCCTTTATGACCTGAACACTATATGTCACTCCAAGAATTTCAATACCATTCCAGCTGAAGAAGAAACCGACTTAGGCGTTACCAGCAAAGGCATTCATATGTATTCTCAATTCTTATTGTTACATGCGATCATTCATCATCAGTATCTCTGCACAAGAGAGCGTTTATTTCGAAGGATCGCCGACTTCGATCGAGTGGGCGGTGAAATTCGCCCACAGACGGACATTTCTGTCAAAATGCATTATCTGTATCCGAACTCGTCCCACGCATCGAGAACGATCCCATGTGACCTTATTTCGATCGAAATGCGACTACACCTTCGTTGGGAATTCTATGGATACATTGGAAATGTTGAAGTTTTTCACAATGACACTGGGAAACTTTGGCTCAAGTCGCCAGCTGAAACATGTTGTAAGATTGTCTGCCACTGAAAAAAGGAAATTTCAGAACAAATTCGTCATGTTGAGGTTCGCGTTATTCATAAATGTCCGTTAACTGTGCCTCAGTTTTTCATACCAAGTATTTGTATCCAACTATCGATATTTGTGAGGATCATGTCTGATTGACTTAAAGTTGTTTTGGAGCGCCTGTTTTCACGTCAATGTCACTATAGTTTATAGGGGATATGTACCATGCATGTACTCGGTATTTGGGTTTGCTAGTTTTCTATCACAAAATCGGGTACAAACATCTGCTTTTCTATGATCGTTCGTACACATGATGACGTATTAAGGAAGGTTGGGGGGAAGGATGTGTGTTGTTTGCAGCATAACAGAAATAATCTCCTAATTACAGATTGAACAGATGTAGATATGAAAAATTTGGGTGCATCTCAATTATTTTGGACCTATATTCCAGATACAAATTCCATATTCGATTCGAAGAAACATTTGCGTGTACAGAACAAAAATTGTAGTTTTATCTCCAGAGTTATTGCTCTTTCGGAATAAATGCAGACCTTAAACTAGGTTGAAATAATTTTTTAAGGAACATTCGCGTATACAGAAGATTATTTGTAATTTTATTCCCAGAGATATTTCTTTACCCAAAGAAATGAAGACTTTTGAATGGGTTGAAATCATTCGCGTTTACAGAACAACAGTCAAGTTTTAAGTAAAGTTCGTACCTACAAAACAAAATTTGTAATTTTCTCTCCAGAGACATCCTTTTTTCGAAGGAATGAAGACTTTCAACAAGGTAAAAATCAATGCTTAACTATTTGAGTCATTTGTCTTGTTTGAAGATAATAAATTTGAATTCGACAGTGACTTTTACTGAAATATATACAGGGTGTTTCATCATAAACTGGTCAAACATTTATAGCCGTATAGATGACACTGAAGAAGTAATTTTTGCTTTATGACATACCATACATTTTTACGTATGATACAATAGCACAGATAAAAACCTCAGCAAAAACTCTGTCTCCCCGTATAAATATAGTGAAATTGGAACTTGTAAGAACATGAATGGAATCATTTTCATTAGAACATAATTTTTTCGTCATTTTGAATTCATTTTGGCAAAATATCCTGACATTATATCCTCTCTGACCGGGAGGGTCTTTCGACCAAGTCCAAGTCCAAGCGATGATATTTCAGATCCTCATATGAACGGAGAACGATACAGGCCCCATATATCGGGGAATCATCTCCCATAGATCCATTATTGGTTATTTCACACCAGAAATGTAATAAAATAAACTGAAAAACTATTATGACAAGATGACATAATAATGAGAAATCTTCCTGGGGTGCAGGATAAAAGAACACATGCATTTGTTGGCATTCGAGCTCTTCATGAAAGTTAATGAAAAATATGATTTTTTTATGAACCTCACCACCCTGTATCATTCTTCAAAAACGCGAAGAAGATTCATAAAGAACATTTTTCCAAATCAGGATGACCAGGAAATGCTCAAGCGAAGGTTTTGCAATTTGAACTGACACACTCTGTTTAGTTAATATTCCGGATAACTAATGCATGGATACATTATTTTTGAATAATAATTTCCTATTTCAATACGAGCTGTAAGACCTTCGGGTAAGTAGAAAATTCTTCACATTCTTTTAGAGGAGAATTAAATTTAGTAATAACCGAAAATGAATGCAGCCCGTGAAAATTTATGAGATGGTTCTATAATTTGATTCCATTATAATTGACCTTAATTTAAGTGAAAAAATAAATACCTATATGTAATAATCCCAAGTTTCTCCAAGCAGTGAATTAATTCTCCCTCAATCATTTTATTAGGTCAAATTGGGCCCACGTCTAATTATGTATAGTACCAATTATCTTGAATATATTCAAATTACCCATCGATAAACTATAGTGACTTACAGCAGTCTGTTTCAAATTTTTTACGCCTTCAAAAAACAAATATCTTATCCATGGACCTTATCAGCTCACAAATCGAGATTCATTCAGTTCCATCAACAATAACGGCTTAAGCCTAACGCTACGTTGGCTTAATGAAGACTTTTAACACTATACTTAAGAGAATTGAAATGGGTATGTTATTCGTAATGACTATATTGGAAGGAGTCACGAACCTTGTGTATATCTCAACTTTCAAATTAGTTCCCCCATGAATTTCATTATGAACGAAAGAACATGGAACTGTTGCTTCAGACCCGATGAATGCATTTTTGAAGCTTTCACGGAGACATAAGATCACCCAACTGCATTAGTAATGAACTAGTTGAGATGTGGATCTACCTTGAGCCCAGATCTACCTTTCGTTCAGATTCGCCTTTTATGTGGTTAAATTTATTGTAATGATATGACGTCATCAAAAAAAATTTTGTGATCACTCGCAAAAAAATGCTCCGTACCCTCGCAAAAAAACACTTTGTGACCTCTATAGAAACTTCAAAGTTACTTCAGAATTATTAATTTTTAAGATACATTTTCTAGAGAACCGGAAATAAATATCGTTCAAAGGGGATCGGAAATTTTGGAAAAAACTCAAAGTTGGTGAAAAAATACTTAAAAGGAATCAGAACCAACCTTCGATCGATTCATTTCAATACAATATATCCCATATTTCCGTCGATTTCGTAGGATTTCATGTCAAAATTCCATATAAGGAGCTCTCGTTCATCGGATAGATTTATGCAATTTCCTTTGAAATTTCACCAATCGCTTCATTCTTCTGCTTAAAATCGAAGCCCCGTGCTTAGTTTTTGCCATTTCATACAATATTTGCCAGTATTTCGGCGTTTTGCGGTCAATTTTATTCAATTTCTACCTGACAGCACTGACCCCGGCTGTCAGACCCGTATGTTAACACAGATCGGACTCGATGGTCTGTCAGAATTTCTCGGAGAAAAAAGAAATGTCAAGAAATTACAAACTTTCTTACGTATTTTTCGTACATTTCCGTTCGTTTTCGAGGAAAAAGAATAGGCCGTGATTGCCCTACGGTATTTGTAGGTTCGTTTCTCACCCTCGGTCTCGGCCGAAAAGCTTCGCCTTAGGAGGAGATAGCGTTCTCCTGACGGTCCACTCGACGAAATTCGTCAAGTTAGAGAATTTTTTTCGGTATCTTGGAAATTTCGAAGCGAAACGAACGTGGTATCGACGGAAAGAGCGTTCTTTCTTCTTTAAGATCGGGAAATCGCCTTCGGCGAGTTCCCTCTCTTTATCATCAAAGTTCTGTCAAAGTTTCAAAAATCGTCATTCAATGGTTTTCCTTACTCGATTAGTATTATAGGTGAAGAGGTCAGACAGAATTTCGATTCCGATGGAAGTTATAATTTTTACACATTGACAAAACATCAGAGGAGTTCGGAGCATTTCAAACCTTCTTCAATTTCCTAGGCAAAGATCCATATGACAGCCTGAAGATATAGGGGGTGGACCAAATTATATAGGGGGTGGACCAAATTGGACGCTTTTGAAAGGGAACTCCCTTTTCTGTACCAGATAGACAAGAACTGATGTCGGTGTCTGGGGGTCAATTTTTATGAGGAACTCATAGGCGAAAGCTGCAACTCCATAGCAATCACCGGTACATGGTTACCGGGTGTTTTTCGAAAATGTTCATTTCAGAAATATTGCTGTAATTTTTCTTCTGCTGAAAATTCCACAAATGTGATTTTCAACCAATCAGTACGTGAATTTCTGACAGATCACCAGAACAACAGAAGAATTTTAGTGGGAATTTTTTCCTCGTGGTTACCCAACAGCGAATTATACTGGACATTTTTTTAACGTTTATAATGACAGACTATTTTCTCAATTCGTCTACTGATAGTGCGGATGAACATGCCTTTCTCCTGGTTGGATCTATTTGTAGCTTCCGACGCTTAGCATTTTTTGCAGCTCTTGCGTTGACAAATTCTATGTCACATAATGGATTGAATTTGCGATTATACCTTTCGAAAAAATATTCCTGCAACTGCTTAGCTGTAGAGTTCCATAGAACTTTGATAACACTCTCCTTGTAGCCTTCGGAGTTTTTTTTTCGCATGTTGAAGGCATAGTCTTCAAGAATAAGCGCCAGTTTTTCCACAAGTATATCCGCTCTATCGAAATCATACGCTTTTTCTACGCAAAGGTTTATAAACTGCTTCCATACAATTGCCTTCTATTTCCTAGTATTCGCGGGTGTCAACTGCTCAATATTCTGGCGAATATGTTCTTTACTTTCTTGACCGCAGCGAAACATTTTTCTACATCGTGCTGTTTTTGACAAATTCAAAACAGAAATAATTTCTAGCTTAGAGTTTCATTGAGTTACCATGGTAGCTAAATAATCAAGTCGACAAAACCTTCTATGTTTTGCAAGTACTTGATGAAGACGAAAATTGATGTTGTTGGGAATGAACATATTTGGTGTGAAATTTTCTTACCGAATTCGAATACCACACGAGGTCAAATTAAATCCGGAAATTTTTTGCATCTAGTGGTATTACTAGTGAAAATGTTCTATTTCTGTGAAAACATTCTAGTAGCAACTTCTCACGTAGAATTCAAGATAAGATAAGATAAGATTTTATCTCTTGGATAAGTAGGCTTAGGTTTATGCGGCGGTGTGAATAAAATAATGCGAACATTAATTGTTGGACGTCAAAGTTCTATTCAAGCATTTAATGGTTTGAAGGAAACCCGTAGTCTTCTTAGAATCCATAAAAACTAGACCTTCATTTGAAACTAACAAAAATTAATAATTTCAAGAAATAATTAAGGTGTCCGAAGAGTCGGCCTTTTTCATTCAAGGTGCGAGTGCGGAGAAGAAGAGGAAACAATAGAACAATTAGTTAATAGTTGTCCAATATATAAATTTGACGATGGTTTCGAGTCAATTCATTGGGTGTCTGATTCTTTTTTGAGATGGATCGTGAACTTCAAATTAATTTAATGAGTACTAAATCATTTACTAGTTCATATTAGTTTTTTCGTCCCCTTTTTTGTTTTCAGGTATGATTCCAAGATTTCAACCTGCATCGCATAGGAAAGAAGAAATTTTGTCGATGAAGAAGAAGCCCGTCAATAAAAAACAACAATTTCATTACACTTATACGGGGAGACAGAGATTTTCCTGAGGTTTTTATCTGTTTTATCATACGTAAAAATGTATGGTACCCCGTTTACATTTCCTCTCCTAATACTGCTATGACACAAATTGTTTGATATAAAAAAAATGTACTGCTCATCTCAAAAGAATATATATATATAAAAATCAGATTATATAAATATATATATATATTCAAGAACATACGGAAAATTCTTCTGAAATACGATTTGATGTTCTAGGACTAAGCAAAACTGATCCCGAAACGAAGACTTCTCCTAAATATGTATTCTTAACATATTTCTTCGTGCTTTTCTTCTCAAGTTGACCTTGATTTGATTTAAGTTGTGACGCAATTGTGCGAAATAAGTTTGAAAGGATGTCATCTTTTTCACGATACAAATCACCTGCGTCACTGCATTCGATTCGTTCTATATTAAACATCAGACTTACATAATATCCCACAACTCATAATTTTCGCATTCGCATTCGTATTTCATCGCAAAAAGTTGAACAGGAGTTTTCGAAGTAAACAGAACTTTTATTGTTTCGATAAACTATCATTTTCAAGGTTTCATTCCCAATTGGATTCTCCAAAACCTACTACACTACACCCTGGACATTTGACATATCTGATAAAGCTGGAAAATGTTTTGTGATACATAAAGTGGAGCAAAACTCGACACTTTGCATTGGTTAATACCTGATACCATGTTTCAGTTCGATCGACTAAATATTGTTCGAATTTTTGAGGGAAAAAAAGTCGACGCAACGTTCGTTTCTACGTTTTCAGGCAAGATGGAGCACCGCCTCATTATGCCCCAGCTTTCAGACAATGTTTGGATATGAACTTCCCCAAGCAAAGGAATACTGGCTATCCAGATCCAAAGATCTGTCATCTCTAGACTTTTCTTACTGGTCACTAGAAATCGAAAATTTATGTCAAACTGGCATCTCTGGAAAAATTGCGAAAGGCCAACTGTCGAACACTGTGTCAAAATTACCACCGAAATGCTGTGGAATGTACAGTGTACACTGTAATTCCAAAACATTTTTAACATTGTTTGGAAGTTTGCGGGGCTAAATTGAAGTAGTTTTTCAGTTTGAATGTTGAGGACACTTTACTCTTTCATCTGAACTAATGTTTTCCTCTGCCATTGTCTCTTTGGAATTGGTTAATATCTCAGATTCAGGTGAATTGGGTGATATTTCATTTTCAGAGTCAAATATTGCGTAAATGAATGAGCGAATCTCAAAAAAATTGTCACGTTTAAAAGATTTTTCCAAAAACAAATTATACCATTTATTCAAATTTAAGGCATTGGGGATGCTATGCAGAGAGATAAAATGACATTATGATGGATATAAGAAAAATTCCTTATACGAAAACGAAAGAAGAAAGTCGAGAACGTACAATCTTTCACTTGTACCGTATTTTTTATGGGAAATTAAAGTTTAATTACGACCAAGGGCTAATTATCTGCTCCAATATGAAAGGATTCCGTTTATAAATAAATATGATACTCAATCTCGCCAAGTTTAACAACATCCGGCAAAGGAAATGGATAGTTTTACTTGATACGTCTTCATTTCTTTCAGATCGAAGGTAATATAACCATTTCCTCTGAAAGTACCCATCAACAAACGGGTACGGTCAACTATTTATGCTATCTAGGCAACTATGTCTATTGGCGATATATCCACAAAACAATAATCTCCATTTGATAGCGAAACGACTAGCAAATAGGGAAATTATTTTTTGTAGTGACACACTATCCCTAAAAATTTCGATTCCGAAGTTTCAATGAGATTGCATTTGTACTACTTCAGATACTGCGGAAATAACGTTAAAATTCCAAATAATAACAAAATTTGGTATATTTTTCCCTATATCTCAGGAATTGAATATCGGATTACAATTTGGAACATTTTTGTTGAATACTGACAAAGTTTGTGCCAAACTTCATTGAAATTTAATCAACATTTGCGGAAGAAAAATAATATTTTCAACAAAAAATTTAAAAAAAAGTTAGAGCACATACGGACGGACAAACGGACAGAATTGGATTCGAACACGAATTATTCTTCAAGGTATTCAACTAAGACCATTATCGGCTCAAAATTCGAAAATTTCAAACCTTGTAATGAAACCGTTAACGAACTGTTTACCAGAATAAGCGCGTTGAAATGGCAAGGTTATTCCTATTGGCGAATGAAGATAAGCGCTACTCCCTCTTGTGGCTATCAGAGTAACCCGAGGTACAGGGATTATCATTGACAAGTTAAAATAAATGTCAAGAAGATGGGAAAGTTTATGCATTTTTCTTGGCGTTTGTGTGATTTTATAGGTGATTCTACTGAGAAAAAGCAAACTCGAATGTCCCCTCGAATGTCCCTCCCATAGATTTCTACAGCCCGGTGAAAAATTTTGAGTTTGGGTGAAAGAAACTTCCTTTAACAAGTCGGGACTCAAACTCAAAGTGTTGGAGAATCGATAAAAACCTTGGCAACTTGTAACTTAGAATTGTTAAACCAACAAATAAGATTTATGAGAGTCTGCTACCTGCATTTACCGATGATGATCAGTTCAATAGAGGTAAGCACGAATTGCTCATGAAATATTAGGTCACATTCATGACAATTGTTTTCCAGGCCCCTAATTCAAACAGAGAAAGTTACTTAAGGTGAAAGCTATACCCTCCAGAAATCTGCCTGTTGAACTGATCATTAAGGGACAACGTAAAGGTTTTAGGGATAGAACTGACCGATTGAAACAAAAGAGTCTCAACAAGGAAATATCTGGTGATGAATATTCCCCGCTCAAAGTGCTTCTGCCGATAAAATTAAAGCTGTACAAGGCTTATTTATTACAGCTTTTTCAAAACCAGTCATATGAATGTTGAAAGAATATATTTGTCAATCCATGATAAATAAGGCATACGGTACAAGTAGCATTAACTTTATGTGAATGTATTCATTTTATTCAAAATATATTGTGTAAATTCAGTCCTTTCCCATATAAATAGTAAAGTTATGAGTATTTGTCTATTATTTTAAAAAGTATGTTTCACAATACTACCTGTTTTTCAAGCTTCTGTGCCTTCAAGATACTCCAAATAATTGGAAATTAATCTTGCCATTTAGAGTTGAAATAAGTTGATACTAAAATACTTCCAACAGTAATTGTAGAATTGCTACTCCGAATTAGAATAGATGCAACATAACTCTTCAATAAAAATGAAATATGTATACACAGAATCACTTCTGTTAGCTAAAAAAATCTTTAAACAAACTGTAAAATCGAATTTTATCGATCAAATATACAAGCAAACACTTGAAAACCTAGCTCCTGTTCCTCTACCTAAGGTTCTTAAACTGGCCACCGTGGCGCAGCAATCTTAAATTCAGACGGCAATAGTGGACGTAAGGCTTGTAATATCGCTGAGTGTTTGTGCTTCATTTAATAAGTGTACAATGTTTTACATAAAAAGTAACAGCAAACACAATTCCAGGAATGAGATTGAATGAAATCCTAACGTCTATTTTCCACAATTTGCCAGTGTAGTCAACCACCTCATCCCGAGCTTCATCCTATCAATTGTTATTAAAATTACTATTCTGGTTTATTGCCTTCATAACCATCAAGTGGGTACATCGTATACCATTATTATTCTCAAAGAACATTATGCTTTGGTGCTCACGGATAACAAATGCATGAACACGTTCCTGAAACTGTAAACATGACTGAAACGTTGTCGGTAATGTTTCGTTTTGCGTGCCACAACTAGTCTTTGTTCAGAATAAATAACTGATTGCTTTTATTAATGATGGATTCTATTCTGGAAATAATCCTTATTTCGTAGAATTTCTAACTATGGGAAATCTGAAACTCTAGGTTTGCATTCGAGTTCCTCAATATTCATATTAAGTTTAGGGTGTGCCAAAATTATCGCAGGATTTGAACACGGGATAAAGTTGCAAGTAAATAAGGTCGCCTTCTACGTCACTCGTTATTCTACGATTCACAGATCGATACGGACGACGCTGTGTACTGGCTTGCTAGAGAGAAAAGTACACGATATGAAAGAGAAAGTGGATATATCCCGGTACGTCACAGATGCCGCGAAGTTTCGGCAGTGCGCAGTCAAATTTAAAAGAGCATTTTCTGGTTAAAAATTTAAATTTTTGACGGAGGTTAAAGTTTTTCAGTAGTCTTACGGATAGAATATTTGATTCCAATGATAAAAAAAATCATGAAAGAGACTTATTCTGAAGTCACACTGAAGTCCAAACTCCTTTCACAGTTCTAGAACAGTTCAATATCGGTTCTGAAAATAAAAAAAAACAGCAAAACAGGATTACCCAAATCCTGAACCGGTACTGAAATGAACCGTTCCGAACAGATCTGAACGCCCAGCCATAACAAAGCTATAAGTCTTTTTTCTCTTGAATTTTGATGAAATTTTCTGAAAATTTCATCGTTTTGTTCTTAATGTTTGACGAACAAATTACCAGAAAATAAAATAACGAGATTATTTTTTTCTGTGTGTAACATTTCTAAACTCAGTCAGTATACAATATTTGTTTCACAGGAATGAGACGCCAAATAATGTTGAAAAAGCTTATTTAATTATGCCGACGTTTCGTTGGATGTTTCCAACTTTTTCAAGGCTGCAAGAACCGGAAACTTTTTGACACAACTGTGCATTGTGAAGACCAACAATATAGCTGGCTCGCATAAAGAGCAGATTTTAAATTAACATAGATGTAATAAACAAACTTGAAGAACGATTCACCACTAAAAAAACAAGACAAATAATCATAATTAGTTAAAAGCATAAAATTCATTCATATATACAATTAAAACCGTAAAATTCATGAATCAACGTAATATGTCATTGACGACGACAAACACTGGATTGAACAAATCAAGTTACAATTACTGTGTACTTATATCTAATATTTGGGACATATTGCAGATAACTGCAACCTTGCGTTATTTACAATTATTATTGTTTATTTTTATTTAAATTCAACAAATTATTATGAATCACACTCAAATTTTGAATACCAGCTCTTGTATTCACAGTATGGTTTAATCTTATGTGAACCATTCCATTAACATTTTGCCTAGGTCAATTGTGCTTACAACCCAAAATTTCCATGTCACTAAGTAGTGACCCCCCTTGAAGAGGTGGAGTACTAGAGACATCTTCTGCTCTATATCGCGAAAACTTTCATTACAATCATATTTATGTTAGTTGATTCTTGTTTTTAACAAATGTTTAGTTTGGCCCACATAACATTACTCACAATTTCAGCATGAAATTTTATATATCGGATTTAAAGATCATCAAAGAAAAACTCAATGACATATTATGTTAATTAATATATTTTACGATTTTAGTTTGTCTCCGTAGTGGAGAATCGTTTTAATACACCTATGTTAATTTTAAAGCTGCCAATTTAGGTTACTGATCTATATTGTTCGTCCTCACAATAGGTCACGAGCAGTTTTGACAGTTGGGAGAGACTGGAGGACCAACAATAACCTAAAATGCATTGGGTACTATGGGGAAAAGCGATTTCTCTCGATATTTCGTATTTATTTGGAAATTTTGGATTGATATAGTCACTTTTTTTTGAAAAGGATAGTATAAATTTGGTGCACTCAGTCAACAGTCTTTTTGTGTGTTGTGGTATATTATATAGGCACATTGTTACTTTCATATGGAGGTAAAATATTGCGAAAATATTTTATGATATCATCGTGCTAATAAATTTTTCATTCCTAGACACTGCCAAGTATTACTAGGTGTAGTAAATAGGAACAGTGTATTGACACAGTGGATGGTTTTTATTTCTGAAATACGACTCAAGGGTGATCAAATTAGGCTAAAATGCCGATCAGTGATGATTTAGATCTTTTATTTATGAAAACAAACAGGATTGTTTATCAAAAACCGACGATTTTACGAAAATTCCTTACCTGGTATCAATCGGCATACCTAAACATTGTCAGTAATACTGCACCTTAACTGCATTGAATACTTGAATGGAAATATCTTTTATAAATCTTGTCTTGTTCAAGTAATAAAGAAATGCTTATTAAGAACTTATGAGTTTACAAATATTCCATACCCCGAATCGTTCGGTATGCACTACCAAATAACATACAGGATATTACTCAACTTAACATGTAAATCAGCTCAAAATTCGATGTCATTGCATACCTCAATGTCAATGGTATGAATCAATCCTATCTAATTCAAGTTTTAGTGATTGTGGAGACTAATTTCCATCCTATGTTCTTTGCCGAGGTAACTGACAAGGTTCAAAGTAACATTTATTCTGTAAATTTTCGTTTCAGAGCGCAGTTCTTTATTGAAGTAATTCAGAAAATATTATTTTCCCTTTCAGAACCGATTGAATTTTCTTATTTCTCTCTTTTATAATGGATAAATTGAGTTCCTCTCCACATCCGGTTAGTACCTACCATTCAAATGAAAATACTTCAACAACTCATTGGTAGTTTTCATCGGTTTGATGTTGATTATTCGAGCTTGAATACCTGTACTTAGTTCAAAAAACTTAGGTCTTAAATTGTATTTCCTGCCTTACTAAACCAAGCAACATGCATCAACAGCATCAACCAGCAAGAATTGTATTTAATCGAAAAATTCCATAAGTTTAGTAAAGCTGTTACTGTTACAAGATATCCAGTACTTCGGATATAGTTCCTAGATAATGCAATAGTGAATATTTCAGTCCAAAATGTCCAAATTCATACAAAATCACAAGCCAAATCGCTTTTACCCATAGTAAACAATGCATTTTAGGTTATTGTTGGTCCTCCAGTCTCTCCCAACTGTCAAAACTGCTCGTGACCTATGCACAGTTGTGTCAAAAAGCTTCATGTTCAACAGCCTTGAAAAAGTTGGGAAAATCCAAGGAAACATCGGCATAATTAAAAAAGCTTTATCAACATTATTTGGTGTATCATTCCAGTGAAACAAACTCCGTATAATCAACAGAAACGTGAAAATCATGAACGTTCACTCAGTATATTTTCTCGAGCCAACATCGAGAACACCGAACTGCATTCCTGCAAACAGATCTATCAAGTTCGTTCCGCAAAGTCTTTCCATAACAGTCGAATTGATAAATCGCATGGAATTATGAGAAATGTCCGTTCTTTCTTATTAAAGCTTAATCACATTATCAACGACGATCACGCTGAGAGTTTGACAAATAATAAAGCACGTTCTTTCCACGACTCCTTATTCGAACGTTTTCAGAATTTATGACACGATCTGAACTCCGACCCTCTGAAATGATTTTCAGTTAATAAGATCTCGGAACGGATGAAAAATGTGGCATGGCAACGGTAAATGGCTATTTCATTCTCGGTTATGTGGAATTATGCCGGTTGCAATATATTCAAGTTTTTACAAGTTTATTCGATGGAACAAGTGTGCCTTACTGATGTCCATAAAGTAAGAAGAGCCACTTGCTCAATGAAAACCACCTCAGTAATTGTCAAATATTTATCGGAAATTTGTCGTGAAAGAAAAAAATTCGCACTTTAAATTTTTTTTAAGGGGTGGCTTTTTGAGGGGCAATTCTGAAATGTGCATCGAATTCGATCAAAAATGTTATAAATAATTGTCAACTATTTGTCGTAGAACATCTAACGTGAAAAATACAGAAAACATCATTTTTTATAGCTTTTCTTAGGTTTTGATAAAATGTGCTGGTTTTTTACGCTGCATTGGTATATTGACATTTCCGGTTTATTTTTCGTATCATTATTTACTGATATTGGGTTGTATGTTAAATTTTCTATTTCCCGAAATGAACAATTTTCGTTTCAATGCTGAATAATGGAAATATTTCATTCTCACGCATATACATCGACGTAACCTTGTGATACAAGAAAGTTAATCAGATGACTGTTTTTTCTTCCGGAAATGAACTACTGAAGGACGACCCAAGCACATTTGTCGTGAAAGAAAAACTTTGTCACGCTTTTAGTTTTTTTCAAAAGATGTGGCTCTGCTAACTTAATATTAAGTAGGGAGGGCCACCCCTTCTATTTTTATTTATAACATTTTTGATCGAATTCGATACATATTTTAAAATGGCCCTGCTAACTTAACATAAAGTTAGCAGGGCCACCCCTTCCAAGAAAAACTAAAAGCGCGACAAATTTTTTTCTTTCACGAAAATTTAAAACTCAACCAACCGAGAAATTTTCAATAGATTCCTCCGAATGCCCCTAATCGTGCCTACGGACGGACGACCGGTCGGACAGAATTGGTTTTGACACCGGACTCCTCAACAGTGAGTCCAACCTAGTCGGTTGAGACCAGTTTTGGTTCAATTACAGACATTTGAACAAAACGATAGCGCGCTAATCCCCTAGAACATGCGCGCAAAAAATCTATTAAAGCGGAGGCCACATATACGCGATCACGATCACGATAGCGTTCACGATTGCGATGGCTATCAGATAATTACATTGACCTAGTGGAGCAGCACACACTTGTCGCGATCTGTCTGCGACCTGTCAGCGTTCAGACGGGATCGCATGATGTTACTGAAACATAATATCGCTTCTTCATAAAGTTCGCGATCTGATCGCATATATATGTTTCGGGCAGATCGTGACCGCCATAGAGAACACCATCGCGATTGCCATCGTGAACGCGATCGCGTATATATGGCCTACCCTTCACACGATCATCACTCAGCGATCATCAGCATTTTCGAACTAACTTCCAAGTTCCATCATTATTGAAGCAACGTTTTTCGAGTTATTCCGGAAAAAACAACGATACCGAGGGAAAGTGCACGAAATTTGACGGATTTTTTCCCAGTCAGCCGATTTGGCCCATTAACGAACTTAACCGCGGTATTCTGATGTGTGACCTACCCTGACAGTTTCAAGTCGCTAGTTCACCCCGCTCGACAGTTATCGTGTCCATGGCTGGTCGGCCGGGCAGATTTTGACATTGGATTCGTCATCTGTGAGTCGAATCTAGTGGTTTGGGACCAATTTCGGGGAAAAACTCGGGAATTACATGGACATGGACATAATGATAGCACGCTGTTCCCCTAGATCTTGCGCGCGAAACAAAAACAAAAGATCCTGATCCTGATTTCGACCTGAACTAGCAACCACAGACCAACAAAACAAATCACTTCATCGTTTGCGGGAATCGCGTCTTTCCGACCTTGGGAAATACAACACACATAACCACACTTCCTTCTTCTTCAAAACAGCTGTCAAATTAAATACTTTGGAATATCTAAAATCGAAATGTAAAAACGGATTTATCGGGATTCAGGAATCACAACATTAAAATCTGACTAAGATTTTTCGATGAAACCATTTGAAAAGCAAATTTCCAATACCAAAGCGAGTGTTTTCTCACATCTTAAACTCCTATAGAAGAATTCGGTTGGAGTCTTTGTAGTGACACTTATAGACATCTAGGAAAACCCCCAAAATCTTCTGGGAGTTCGGGTGTGTTCTATTTCATTGCAAACCTTTATCTAATATGTGTGAATACAATCGAATTAATGTGTAAGAAATGAAGAAACTAAAAATTTATAAACAAGAAATAGACTTCCTCTGAAAACTACATTGTCTTATCTTTTCCATAACACTATCAATTATTACCCATATAAATATGTTACTCGTCAAGTTTTCAGTAACTATATTGTACTATATTGTATACCATGTTTACGTGAAGTCTGCCAAACTGTTTCAGACACTAGTTTTTACATAATTTAATTCAGCAAGTTGAGTATAATCCATAATTGCCTCACTATTTTATCAATAAAGAATATATACAACAGTAATTCATTAAAAGAGGTATTTTTTTGGCGAAAACTGGTTCTTTGAAATCAATTTATCAAGCAAACAGAAACATACTATTGTATTAAAAAGAAAATGTATGGGTTGTGATACTTTCACATCAAATGAGATTCATTTCAATATAAAATCAAACTATGAATAGACCAACTTTGTTCGATTCCAATCCTTGTGGTTGTGCAATCATATACAATTTTATTAAACATCCCACCGTTTCAATTGAGTAATGGAGTCATCATAAAACAGAACCTCAGAGATTACTAAACAATTGATTTTGTTGTAGAAACAGTTTGGATTATATTCTAAAATGGAACAGATACGAAATTATTCATCAAATAAATAGGACAAAAAATTAATTTCAGTTTGTTTACATATTTATAACCTCTTCAAGCGAGTCCAAAAGCGGCGAGAGTGACGTAATCCTATTCCTGCAATCTGAGTGGCACCCCAAAGCACCCCAAACGCCTGCTAAAATTCTGATTAGCTCGATTCAGGGTCATATCTGCGTTAACATAGATTTCCTAAGTAAATGACGCGAGTGGTTTATCTGGTTAGTCTGTACTAGCAACAGGGCAAAATGAATCAAAGGTCTCGTGTTTTTCCAGACCGCTTGAAGGTGAATGGGGCACCTGGTAAGCGCCCACATATTAAATTCATATAAACTGGCGTTTCACCTAATATCCCACATGCAACGGCAACGGATGACATTACAAGGGTCCAAAAAGAAGAAGACGTCGTCGGAGAGGCAGGTGCTTCTCGTTGAGGTAACATTCCTACTTTGGGGTGAGGAATGGCGTATGTCGGGAGAGTTGAGATATTGGTGTTTCTTGTCAAGGACGGTGAGTCGGGCGTAATGGAACACGTTGGAGGCAAAAAAAATTGACCGGAGACAGTTCTCTCCGTGAATTGTCGAAGTTGCTAGGATATGAGGTATTTTTGTTGACGAGTGTCACGTGTTTTCTTACACTGCATATACAGTCCGTTCTTATGTATGAAAGTGTATACAGGGTTGAAAATTAATTTCAACCGCAAGTTCCTCAAATCACCAAAAAAACACTTTTCAATTTTTCCAGGTGAATCATTTCAATATTTCTGAATGTGTTAATATAGTCCTGCACTTTGCTCACGAATTCAAACCCGGATATCAGTTACTGTAATCTGTATTGCAGAATAGCTAATCCATTACTTGACAATTAAAACACTGCCTGCAAATTTTCATCTTTATATTGAAACTTCCATAATAACCCAAATTTTAATCAAATTTATGAACGAACTATATGAAATCAAACAATAGACGACTTCGGTCCAAGTTACCAACCCAGAAATTTCCTCCAAAAATACTATTACTGGGGAAGGGGAATTTCAGATCAAGTTCGGCATGATAAGGTTCGCATTATTTGAAATATTTGTGGACGGTGCCTCGGCTCCTAAAACAAGAAAATTCCTTTCAAATATAGGTTTTTGTTTAGATCATCTCTGATTGGCTGGAAATCAAGTTGGGATTCCTGATCTCGTGTCAATAGTTTCAAGTTTACATAGGATATGTTCCGCAAATCTTGGATATTTCGGTTGCCCTGAATATGAAATATTCGGTTTGTTCCTGAATAAAATGTTAACTACGGGATTTGATTGACGAAAAAGCAATCCTTCTGTCACCAGAACGTCAGTCAATGTTCTATGGTAACATATCCATGTCACAGAACGATCTATATTTACCTTATGATCCATAGACTATCTTGTTTTCTCGTCTATGTTCTATGGATCATAAAGTAAATAAGGATTGTTCTATGCTATGGATATGTTACCATAGAACGTTGACTGTCGTTCTGGTAACAAAAATATTGCTTTTTCATCAATCAAATCGCGTAGTTATCCATTTTTTCAGGAACCAACCGAATATCTCATATTTACGGAACGGCAAATCGGCAACCGAAAGAACCAAGTTTTTTGCTGAACATATCCTATGTTAGCTTGACACTATTGACAAGAGATCAGGAATGCCAACTTAATTTCTAGCCAATCGGAGATGATCTTAACAAAAACCAATATTTTTGAGATTTCATCTTGTTTGGGGAGCCGAGGCACCGTTTACGGATATTTATCGATGACGTGAATATTGTGGTAGTGGTGATAGTAAATTTGGAAGAAATTTGTTGGTCGGCAACAGATCGAACCACGGAAAAACGGTGTCCCCCCAAGTTTGGTTTGCAGATTTTTGGTTCAAGAGAACACACTGTGTACATTGATGCAAATATCTTAAAAATATTGTTGCGGCGGAAAAATCTGCAAAATAACTATTAAAAATTAAATGAAAATTGTTATTCATAAAACATCCTTGCTGATTGCAGGATTGTATTGATTATTCGTCAAGGGCATGTTCTTGGAGGAAAGTTGCCTAATGAACAATATTTGCAAAATTTGCAGTATTATTTTCTCGTTTGTCTGATGAAGGAGTCAGATTTAGGAAGTGAAACGTTACAGTGCACTTTGTTGATCATTTGCATCGTTCAAATATTGTTCATTAATCAACTTTTTTCTTAGAAACTGCCCTCGATGAATAGTTTCAATCCTGCATCCACAAGGTCGTTTTATATAAACAACAATTTTCAGTAGTTCTTTTCCATAAATTGGAAGTGAAAACCCAGAAAACACCTGAAAAATAATACAGAAACCTCCCAAAATGAGCTTTAACCGATACTTGAATTTCATGACCAAAATGCACTTCAATCGATCCCGAACATAAGAACTTGAAAAACATAAATCCAAAGATTAATCTTTGTATCTGTCAACGTCAACACTACCACATTACACAATTTCCTCTTCCGTATCCAAAATGTTTAAACCATTAAACCTTTTTCATTTGCACTCCTTATGTAAACTTCAATCTACATTGCTCGAAACGGAAGCAGCTCCATTTAAAAAGAATTAATTCGAATTCAGTCATTGGGTCAATAAAAAGTGACAAGAAGGGAGGATCATTTAGGCCAGTTCGCCGCTCGGACGAAGGTACCGCGGCCACAGAAAAGGCGGCATGCAGTCTGATATCCAGGTCTGGAGTTCAAAGACCCATGCTTGCGATTTTCCTAGTCTGTTCGCGGCCTACTCGCTTGAAATGGTGGTGACTCATTCGCGCTGAGCTGCCAGTGCGTTCCGCCAAGTTGCTTTTACCAGGGCAGTCCGAAAAAAGTTGGCATTGTTTGGGCGCCATTTATCGGTAAGGGAATGATATATTAGCTTTGTTTTGGTTAAGGCTTCAGAACCAATTCAGGACTGTTTGAGACGGTTCGAGTATGCGCAATTGCCATTTTGGGTCTGAAAAATCGCAATCGCGCATACTCGAACCGTCGCGAACAGTTCTGAATTTGGAACCAAAACAAACCGATTAAGAAGTCCTTGTTCGCAAGGAACTCTTTAGATAGTTTCGCAGTCCTTCGAAAATTAATTCCGACATTATTATTTACACAGGGAGTTCACAGAAAAGTTGTTGACATAGATTTTGAGAATTTCAGCAGAAATGAAAAAAATAGAGAAGTGCTGACGTGGAGTCTATAATTCTATTTTCCCATTATTAACGAGAATACAGATAATTTGCAATGAAATTTCGAACTTGATTGAAACTTGACAGCGTTAAGGTTGATACAGAATTCCGTGAGAAAAATATGAACAGGAAATCGCAGATATCAAATAATTGAAATTTTTTATCCGAATTGTTCTAATGACAGGATAATCACAAGTTGCTCATCAGTATTTTCAAACTAGTTACCAAGTTTCATCGTTATTGAATCAGTATTTTGTGAGTTATTCTAGAAAAAACAACGACACCGAAGAAAAAACAAAAAATTCAACGTATTTTTCCCGAATACCTCCGACAATAACAACCGTATCAAATTGCAATTCTTTAAACTGCTGTGAAATATGAAGCTCTAGATGGAAGCAACTTTTTTGTGACATTGGATTCGTCATCAGTGAGTCCAACCTAGTTGTTTGAGACCATTTTTGGGAAAAAATTCGAATATTAAATTCAAAAAAGTCTACTTGTTAAAGGCTATTGATACAACAATTAAAAATGCAGATTTTTCTGTATTACCTTTACATAATATCTTTCGAAATTGATTTGATATCTTACGATATACTTTCATGTCTTCGACGTACTACGCCTTCAATGACAAAATTATTATACCAACTGGCATATAATGATCAAACTAAAAAACTTGAGAAAATGGTAAAAAAATTAAATATAACCTAAAAACAATACTAGACACAGTGTTTCATCTTCTATCTTTCGATTTAGAATCATCAGTAGCATGTATTCTATATTATATATCAAAAATTCACCACGTGTTTCTAAAGTACACTTCACTTCAACGGAAATAAGCAGATTTAAGTCCATACGCATGCTTGTTAAAATTGTGCATGGAAACAATAATGCTACAGATTTTACTTACACCTTCTTCTTTCCTTGACAAATGAAATGCGGTAAAATACATTTTCCAAAATATTTATAACCTCAAAAATTAAATGACAGTTGATATTGATCCTTGAAAACTATAAGTTTTCATTCAAATATTAAATTCAAAAAAGTCTACTTGTTAAAGGCTATTGATACAACTATTAAAAATACAGATTTTTCTGTATTCGAAGAGACATTCGGACAAGACTTAAGCACTCTGTTGCACAGAACATGCGCGAAAAATCAATTCACGGGGCAACGAATAATGTACCAATATTGAATTGAATATTCTCATGTCGAATTTGTTATTTCCCAATTTGGGGGTCAATTCTTGAATCTCGATCGATTGTCATATGTTTGCGTCGATTTTCTAAGTTAAATATAATCAATAAGTAGACATTACCTGCGCATGGAACCGAATGTCACTCGACAATCGAATGTTATATCTCCTATACTCCGTACCACTAGTTGCCAAGTCGAACGAAACGGTGATGAAGTTATGTTTATATTCGGATTTGGAATTTCTCGAATATTCAGTTTATTTCTTGAATATTTGCTTGAAAACATAGTCGAAATGGCCAATAGAACCCTCACAAATTTTTCAGATGCTCGAGAAAACTTACAAAATCGACATGAACATATAACAATTGTCATACTCTTCAATTCTTGATCGTGATTCAAGAATTGACCCCTTGATTTCGTTCAATATCAATTAATTATCTTCACTCAATATTGTTCTTTTTCAATTTGAAGTTTGAAGCAGTTGGCAAGGTTTAGATTTCAACACGATTCTCAATATTTGGAAAAACAGAGAAAATAAAGTTCCAATGATTTCGGATTTAGTCCAGTACAATACCGATTATCCGATTCTCGATTTTCCGAAATCCGGTTTATCCCAAACAAACTATTCAAAAACTAAATCCTGATTAACCGAAAAAATTCGCGTTATACGAAACGTCTCTAGGATTTACCTATTCACTGCGCGTCAAAATTATAGGACAAATTCATTTTTCCAGAAGAAAAATATTTGGCAGCAAAATCCTGAAACAGGTCAATTTTTGTTCCACTTTCACCAGAATTATATGCATTTTTGAAGGATTTTTGTTGCACACTGTGCCATCCCCATCAACCCTATTAATTTTTTGAATAGGGAAAGTGGGTCATGTGGTACTTTTTTGGCAAGGTCTTTGTATCTTTACAAGCGTGAAGAAATTTTCAAGAAAATTTTTTTTTTTTAATTAATATGTTCAAAGAGGTTTTCGGTATGTGCACTTTGTCATGGCTCATTTACTTTGAGACGGTGGTACCTGATGACCATCGTCTCAAAGTAAGTGAGCCATGACAAGGTGCAAATACTGAAAATCCCTTTGAACTAACTAATTTTTCAAAAAAAAAATTTTTTCTTGAAAATTTCTGCACGCCTGTAAAGAAGATACAAAGACTTTACCAAAAAAGGGGTAGATGGGATGGCACAGGGTGCAACAAAAATCCTTCAAAAATGCATAAAATTTCGATAAAAGTGAAACAAAAATTGACCTGTTTCAGTATTTTGTTGCCAAATATTGTTCTTCTGAGAAAAAGAATTTGTTCCATAGTTTTGACGCGCACTGTACATCTAGGTGGTTCCCCTCGGGGTTTCACGGCAATACAACGGTCTAAAATGCGAATTTTGTTGGTTAGCCGACAGAATGGTACAAGTACATAGGTATTAACGTCTTATATTATCACAAAAGGGGTATTTTATTCTCCAATATTTCACAAAATGCAGTGTCAAAGCAATAAACGTACGTCGAACTTAAAGCGGTTCGACGATTAGATGACGGTGAATAGCGAAAGAAATTCGGATTAACCGAAATTTCGATTATAGGAAATCACTTTGACTACATTATTTCGGATAATCGAGTCTGTACTGCATACCTTACACCTCCGAAACCATGCGGCAGATTTCACACAACAAATATGAATTCTCCAAGTAATTTTTTCGGGAAGGTTTTATAACAATAGATTCAATCCTCGTCATTGCAGGTCATTTCTGCAAAACATCAGTAGCTTCATATCAAGACAAGCAGCCGTATTCATATCATCTTCGTTTTGTTGACTTCCACATCGGCCTGATTTTCCACCGCTTCGCACTGTTCGTCAGATTCCTTCGAATCCTTGTACAAAAACCAGACACAAAGACCTCTAGAATCGTCGAAGCTAGTTTCGAAGAAACCAGAAGAGTGCGTCAAAACCGTTAATGCAGTACCAATTTCCCGGGTTTCTTGATCTCTGGGTGATTTGCCGATATGCACACAACGGAACTGTTCCAGTTTCCGATATCAAGTTCGATTCTCAAGGGTCTTGAATTCAATATACGCTGTCATTCGATTCGTACGCGATTCTATGGGCCCGACATTCTCTTCCTAGTGTACCGAGGAATATAGGGTTACATAGGAACTTCCGATGAACATCCCGAGGTTTAATATTTCACGTTAGAATGGAAGGTTTTAGGTGAGGAAAAAGTATAGCAATAACCTCCAGTCACACTTATGTCAGTCGGCCTTGGAATAGCTGGATTAAAATTTGGTGCCTAGCACAGTCAAAGTTCATAGATAGATAGAGGGTTATGAAATTGGTGGAGCTTTTAGATCAGGAGGTACCTGTGGTAAGGGGGCGTTAGATGGGAAAATACTTTGGCAAACCTGTTTAATCTGGGTTATTTTTATTGCTCGCATGTTCTAGGGGAACAGCTTGCTATCGTTTTGTTCAAATGTCTATAATTTTCGATGATTGAGCCGAAAATGGTCTCAAATGGTGTCAAAATCGATTCTGTGCGGCCGGCCGTGGACACGATAATTATCGAACGAAGTGAGCTAGCAACTTGAAACTTCCAGGGTAGGTCGCGCATTGGAATGCCGCGGTTAAGTTCGTTAGTGGGCCAAATCGGTCGAATCGTTTCGGAGTTATAGCCACTTGAAATTTTGAAGTTATTTATGTTTTATTTCAGAAACTACTTGAGCGATTGGCTTCAAACTTTGCAGTTAGGTGGAGCATAACGACGCGCAACTTTCAGCCAAATTTTGTCAGGATCATATTGTCAGTAAATTTAAAAAAAAAATTGTTTCAAAATTTTTTTCCAAAAAATTTTTTTTTTCGGGAACCATTCATCATATCCAAAACAAAATTTCACTCAGCCTTTGAGCTTCATATTTCACAGCAATGTACCGAATTTCAGTTCGATACGATCATGAGTTTTGGAGATATCGAGAAAAAATATGTCAAATTTCGAGGTTTTCTTCTCGATATCGTTGTTTTTTTTTCGGTATAACTCGAAAAATACTGATTCAATCCTGATAAAACTCCGCAGCTAGTTTGAAGATGCTGAAAGACAACTTTACGCAAAATTTCGTGATGATCGTGCCATCAGAACAATTTGAAAAAAAAATTTCTGTGATTTTCTTATCATATCATCCTCATTATATTCTGTATGAACCTTCGAACTGTAGTTTTTCGATGAAGTACTGGATTTCAATTCGATCTAATCTGTATTTTTGGAAATATTGGGAAAATAAAATTTTGAATGGGTATATCTGCAGAATCATTGGGTGGATTTTACCCATTCTCGAATCCGGCCTTCGTAATTAAGGTCCAAACCTTCTCTAAAAATATCGAGTTTCTAAGTTGTTTCTTTCGGAAGTCATTATGTTCTCTCAGTCGGCCATTAGGCCGACCGTAAACACAATAACTTCCGGAAGAAACGACTTAGAAACTTGATATTTGTAGAGTAGGTTTGGGGCTTAATTACGAAGGTCGAATTCGTGAATGGGTAAAATCCAATGATTCCGTAGATATACCCTTTCAAAATTTTATTTTTCCAATATTTCCAAAAATACAGATTAGATCGAATTGAAATCCAGTAATTTATCAAAAAAAAATCTAGAAGAGCACTGCCGTGAAGGCAGCAGCTTCTGCGTGCATGTTCAAATTCGTTTCTGAAGCGGTCATCTACATTGAACATGCGCGCAAAAGCTGCTGCCTTCACGGCAGTGCTTTTCTAAATTTTTGTTTTCTGTGATATAACCCGAGAATAGAACTAAGAATATATCATAGGATATGTATAGAAAATATAATTTAATTGCCTAAACTTTTGTTCATTCATCTTGCTATTGTAATTAAAGGAATTAAGTTTCTTTTCATGAATATATGATATGATGATGATGAAGCTGTTTCATTGTAACTGAAGCATATTTCATGTTTTAAAGTTGTGGATTTTGCATCATTTTCTTTATTGTAGTTCTTGTTATTACATTTCAGAGCCCCGATGAAGACTCGACAATAAAGTTCAACCTAGTTGGCCTTTTTTCCTAAAAGTTTTTCTTGTGAAGAAAATCTAGAAACCTGTGAAAACTCATTTAAAAACCTAGAAAAGCACTGACGTGAAGTCAGTGTTCGCTTTTGATGATATCCTTTGAACTTGCGCGCAAAAGCTGATGGATAACTTTGTGCAAAATTTCGTGATGATCGTGTCAGAACAATTTGAAAAAAAATTCAAAGTTTTTTTCCAAATATTCAACTAAAAGCCGACCGTAAACACAATAACTTCCGAAAGAATCAACTTAGATGTTTGTTGAGTAGGTTCGGACCTTAATTAAGAGGCCGAATACGTGAAGGGGTAAAACCCACCGAATGATTCCGCAGATATACCCATTCAAAATTTTATTTTCCCAATATTTCCAAAAAAAAACAAATTGGATCGAATTGCAATTCAGCACTTCATAGAAAATGACAGTTCGAAAGTTCATACAGAGCTTCATGAGGATAATATGATGATAAGATCACAGAATATTGAATATTTGAAAGAAAAATTGATTTTTTTTCAAATTATTTTAATGACACGATCATCACGAAATTTTGGACAAAGTTGTCCATCTGCATTTTCAAACTAGCTGCCAAATTCCATCATGATTGAATTAGTATTTTTCGAGTTATTCGGCAAATATCAACGATATCGGGACAGAAACCATGGAATTTTGAATATTATTTCACTATTTTGAATATTTTTTCCAAATGTAATAAATAAACAGTCACCAAGAAAAAAAAAATTTCGAAAATAATTCAGAAAAAAATTTTTTTCTAAATTTACCGATACCACGATTTCAACAAAAAAAAGTCCTTACGCTAAAATGAACCGCCAAGTTTCAATTCAATCGCATCAGTATTTCTAGAAATATCAGGGAAATAACCTCAAAATCTCAAATGGCTATAACTCCGAAATCGTTCGACGGATTTTAACCCTTTAGCGAATTTAACCTTCGCATTTTCAAATGCAACCAAACCTGAAATTTTCGAGTCGATAGATTCCTCCGTATGCCTGTAATCGTGCGTACAGACGGCGGGCCGGCTGGACGGCCGGATAGAATCAATTTCGACACCGAATGTCATCAGTGAGTCCAACCTAGTCGATTGAGAGCAGTTTCTGCTTGAAATTAAAAAATTTCAGACATTTGGACGAAACTTTAGCATGCTGTTCCCCAGAACATGCCCGCAAAAATACATATTTTGTGTCTCATTGTCCGATTCCCGGTACTTTTTTACCCCTGTACATGGTGAAAATATAAAGGTGTGCTCACAACTTGGGCTTATTTTCGTCCTGTTGGCGCATGACGTCACTCAGAGAAATAATTCCTAGCTCTTGTACCTGTCCAACCTTTCATTATCGACATTTAAGTGCTCTAAAATGCCTGTCTGTGCTGTGGACGGTTATGGTGATTATTCAACAAAAACTAAAGATACTGATGTGATAATTGCAAAAATTAATTTACCGATTTTTATTTCAACATCTCCCCTAACAATTATATCGTTTTTGGGATATAATATCCATGGAATAGCATTTGTTCATAAATAGTTAGGCATTGCATCAGAGTTTCTGAATGCAGATCACTCAAAAACTTTGAATATTTCCATAAAACTTTCCTTATTTTTCTTCACAAATTTACAATTTGACGTTTGATGCTACTGCTTGAACTTTATCTGAAGCTTTGTTGAAAAACTCTTATATATCAATTTCAGCGAACAATTTCACTAAATTTATAACAGTCATATCATTTTCAAATGTATATATTTCATTCCTTTCATGAAAATACCTGAATTTAAGTAGGGATTCTCCTATCAGCTTGTTGAGAATTGAGTTGAAAAATATTTCCACGAACTCTGAAATGAAAGCCATGTGGGTCCTACTCTTTTAAATATGTTCAAGCACTCTCGCTCAGTTTTATACATTTTTTTCAGAATAGAGAATTTATGGGGTTCGGTTAAAACTTCTTTTTTTAACTTATTGTTTTTGGAAATGAAAAACTCTCGTAAAAATTCATTTTGGGTTTCTACTAGCGATTCCAATTTAGTCATTTTCCTCTACTTTATCCAATATTAGTAATTTTCCGCCCACGTAGTTCAAAAATATTGATTTTATTGGATCCCATACTTATTTCACAGAAGATATTCAAATCAATCAGAACCAGCAAAATTGTAAATTACATCGAAAACCCATTGCGAACGTTCAAACTATTGAAGAATTTTACCAAACTGGCGTCATAGCGAGCGACAAGGACGGGTATATAGATGCGCAAGAACACACCTTGTATATTTCCACCATGCCCCTGTACCTTTCGAAAATGCGTATAATATCCCAGGAAATGAAACGAAACATCTAGAATAGCATTCACGTATGAAAATGAATTGTGACAGCCACACGAATGTTGAAATGAATGGTTTAGAAGTGGAGCGTGAGTTTATACGGTTACGTCTGCCAAGATACGTCGGAATTCCGAATGCGCATTTTAACAGTTCGTTATCTGGCTGCAGCTCTCACGAAAAATAGTTCCTGGTCGAAAGATATTTCATTACAGGGCTAGCTAGGTTTGGGCCATCAGTGGATAAAAATAAATTCAGTTTTCATCACTTCTCCGATTTTAAATTGGTAAGATGCTCGTGGTCGTTTGACGTTGTTAATTACTATGGAGACCCGGTTAGAAGATGAGAAATGCTTCGGAGGAATGTTCATACCGGAAGTGTGGGACAACACTTAGAAAAAATTGGTACCGAGTCGAACTGCACAGGGTTATACAGTTCAAATTATCCATTATTATGACTGAATTTATAGAAAATGTTATAAAAAATCTAAACAAGCACTGACATGAAGTCAGCAATCATTTTTCCATCAAGTATCCAATTTCAATAGACGACTTCGGTCGAAGCTGTCAACCTACAAATTACTTCCAAATTTACTATCACTGGGGAAGGGAAATTTCAGAACAAATTCTTCATGATAAGGTCCGCGTTATTTATGAATATCCGTTAAAGATGCCTCGTCTCTTCAAACAAGATAATTCCTTCCGAATATAGGGTTTTGTTAAGATCATCTCTGATTGGGTGAAGTTTAAGTTGGGAATCCTGATTTCATGTTAATAGTGTCAAGCATGATGTAAAAAACATGGTGTGCTCATCTGAAAAATGAGTGACGTCGGCTAACAGAAAATGCAAGGAGTTATATATTCGGTGTTTCGAATATGCATGTTAATTCAAAGCACACAATATATATTTCTTTGTACTTTCTGCTAGCTGACGTTACTCATTTTTCCGATGAGCACACCATGTTTTTTACATCATGGTGTCAAGTTTATATAGGATATGTTCCACAAATCAACATGGTTATTTTGGTTGCCGGTTTTCCGTTCCGTAAATATTAAATATTCGGTTGGTTCCTGAAAAAAAAGATTGATTACGGAATTTGATTGATGAAAAAGCAATCATTCTGTCACCAGAACGACAATCATTGTTCTATGGTAACATATTCATGGCATAGAACAATCCATGATGTTTCACTTACATCATGGAACAATCTGTATTTACCTCATGATCTATAGACCATACCATGATGTAAAAACATGGTGTGCTCATCTGAAAAATGAGTGACGTCAGCTTGCAGAAAATACAAAGAGATATATATATATATATATTCTGTGCTTTGAATTAACATGCAAATTCAAAGCACAGATTGATAAAAAGCAATCTTTATGTCACCAGAACGGCAGTCAATATTCTATGCATGATGCATGATGTAAGCAAAACATGAATCAATTTCAAGCGATGGACTAAAAGCTGCGGTTATAGTTACGGTTATCCAAACTGACAGATTATCCTTTGCCTATATGTCAGTTTGGATAACCGAAACTATGACCGGAGCTTTTGGTCCATCGCTTGAAATGATGATGGTGTGCTCATCTGAAAATAAAGTGAGGTCAGCAAGATTAAAAAACGAGGAAATATATATTCTGTGCTTCAAATTTGAATGAAAAATGTGAAGTCATCATTGGTAAAATCATGATGTAAAAACATGGTGTGCTCATCTGAAAAATGAGTGACGTCAGCAAGATTGAAATACAAAGAGTTGTGTATATTCTGTGCTTTGAATTAACATGCAAATTCTCTTTGTATTTTAATCTTGCTGACGTCACTCATTTTTCAGATGTTTTTTACAGCATGGGTAAAACAATCACAGATAAGCAGGTGAGCACACCATGTTTTACTTACATCATGGTTCTATGGTAACATATCTAAAGCATAGGACAATCTTAATTTACTTTATGATCCATAGAACATAGAAGAGAAAACAATCAACAATGGAAAAATTACCAGGTATGGTCTATGGATAATAAGGTAAATAAAGATTGTTATATGCTATGGATATGTTACCATAGAACATTGATTGTCTCTCTGGTGCATAAATTCATAATGTTTTACTTACATCATGCATAGATATACAGCGGGTTTCACAAAGCTCTGATTAACGTGATTGTTATGGTTAAGACAATTCTATGTTCAATTTCAGTTCATTTTTAGCGATACCACAGAATATCAATGTGTTGATCGGACGATTAAGCTTTGTAAAACCCACGGTTAATATGTCTATGTTCTGGTGATAGAAAGATTGCTTTTTCATCAATCAAATTCCGTAATAACCTTTTTTTCGGAACCAACCGAAATAATCAAGTTGATTTGCGGAACACATTCTATACAAACCTAACCTATTAACATGAAATTATGAATCCCAACTTAAATTTCAGCCAATCAGAGATGATCTTAACAAAAATCTATGATGTAGGCAAAATATGGTGTGCCCATCTGCTCATCTGTGATCTTACGTACAAATGATCACGTCACTTTTTTCATTCAAATTCAAAGCACAGAATTGTATTTTAAACTAGCTGACGTCACTTTTTTTTCAGATGAGCACCACCATGTTTTGCTTACATCTTGACAAAAACCTATATTTGGAAGGAATTATCTTGTTTGAGGAGCCGAGGCATCTTTTACGGATATTTATAAATAACAGGAACCTTTTCATGTCGAATTTGTTCTGAAATTCTCCTTTTCCAGTGATAGTAAATTTGGAAGAAATTTGTGGGTTGGAAACTTGGACCGAAGTCGTCGATTTGATCCAATCTGTATTTTTGAAAATATTGGGAAAATAAAATTTTCGATGGTTATATATCTACGGAATCAATGAAGAGGATATTACCCATTCACGAATTCGACCTTTGTTATTAAGCTTGCCGAATTCGTGAAATCCACCCAATGGTTCTGCAGATAACCCCATTCAAAATTTTATTTTCCCAATATTTCCAAAAATACAGATTGGATTGAAGTAATATTCAGTACTTGATTGAAAAATTACAATCTGTATATATATATACAGAATGTGAGGACAATATGATTGGAAAATTGCAGAATATAGCATAATTGAATTTCTCGAATTGTTTAGCGATACCTTCATCACGAAGTTGTTCATCAGCATTTTTCTAACTATTTACCATGTTTCGTCATGATTAAATAGGTATTCTCTGAATTATTTCAACACCAACACCAGACGGAGGAAAAAACAAAAAATTTATATATTGTTTTTCAATATCTCCAAAAATTATAATCTTATCGAATTTAAGTTCGATAAAATAAAGTAAAATAAAAAGTTGAGCAAAATCTGATGAATAGTTTCTGAGATTTTGAAACGTTACAGGTTATTTCGATGATTGTTCACATTATTCCGATACTGTTCATTAGGAAACATTTTTTCCTAAAAACTGCCCTTGACGAATGGTTCAAATCTCAGAATCCGCTAGGGTGTTTTTCTAATAATATTAATTTCTATTTAATAATTAATAGTTTTTTCAGATATTTGCAGTGAAAATCTAGAAAAAATCTGAAAATAAAGAAGTATACATTTCGTTATACATCAGATGAAATAAATTAGTGTCTGACCAAAAACCGTTCGAATGTGCACACTGATCTCGTATGAAGTCAGCCGATACCCTCCGACAATAAATGCAGCAATCAACAATTAAATCTAAATTGAGCCCTCAAGGTTCCATCATAAATTTATGTTGTATCTATTTATACTACAGACACACCTGCGGACAGAAAGCATGGACTAACAGCAGGCCTGCCATAAACCCGATTAAATGAATCGAAATGGAACAAATCAAACAGTCATGAAAAAGGTCTAAATAGGGCGTTTTTGTGCGGCGGCAGTTTCAGTTTGTATCTCACCGTGGAGCGTCATTTCGTCTGTAGAACAGGTTTTCTGACCTATTATTGAGTCTTTGTCTGCATCCTTCCTATAAAAACCGATCTCGATTTCCTGCCGATTGTGTTTCACGGCTTTAATTCAATAAAAATATTAGTAACTTGGGGATAAGAGAGAAAGCCGAAAAGTGCTTTGTTTATATCCACTCTTTGGCAACGTCAAATTTCAAACGAATGATCAGAGAAGAGCATTAGAGTATACTCCATTCACTTTTATGAAGTATCCCGGTTGGCCATGATTTAGGTCTATCATGTTTTTGTAACTAAAACCAAGGCAGGTTGGCGCTCCTGAAATATCGAGAATGTCAAAATAATTCGACGCGAGGTTGCCAATTTCTACTCTCTTTCAATAACAAATAACAATTCAGCTTCAGGCATAATAAACTAATAAATTGACATTTCGCTTTAATTGTATTGTATTGAGCCTTAAGTAGGTAGTCATGTTTGAATTGAACAAATTTCTTGACGAATAATTTCAAAAGTTATATATTTCGTGGAATTGTTTCGATAGGAAGTAGTACATTGAAAATGAACTTGGTATATCCTATGTTGGCAGATCATTGAATTTTTAGGCACGAAAATAACATGAATTATACAATATCTCATTCAATGCTATTTTTTCTAATATTTTAGAAATTGCTTTTTCCTGGGAATTGAATATTTGAGTTGACTTCAAAGTATGTCCATAAAACATAATTCCATATCTTGCTTTTGACTCGAGTACTGCATGATAGGTAGTTTTCATGGAGAATTTATCCAGATATCTTGTCATTCCACCCAAAGATAACAAACTGAAGCTAAGCTGCATCCCAGTTTAGAAATATGTTGATCCCAATCCAGTGTATGTATCATTCACGACTTCTGTAGGCTTATTTCTTGAGAATTTAGAAAAGAAGGGAATTCGAAATAACGGACTACTCTATCCATTATTTTTCAGTAACATTCCAAAACACTCGATTCTTGATTTCCGTACAAGAAAAAAGCATTACTGAATCTTCCAACCATGTTTTCATACGTGAAATATTTCCAATATTAACAGAGAAAAAAGTTTCTTCAACATTCGCCAGGTCTTTGGAATTATTGAATTCACATAATATTTTCTAAATTCATTACTTCCCAAATATAGATAGACATTTTGAAAAATAAGTTATTACTACGAACTCTTTGTAGAGAGGACAACGTTGTGTAGTAATCTGACAGGAAAATGACTATAACCTAACATTTTCAAAAAATACACGGTGAAATCTGTCAGGATGTCATGGCGAACCGGGATACTTTATAAAAGTGAATGGTGTTTTTTTTATACATCAAGTATCGAGAGTGGTAAAGACATTTTACCGATCGAAGACAATAGCACAGTTCAACAAGACAAATCACTGCATCGTTTGCAGGAATCTCTTCTTTCCGACCTTGAGAAGAATAACAGCCATAACCTCACTTTCTTCTTCCTCAAAACAGCTGTCAAATTGAAAACTTGATTTTGGAATACCTAAAATCGAAATATAAAAATGGATTTGTAGGGATTCAGGAATCACAAGATTAAAATCAGACTAAGATTTTCGAGGAAACCGGAAACCATATGAAAAGCAAATTTCTAATACCAAAGGAGTGTTATGTCTCATCTTAAACTCCTGTAAAAACAAGTTGAAGAACTCCGAGAAGAACTCGGTTGAAGTAAATGGAAATTTTGGAAAAATGTTATGGAAAACCTGTTTTCCTTAATCAAAGAATCTTGGACTGATACCTATAGGTCCGTTGGTCCGTAAGAAACCTCTCAAATGCTTGTGCGAGTTTGGGTGTGTTCTATTTCATTGCAAGCCTTCTTGTGAAATGAGCAGATGCAATCGAATTAATGTGTAAGGAATGGAGATACTTCAAAAACAGGAAATAGAACTCCTTTGAAAACTACATTGCCTTTCTTTTCCACAACATTATCAATTATTATACTTATAGAAATATGTTATTCGATAAGTTTTCAGTAGGTACCTATGTTGTTAGTTAACCATGTTTAAGTCTGCCATACTGTTTCAAACACTGTTTTTGACATAAATACTTTCACAACAATTTAGATTCACTTCAATATCATCATATACCTACAATTTCAAGTAGACATCCCATCGTTTTAATTGAATAATGGAGTTTTTAACTCTTACAGTTGCGATTCCTTCATATCGTATCAAATAAATATTATGAATTAGAGATGACTGAACAATTGATTTTGTTGTAAAACTGTTTGGATTATATCCTAAAATGGAACAGATTCGAAATAATTCATCAAATAAATAGGACGAAAATTTCATTTCAGTTTGTTTATATGTTTATAACCTCTTCAAGCGAGTCCAAAAGCGGCGAAAGTGACGTAATCCTATATCTGCAACGTTATTGGCACCCCAAAGCACCCCAAACGCGTGCTAAAATTCTGATTAACTCGATTCACGGTCATATGTGCGTTGACATAGATATCCTAAGTAAATGACGTAAGTGGTTCATCTGGTTGGTCTGTGTATGTGACAATAATTTATTATTGTCTGAGAACGGTAGTCCTTAACGTTCGAGATACTTATAGCTTATAGCTTATTTTTTGCACGATAGAAACACTTTTTACTTAAACTACGAAATAATTATCCAAAAAATTAAAATAGTCATTCGTCAATGCTGTGTAGGAATATAAGGGAAGCCGTTGTCTTGTTGATGAAAGCTTGTCAAAATGGCAAAATTCAACTGAATTTGCCCATAATATAATTAAAAACCCAGAAAAGTTGCTGACTTTATGTGAGTGCTTTTCTAGGTTTTTTTTCGATGAAGAACTGGAATACAATTTGATCGAATCTGTATTCTTGGAATTAATGGGAAAATGAAATTTTGAATAGGTATATTTACGGAATCATTGGGAGGATTTTACCCATTCGCGAATTCGGCGAATTAATTAAGGTCCAAACGTACTTTACAAATATCGAGTTTCAAAGTTGTTAGGCGTTAGACAGACCGTAAACACAATAACTTCCGGAAGAAACGACTAAGAAACTCGATATTTGTAGAGTAAGTTTGGGGCGAAAGAGTTGAAAGAAATTCTTGCAAATTTTCCCCTAATTGTCTGATGGAGTAGTCGAATACAGACTCTGAAACGTGGCGGTTCACTTCGTTGTTTCATACAGTATTCCGATAATTGAAGGCAAATTTTTTCTAGTGACTGCCATTAACAAAAAGTTTGTTTACCTCAGTCTGAAAGAAATTTTTTTCTGAAACTGTTCATTATACATATTCGAAATATCTGCTCAGTCCTTATGCTTCATATTCCACAGCTCTGTACCAAATTTCAGTTTGATACGATTATGATTTTGGGATATATCGGGAAAAATATGTTTCCTTTGGAATCGTTGTTTTTCCGGAATGACTCTAAAAATACTGATTCATTCGGGATGAAATTCGGTTACCAGTTAATAAATTCTAATGATCATTTAGTGCAAAATTTCGTGATGGTCGTGCCATAAGAATATTATCCACACGAAAGTCTGAATGAACCTTCAAGCAAACATTTTTCAATCAAGTACTGAATTTCAATTCGATCGTTTCTGTATTCTTGAAAATATTGGGAAAATAAAATTTTGAGTGTGTATATCTGTGGAATCATTTGATGTATTATACCCATTCAAGAATTCGGCCTTGGTAGGTTCAAACCTACTCTGCGAATATCGACTTTCTGAATTGTTTCCTTTGGACTGTACCCATCTAGATTTTTGTGGTGTTTGAGTGTGACTTTCACGAAAAATATGAGAAATTACCCCCGAAGTACTCAAGAATGTGAGGCAAAAGTTTGAACAAAATGAATAATATCGTATAAATGTTGGCAAGGCCCAATTCGAGCACCTGTTAGATTAAACTATTCAGGATACAAATTTCGTTTTTCCAAACAAATGTTTCGAATTGTCTCTGAGAAATCATATTATGCTCCAGTTGAATTCGGTGATATTTCATTTTCAGATTCGAATATTACTCAAACGAATGATCAAACCTCAGAAACATATTAACTGCCTTATTCCAGCAACATATCGCACGATCATCTTCCTTATTCAAAAACTTAAGGCGTTGAGATTCCATGTAAAACAATGTCCTCATGAAGAACAAATCGACCTGTACGGGCGATTTTCCAAAATGTCGATTTTTCTACCTAAAGTAGTCTCTCTTTTATTTTCAATGTGACACCCCCCATTGCCGAGATGAGACAGACGACTTCAGAGCTCTGTCATCAACATTGGAATCACATTCAATTTCAGTTAAATTCAACTGCTAAAATCCAAACAATACTGCAACAATTCATTTTCTGCCACGTGCATCTTTTCCCATCGGCCAATGAATTTCCGAATGAAAAAATATTTACATCGTATACCAGACTATAATAACTGAAGGTTAAATATCAGACGCCTGCTCCAATACGTCCCAAATGAAAATTTTGATTTATAAATAATCATTGCACAACAGATCTCACTCGACACAGGAGCTCAATCTTTCATTTTTATCGCATACGATTCAAAACAAAGAAAATGAAAAAATGATCTGATAAAGCGAAGGTACTTAAAGATCTAGAAGCCTATTTGCATTTTTAAATAGCTTCCGGTTGGGTACAAACGTACGTGTGGTCCACGGTAGAAGGGTTTTATTATGGTCTTTTGTTTTAGGTAGATGACATCCTGTAACTTCATCTCTTCCTGAAGATCTTTTGGTGAAAGAAAAGTTTATCGAGAAGTGGCTGGTTGAACTAGGCCAGGTGTCTTCTATCATCATAAACCTACGAACAAGACGATTTTACCGTCATGAGGGCGTGAAGTTGGATACTCCGATATTTTTTGATTGTTGGTTTTGCTACGATACTTACGTATGCAGGTTGATTACGTTTACGTATTGCAATAAACCTTGCTGTTCAAGTCATATTGCTATCTTTCTAATTTATATCAAAATGGCCATGATATTTTTTATTCTGTTCAGAGTGTTATAGCAATGTAGGCTGAGAATTTTTTCATAGCAATATTGCTATCAAGTATCAGAATCGGTGATTTTGAAGCTGACAACATTGTATTTTGTGCTACCTCGATTGCCTAGAAAATAAAGACATTGTCTAGGATTGTGAAGGTACCGGGTTCGAATCCCGACGAGGTCATGGATGTTGTGTAAGTTTGGGGTGAAGGTATATGTTCGCTTGTCTCAAAAATGAAAATTGTCTATGGTATAGTATGAATGTGAATGAATGTAATTGTAAAAATATACAAAGATTGCTTCACTGGGCACATAACCACAGGTTGAACCCAATAAGAGTGAATGAATGAATGAACATTGTATTTTATGGCTTAAGAACGCCAAAGAAGAATAATATAACCCTACTTCATAAACATTTTATCCAGTTTTCTATGATTTCTCGTACATAACCACTATCTACGTAATTCATGTTAACATTGAATGATATTACTAATTCAAAAATTTCAAAAAGCACTGCCGTGAAGGCAGCAACTTTTGCGCGCATGTTCAATGTAGATGACCGCTTCAGCAACGAATTTGAACATGCACGCAAAAGCTGCTGCTTCACGGCAGTGCTTTTTGAAATTTTTAATGATAAATTACTTGGAAAAATAAAATTTTGAATGGGTATATCTATGGAATCATTGGGCGGATTTTACCCATTCACGAATTCGACCTTCGTAATTAAGCCCCAAACCTACTCTACAAATATCGAGTTTCTAAGTCGTTTCTTCCGGAAGTTATTGTGTTTACGGTCAGCCTAACGGCCGACTGCGTAAACACAATAACTTCCGAAAGAAACAAATTAGGAACTCGATATTTGTAGAGAAGCTTTGGACCTAAATTACGAAGGCCGAATTCGTGAATGGGTAAAATCCACCCAATGATTCCGTAGATATACCCAATCAAAATTTTATTTTTTCAATATTTCCAAAAATCAGATCGAATTGTAATCCAGTACTTCATCGAAAAATAACAGTTCGAAGTTTCATACAGAATTTCATGAGGATATGATAAGAAAATCATAGAAATTTTTTTTTTAAATTGTTCTAATGACACGATTATCACGAAATTTCGCATGAAGTTGTCTTTCAGCATCTCAAAACTAGCTGTAAAGTTTTATCAGGACTGAATCAGTATTTCTCGAGTTATACCCAAAAAATAAACGATATCGAGAAGAAAACCTCGAAATTTGACATATTTTTTCCCGATATCTCCGAAACTTATGATCGTATCGAACTGAAATTTGGTACACTGCTGTGAAATATGAAGCTCAAAGTGTAAATGGACTTTTTTTTCGGATATGATGAATGGTTTCCGGAAAAAAAATTTTTTGGAAAAAAATTTCGAAAAAAATTTTTTTTTTAATTTAGTGACAATATGATCCTGACGAAATTTGGCTCAAAGTTGCGCGTCGTTATACTCCACTCAACTGCCAAGTTTGAATCCAATCTTTAAAGTAGTTTCTGAAATAAAAAATAAATAACTTCAAAACTTCAACTGCCTATAACTCCGAAACTATGTCTACGGCCGGACAGAATCGATTTTGACACCGGATTCGTCATCAGTGAGTCCAACCTAGTCGATTGAGACCATTTTCGGCTCAATCATCCAAAATTACAGACATTTGGACAAAACGATAGCACGCTGTTCCCCTAGAACATGCGCGCAAAAATGTTACGAAACAGAAAAACCAATAAAGTTTGAGCAAAATGAACAATTTCCTGGATGCAAATAACATATTGATTACCGGAAATCAAATGTAACAATTTTATTCAGGTGGAATAATTCTATCAAACCTGAATTTTCAAAATAGAAATTACATACATATATTCGAACCAAATAATTAACTACTGGCCCCCTAGGTCGTGCTACTTAACATCTATCGATTATTTTCTTATGGAGCTACGTAAAATCATTGGTTTATGCCGACAAACCCGAAGACAAACCAGCAACTTTTAAAGCATTGGAAACCAATATTCAAGTCACCATTGGCGCTCTGCATGTGGCTTATTTGACAAAGTAATGAAAAGTTTGGCTGATCTCAATGGATGGAAATCGTATGTAAAAAAATAAATTCCATGAAATTATCTACGGGATTATAATGATAAAAAATTAATTCTAACAATATTTCTGTCTTCTACTATTATTCGCAGTTCTAAAGCTCTTGAAAGACGACCTCTACATAAAGGTCCAAACGTTGTTAACTGAATAAAAATCTCTTATTACGCGTTTGTTCTAGGGAACAGCGCATTATCATTTCGTCACTATGTCTGTAAGTTTGGAATTTTGAGCCGAAAATGGTCTTAAACGATTTGGTTGAACTCCCTGAAGAAGAATCTGTGGTCAATTTCAATTATGTCCGTCAGTCCGGCCGTCCGACCGTATGTGCTCTAACTTTCGAAGGAAAAGACTTAGCAACTTGAAATTGTCCTATTAGGTTTGGAGTCCAAATATCTCGGCTGAGTTCGTTAATGGTTGGAATAGGTTGGATAGTTTCGGAGTTAGGTCCATTTGAAATTTTGAGGCTAATTACTCGATATCTTATGGAGTAATGACTCGATCAAATTGAAACTTCGTGGACGGTTTTGGAATATCATCGCACAACTTAAAGCAAAATTTCATGTGGATCCAGTTGTTGAAAGATTTTAAGAAAATTTTTATTCGAAAATCTTCAAATTTTTTGATGAAAAATTTATTTTTCTCTGGAAATTTCGGTTAGATTTCAATGTAATTTGGCACAAACCTCAGAGTTAGAACTTAACAACTATGTTCCAAATTTCAATCCAAAATTCACTCTCGGAGATATAAGGAAAAAAAATGTGCCAATTTATTTCCGCAATATCTCAAGAAGTACGAATGCAATCAGATTGAAACTTAGTAATCAAGTGGAGATTACCAATACGCAACTAGGTGCAAAATGTCGAGTTGATCTAAATATTTAGAATTTCAACAAACGCGTAAAAGCTGCTGACCTCACGTCAATGCTTTTCTAGATTTTGTATTCAACATTCAACCAATGGTGAATTCAACATAGTTTAACACAAATGTGTGTACCTAGTTTTTAAAATCGACATTACCTCAAGTAGTCATCTTGTGGGTTGTATTTATATGGTTACGTTAAGATATTATGCAAGATATCTGCAGGGAAAAAATACATGTGAACCACAGAAATCAACGAACGTGTTTTGGAAGCAAACTTATTTCATTATTTTTTTTATGGTTCACACGGTAAAAGTGTGAACGATGTATTCGCAACGATTTCGAAAACACTTGAAACCTATTCCGCTTGGGAGAATAAACACATAAACAGAAGCAAATCAATATAGTAATTTCTTATTTCAATATTTACGGACACCAAGTAAAACATTCTTGTGGGAGAACCTCAGTTACATTCATTCGAATAGTTCACCTCCTGATGAGCTTTATTTTATGTGAGTACCTCGATAGGTACCTATATTGCAATAGTATGGGCGGAATTTTTTTTCGAGATCTTTTTACAGAATATTTACTTGCTCGATGTGCATTATTCAGATGTGGCAACTGTATTGGAGCTAGGGGCGGTAGTTACAAGTAAAAAATATTCATTTTTTACAGCATGTATCTTAGGCAGCTGACATTGAGCTTTTTGAATCATAAAAATAACCTGCAGCTGTATTTTTAGCTAAAGCCATCAAAGTATCGTGTGTGTTCCTTGCTTCTGGAGCTTGCTTGGCTAGGTGAAATAATTATCTTGATGCCTACTTACATTCAGATGACTAAAAACTTCATATTTCTCAATGATCAGAAAATAGCTTTTTTCAATTTTTTCAAAAAAACTTTAACAGGTAGCCGCCCCCAGCTCCACCACAATTGCAGCAGCTGATGCTCGGTTTGCTGAATAATGAACTGTTTAATGTTAAATTCATTCGATAGAAAATAGCTCGAAAAAACTGGCTTTCAATTTCTTGTAGTTCTACAAAATATTTGAACCATAGCAAATTCTTAAATTTTCAGGTTAGTTCCTTTCGATAGCACCATAAATGCATTGTTGGATTACCATCTACAGTATATAGTTTCTTTCATCCCCTGCTCTCATTTATGAATAAATCGATAAGCAATTGTGTCACCCGGTGTGTCATAATCAGCTGGATACTCTAGTAGAAAATCGATTAAAGATTCGGAAAACCAATTGAAGCTTATATAAATTGAACACTACTTTTTGAAAGACTATATTTCTCTTGATACATACACTGAATGTATAATCGGACAACCTGATCAATAATAGAGTTCACTTATTTCATGAAATTGACGAAAATTATTCCGTTGAATAAATAATTCAAGTTATAAAGCCAAAATATTCCAAATGCAGGCATACCTTTTAGGTTTCCAACGCCTTTTCAAGACACCCAACATCTGGATAGGTTACTCAAAAACGAAGATCATTAAAATCCAAGAAGAATGGCTCGAACATTGAAACACTTTAATGATTTGCGAAGGTGATTTATTATTTACATTGTCACTACACGAAGAACTGCACTACACGATAAAAATATTACAAACTTCCCGAATACAATTTTGGGGAATTCGAGATATTTCGTAGAAGAATCAGTAGTTAATCCACTTTTAGAGGCTAAATGATTGCGAACACAATAATTGTCAGAATACCGTTTATTCCCAATTCTTTCAAGCGTCGATAGGCTGAAATCCAAAAGCGATCTGACTACAACACGGCTCTAGCTAGCAGCCACAGCCAGCAGCCTGGTTGGCAAGGTAAAGTTGACGTGATGAGAAAGAGAAAGAACAAAAATAAACAACGAAATGTCCCGGTCACGTGACCGATTCCATTGATGCGTGTGAGGCAATCGACGTTGCCAAAATGCATCATATTTCTTTTACAACAAGAGAGATATTTAAAATGAACAATCATTTTATAAATGAGACTCTCGCCATAGAAACATAATGTCTTTTTTTCAAAACGGTGAACGAAAGTAGGAAACGATATGAGAGTGACAAAACGAAGTCCCCCTTAAGAAGATTATAAAATATATTAATCTCTCGCAAATCACTTGATAAACCATTTTCGAATATTAATTATTTAGGTATTTGCAAACACACTAGGCTCCATGCAAGTTATATTCATCACTATATTGTTAAGATAGGAAAAGTTCAATGGGAAAAGATAGGTTTGTCTTTTCATAGGGGTACAACGATTTTGTGGGGTAATGGCACGGTCCATGTATCTTTGACAGCAAAGTAATTCACAGGAACAAAGAATGAAAACTTAGAGATGAAAGGATTTTACAATCTCTCAATTTTATACTTTACTAATTCAATAAGGTGTGAATATAGGTGCGAGCATAAACTCGAAATAGAAAAATTCGAACGACATTTCGACTTTTTTGGGTGAAAGTTGAAAGATACAGCTAACAATTGAACTGTAGAACGTTGGCTTCAGATGATTGCAAGTATTTGCTAAAGATCTTCAAAATCGACACGGTAAACCATCGACCGTGGTCATCCGCCATTTTGCAACTCTAGAAAATTGCTCTAGGGCCGACTTCTTTCACTAGAATTTGCCAAAAAAGCATATCTATCCCTGTGGTGAATTGATGGTCCTCCCTATACTGATTGGATTGATGATAAATCCTTTCTTTTATAGTACAAGTGCATCAAACCCATGTTTAGTTTGCACTGTCACTGCAATCTCTGAGTGGATTTGATTGAAAATATTAAATTATTGCTTCTATCGAAATTGTGCATGAACTATCAAGCCATCATTTGTAGAGAAAATATTAAAATTCACTTGAATCGGATAGTTCGAATATTATAGACATACCTATATTACGGGCAACTTGATCAACCGGTAGAGTTAATATGGACCGATATCACGAATATTGTCCAAGAGCGTAGGTCAAATAGATAAATTAATTAATTGATTGATTCGTTACTCACTTGTAGGAAATTCATTTCACTCCAGTTGGCACATATGTATTCGTTTTTTGTATTCCAACGATAATTGTTTCACCATTTCAGTGTCACTTTATCCACAGGGCGGGCGCTTAGGGGCCTGGGGTCCAAAGAGGCATGGAAAGGTCTAGACTCAAACAGAATTTCCTGGATCAAGGGGACCTTTCGGTCTTTCATTGTGCTCGGGGCCCGAAAAGACCTTAAACCGGCACTGCATCATATTGTGGCATTTTCATCAAGATCACATTTTGTATTCTGATTCCAAATGAGGTGTAAAATTACATGATGTTTTATGGAAAAATATCTTGTGTTTTGCAAAAGAAGTGAAAGTAAACGCTAAACAAATGAAGGTGAGTTCATTGGGAATCGAAAAAAGATGAAATTCTGTCAATTGAAGACCGAAACAATCCAATTATTGTGGTTGGCCGTTGGGATTTCCAAATTAGTTGAAGACAATCAGCAAGGACGATCTGTTAATATGTATATGTTTGCTGGTTCAATACTGCGGTAATTTTCTTATTTTATCGTTTCAAACGATTAGGTTCCTGAAGAAGAATCCGTGCTCGAAACTGTTTCTGTCCGACCGGCCGTATTTGCCGTTAAATCGTGGATTTGAAACCTGTTCGCTTACGGACAAAATCCGCTCTACGATTTCAAAGCTATGCCCATTTGAAATTTCAAGGTTATTTCCTCATAATCTTGAGAAGTTTTGATCCGATCAGATGGAACCGTTTGTGCTTGAAAAATACCGATTTATGTAGAATTTCATGGGGATCGTATGGTTGGAGAATTTTCAAACAAATTTTTTTCCGACGATATTCTTCAGATTTCCTTGAAATTCGGCGCGTAAAAAGCTGCTGATCTGTTTTCAGCGCTTTTCTAATGATACCATCCTCATTGACTTTTCGTTCAGTTTGCACGAGTTCAGCATACAACTAGCTACCAAATTTCAATTCCCTCTCGGTATTTAAAATAGTAACCCTTTTTCTTCCTGGGGATGATCATTTATATATTATGTAGACGCAGTAAAGAAATTTTTCCATCATATCCATTTCGCATGAAAAATGTCATAAAGTTTACGGAATGAAATAAATGGGAATTTCAAAACAGAAGTTTGATATCTTCCCGCTGTTAGCACGCGAGACTAAGCAAAGTGAAATTATCATACTCAGCGATAAATCCGGCAACGTGACTCGTATGGCAAATTTCCTAGGATTGGTAACCTCAACCTCACTTTTATGTTTCACGTTTCAAGAAATTTCAAACGCGTTCTGTACCGTGAAATTGACTTGAGGATTAGGATTCTGTATCAAATATCCAGAATGTTGATTATTTAAGAAAATAGCATTGGCTTCTGAGTACATTTTAAATTTGCTTACTAGAGAATGCAGAGATATTTACTCAACTTCTCATATATAGGAACAACATTTAGGTAAAATTGAAAATATTTAGTTGATGAAAGATGAATTATTCCAATAGAAATTTTCATTCAGGGGCTTACAAAGGCAGGTTACTGGTACCCTTCCTAGACAAGATGATCCGTCCACGGTACAGGGATGTCTGGAAATGGCGTTACAAAGAATAGGTGCAAAAAATATGCCTTTCATAGTATCATCAAGTAGGTATGTATTGAATTTTAAGGTTTTCCAATCAATATTCCCAAAACTTTACTTTCAGGACTGACACTGGAGTACACGCTCTAAACACTACTTGTCACGTTGATCTTGAAGGTCCAGATAAAAACCCTTATGAGCCAAAATTTCTTACGTTATCTATAAATAAGCTTCTTTCCAAGTGGGAGCTACCAATAAGACTTGTAAATACATATGCAGTACCAGAAACTTTCAATTCTAGACATAACGCAGTTAAACGTACATATTTGTATAGGTTAATTATTATTAAACCTGATAATCTCAAACCCCATCCTTTACTAGAACATATACCAATTGAACTTTACGATAGAGCTTGGTTTACAACGTAAGTTTATGATGGACAAGTAGTAAATTATTACCGATTTCTTTTTATAGATGTTCCGAGTTCGATGAGGATTCAATGAGGGATGCTTCTAAATTATTTGTTGGTTATCATGATTTCAAAACATTCTCAGCTAAAGACTCTCATGCTTCAAAATATCAAAAAAAGTATAAAGTGACCAGGAGAATCATATCAAAATTAACAATTGAAGAGGCGCCAATGAATGTATACAGTTCTTACAGTATACCAATGTACAATAAAAGCAAATATAAAAGTTACGACATTTATATAGAATCAACTGGATTTCTGTATAACCAGGTTTGTACCGTTTGTTTTTCCCGCCTCATTTATCGGAAACGTAATAGTAGAGAGAGCGCTTGCGTTCGGAACATTGCAGGTGCAGTAATATTGTTAGAATGAATTTTGAAAAAATAAATTATAAAAACTAATTTAATTTTTGGAAATCTTAACGTAGGAAATTCATTTTGTCAGATTTGCTTGATAAATGGAAGAAAATATATTTTTTAAGGTCAAATACCTATAGAGATTGTATCATTAAATTTATGTTTGGTTCCATTATGTTGGTCACTCTGTTAGACAAGCGTCACTTCATAACGATCATTTCTAGATGTTTCCTTTACCATTCCCACATTACGAAGAAGTTGTATGCGCGGCGAGGCGTGCATTTTCAATCTTAAGTTTGGGTTAATAATTGTGTTTCACTTGTGTTGTTGTTGCTGTTGAATACCTAAACAAGTATGTATTATTTTGGATTTTTTGTTTTTTTAAATTTTGGTCGAGTAGTTATTAGTCGTCGAGGACAGGGAGATTTCTTAACCTCAAAGCGTCCGGCGGGAACCACTCTAAAATGGCTTCCTATGACGAATAAGGTATTTATTATTTTATTTGTTTATGCAGGTCCGGCGAACGGTTGGATGTTTAGTTGCTGCAGCACAAGGTAAAATTTCTGTTAGAGATATAAAATTTATGCTAGAAATTCCTTCGCGTCAGTCTTGGGATCCAAGGATAAGGACAGCACCAGCTTACGGATTATATTTGTGCCAAGTGCATTATAATCAAAACGATATAGAAACTTTTAAAGAGTTTTTACAGGATCAAGATGGTAGGGTCTAGAGTGTATGTAGGGGGCTTACCTTATGGCACATCTGAGCGGGACCTAGAGCGATTCTTCAGAGGCTATGGCAGGATGCGTGATGTCCTCATCAAAAACGGCTATGGGTTTGTTGAGTTTGATGATCATCGTGATGCCGATGATGCAGTCTATGAATTAAACGGTAAAAAACTTTTAGGGGAGCGTGTGACTGTCGAGCGAGCCAGGGGCACCCCCAGAGGCCGAGATCAATGGTCTGGTGGCGGCCGCAGTAGTGACAGCCGATCATTTGAGCGATATGGTCCCCCAACCCGAACGAACTACCGAGTGATTGTTGAGAATCTATCCTCCCGGGTGTCTTGGCAAGACCTCAAAGATTTTATGCGTCAAGCGGGAGAAGTCACCTATGCTGATGCCCATAAGCAACATCGCAATGAGGGTGTGGTAGAATTCGCAAGCTATTCTGACATGAAAAATGCAATCGAAAAACTAGACGATACTGATTTGAATGGTAGGAGAATAAGATTGGTTGAAGATAAAGTGACCAAAAGGCGTCGTTCTGCTTCCTATAGTAGCAGGTCGCGTTCACGTAGTCGATCAAGGCGATCCCGCTCCAAGTCCAAGTCAAGATCTCGTTCAAGAAGCAAGTCCAGGTCCAAATCTAAATCCCCAGAGCCTAAAGACGGTGGAAGATCAAAGTCCAGATCCCGTTCTCGTTCCAATTCACGCAAAAGAGACAACAGGTCAAGGTCCACCTCCCGACGCAAGTCTGTTGACAGATCCAAATCAAGATCAGCTTCCCCTAAACGCTCCAAGTCTAGAGACAGATCTAAGGAAAGATCACATTCTAGATCAAGGTCAGCCAGTAAAGAGAGGAGTAGGAGCAGATCTCGCTCTGCCGATAACTAACCTGCTCAGCTGCAGAGGCGATTCAGTCATTTAATTTTATAATTTTTTAGTTTACCTATTAGCCAGTAATTCTGAATTATTCACCATAAGGTGGAATATAACGATGGTCCTTTTTTCAATCATTTAATACTGATTTTTCCAATTCAATCTTTGATTGTTGTCAGAACTTGTATGTTCATACTGCTTTTTGTCTGTTAAATGATTTAATCGTAGAAACCTTTAAACCACTTTTACGAGGTTATAATGAGTTTTCTGACCGATCTTCAAAAGAGTAAAAGAAACCTGAAGTCTGCCAAAACAATTGTAACATACGCTGATGGACAATGCCTCATAGAATCGAGAACCATGACCCTACCCATACAAATAGAAAGAAAGCCATACGGATTCGTAGTTGACAACAAACTCGATGATAAACCAGCCAAGATATTAGATTACCTATATTTGGGATCCCAAGATTGCTGCTCCAAACAAGTTTTGCTGAATCACAGCATAACCAACATATTGAGCATTGGAATCGAAGCCCCACTTGAAGATGCTGAAATCAACACCTATTTCTTGGAATGCCTGGACCTACCTGAAACTAACATCTGGAATATCATAAAAAAAAGTGCGGTAGTGATTAAAAATTCAGTGAAAAATTGTGAATCAATTTTGGTGCATTGTAATGCTGGAGTTAGCCGCTCAGCCTCTGTTGTGATAGGGTACCTAATGTTAGAACATAATTATAGTTTTTTAAATGCTTTTGAACATGTACGTTCTGCACGATGTTGTATCAAACCTAATGATGGGTTTATGAAACAATTGACAGAGTACCATCTTTATATTTAGCTTTTACTGGCTCATATGTTGACTAAATACAATTATAATAATGACTTCACCATAAGTGTAAGTTCCATGTTTTAAATATAATATTATTTTGAGTTTTGATGAGAATATTTTTTGTTTCATTAACTTGTTCGATACCTGACAGAAGCAAATTTTTCAAACAAGATTTAATAATTCATGATTTCATAATTCCTATGTGATTTCATAAATAATATTTTCAACAGATTTTCTAAACATGTGTAATGTTTGCAACGAATTTGTCAATGCATTTAGTTATAATTTGAACCTGCATTCTTGGTTTTGTACCATAGAGTACTTGAGAAATCCGTACAATTCTGGATGAAATTTCTATAATATATAAATATCCAATTTTTCCTGGTGTGCTCATAATGTATATTTCCATTATAGTTATATGATAATGAGCTATTTGTGTAGAAAATGATATTGAACCCCTAATAATACCATAAATTTGAATCTTAATTCAAATATACTATTCGTTTAGTATGTGAATGAAAATATCTTCATTTGTTCAATATTTGTAATAGTTTTTTAATATCTAGTAGGAACTTACTTCGAGGTTTTGTGTTATAGATATTTTGTAGACAATATTCGGTAAATACAGTTGATATTTACTTCCAATAAAATTTTCTAGATTGAAATAACTATTTGGAAACTGATAATTTTACTATCTAATAATCAAATGAAAATAAAATATGTATATTCGTAGAGTGATTTCAACTTCAGAAGATTCTAGAATTTCCTGTTATCTCTCAGTTAACTTTTACAATCAATGGAATCGCATTTGTTAAGAATGTGAAGGAATTATGAGTGAAGTCATGAACAGTTTTTCCATCTGAACTTTGTTTACTGTTGTTGACTTTCCTCAAGAGAAATTAGTTTAATCTTTCATTCTGTTTATAGGAAGGGCCACTTAAGGTTGACTTTCTATTGATTGATCATCCACCCTGGATTTTACTGTGGTTGTGGCTTCCTCTCGATGGAATGATACTACCAGAATTTAGATTATGAGGTCCCAAACGAGTTAGAGAGTATAAATATCTGATATTTTACGAATTGGCTCTACTTCCAGAAGGCTGTGGATTCATTTAGGTCTTGACTATAAGCTACCTTGTGTACTTGATGCCAAATACGTGCCAGAATTTGAAATTGGATTAAATTTTTCCGTAAAATATTGAACTTCCATCTAACAAAGGGAACCTTGACCAGCTTTAGGACTACATTATATTAATGTGAAGATAACTCAAAATTTAAATTTACATAGTGTTTTATAATTAGGACGATTTTTGAATATATCACTTGATTTATATAAAATTTCGGTGCGGGTTTTAACTGTGTAGAATATGCTAAATTTTCTTAAATTTAAAGATAATTAGTACTTCAACTTGTCTTAATGAGAAATCTAAATGGCTTTTCGATTTTCTCTTCTCTTGTGGAGAACTCTAGAAGACGAGTATATTACCGATTAAGCATTTCAATGAAAATAATGATGAAGTCTCATTTTCTTGGATTGAAAAAGTAAGTGGTGAGGAGAGAGTATGAAAACTACTTGTTCTTTCACATTTTTTTTCATTATCATCGAAACTAGATAAACCTAGGCAATACTATAATATACTTTAATCTTCTGAAGATTCTACATTTTTATCTTATGTTGTAGTAGTATCTGGCAAATATCTACATTGACATTTGCTTTGAGATGATTAGAATTATGGGGTTCATACTGTCAACACAGAAGCTACATTTCTGAGTTCATAATTTTTTTTTAATGGCAATCGTTTTGAATTCTTGTTGGGGTGATTTCGTTTTGTTTTCTCACAGTATTTGTCAAGTATCATATAAATCAGTTATTGATGAGTGCGCTAAAACTTTTTGTATAGATTCCTAGATACTTTAAATGGGTTCGTTCGGTATTTTGCGAGTCCAAAGCTGTAGGTGTAATATTCGTTTTTTCCAAGTAGCGTTGCCATCACTATAATATGACAATAAGGACATAAAAACCTCAAAGTTAAAATAACCATTTGAGTTCACTGTGGATAGAAAACTGACAACAGTGTGTAATTATTCTCAAATATACTTACACTTTCTGTGTCTAACGCACGTTTCCTTCGTTAGTTAACTGTTAGTAACGATATGTCTGGTTAAATATGAGTTACTTTTTTATGAGCAAATTTGAACATCATTCTAGGTAATAGGAGCTTCAGGAGAGGTATCAAAATTTTATTCTTGAAATGTAGCGTGAACTGATGTACTCTTATGTATTACGTAAATAAGCACAACTATTTGACAAATATTAACCAGCTATAAGACATCTTGAATTGAACTTTTTAAAATTGAATATGAAGCATACTCTAATATGGGATCATTTCATTAATAATCGGCATTGAAAACTAAAATTATACATAAATGTTTCCAATCCGGTCAACAAACATGTTGATTATCTGAGGATCGAAAACACATTTATTCTAGACATAACTTGAATTAAGTGTTCACGCACCAACCGATAATTATACTGTCTGAATTAAGATTAAAATTGTAAAATGTGAGATTAAGAGGAAAAAGAGTGCGCCCAGAAATCAGAATACTTATTATTGAGATAACAGTTCATACCATTGCCTTGATCAAATAGCGTTACCTGCCTGGAGAAAACTTTTTCTAGATATGCCTTCAAAATTGTCTAAACAAAAGCGCATATTTTCTCGCACCTTGTTTCTAATCGCTGCAGTTTACCCCTTCTAGAACACTACAATTTCTTCTGGTTGCTTGGAATATTATCGATAATAATTTTGTTGCTGAAGGTTGGGTGGCTTTTAACTTCCGAAAATAAATCTTGAAATCCAACATTCAGACAAAAAATATTTAGCATTTTGATTTACATCTTCTAGGCATATTAGCCCTTCCGCAGCATCTAATTAAGAAGAGCGGACAATACCCTGAGTAGCAAGGGTTTCGTTCGTAGGTAACAACTTCATTTTTTTCGCTCGAACAATTCTAAATTATATTGAGAATACACTATATTGGAAGTTTTTTTGCTTTGATATTTTTCAGGGAAAAAATTCAACATTGGGTCTTTATATGTACAAACAAAAAGAGAAGCCAAATAAAAATCAATCCTTAGCCCCCAAATTACACCACGTTTTTTTAGGGTTTCACCTTAATATTCATTTATTCGCAGCTTTTCGATTTTCATAATAATGGTGGGTTACTAGTGTAAATTGCTTTCACTACCGATTTTCGAATGCATTAGGGCAATTTCGCTCAAATTGATGACGCGTTACTATCCCCTAGTAATTAGGAGTTGAATGAATGCCTGGTATTCTTTCGAACTGACTGGGAATTATGTTAATCCAAACTGTAGCACAGCGTTTTGTTTTTTTACAGAATTTCTGATAGCTCAGTGACAAATTTATAAGAGAAATTCGAAGAGTTTGAGAATAATAATTTTTATTCATTACAAAACTCCAAAATTTGTTTCACCTCTATTTTGAATAGTAAGTAGTCCATGAAACCTTTCATAAAAAGACTAGATAATTCAGTTTTCACGAAAACTGTTTATTACCATACCAACGTAAGGAATCTGTGTGGAACTCAGAGTATCAACTGTTTGTTACTCTGATGTGTGAAATATCATCTTTGAAGGTCGGATTTTCTGCCAAAGGACGGCTACCTCCTCATGTGTTCATTCGAAATACTAATGAAATCGTGTAGATTTACATTCACGCAAACTTTTTATGTAAACGTGAACAGAATGCGTCGTCTGCTTTCCACATAACACAGTTTTGCAATTTTTAATGTTAAACAATTTGCAGATCTGAAACGAATTATACAAATAATCAGAAGAGGATGATCCTCAAGGAATAATCTCTAAAATAGGTTGAGGTAATGGGAAATATGTGGATGGAAATATCTAAAAACAACTAATCAGTGATATGACACGTCAGTACAATTTAATTTGTTCGTTACATTCGAACCTATCCTGCGAATAAATATTCTTGATATATAGAGGATTCTAGCACTGAATTTTTCTATATCCCTGAAAAGCCTCTGTTGGACTCCTGAGAATCTGTCCTTTGTGAAAAAAAGGATTATATCAGGGAAGCGTTAATTGATAAATACTCCTTATTCGCACAAACTTCCTTCTGTTTGTTGAATCCACAAGAAAATAAAATACAATTGGTCTATAAAAGATAATGTATATTTCCTGTATAACAATAATAAAATATATAAATCTTCAATATTATTCGTAAATTAAGTAAAAATGTCCAACAATTGTTGTTCAGGTAGATGCATTCAAGCACAACCAATGTCAATATAAATTATCCATTTTTGACTATACAAATTCAATGGAATTTAACAAGCTACTGGTGGATATATTCGTCTAGGAATATAAAGGACAAAATTTCACAAAAAAGCAATTTTAAAACTCCTGAAAAACCTTCGAGGAATTTTTCAGTTTGTCTTTTCGTCACACTTATGAGAATGATCAGGTATTAGCGAAAATAAAAGATGTGGAAACTTAATAAAGAGTCATGATAAAGAATGACTTATATGTGATGTATCATCTTTGCAATGACCAACAATCATTTCAATACATTGATTGATACTACGTGAGAATCATTTAGAATGAAACAATTTTTGATCAAAAACAGAATGGAATAACACGATAGAAAAACATTTAGTCTTATACTAAAAAGCGTATGGCAATTACAAAAACCATTTGTCTTCCTGAAACTGTCATTACTTCCTAAAATTTTAACAGATTCAAAATTATTATTGTTCAGACAGAATCAGTTCTTTCTGCGAGAAGTAAAATTTAGTATTCCTCCTTTAAAATTGCAAATAAGTACAATAAATGAATATTTTAATTGGAAAATAATTATTATATTGCTGTTCGACTAGCACCAATTCCTCTTGCTGGCAGAGAATTGCTTTTTCCAGGCAATTCCTTAGCATGAGAATGGGCTACCACAATATTGAGACATTGTACCCATTCCTCAGCATTCCTACCATCTTTAGGTTTCAAAATTAGAGTCTGATTGCCAGTAAATATTTCAAATGCTTTGGGGATATTTCTAGATCCTCTAGACACTTTAACAGATCTTATTTGATTGACATCTATTGATTCTCCTCCACTCTAAAAATCGTCACAAATTATGCCGAAGTATATACTTTTAAATAGAAGAACATTGATTTGAGGACAGTCCCAAAAGTAACTGGCCTGACATGGATATCATTTGTTCTAAATGAGTTAAAACAAAGCCCATCCCACAGGTTCTAATTCATTTTATTCCTTTGATGAGCTAGGTACTTCTGTGACTAACCTCACAGCGAAATGAAAAGATGATCAAGTAATTCGAAAGATTAAATGCTACTTACAGATCCTCTTACTGATAGGTGCGCACCAGATAATGTAAAGTACCTCGTCTTCCACCTCCTGAAAAGTCTCCATTTACCTTTTTTCTCTTTCAATTGGCCTTCAATCACTGGCTGGGCATCACCTTAAGATTATATGCAGATTTAATATATATTTGTGAACTACAAGAAAAACACCATACCTCTTAAGAAACCAACAGCTCTCTCAGGGTGAGCGCACAAAAAACAACCCCATTTCAAATTTTCTGATTGCTCAGAAGAACCCTCGTTTGTAGATTGACAAATTTGAAACACATCAAAATATCCAGAATGTCGCAGTTCATTCAAGAGATTATCCTGCTCTTTATCACAAGGAAAAGCACTTGTGACTACAGTCAGAAAGGTCTTATTCTCGCACTTCAACATGTCCCAGCAGTGTTTCAAACTAGCTACTTGGGCATCCCTTGAACTAAGGGCATGGCCTTGTCTAGCCTAAAAGAAATTAATCAAATAAAAAACTTAAATGTTTGAAAAAAGAATTGAAAGCAAACAATACCACGTGACTGGAAATTATCATTAAACATCGTTAATATCTCAAGGTCAGGCACCTGTACGAGTTCTATATGCTTTAACGTTACCAATAGCCGCGTGAAATTTCATAATTTGGAGAAATTTCGACGTTTCTAGGAGGGGTGTTGTTCTGCAGGCTGCAGTGAGTATTTTTTGAAATTTTTTTTGCGATGTACTCAATTCTTTTGTGAGAATGCGCAATGTTAGTTATTTTTCCATTTTTCACTCCATTTCAGTTTTTATTTTCCCGACAATTCTTGAATATAAAAAAGTGGCAAAATTGCGCATTCTTACGATTTTTCAAACCATTTGCATCCAAAAAATATTTTTGAAAATAACGTACTCTGGCTCCAAAAGTCGTTATATTCGAGGTATTGTTTGCTCTTAACGGGAACAATTCAGTTAAAAATATGTCTAATTCATTTGAAATATATTGAATAACAGAACGATTTTCTAAAATATCTCTGCATAATATTTTTTGATTAGATATTTTGTGAAATTCACTTTTATGGCAGATACTTTCTTCATGAATGACAATAATGAAATTATATCAGGCATATAATAATTGAAATTAAAAATGTGAGAAACAGATATCAAAACCAATTCAGTATCAGTGTCCTTCGTTTTATTGTATAGTTCAAAACTCAGTTGAAACGATTTTAATGTAATCCTTTAAGGGTGTAAGTTAGTTCATTACTCGAATAACCAACCTAAAATATTGGTTGAGGCAAATATTAATTATTTAGTGAAAGAATGAACCATAGTGATTGTTCTTTTCGAGATAATCCTTATCATACATCCCAGCAAATAGAGAAGAATTAAAGTTTGTGAAACTTCTCATTAAACATACCTGCAAGGATATAAACATCAGATGTATCCAAGTTCTTGGATTCCTTGTCCTCATTGTAAAGTATGTTTTAGCATACAAACAATGCTCCCCTTTTGCTTGACATGCAAAATGTAACTTTGCGGATTTCTTCTGTCTTTTCTCTTCAATAGTGCACTTGGCAGGTGATGGTATTCTCAAGGATACTTTATCCATATAAATTTTTATTTTATCAAGATGTTTTTCGCAGAAATGTTGTACGGTGTCTCTCATAGGGTAAGGCTCAAATACACTCATCCGTTGATTTGCCACTGAGTTTTGATTGGCATTTAGAAGTGTAACTGTTGTGTTATTTGCTCTTCGTGATGTAATTGTCATAGGACCCGATATGTTGACGTTTCCTATAATGAAAATGATACATTACTGGGCATGAATTAAATGCGTAGAATGTCATAGAATTTTCCATTGCTTACCAACAGCTAGAGATTGAGTTGTAGTAGATGGCTCTGGAAGGTTAATGTTACTCGAACCTATGGGGATAGTCTGAGTAATTGCATTGACTGATACTAAACCACTAGAAATAGCTCCTGTGTATACAGAACTCACAGTTACTGCATTATTGCTAAGGGTATGTGATGAAGTAACAGCATTGTTGATCATTATCTGTTGTGAAATAAATTTATCGAACACTACTTGAGAAGTCTTGATGCTATAAATACAGGGTATGGTCATGAGTTAAAATTCTTTTGACAGGAGTTACAAGGGGACTTTTAAATTGTATGTTTAGGCACTGTAACCTGAGCAAGTAGGGTGACAGCTTCATAATGAGAATGAAAGGATTCTGGAATGGTTAATGAAAAATAACTGCTCATAGAGATTAAAAATTGAATGATTTGTTGATTAAATTCTACATCCTGTCAAAAAAACTCACTTTCTTTAGTTTAGTTAATACTGTACGTACAGATAAATGATTTACCTGATTGCTATGATTTGCGATGAAAGATAATGGTCCCTGACTCTGAGGTCTTTGTATTCTTGGTGTGGTGGTGGTGACAGTCACTCCACCACTAGATACTCTGGGACTATTCCATCGATGATGATTCACGATTGCACTATTGGAAAGAGGCGGAACAGGAACAGGATTTCCTTGGCCAGGTAGTGCATTTATTTGTTGAGAGGAACTTAGACGGGTCATGCTTTTGTGAAGACCGCCAACAGAACCACCTAAAAAATTTTCAACAAAAAATTTCACATGAGTTATTTATAAACATTGTCTCAATTCCATCTTTACACAATGGGTCTTTTGCATGTATGTTGTTTATTATTAGTATGGATTTTTCTATCCATAAGAATACTGCAAAACTTAAACCCCCTTCAAGAATGTCAAGTTTCAACGAGAAAAATTTGTAAGCTGAGATTAACTTTTCAAACTCTCGGAACTTCGCGGTATTCAGTTACATGGCATGTCAGACACACTCACGCTATGTCTTCTCTTGTACCTTTTACTCTAACAAACGGATGGACATCATCACGGGTATCATATGAGGCAATCTACCAATCAGAAGTCTTTCTGCTTCTGGATGGATTTGTACATGAATTTTACTATTTTCAATAGTGAATTATCTAAAATGAATTGTGAAAGTGTGATAGCATGATGATCATCATGTATCAGAAAAGATCTAGAAAAATATAGAGATGTGATGTTTCGTGTTACCTGCAAGTCACCTATTGAGAAATCTTCCAATCAGAAAAATCTACTAAAGCAAATAAAATTAAACTCAGTGTAATGATCTATTTATACAAGAGTAGATAATGAAAAAAATAATTATATGGACAAAAATAAAAATTAATTAAAACACGCCTATATCGATTTTCAAAATATTTATCATGAGGTTGATGCTCTTCAACATTTATGCTACATTATTTCCACATTGTTTGATGTATCATTTTTTCCCAAGTTTTTTCATGTTATTGATCTCCACATTGAACGGCATGTTTCAGTAAAACATATTTTTACCTGCTATATTCAGTCTTGTCATGCTTCTATGTGTATTGGCGTTCTGAGGTGTGTGCAACCTTCCAGTACTTCTAGAATCTCCCAGTTTTGCTCTCCGAGTGTAACCTACTTGAGTTGTGGGAACAGATGTTGCTGCAGCCTGTTGGGTACCACCCACTTTGACTATTGTTACCCCACCAGAAGTTACGTTACTTTGAACATTTGAACCAGATTGATTCAATTGGTTTGTACTTGAAAGAAATAAATAATATTCATTATTTATTTTGAACGTGAAAAATTTCATGATTTGAAGCTATAGGTAGATGGAACGCATAATTTCCCATTAAGAAAGAATTTGATGGCTATGTAACTAGAAAATACCCCAAGCTACCCCTGAAAAGTTTGAAGAACCTAAATATGAGATCCCAGAATGACAAAATCACTACACAACCCTACTTCACACAGATGTAAAGGCTAAATTAAATGTATTAAAGTCAAATTCTCACCATAAACTATCAAAAAACCTGAAATAATGTATCAAGATTATACAAAAAAATTAATCATTTCTATTAAATTTTTTTTTCTTCAGAGAGATAATTATGGGACCTTCATTACATTCTAATTGACAAGCACATTACTGATACTTTAACTCTTTGTTTAATATTCATTTTGAATAAAACTTTTTCACCCTATCTTAACTGGTAATTCATTAATTGATCTAGCAGGATAAAACTCAAGTTCATCAATATCTTTGTTCCTACAAAATGCCGATCCTTTCTAGAGTGGCACAACAGATGCATAATAGACACAAAGCACAAAATTTTCAGATCTAATTGTCTGAGGCGTTCTAAAACAGATAAAGAGTGAAAATGATGAGTACAAAAAAGATATGTAAAAATTTCTGTCGGCTGTAAGGAGTGGGTATATATACCAGTGTACCTTGTACGATGTCTCTGCCTTATTCCTGTTAAAACTTTGTCAGTGAACAGAACGGGGTAAGAACTACATAGAAGAGTGGCCTCTCTCATCAGTGTGCTTTGAGATCCTCTGTCAGCCTTTGGGAGATACTCTAATACAAAATTTAGAGCATCTTGGGCTTTATCCTAAAATTTTCAGAAATAAGGAACATCAACAATAAAAAAAAACATTATTTCCATTATATCCTACCTTGCTTAATTTACCAACTGCACTTATTACTTGAGCTGCCAAACAGATTATTTGAGGGTATTTTTGAGCTGCCAATTTCATAACATTAACATGATCTGCCAAAGATGCTGGTTTTTTCTGTGCCATATGAAGAAAAATTTGAAGTGTAGCAGCTGCCGTTACTGGATTGCTGAGGTATTCACATAATTGGGGTACACTCGCTTCTAAAAGCTGATATTTACAATTAGAAAAAAATTTAGAAATATGTTTAATATCATACTAAGGGTGTATCTCTGGCCATCGAGGCGAATAACTGAAGTAAAGCCAATTTTTCTTGATTATCACAATGGGACAATAGCGATACCAAAGCCATTGCATGTCCTTGAAACGGTTCAGGTGATACTTCATAAATATTGGGCAACACCCTACATAGAGGATAATTTCCTGAAAAAAATATCAAATAAAACAAAAATCTTTGGCTTTTTTTCAACATACCAGAGATTATTGAGTCCATGATAGGTTGAACATGGGGTGTGAGCAAAGAAGCATGCTCAAGAGCTGCCAATGTTAAGTAAGATGCCATATTCCTAGATAACTCTTTATTTCCTTTATGTAGGAATTTCACAGCGACTGGTAAAGCACGTTGCATCACAGACCTTTTGCTATAATTCTGGGGATCAGAACACACTTTTGAAAGAAATAATCATAGCAATTTTAATCGAGACTCACTAAAAATATTGCAGATATGATATCACTTGAGATTTTAGCATGTGGTGGATCTTCCAATTTGTTAGATACTTTCAAGTTATGATGTAAGCAAGATTCCAGAAGATTAACCAGAGCTTCACAATGTTGTTCAACACTGCCTGTTTCACGAATACAGGTGGTAACCCTAGTGATACAAATTTCAACAACACTCTGGTCATTATCGTTACAAACATAATCGGGCAGAGATGCTATAGCTGTTATTTCTTTCAACTGAAAAATCAAAAGAATACTTATTATTTATTTTATTGAATAAAGTTTAAAAAGACAGAAAATTTATGAGATTAACTTACAACATTGGTTACATCATTTACTATTACGGCATCTGGAATTGAAAAAAGATCGCCAGCCTTTGAGAGATCTCTGTTTTTTAAAACTTGCATGAAAAGTTCGTGCATTTTCCTATCACTTTTCTCCACTGCTGAATTCATTAATAACTTTATTTCATACTGAAAATATCTTATGAATATGAAATGTAACAGATTGTACAGCAATTCCGGTAATGAAATTTTCAATTACTATTATGTTTTCAGATAATACATTCCTTCTTAACTTTTTTCATTAGAATCTTTAGGAGACAACTGAAGAACATCTGTTTACTTGGGACTTAAGTTCCGCGGAATTCCAAAGAAAAACTGTAAACGGTTTATGGAACTCTCATAGTTCATTGACATCACAAGGTAAGTGAAAACGAAGTTTTTAAGTTTTTCAGCTACAGGCTACAGGTGGTTTGCATAAGATGAGCATGCGCGAGTCAGGTGAAAAAAATTGCGGATCTTTTAAATTTAGAGGTGCTCTATTGAAATACTTTCAGTTGCGGGTCTAATTTTTCAAAATCAAAACAAAGCTTTGGAGAGAAACAGAAAAGGAGGGCATACGCCGAAAATAATTCATTGATTTTCTGATAAAGTTGACAGGTGGACAACTGAAAAAACTATTCATTTAATGATTCATCGAATATTATGTCATCGAAATATCCAAGGGTTTGTAATCCTCAATCCTGTTATCTAAACAAATCAGACATTTCAGTTTAATATTTCCCCAGCAATATTGGTAAATTCATGGAGGTTTCCTACCTCCACGGGTAAATTAAATTGCTTCAATAACAATGATTACTAAGCAATAACTGTTGTCATAGATTGATAGATGGCGGCACTAACGGACGGACATTTTCTTGTCTTGTATTTCGGCGCGATTTGGCGGTCTGTGTATCAGGATCACATGAAATAGCACAGCTCTTCTAGAACTTTTTGTGTCGAGGCGCCCAATGTTCAATATAATATTTCAGTTCCTCGATGGTATGGTAGCCTGGTTAACTGAGCTCTCATTTGATAACTTGATGGCTGCAATAGACAGACGACAGGCCCAATCTAATCAAATGGAATCAATTAAATTCATTCAAAGTAACATTGATTTCCATTCATAAAAATAATTTATAAAGCTGTTCTCTAGGCGAACAAAAAGGCCATCCGGGACACGAATTTACAAGTCTGGTTGGTTTTGTGATTTTTGGGAACTTTTGGACCTTTGAATTTTTGAATCTTGTTTGTGTTCAAATCAATCAATTCAATTAAGTAATCATCATTTCATTAGTTATTTGTGTCGAGTAAATAAAATAAATAAAAGATAAGTTCCAAAGTTAAGTTTTGTGGGAGGTACGATGCGTTCTTTGTTAGCAACCTTTTTGAATTCAAGCAAAGGCGAATTCGAAATTCTAATACAAAATTATCATAACAAAAAGTATGGATTATTTTGATTAACAAGTAAATAAATGTAATTAAGATGGATAATCAAAAATGCCTCATAAATTCATAACTAACAGGTTTTGCGGAACAGGATAGCAGAAAAACAGAACAGTATACACGGTAAGGATGCTCGAGCTCTGTGATTGCCTGAGCATTCTGGGTTCTGGCCAAGGAATTTCAGGAGAAAAGGACAAACTAGAAATTCAAATATTAAAATCCTATATTCACCTAAATTTTTAAGGATTTTATGATCGAAGATTAGTGAATGAAGAATACATCAAATAAATGTCGAGTTGTCTTTTTGATATAGCAGCAGCTTTTACGTGATTATTCAAATTGGTTGTAATGCGGTGTTTTTTAGTGACCGTGGTTAAATTTAATTCTGTCCATCCGGCTGTGTGTGCTGTAACTTCCGAAAGAAAAGAGCTATAGGTCTTTCCTTTCGGAAAGACTGTATAGAGTCATTTTCAGGTTAAGTTTTGAACCTAAATATCTGCCGAATGGTTTTTGTGTTACAGCCATTTGAAATTGTGATTTTTCAATAAGACGAAATATATTTTATCTGATCGACATGAAACTTAGTTGGAAGATGGACAGTATCAATAAGAAGAATTAATCCATGGAAAAATCTGAAAAAAAATTTAGTTTTTCTTGAAAATTTCCATATTTCATTCAAATTTCATTGAAATTTCCAAGTCGCGATTTCGCAATGTGAACAAGCGCGTGAAAGCTGCTGACTTCACTTCAGTGCTTTTCTAGGTTTTTTTGAAACCAGAATAAAAATATAGTACGATCCGGCTAGAATTCTTCTCTTTAATTTTTGATTCTGCGTAAAGTTGGGCGTAGGTATGCTATTACTAATTACTGAGTTTCAACCCGACTCCATCAGTAGTTCCTGAGATATTGAGGAAATAACCTCAAATATTCAAATTAGTATAACTCCGAAACCGTTTGGCCGATTCGAACCATTAGCGAAGCATTCTGATGTGCAACCTACCTTGAAAGTTTAGTCGTTTGCTGTTTTCGTCCTTAAGTGAGCGTGTTCACGGCAGGCCGGAAAGAATCGAATTTGATATGGAATTCTCCATCAGAGGGTCCAACCAAGTCGCTTAAGAACATTTTGGCCAAAAATCGCAAGTTGCAGACATTTGGCACAATGAGTAGGCGCAATAGGTAATAAATAAGCTTTGTTCCCCATAACAAAGGCTTAAAAATAGGAAATACTCAACTATGATAGGTGTATGAAGCCACCCCCATCTTGGGGCTCAACTTTTTTCCTTTGAATTCAATAGTGATATTGAGATTTGGAGCTTCATTATAATTCGGTATTTTAATAGACAAGGGATGAATGAATATATAGTCTATTTGTTATACATATTACCTGGGGTATGGTGCGTATATATTCTTGACAACTAATGGTTAGTCCCTGGGCTAATATAATTAATAATTATATTATAATAATATAGATATAATAATTTACTTTATGCTTGTGACTTTTGTAACCGTAACTTTCCCGAAATCTTTCGGCTCCGAAGCTTATCAGTTGATCTCATAATTCATAAATATGCGATATGGAAAAATGCAAAATCATTCTTCATTGTCAATATTCTTGCATAAGTACAGAGTATTTCCTTATAACGTATATACGCATCAGACAATGTGGAATCGAATAAATAATTTTGGAAGACTATCATCTGTCCACTTCTCGCCGAAGTTGATTAGAAAGTGGCGACTACTGGTCAGCTGAAATATTCATTCCATTCTGTTAACTCCAAAAACCAGTTTTGGAGAGAGAAAACATCTAAAATAAAGTGCTCCAGACAAGGAGGCAGATTGGATTGTTAACAACAAGCGGTAAGCGGTTTACGTGGCCTCTGCGGACTTTCAAATTCCCCTGTTTCATCAGGAAAACATAAACGTGAGGAACAAAAAAGTATGTCTTCATCTTTCTCTAGCTATCTGATAATGCTGCAACACATCAAACGCTGTGTTAGTTTGTGTGTTCGTCATTATTTTTGTTCAAGGGTGGTTAAATTTTAAATTACTACACAGAGCAACTGAATACCATAGTATTATCATTCATTGATTAAACAATGGTTTTATCATTGTTCAAATTCTCTAATCAATGGTATTAACATATTATGTAATAAGGGATACTAAGGATACTATGGTTTGTTTATATACTCCATTCACTTTTATAAACTATCCCAGTTGGCCATGACCTTCTGACACATTTCAACGTGTATTTTTTGAAAATGTTAGGTTATAGTCATTATCCTATCCTCTTTATACAAAGTTCCTGTCAGATAACTACGCAACGTTGTCCTTTCAACATAGAGGTCGTAGTAATTACGTATTTCTCAAAATGTGAATTCACTTTGGGAAAATAATGAATTCGAGAAAATATTATGTGAATTCAATAATTCCCAAGACCTGGCGAATGTTGAAGAAACTTTTTTCTCAGTTAACACTGGAAATAGTTCACGTATAAAAATATGGTTGGAATATTCAGTTATGCTATTTTCTTGTACGGAAATCAAGAATCGAGTGTTGAAATTTTACTGAAAAATAATGGATAGAGTAGTCCATTAATTTGTGATAGTTCATTCGAAAAAAAAAATGAAAGTACTCGAATAACCCTGCAGTAAAACTTCTAAACGAGCAGAAAAACCTATGGAATTCCCTATTTTTTGAAATTCTCAAGATATAAGTCTACAGAAGACATTTAAATACCTTGCAACTTGAAATACTCCAGTATGAAAATGTAGTAGTATTACAAAACCTGTGTAATTTTTTTTTCAAATTTTTTCATGGAATTCTTCTTATTGACACTGTTCATCTTCCAACCAAGTTTCATTTCGATCAGTTAAATATTTCTCGAGTTATTGAAAAATCAAAATTTCAAATGGCTGTAACACAAAAACCATTCGGCAGATTTGGCCCATTAACGAACTTAACCGAGATATTCAGGATTAAAATCAAACCTGAAAATTTCAAGACTTTAGGTCCTTCCCATTGAATAAAGAACAACAGGAAGGAGCATAACGCTTCTCTACTTCGTATAAAAGTGGGACATAGGAGCACATATTGAACCTTCAAGTATGACTCATGTTAGTTAGTTTCTTCAGACGAAGAAGTCTCGCAACAACGGTGTTCTCTCCTCAAAGTGAAAGGAAAGTCGGCCATATGCAACATCCATCCCGGACCCACTTTGTGAGGCATTATGCTCCTTCCTTATGTTCTTTATTCAGAGGTCCTTCCTTTCGAAAGTTAGAGAACACACGCCCGGACGGCTGGCCTGACAGAATAAAATTTGACCACGGATTCTTCATCGGTGAGTCTAGCCTAGTCGTTTGAGACCGATTTCAGCTCAAAATTCTAAAATTACAGACATTGAGACGAGACGATAACGCGCTGTTCCCAGAACAAGCGCGTAAAAAGACGGATTATAAGTTGGCCAAAATATTTGTGATTTTCGAATTTTGAGCCAAGCTTCGGTTGAACTTACAGTTTTTCAGTTTTGGTAGAATATTGGATTAGGAATTAAAATTTACAGAATGAATTCCACATACTTCAGAAGTTATATTGTAAATTCGTTAGTTCGTAGCTATATGTTATATAGGAAAATCGTTTTCAGTAATGTGGGTATTTTGAATTTTCGTTTTATTGTAAAACATATAACATTAATCTGTATAACAATCATGACAAGTCAAACATCTAGGTATATAAAAATCAAGACTTCCAGAGGAAGAAGGAACATTGTTGTATCTGGCGTAAAATTCAAAGCCAAACGCTGTTACCATCAACCCTGACCCAAGTGCAAGGGAAAGCCAAAACAGCATATTGAAGACAGCATTTTGCGGAAATTTTATGTAAGTTAAGATGGTTCCTAATCCAAAAAACTGAACAAACATTATTGGGCAGAAATATCCAAGCATATTCGAAACGATCCATTCATGAACAATAGAGGATAAGAAAAATGTGACATACTTGGCCGCGTTTTTACTGCCTGGCGTTAAAATTTCGTAACAATCTTTGTAAACGTAAGCGTAGAGCCAATCATGGACAACCACATTCCATTTTCTATAGTAAGTAGGGAAATCTGTAGCAGTCCACCAGTCTTTGTAGAACATCCTGTCACCAAACCGGAGCAGTTCCGCGAATAGGTTCTGTACCAGATGAAGAATGAGGTAGAATGTTACTACGAGAATCAGTGCTGATGGAAAAACTGATTCCAGAAACGCTAGGAATATCTGCGAACGCGACATTTTTCTTATGCCGAAGTCTTTATAGAGGGGTATCAAAAATCGTTCTAGCAGAAAGGAGTAGAAGAATACAGTGGCAAGTATCTCTGAAGCATAACCTGATACTTTCTTCCATCTGATTTGGTTTGATCTGAAAAAAAAATCATGAAAATCTATTAGGAATGAAGCTGGCTTATAAATACGTTCGAGCGATGCAAATTCGCTTTATTTTTGCGCAAATTATCGGGGAAAACAGAGCCGGATATTTAGGGCGTAGCGAAGGAGGCAAGCTTACTTGGGGCGCAAAATTATAATTTTTTTTCTTGGACTTTTTATACAGGGTGATTCATGAGTGACCAAACATACGTCAATGGCGGATATAGTACTTAAAGGCGAGTCAAGATCCGCTGAAAAAAATTTTTTTGTTCATTGGTTTCGAAGATACAGGCTGTTCTGTATGTTTGGTATAAAACTTTGATAAGCGATATTTCTGAAAAGCTTGAAGTTATTTTAATGAAATTTGCTAGTAATATTCCCTTGTTAGAGCTTGTTAATATTTCATTCTGGGTAGATTAAAATCCAGGGCCGGGCTGGACAAATTGTGATCTTATGTTATTTGTTGAAAAACTTAATTTTGTGACCGTTTTTTTGAAAAACTATTATTTGATTCAAAAAGCCAAAGAAAAAGGCTACAATAATCGCTCTTCAATTTGGTTGACACACCTAAACTGTTTCAACGAAATAATCGACAAAGAAAAATTCGTAAGAAAGTTTTTTCATTTTTACCGGACATAATTTAGAAATAAATATTGTTTGACTGAATTTACTAAAATTAATTTTTTGGTTGAACCGGAAATCTTGAAAGCAACTAGTAACATTCATTGAATATTGTATAACAGTTAATCCATAACTTGAAAGAAGATATTAGCCACTCAGAGTAAATTTGCAAAGTGCCTTCCTTCGACTTCAATGCATTTCCTGTTGCACTTCAATACATTCAAACTTGCTTTCCGAATATTTTGCCTGTTATTCCGCAATTCATCAGCAACTAACAGAGTTCCTCACTGGTATTAAATTTGGTTTTGTAGACTTCCTGCTTTATATGGCCCAACCTAGTCGTTTGAGACCAAACGACTCAAAATTCGATAATTACAGATATTTGGACATTTTTTCGAAAAGCGGTCAGAAAATTAAGTTTTTCAACAAACAACAAGAGGTCACGACTTTTCCAGCCCAGCACTGGAATTAAATTTACCCAGAATGGCATATTGACAAGTTCTAACAGAGGAATATTACTAGCGAATTTCAACAAAATAACTAAAAGCGTTTTAGAAATATCGCTTATCAAAGTTTCATACCAAACATTTGAAAGAACCTGTATCTTCGTTTCGAAAGAACAAAAAAAAATTTTCGCCTTGATTTCTTTATCCACCATCAGTGACGTATGTCGGGTAGTAAATCGAAACTTTCTCACAAATTTTTCTTTGCCAATTTTTTTTGTTGAAATAGTTTAGGTGTGTCATCCAAACTGAAGGGCGATTATTTTAGCATTTTTACTGGGCTCTTCGGATCCTATAATAGTTTTTCGAAAAATAACAAATAACTGTAGATCACAATTTTTCCAGCCCGGCCCTGGTTTTGAATTAAACCGGAATTGCATATTGACAAGTTCTAACAGAGGAATATTACTAGCAAATTTCAACAAAATAACTTCAAGCGTTTCAGAAATATCGCTAAACAAAGTTTTATACCAACAATACAAAACAGCCTGTATCTTGTTTTTTTCGGCGGATCTTGAGTCTCCTTGAAGTACTATATCGCCCATTGACGTATGTAAGGTCACTCATGAATCACCCTGTATATTATGTGCAATACGTCCAAGCGGGCCTTGAAATTATTCGTGTTGGAAAAAAGTTTTCAAACTACAATCGGGTATGTTCGAATTGAATGCATCTCTGGACAACTATACGAGCCAATTTTCTGCGCCTTGTTATTATATTCTTGAGGATTTTTATAAAATATTATAAATTTGTAAGGTAGGTGGGAGTGTGCATATGAATAATAATTTCTCGAATGTCTTTATGTCTAGAAGTTGTAAATAAAATCAATATCTTGAAAACAATAGGATAGATTCATCTCTAGTCAAAACACTTTTTGTTTTGTTTTAAATGTTCGTATAGATAAATATTATTGTGAGGAAAAAACAATATTTTTTCCATTTGTTATCACTTATTATCCCATTTTAATACGCCTGTTCGTTTATCACCTCATAATAAATACAGGAGATTATTAAGATTATTAGGAAATTCTTCGAAATATAAAGAGTAACATATTAATTATGAAAATTATGGAGTTATTGAAAAATAAATTCCTCCAAGGGCACATTTCTACAACCCGCCACATACACTTAAATCCTAGATAAGACTCTGGGGGAAAATGATCAAATTACTCGAAAAATGACCCAGAATGTGGGGTAGAAAATTGAGCAAAACTTATACCATTAAACGGAAGTTTCCTAGGCTAAATTGGTTATCTAATTTTTCAGAACAAATTTTTCCTTCCTGCATTGTCTCTTTGAAATTGGTTATCATCTTAAATGCCTTAGATTATTATATATCCCTGATATATGATATCAGAGATCTATAATCTAAGTTAAATGCTCCAGGTGAATTGAGTGAAATTTCATTTCCAAAGTCTGATATAACGTAACCGAAAGATCTTACCTCGAAAAAATCTTAACTGTCATACTCAGAGGTTTAGGTGTTTTGAAATGATGATATTATGTACAAAAATGTCCCCTTTCTAAAACAAAATTAGTTTAGCGTATTCTCAAGATATATGTTTGTAGTAAATGAGTGTGAGGATTAGAGTTTTTTCTCGGCAATATACGAATTCTGGTATTAAGAACAACGGGTATTTCGAATCAAAATTATATTTTCGGAATGTTCTTGAAAATGCAATTCAGGTCAGACTCTATCTGTCGGATCATGCTGAGATTTGGCATTTAAAAAAAAACAACGAAATTCGATTCGAACGGATTAGTTTTTCTTAAATATTATGAAAATAAATATCGGATGGGTATATATGCGGAACCATAAGGTGGATTTTACCCATTCATAAATTTTGCTATGTATATAATCGAGTTCTAAACCTATTAGTACGAGCTCTGGCAGCAGAATTAGTGCGCTCATCGAGTATTCGCTTGAAACTAATTTTTTACATACATTTGTTAATAGGAGAATATATATCTACAGGGTTGCTTCTCAAAATGTGGCCGCAAGTATTTTTGAATAAATAATCATTTAGTGATTTTTTGGAAGAAATCGCATTCACTTGCTTTTTTGAATAAAATATCATCCACCTCATAGGAATACATGTGAAAACTCAGAAAAAGCACGACTACTCTTGGCCGCACCTCGTCGCAGTCAGATGTTAATAGATACGAATTTGTTATTGGTTTATCATTTGATGAAATCAAATAATAAACCTTAGTGAAAAAAAAATATTTAACGAATTCGTTTGTTATTTCATAAACACAATGTGCAAATGCCCCATCGATATTCTTAACAATTTCATAATCGTAAGTAGTCGAAATGAAATATTTTTGGGTTTTCTCCCCCAATATCTGAAACATTACTACTAAAAATTCGATAAAATTATTATTTATAGATATCACCCTGTGGATTACGGGATTAAAGATAAAATTTCTTCATGAAGCTCATTCATATCTTAAATAAAACTTCAATTATCCAAGAGTATTTATTGAAATTTCAATGTTTCACATTAGTTTTTGTGTTAAAATATCAATGGTATTGGGTTATTTAACTGAGATAATAATAAACCCTTGTGTAAAATTTGCAGCGTTTATACGTTCGTAACGTATAAATCTTTCATTTATACAGGGTGATTCCGGAGGAGACCGTCAGATTTAAGGATAAGTTTACAGCAGTCAAGACAGTCTCGAAACAATGTTTGGTTTATGGTTGGGGGTATCTATTGAGAATATACAGGGTGATTTGTCCGATTCGACCGATTTTACTTTTATTGATATGCCTCATTCGATTTCAATGAAATTTTCACCGAAGTACAATATTCATAAGAACATTCATTATTTTCAAAATTTTCTTCAAAATGAGGGGTTGTTATTTCGATAATTCCAGATTAATTGTGCAGGTTGAAAACACCCTGTACATCGGGTTTCCTGAACTTCGCTATCTGTTTACGATTCCACTATACTGAGTCGTTATTTGAGAGTTCCTATTTTTTTTGGCGCACTTCTAGTTTTCCGAGAAATTTCTATCAAAAAAAGACAATGTCGAAATTTCGCTCCAATCCATCCTATTTTTATCAATAACTTTGGTATGGCTCATCCAATTGTGATGCAATTTTTCAGTGTAGAACTATCTGAATGAGTAAATTCAATAATTGCAACAATCTCTTAAAACACAGTGTTGTAAGTGTGATAATTTCAGAATTTCATATTAATTGTGCAGTTGAAAGAAAAACACCCTGTACATTGCTCCTCCAAAACTTTCCGATTCGTTACAGATTCTACAATAATATGTGGTTATTCAGAGGTTTTTAATTTCTCTGACACACCTCCGGTTTTCCGAGAAAAAATGTCTGAAGAAGAGCATAATCGAAGTTTGGCGTAAAAGCAGTGAGAATATTCTGCACTAGGTAGTTAAGCTGTATATTCCAAGGATGCAAAGCAGGATGCAATATTCTTTTCAAATTCCAAATTCATAAATAATTGCTCATATTCTGTATGAAATCATTCAATACAGAATATTACTTAATATGTGCATATGTTTATGTGCATAAACCAAACAAATCTACACACTTGATAACAAATTTTGAACAAACATACGAAACAAATGACAAGTGAACTTCAGGATCAACAGAAAATTCACATTGAATTTTCGAAATGGTTTCCCACTTTTTTTTTAATACATATTTTTTTTGAATTTCCAATAGACATTATTGAACGAAATCACATAACGTCACTGCTTCATAGAAATAACCCTTTCATTGAAAAGCGGAAGTTTGCAAAAAAATTAAATTAAGTAATTTTCTGAATGGAATGATTTTATACAGAAAATGAGCAATTGAAAAATAAATTTCGAATTTGAATAGAATATTTTAGAAGTGACGAACAATTTTGCATCCTTGATTAATACAGCTTTTCTACCTAGTGCAGAATACTCTCACTGCTAGTGAACCAAATTTCGATTATGCTCTTCTTCAAAAATGTTTTCTAGGAGGTGTGCCATAGAAACTAAAAACCCCTCAATAATGACATATTATTGTAGAGTCTGAAACGAGTACAAATTTTGGAATAGCAATGTACAGGGTGTTTTCTTTTCAACAGCAAAATTAATCTGAAATTCTGAAATTATCGCGAATACAACCCTGTATTTTGAGATATTGTTGCAATTATTGAATGTACTCATTCAGATTGTTCTACACTGCAGATTTCATCAAAATTCAATGAGCCATACCGAAGTTATTAATAAAAGTAGAATTAGAAGTGTGCCAAAAAATTAGAAACTCTCAAATATTGACTTATTATAGTAGAATCGTAAACAGATAGCGGAGTTTTGGAAACGCGATGTACAGGGTGTTTTTCCAACCTTCACAATTAATTTGGAATTATCAAAATAACAACCGCTTATTTTGAAAAATTGCTGGAATGAATGAATGTGCTCATCAATATTGTACTTCGCTGAAAATTGCATCGAAATCGAATGAGGCATAACAAAGTTAACAGTAAGAGTAAAATAGGTCGAATCGGACAAATTACCCTGTATATTCTCAATAGAGACCCCCAACCATAAACCAAACATTGTTTCGAGACTATCTTGACTAGTGTAAACTTATCCTAAAATCTAACGGTCTCCTCCGGAATCCTGTATAACTATTACTTAAATGTAATGTCCCTAAAGTTGTTTCTTTCAGATGTTTTCATATTTGCGATCAGCTGTGAGGTGGACCTAGTAAACGTTAACTCCCAGAAGAAACGACCAGGAGAATAGACTATACTCACCTAGGGTATTCGTCTCTATAAACTAATGTTGGTGCCCATGTGTAAAACAAGAAGTGTTTAAATGTTGGCAAATTTAGTTTATCGTCTGATTTTTCCTTGTAAAGCAATACTTTCGGTACATTACTCCTCACAAAAGCGTGAACCTTCATCAGAAGTCTAATCTGAAAGATAATTGAAATGTATACAAATTGCTCCAAGATCTTACCTTTAAGGTCTGTGGTGTTGATATTAGAACTTTATTTTCGAAAACTTGCAAATTATATGAGCCAATCATTAGGTAGATATTCATAATATTTTTGAACAAAAATACAAAATACTCACTTGTTCTGTCAAAATGATGGCAGCTGATCCAGTTGGTAAGTTATAAATGTTTATAACGTTGACAATAAATGTGAAAGAATATATATAATAACTTAGGAGGACACAAATCCAAAATATATCATATGTTCTTCTGGAGGGAGCTGTAAATAAAATTATTCGAACAGATTAATCAATCCATTACTTCCAAGAAGTTAGTCTCCGATTAAATTATCCGTTCGTGGATCCAACAACATTACTGCACCATTGTATAAAGGTCTCTACACAAAAGCTTTGTTTTCGGTTTGACTATATACTTTTTACAAGTGTAGATTTATAATATGGAAACAAGCACAACTCACAAAACATCGAGACAAAAAGGTTTTTTCCTTGCCGTTCTCTCGATATTTTGTGAGATGTATTTGTTTCACCCTTTCAATGACACGACTCAGACCATAGTATTAACTGCTATGCCCAGACCATTACAAATCTAGCACTGAAGATGATTTTTGAATAAAAGCGAAACTAGTCGCCTTGTTTTAAGAAGTGGGTCAATTCTTCAATTGTGGTTATGTTAGTATATATAGTTCATTACCGCCATTGTGTCATTATGATCGGAAAAATCCTAATTTATGAGTTTTGACAAGCCTACGTCCGGCCGTTAACACAATAACTTCCGAAAGAAACAACTTAGAAACTCGATATTTGTAGAGAAGGTTTGGACCTTAACTACAAAGGCCGAATTCGTGAATGGGTAAAATCCACCCAATGATTCCGCAGCGCAGATATACCCATTCAAAATGTTATTTTCCCAATATTTCCAAAAATACAGATTAGATCGAATTGAAATCCAGTACTTCATCGAAAAATGACAGTTTGAAGGTTCATACAGAATTTAATAAGGTTAATATGATGAAAAGATCACAGAATATTGAATATTTGAAAAAAAACCCTGAAATTTGCACAATGTTGTCCTTCAGCATCATAAATGCAACGTTTTATCACGATTGAATCAGTATTTCTTGAGTTATACGGAAAAAACAGCGATATCGAGAAGAAAACCACTAAATTCTACACATTTTTTCCCAATATCTCCGAAACTAATAGCCGTATCGAACTGAAATGTGGTGCACTGTTGTGAAATATAGAGCTCAAGGTGTAACTGAAATAGTTCTCGAATATGAACAATAGTTTCAAGAAAAAAATTTTTTCGAAACAAGTATTTAATGAATTTTTTTTAAAATTGAGTGATCATACGATTTCAACGAAATTTTGCTCAAAGTTGCGTGTCATTACGTTTCAACTAACTGCCAAGATTCAATGCGATCGCTAATGTAGTTTCTGAAATATGAGGGTGATAACCTCAAAATTTCAAATTGCTATAACTCCGAAACCATTTGGCCGATAATATTTATAAAGGTTTCTTTCGTCTTTGAATACACAAGTCTGAAACTTGATATTTTTGTATACCTGTTTGTTACAAGAGGTATTTATTATCTTGATATTTAGTTCATGCAAAGGAAGTCTTCCAGAGTTGCTTTTTCAAAAATACCTGAAAAAACATTTGGAACGACAGATACTACGATTAAAATTTCGAATCGGTACCAATCTATATACATGTTATCCAAAACACCGAGAAAAGGTAGTGATTTTTCACGAATTCCGCAAATTCCCATTATCTCGAAAACGGTGAAAATCTTACCGAAAAATTTTTCGATATCTCGAGTGGTCATCACCAATTCGAATCTTGTGCAAGGTTCACTGGGCACCTTGTATTTGTATTCTGTGGTAAACACAGACGTCATACGCATCATACGCATGATTGACATTGAGCGTGGTGGAATAATGTATTCTTTAGAATATTTCTACATGAAAAAGGCACTCCTGCTGCAAAATATTATTGAAAACCTCCTGTAAAGTGGATTTAGTCGAGTAACGAAAACTAATTATGATTTTTCTGGTCTGCAGGGATACTTTTTGAACTTGGGTGTCTCGAAGAAGTTCGTTTGACTGAGTGACAACAGAAGTATAATTGTGTATATTGAATTCAATAATCCTGAACATAATTCGAAAAATTAATAAAGAGTTAAGAATTAATTTTTTTCAATCCTATTGAATTTTAACCAACCTTGATTTGTTTTCTAGAATGTCTATAAGAAAATCTGATAGACCTCAAAAATATTGGCCAATGGAATATGTGATTTCCCTTATGATACTTACATTTCGGCAAGAAAACTACTCGAAATCTGCTCCAAACTAAGAAACAAAAATATATACAACACACTAAAAAATAAATAAACGACCATATGAGTAATGATATGTGAAATCCTTTGAAGCCGGCTGCAACTATACGAAATCCTGAAGCCAATCTGTAAAATAAATAGAATTATGAAAGTTGTGCATATTGAATATTTGTTGAACCTACTCGTCATTTTCTAAGTAACCTCTTATGAATGTTATAAAACAAAGTCCCAAGAATAGAACAATTGAAATGTGGTGTAGTGTTTTAACATGAGGATTTTCAAATAGGACTGTTATGACAGATTCTCTATGTGAGAAAACTTTTTCGGGCAGTCCATGTTCCTTTCCTTTCCTGCAAGAAGATCTATTGAATCCAGAAAATAGGAATACTCACAGTCTTTAAATGTGTATGCAATTTCTCACATGAAATTATGAAGGGGACAAGAAATAAACTATGTTGGGTGAGTCTTTCATTCATTCATTCCTTTAAATGTCCTCGGCTACTTTGACCATTGAGACAAGCTTTCAATTTTTACATTTAAACATTGACATTCTTTCAAATTCATACCAACTAGAGACTTTTTATTTATAGACACACAAACATATACCTACACCATAAACTTCACACAACATCCATAACTTCGCCGGGGTTCGAACCCATGGGGAACCGGAGGTACTGCAGTACCTCCGGTTTTACAAGCAGGCTATCAACCCACTCCACCACCGAGGCAGATGGTTGAGTCTTTATGATATACATTAATTGCAACCATAGATTTCCCTGATCAAATAAAACTCTTCTTTGTTTGCTATTTTCCCAGGTTCGGCTCAGGGAAAAAGTTATGAGCATTATAATTTTTCTGAATGTGCTAATACACTCCTGCACTTTCTCAACAAGTTCAACATAAATATTTCTTTCTATAATCTCTGTATTGCAGAATAACTAATCCTCATTGCTTTCAAGAGAAACTATATTGAGAAAACGCCTTCACTCATATGATTTGTATTCTTTGGTGCTTTTTGTATTATTGTTTTAATGAAATTATTTAATCTAGGTCATTTTTTTAGGGTGGTAATCTGTTCGAAATTCAAGTATTGTGTGGTAGTTTTTGATTAAAATCAATATATATTTCATTTTGTTCCATGTCTTTTTCTTGTCCTGGGGGGTCGGAGGTTATTGTCCCTCTTACCACCCCAGTAAATTCGTCTCTGGCTTTATTTATGCTAAGGTGTTATAATTTTATCAATGTTTGAGTCTAAAACCAGGAAACCGTTCGTAATAAGATAAAAGTGATAATTAAAAAACACGTGGCTTAGTTATTGAAATCTTTTAACGGAGATTCATGTCGTTCCGAATAATCAATTCAATGGTTCAAAGAAAAAACTGATTCTTCTGGAAATTTCAACCGCCTCTATATTTTCACTTGAGCCGAATCTGAAAAATGATGAATGTTCAATATAGTCAGTATCAACATTAAATTTTTAGAAGCTTTTAAGATTTTGATTGTTTTTTCACCACATTCTATTTATAAGAGAAAAAATATGGTGTGAAACTTGTTGACAATATTGTTCTATGCACAATTTAACAAGCTTGCCAGTAGGTCTATACCACCATAGTTCGTAAGTGATCGAGTGTTAGAGAAAACACGCGGTAAGAATTTGACATAAAATATAGAAGAGATGCTACTAATGATTTTAAATCGAAGGAGAAAAGATGAAACACCGTGTCTATTTTCGTATTTCATTTTATTATATCACAGTTTTCCCATGTTTTTAGCTTTAATCAATATAGTTTATCATAAGGTATCAATATCGAAAGAAATTATGTATAGGGATTACAGAAAAATCTATATTTTCAATGATTGAATGAGGGAAGTGTTTCATTGGATGAGAGATATCTATGATTTCAACTAACGAACAACTTGAAGACTCACCTTGTTGGTATATAATTTTTTTAATTTTCTCCTTCAAATTTCGAAAATCTTATTTATATTTCCGCATTTCAGTGTGGAATTGAGATCCAATCATTATCAGTAAGTATATTTTATCAGTAGATCAGTAGCTTAAAGGATTCCCGCCACTTCTGATATGAATAGAAACTGTGAAAAACTGTGAAAACTGTGAAAAACTGCATGAGATAATCTGCAACTTCACCAATTTACACGAATTTCTCGATAAGTTTTGAAGAATTGGCATTTATAATGCTACATCTCATTTTTCGAAACTTAACGAAATTTAATTAATACGATTGTGGTCATTCGTCCAGTCATTCAATAAATGTGAATTTTATTCCACACTTGGTACTATATTCACCCAGTATGAAGTAAAGAATTAGAGGTGATCGTCGTAACTGTTTAAAATTATTCAAATTTGAGTATTTTACTCACGATTTATCCTCATAATTATAAGCCATAGTATACTTTGACTTCAATTCTTGTTGAACCATTTCAAAAAAATTATCACTGAAAATATATCACTTCAAGTAGGTCCACTAAGAAAACAATATTAAAACGATTGACTGAGGTTTATACACATCTTCACCGTATAAATACTTGCGACTAATGAATTTAAGTTCTCAAATTGTTGATAACATGACCGTTGATAATTGAGAATATAAAAATAATGACAACAACCACTTGAGTGGTCGATTGTGGTAAAGATATGGAAACTGAGATCCTTTCATAATACAAGCTTTATCGCAGATATTGGATGGTGAGAAATTCTCTACGAAACCTTGAGAAAGTTCTCTTTCGGATTTTCACAAATAGTTCAAACAATGGTTGATTAATTTTTTTATAGTAATAAAAAAATGGGAATATGAATAGACATTTTTTTTTGTTTCAATCCGTCATCAATTGTTGATATTGCTACAAATTGGTCACAGAGCATTCTAGAGAGAAATTATAATTATCGTTTTGCCCAAACGACTGTACGAATTTTCAGCCAAATCTGACATCAAATTATAAGGATTATTATTACAATTAATTCAAATCTCCTCCCCTTTCGATGAAAACATCTAGAGATTGGCTTTTTTCGAATGTATTCGAAATCCAAATGTGTCGGTTTAATTTGTTAACGGGCAACATCCACCCAACGGTTTCAGGTTTCAGAGGTATGGAATGTGGTTTCAATGACTCAAATAATACTGCTTCGATCGGAACTTGGATATATGTTTAGTGTCTTGAACAAACTTATGCAAGATAAGCAAGGATAGTATCACAAAAACTTCCAAAATAAGATTCCCAAATATTTTTCAAATATTTATTAGAATTTTCATCTGCTTCCAATGCAGTTAGGCATAAATTTTGCAGTCGCCGTGTAACAAAAGGGTTTTCCGAATATTTGTCGACAGAGATATCGGGAAAAAAAACGATACATTTCGTGGCTTTTTTCTCGGTATCAAAAGTACGATCATTAATAAACTTGGAAACTAATTGTCATACGCTGCATTCGCCAATCAATTCTTGGGTTTCAATTCGAACCGATATGTTTTTTTGGAAATACGGGGAAAATATAACTTTGAATGGGTATCTCTATCTCAGGAATCGTTGAGTAGATTCTATCCATTCTTAATTCAGTCTTCGTAGTTGAACACCAAACCTATTCAAAAATTATCTAGTCTGCGAGTAAATTCTTACAGTTATTGTGTTCACAATCGTCCAACTGTGAAAACAAGAACCTCAAAAAGAAACGAATCGAAATAAAATCTGATCCCCAATTAAAAAATGAGAGCCTGAAGGTTCCAGCAGAATTTCATGTGGAACTCATGAAAGGAAGACCCTAAAATATTTCCATCAAGAGGTGAAGCTGCATTTGTCAAAATCAATACGTAAAAAGGTTGCCTATTTTGCAACCAATTTTAACAAGCGCCTAAAAGCTCCTAACCTCACGCCATTGATTTTTACGCGCTTTTTCTAGGGAACAGCACGGTATCATTTCGTCACAATGTCGGTAGTTTTCGAATTTTGAGCAGAAAATGGTCTCAAACGATTGGGTTAAACTCCCTGAAGAAGAATCCATGGTCAAGTTCAACTTTCGAAGGAAGAGACTTAGCGACTCGAGATTGTCATATAACGTTTGGACTCCAAATATCTCGGCTAAGTTCGTTAATGGATGGGATCAGTTGCATAGTTTCGGAGTTAGGCTGAATTGTAATTTTGAGGTTAATTCCTTGATATCTCATGAAGTATTGACCCGATCAAATTGAATCTTCTTGGACAATTTTGAAGTATGAACAAGCGCGTAAAAGCTCCTGACCTCACGTGAATGCTTTTCTAGATTTTTTAGAACTATTTATAACTTTCGAAGGTTCATCGCACAAAAATAATATATAACTTCAGAAAGTCCTGCATTGTTCAATCAATAATAGTTCAGAAATATCAATTTTGCGATATAAATTATAAATATCACATCCAATTTAAGGTCAAAAGTTAATCCATTCGGATAAATTTTTTGCAATATCAATTGTTATTGTAACTGGGTACTGATCTTCGTCAATCAGTTTATTAAGTTCATTTGTACTCTATGAGTGCAACTGTACTCAAACTGATACATGAAAGTTTAAGTATCTGATAATTGATGATAATGGCATGTAAAAATTTTAATCATTCGTTTTGCGGAAATGTTGGTTGGTATTTTGATTCAATATGTCAGGATATTTTCCTAATCTGAAGCAATCATTCATACAGATTCGATAAACCCGTAAAATCATCTCGTAAAGTGAAGTAGCTATTAAAAAAAACGCTGCAAATTTTACACAAGGGTTTATTATTTTCTCAGTTAAATAAACCAATACCATTGATATTTCAAATAAATCGTATATATTATTTATAACTCATTGGTTTCTCACAAAACGAAAAACAATTTCATGAAGAAATTCATGTGAAATATTTTAATTCAATAGTAACTACAAAATAATCCACGTCGAAACCAAAAGTACCTACATAACTCCTAGAGTCGTTAGAAATCAATAGGTACAACACCCGCAAAATCCTATTGAATGAACAAACAGATGTGAATAGCTCTCCACTACTGAATATTTTTCTGTAACCTAAAAACTCTGTGGCAAACCCCAATTTATACCTACTCTCACTTTTACGCTTTTGTATAATTATTTGGGCACGTTCCGGACCATATTTGAACCTTGTTGTACTACATACCATCAGTCAGTAAAATGTAGATACCTGAAGAAGCTATATTGAAGCGAAAGAATTCTCGTAATAAATATTTTGTGGAAACTAAATTCTATCTCATTTTTTAATTGAAATGAGTTTCCCGTGTTTTTTTGTGATTTCGTGGTATTTCTATGAGATGGAGTTTTTATGTCCGACTGATCATCAGAATTATCAGTCCTGTCACCGATATAATCAATTACCGTATCCATGTTGTCTGTCCCATCTAAATATATTCCCGAAATATGGTAGACAAACCAATTCACTGAGGTATCAGTACATAACGAAAATTTTGCTGGAAAGAATTGAAAGAATCACTTTATAATTAAGCCTAGAGGATGTTATCCATAAAAATCTTAAATATTTTTTATTCCAAATAACATTTCCTATGAAATATTGGAGTTAAAATAAGAAAATTATCTTGGTGTTGAGTTTTCTTAAAAAACTACTTTAAAAAGGTCAAGTCACTATGTTGTTTCCTTCGTTAAAGTTAAGTTAAATTTCCGAATAATATTTTTTACTAATATTTTGCCAGTACGATCTTCACGATATTACTTATTAAATTGCGTGTCGGTATTACACCAATTAAAATTAAATTCAAATCAGAAAGCGTTTGCCCCTTTTGACATATAAGAGAAATAACCTCAAAATTTAAAATGGCCCCAAAATTTTTCGCCAATATCTCTGCAAATGAATATGGTTCAAACTGAAATTTGAAGCACTGTTTCAAAATGTTGACTAAGACCTGTACCAAATTTTATTGAACTTCAATGAATAACTTCCGAAAATAATGTTTAGAAAAAATTCAATTTTTTTCCAATACAATTCTCACGAAATCATGCATTAAATTGAGCGTCGATATTTCACAACTAGTTATGATGTTTCAATTTGATCGCGTTAGTATTTCTTGAGAAACTTTCGGGAAAATTACATTAAACTCTCAAATTAACAACAAATACGTAAAACAAAATTCAAGATTTTCCGCTAATATTAAATGTGTGTATGTGATTCCTACTAGGATTCAACTTCGTTCTGAAAAATATCAATGAAATGAAAAAAAAACCCACCCGTCCTTTGCAACTTATCTGAAAAAAATTTTTCCACAGTGCATATATCCGATAAGAGTTCACTTGATTCGCAAAATATCCAATACACAAACTGAAGACCTAAAGTTATTTTCAATAACTTTTCTGTAAAAATCAAATATATCCTGAACCTCTCAAGGTTGAATTCGACTGAATAATTCTAAAAGAGAAATTTCGTTCCGTATAGTTGTCAGATACACTCAACTAAGAGGGTCTCAAATCCCAACGTCTGTTTAATGTAAAAACGTTCAATTCAAACAAGTAGTTTGCGGACCACCAGATGTTGCAACATGGGGAATATTCTGTCTACGATACATCCATTCTGAACAGGTCAATTATCGGCTCCTGCCTTAGTCTTAAGCTCCTACCCTTAGTATTAGATTCTCGACAATTGATGAGATTTCCGGTTTGTTAATTTATTTGTTTGCATATATCTCCCAATTTGTTTTACCATATACATGCTCATTATCTTTTATATTCACCCCTATTTCAAAGTCTCAGTACGAAAAATATTGGATTTCGATTGAAACCAGTAACGGATATCCACATGTTCACGATAATTGTACTACGCGATCCAAAATTGATGAAAACCTCCGATCGACCGAATATTTTGGAAATATTCATTATTTTAAATATCGATTCTTAATTCGCGTTCTGCATGTGAAAGGGTTATTCAGTTATACAAGAGTATTTATTGAAATTTCAATGTTTCAAATTAATTTTTTCATGGAATTAGTTTTTGGGTTGTGAAAAGCCAATGATTTATGAATAATATATAAGTTTTATTTTAGATATAAATCAGCTCCATGAAGAAACTTATGGTTATATCCCGTAATTCGCAGGGTGATATCTATAAATAATAATTGTTATACGAGTTTTTGTAGTTATGTTTCAGATATTAGGAAAGAAACCCCAAAAATATTTAATTTGAACTACAAACGATTATGAAATTGTCGAGAACATCGATGGGGCCTTTGCACATTGTGTTTATAAAATAATTAACGAATCCATTAGAAATTTCTCAATATATGTTGAAAATTTGGTTACAATCTTTTCATCTACTTTCAGATTTATGATTCTGGATGAAAAGTTAACCGATTATTTCACTGAATTCCAATCTTAGAACCGAATGCGATGATTCATTCTCGGGATTATTGGAAATTTGCAGCATTTTTCGTTATAACTCAGGGACTACTAGTCGGATATCATCCGGGTGAAAATTTTTAGGTTGACTTATGCAACAGTAATCAACGTTGAGAGTTTCACAAAAATTCGGTGGTAAGTTTCCGAGGAATATTTTTTTTCCCCTCCAACCCCCAATTTTAAGCCCTTATGGTACATCGATCCTGCTGAAAAGCTTGGAGGATCAATCCCGAGCGACACATGATTTTTCTACCAAGTTTCATGGATTTCGGTTCAGTACTTTCCGAGAAAAGCCCCGGACAACGGACGGCGGACGGACGGATTTTTTTTTATTAGTTCATTCAAATCTACATACTTCAAAATGTAAACCGTGAAATTTTCAGGGGGGGTAATTTTTTTTTTTTTTTTTTTTGGTCGATCACTAAGGTTTATTATTTGATTTCATCAAATAATAAACCAAAACCTGATAAAAATTCAAACTCAAAACACCTTGTATCTTCAAAGGGAAACGTTTGCAGTCTCATGTTCAAAGGACTTTTTTCCTTGATATTATACAAGGAATCTCCCCTCTTCCTTCATATTCATAATTTGGGAGCATTCATTATTATGAAACCAAAATAATAACGCATTGTTTCTCATTGAAACTAAGCATATTCTGATAAACTGAAAACACACAAGGATATGATAGACTTACCTTGTATAATATGGATCAATTTATGCATTTTGTATTTACATTACATACGTATTTCGTACTAAGTTGTACCCTAATTCAAATTAACTCATTGCCAAACATTTCATTGTTTTTTTCAAAAGTAATCAAATTATTACATTTCGTTTTGTCCTGTGTGAGATGTAGCCGTTTCTTCACATTCATGCATGAATTGTATGATATCTCATGAAAGCACCGACTTCGTTCAATTATACGGACTTTTACATTACATAATTCACAACGTTCAGCTTGCAGAATAAGACATCAATCTGAAACAACTTTTCAATTTTATTTCAAATTTTCCAACAACATACATTAAGTGGTATAATAACCGTGTATTCATATTTCCATAATTAACTTGTAATAACTATATACATTCTTCTATTCAGATTTGTTATAAAATTCAATCCCTTTATTCGCCCTTCCCAGCATTTTTCCAAAAACCTCTTAACCAAAAGCTGTAACAGCTTTCTCAACCTATTTTCATGTTCAAACAACAAGATGTGATACATCACATGGAAGATACCTTGGTCCAAGTTGTAACGCACCAAGGTCTTCAATTCTTCGATGCCTGATATCAGAATCTCCAGGCCATGCTCTTTCCGGTCCATATCTGGTATATTTATCCACAGCTAAAGATATAGTGGCTGTATCATTGACACCATTCGATTTTATCCTTCTTTGGACTGCCGTTGATGTCCTCATTGTCTTACGTTTCTAGAAGAAAAATCGAATATATTAATAATAACACTTCCATTGAGGAAACTCAAATCGGTAATACCTCTACAGTTCCTCTCCATTTGTCTGCTGCATGTCTTGCCAACTCCATCCTTTTCTGTTTCTTTATCTGATGTTTTTTGTATGCCATTTCAATGACTATCAATCCTATACCACCAACAATACCTGCTGCTACCAGTATGAAAACACCAGCCATATTTTTTAACCCTAGAGTGTTCGGAGTTTTCTCGAATTGCTCACAAAACTGTATGTTACCTTGGAGAATCCATTTGTTATCCAAGCTTTCCATGAATCCACCTTAAATCACATCTAGGATTCAGAGGAATACTTAAGAAAAATAGACATCATTACTTTCGTGGAAATCCAGTATAGCCAAAGTAACTTCATCAGCCCATGGGGATCCTTTCTGAAGTCCAATACCATAGCCTGACCTGCCGAAAAGTTCACCAGCTGTAACAAGTTCACAGTCCTGTGCTGCCTCGAATTCCAAACGTGAACTGTCCCATATAAATGCCATCAACTTTCTAAGAAAGGAATGGAATAATTGATCCAAAGTACAAATTAGTATTTGAAAAAAATCTTACCCAGTTTTTACATCATTTATAGCGTCTTCAGCGGTATCGTAATTGTTTGATTCCATTGTTCTGTACATATTCGACAATTCTACCTGTCTTCTGAAATACATATCCACAGATGAGCCTTTAACTGTTGCACATGTTAAATTCTCCATGGTGTTTCTCAACTGAAAATAATTTTCTAGAATCGAAGCAAGCGTTTTCGAGTTTGGAGTCATCGCTCACCCTTGCATCATTGATTCCTGTGAGTTTCGTTTTTGGCCTCTCCAACACGAGGAAAGCAGCAAGGTTAGCAGTATACGATGCAACAATTATCATTGCAAATCCTGCCCAAACCATACCTAATACTCGAGCCGAAAAACTTCTTGGTGTTCCTGAAAAAGTCATCATTCTCTCCAAGAAAAACTCATTGGTCAAACGACATCAATTTACCTTCTCCGATACCACTGTTCAACAAAACACCCCAAGCAAACCAAATGGCGCTGGATAGATTCAAAGCGTCTTCTTCTGTTCCATCTGTGTTTGCTAGTTTAAATCTTCCAAAAGGAGAAAACCTATCTAGGAGATACAGCACTAAAGCCACCACATGGACTGAGACCATCACTAAAATCCAAAGCGTATTGCTGAAAGGTTGCAAGAATGATACCAATGTTGAACTTCTTGATGGCTGAAATAAAATTTTAGATTGAAATATTACTGATGATGACGAACACAGAAGGACTATCGAGAATATGGAAAGAATAATTTATGAAAATATATCCACCTTCTTTTCTAAGATGGTGATTCCCTGATATTTGAATGGTTTGCTGAATTCTATGAACTCTGCTCTTTCGGGGTTGATGGTAAGGGGAGCAACTATCATATCTGCTCTTTCGGTGACTAGCTCTCCAATCAAACCAGTCCATTCTTTCTTGCCTATCCCAGAGTGATTCCTTATTATATAATTCCCAAATTGTCCATCGGGAGAAAGAGCCAAGCTGTAGGTGAAATTAATCTTTTTCGAAAGTTCTTTCAACAGATCGATACAATAACCTCTACAGCAGTATTTGGCGTCTACTGAAAATGAGAGGAAGTTAATTGGAAGGAAACAATAAACTTGATTTTATAATGTAAGACACGAACTACACTACTGAAAACCACCAATTCAGCAAAAGCAAAACATCTATATATGATGATATTATCCATACAAAATTTGTAGGTACTAGCTCATCTCTGATGACTTTGCGTGGATCAGGCATTCACCGAATTCAAACATTATAAAAAGACTAAATGCTGAATGGAAGTGAAAGTGCCCCAGTGACATTTATATTTATCAAAAACACAAAACAATTATTGATGAATTGAAAAAGCAGCAAATAAGCACATATAGTTCGAGGGTTCCATAGGTATATCTTGCCTATTATTCCGTACACTTAACAGGTCCGTAGTACGTGAAAACTACGAAACTCCAGCTATCTTGAACAATCTTCGCGAACTGTAATGGTCTATGAGGCAGAAACATCGTGCAAGGTTTCTGTATCATAGTGTTGTGATTCATGATTCGTATGCTGGTATTCAAATGAAGTGTCATCAGGAAGCTAGATTCCAAGAGTTGGAATCTTTGGGGGACTTATCTGAAGGGTTCTTCTGTATACTCACGTTCGTTGGTGGCATTAAAATGAGGACAGAATATTTCATCAGGTGTGCATGCTTCTCCTTCATTCAACTTCCTGACGTAAACAAAGGGTTTCTCTTCTATTGTTAAAACTTTCAAATGCGTTGGTATCATGAACCCTTCTGGTTTCACTGTCTGTCTCCCAGGCCAAATGATTTTTTTCTCGTCGACTGAAAGCATCATTTTGCTCAACGTCTGTAATTGAAAACATATAATATTAGATTCCCAATTTCCTTGAATAGAGTTGTTAACCTACTCTATTGAAGAAATGTTGTCCTACGATCACTTCAGCGATGGATTTCTTTGTCTTTTGGATGTTAACCACGTTATATTCTGCATTTATGCGATCTCCTTGGTCATCAAAGGCTAATTTACCTGTTTCACCGTTGAGGAGTACCTGTTTCCTTATGAACTGGAATAGTTCTTTTCCAGTTTCCCAAATAGAGCCGGAATTGTCGCAGTCTTTGGGTGCCTCTGTGATTTGAATGGTTTTGTTCATGTTCATATCTCTGAGGGCCGATGCCAACACATATCTATGGTGAAAAATTCAAATATTATCCCAACAATGGACAATTCGGTCCCTAGATAACCCTAGGAGAATCGGAAACAATAAAAACATACAAATGAATTCGATTCAAGGTATTCGGATTATGTGTTCACTAGCAGAACAAGATATAAAAGCATATTATGAAATATCTATGAATTCAAAATTTTTGAATTCATAATATCCCCTTCAAACTATTTTAATTAGAGTACCTTCTACTCTCTCTTTGCCCCCTCAACTTTTTTAAATATACAGGGTATCCGGTGTCCGGGTTAGTATAATAGTCATGGTATAATAGACCCACAGAAAAGATGACTTCAACTTTGACCTAAGACTTTAACAGTCATTTTTCGAACCTAATGGGTATTCATCAACCAGTTAACTGCACAGTTATCTGTTTAATTAGTTTTATGATACCAGCGCCTAGTTTGTTAAAAACTTACATACTATCCCTTATATGAGCTTTTTCGTTGGTAGCATTCACCAGTTTCAATCCTAAAATTCCTTCGGGAACATTTTCAGCATCCAGAGCTTGTTCAGTCGTTATCCAAGCATATCCGGCTTCTGTCATGTTCATGTTAGCTGCATCTCTGAATATAACTTGGGCATCTTTTTTCCTGTGTATTTAAGTAATACATTCATTATTATGATAAAATACAAGAAAAATTTATCTACCCAGCATAAAGGAGGTAAACACGAGCTTGTGCATTTTTCATCTCTTGGAGTGGATGTTCAAAACTTTCCAAGCCAGCTTCGAATTCTATAACAGACTCCACCTATAAAAATTGGTTTTTTTAAATTTTTTTTTAGTAAAGGGTATTTCGAACCAAATAAATAACTGGGGCATTATTTTGAATCACCTGAATTTTTATTTCAACATCATCTTCTAGGATCTGAGATGTTGTTTGAAATCTGCCAAGAATCGCTCTTCCATCTGTATCAGAGCTATGAATGAATATAACTTTTTTATAATTGAAATATTTCAATAGCTCAACCCAAACGTCTGCTTGATGGGAATAAGGAGGAACAGTTCTCAAAAAGGACACATGGATATTCTGAAACAAAATTGAAATGTATTGAATATAAAGGTAGGTATGTTGAATTTTCAAAAAATTTCGAAAGTTAGAAATAGAACAAGAGGGTCGCTGTCGAGGTGGAGTTCCAAGTCGCGGTCGATGTCGACATCAAATACATGAAAGTAAAGGGAGAGAACAGAACAGGTGGGTCGTTGTGGAAGTTTAGTTTAGTCTTTCAGGTGGTTCACATAAATGTTTCTTAAAATCATAAAAACATTTGATTCACATGAAAACCTACTGCTCGGTCTACAAGGATGCTTGCTTTTGATTGGTGAGTTCAAGGCCAAGTTGCCATTCACTTCGAGAGAAACTAGCAGATAATGATAGCAGGGTGAGTTTTCTCAGAAATTCGAATATGCTCCAAGATAAAAATATCACTGAATTGTTCAATAAGAATGTTATGGAACCTCTTCTGAAGGATTTCGAGAAAGGGATGGTGGACAGTTCTGAGGCAAGTAATTAACTTCGGGGTGAGTATACAAATTTAACCCCTAACATTGAGAAAGCTCCTCAGCGGCGGTAGCTCGGTGGTTAGAGCGCTTGCCTCATGATCGTAAGGTTTGGGGTTCAAGCCCTTGGCCGGAAAAGAATTTTTCCGGTTTCCAGGGGACCGTCCAACCATTCGCTGTCGGGTAAACAATTAACAGTGCTATTCCTAACGTGGCTTAAAGAATTAGTAACAAAGCCCACACAGAACACACCTGGTCTCCTCACTCGCACAAGCATTAGCTTCTGAGGGGTTCCACAGCGGAACCTAGGAGAATCAGCAACAATACAATACAATTAAACTTGAAGGGGTCTATATTGAGCATTTCGAAACTTCACTGACCTGTGATAGCTCCAATTCACTCACAATAGGACTTTACTTACGAAATTACTCGCATGCAATAAAGTTTCTCACAAATGTGAGTAATTACTCACAAATTAGCAATCTGGCACCATTGCTCGACCGAGCATCGTAGGTAACCTTGTTGTTGTGGTTATGTAGGGTCGAAATCGACCGCTACTTAGCTAATAGCATCGACATCTAGAGATGTGTTGTGATTTCAGTACCTGTGATTTTGGCCCTGTGACTGGCCTGTCACCGGAGCTACCAGTTCCGAATCCTCCAAATTCGACGTGATTTTCGGTCCAGGGCCAACCGGCGGAGCGGTCGGTTCCTCTCCTCGATTCAAATCACTTCAAAGTTAACACACGCATTGAGGAAAAGACGTTCACGGACGGCGTTGACTGATTCCGATTCCAGATTCACCGTTTTTGGTTTATTATTTGATAAAATCAAATAATAAACCTTAGTGATCGACCAACAAAAAAAAAATTTCAACCCCCCCTGAAAATTTCACAGTTTACGTTTTGGAGTATGTATTGGTTTATTATTTGATAAAATCAAATAATAAACCTTAGTGATCGACCAACAAAAAAAAAATTTCAACCCCCCCTGAAAATTTCACAGTTTACGTTTTGGAGTATGTAGATTTGAATAAACGAATAAAAAAAAAACCGTCCGTCCGCCGTCCGCCGTCCGCCGTACGCCGTCCGTTGTCCGGGGCTTTTCTCAGAAAGTACTGGACCGAAATCCGCGAAACTTGGTAGAAAAATCGTGTGTCACTCGGCATTGATCCTCCGAGCTTTTCAGCAGAATCGGTGAACACTAAGGGCTCAAAATTGGGGGTTGGAGGGAAAAAAAATTATTTTTCGGAAACTTACTACCGAATTTTCATGAAACTTTCAACATTTATCATTGTTGCATAACTCAACCAAAAAATTTTCACCCGAATGATTTCCGACCAGTGGTTCCTGAGATATAAAGAAAAACGCAGCAAATTTTGGGGGGAAAAACCAATGGGATATGAATAGTATACAGCGTGCCAAAGAAGTTACGTAACTCGTTAATAACTTTCGAATGAAGAATTATTAAGGAAAATTCTCGCACCTGTTGATTTTGAATTCCGAAAGCAATGTATGTTGTGTTTCTTTGAATTCTATATTTCTCATCCCCAACCCCACTACTTTATTTTTTCAAATTGGAATATATGGGTTGTGATACATCAAATGAAAGGTAATTTGATTACCTACTCAGAGATACGACTAAAAAAAGAATTTGTCGAGCCGTTTTTCAATAAAAAATCAGAAATTAATTCACAATTTGTGACTGGAAAGTACTGCAATCAGACCATTATTCTTTTAATAATTATTACTAAGGAAAATCCACGGATCCAAGGATTTGTAATTCCGAAAGCAGGTCTCCCTATGCTTTTTTGAATTCGAAATCTCACACCCTTTACGCAAAGCACCCCCATACTGTTTTTTTTTTCAAATAGTAATATAGGGATTGTGATATATCAAAAGTACATTACATTGCATATTGAGTGGCGTTACTGAAAAAGAATTTGTTAGGCAATTTTTTCATTAGAAAATTAACAATATGTGATTGGTGTCAGATTCTTATTCTTAAAATAATAAATATTGAAAAATATCCTCCTACTCGCCGATTTCCATTTTCGAAGTTTGAAAAATATATGTAGTTTTAGAGTTGTGGGTTTACAACCTTAAACGTCAACAGCTTTTTTTCGGAAAAATATTGCATGTGATATATCGCATAAAAGGTCATTCTATGACCAATTCAGTTATGTTACCTTTCATTTGATGTATCACAATCCATATATTTTCAGATGAAAAAATGAAGTAGTGAACTGAGAAATATCACAATGGTTTTGAAATCGACGGGTGCGAGGATATTCCTTAATAGTATTTCTTGTTGCTCTCGGTTCGTTGTCTCGTTCACGGCATGGCGTTAGGGATAGGGAAGTAATTCGAAGTAGTAGTTGTAGAATGGATGGATGGGGTGTTCAAGTTTAGTTGAGAGGTTTGGTATTGTATTCCTGTTACGGACACAGGATTATGATTCATTGCTTCAAAATCGAGGTCTCTGATAATTACTGGCTGTAAAAAGTATTTAATAAAACAAATAAACCTGGTGTATCGTTTGAATTTTAAAGAAGAATCACATTTACTATTCGGGATTTCGAATAAGAACTATCTAATCAATTCTATTTCATCAATCGCAAATGAAATGTGTGTGAATTTTTTTCATTATTGTCTTATATTAGATTTTAATCACATTTTATACATCAGAAATGGCAAATAAAATGAAAAGGAATTCGGGATTGAAATAATGCAAACAACTATAATTCAAAAAAATCACGATTTATTTATTATGGGAAATTAATAAATGAAAAATAAATTTGCGGCAAAATACTCCTACTTTTCATGAGTACTTGTTTCTAGGTTCATCAAAGATATCAAGCCTCCCATATTCGTATTTAAAATCTTGAGAGTAAAATATAAAATGACCATTGAAATTGTATTCGAAATGGGAAATGATGTGAAAAATTTTATGAATGAACTTCTACTATACTTTCGGCAAGCATGAATTCAATAATTATCATTTTCTTGAAACTTAAAATGAAAGAACAATTTATTTGTTTTTTAATAGTTCTATTTCAACTATTGGGATTGAAAACCAAAAAAACCTAATAAAATGATGCAAAATCCTGCCAAAATAAGCTTTCAATCGATACTTGAAGGAAATGCTTGTCGAAATGGTAATGCATGCGCCTACTGATTTTTGTTGTTGAAATGATACATTTATGTGAAATTATCATAAAAAAATATTGGATAAATTCATTCAGTATGGAGTTGAAATATTTCCGTTATCTATGCTTATTGCATGTTCAAACAATGGGACTATAGTTTCCATATCATTATACACATATTCAGCTTTTCTATATTTCCAATAATTTCATTATGAAAGAACTTCGACTTAACAGAAATCTCGCCGTTTGTTTCATTCCGAAGTTGCAACAGATGCAGGTACCAAATCATAGCCAGCATACCATTCTCGACTCTAGTTCCGACGTTCCCGACTCCTTAAAACGCTCCGATTCCGCCGGAATCGCAATAGATCATGCGTACTCAGTCCAGTCACGACTCCGAGAAGGAGCTGTGATTTGGCACTGTGATTTCTCCGGAACTATCACAGTGAGTCACAGCTCCGGAGAAATCCCGTCACAACACATCTCTATCGACATCGACCTCCACTTCGACCGCGACCCATTTGTTATATTCGTACTCTTATGGGTAGTAAACATCAACGAAATGACCCATTCCATGTTGGTTAAAAGTAGAGGAACCAACAAGAAATATTTAGTATAACATTATCGAAGGATTACGACTACAAAATGATCTCTGAAGGATGAAAATATTTATTATTATCATTTATTATGTTTTATGCTATTCGACAACGACCAGGCAGCGTTTATAGTAGTAATTTTTGCAACTGTCATAGTTTTCAAGGTAACTCCTCGGAAGCGTAGTAGTTAAGATATCGAGATTCTTCTACGAAGGTCATTTCGTTACTGTTTCCTTAAACCACCCTGAGCATAGCACGAAAAACTTTGCAACCAACAGTGAATGGTGTCGATTTTCAGTGAAATGGTATATTTAAATAACTCTGAATTCTATAGGCAGAGTTTAAAAAATAGAGGACTGACGTAAAGTCAGGCAATTTCCCACGCTTGTAGCAAGTCCGGTCGACCATCCAGGGACCGAGCTTTTGTCAAGCAGTTTCACTTCGTAATAGATATGAAGGTTTGTTCTGCACGTTCTCATTTTCTGAAGAATATGTAGAGTCTATTTTCTGCTCGAAATAGAAGCTAGAAAATTTTTTCATTATTCGCTTCGAGTTCAAGCCACCAGCAATTCGAACACTCACATCGCTTAGAGACACGCAACATGACAGAACATGTGCGCGACGTATCTAAGTGACTAAGTATCTAGTGAAGGGTGATCGTCCACAGGACGCGATTTCGAGAGGCGCGATAGGAGCGTAAACATACGATCTCGCGCGACAGATCCAAAAGAATAGAATTCAAGGAAGTCTCGTCCACTGCCAAAGAATTCAGACGGGCGTATAAAAAAGAATTCATAAGATCAGATTTTTCTCGTCTATAGGGGCCTGAATCTCATATGGAGAAGTATCCGACGGAACGTGGTATGTTGTGAGCGAACGAGATATTTGTTGAAGATCGTTGTTGGTGAGCTCAAGATGGATTAGAGTAGATTATCTTCGACTCAAACTCAGACGTTCTGAAGGTGTGATAGCCTCCCTTGAATTGGGTTCTTTGGCAATAAAAAACTCATACCATTCAAAATATATCAAATCAAGCGTAGACCTCGTTATGGGAGGTTATAAGTTGGGGACTTATTATCATTCATTTCATTTTGGAGTTCTTAAAGTATCATTGAAAATCACTTGTCTACATCGTAACTATGTACATTTCCAACTCGTAATATTAATGAATAAGGTACCTTATCAGAAAATGCAGAATCTCTGGAAGATATTCCAATGACAGGTATATGATAAAACCCACTCGTATAAGATACAGCTGCTGGTGATAAATCTCCTGTCAGAGGATGTGAAACCACCACGGCATATACCTGAAAGAAGAATTTTATGATTTTAGGATGATTAATTTTTTTCGATTGGTATATCTTACCCTACTCGAGATCAGGTACCTGCATACATTCAAGGCGGTTTTGATTGGATTTGGATCCATGAGAATAGCTGTATCATAATAGGTGATACCTTTGGGGACATATTGCGAGTCAAAATTTAAATGCTGCAAAAAAAATTAATTTAGTTACATGCCCAACTAGGGTTCCCGCTCTTGTTAAAATGTAATTTATTTTATACTGAATTACACAAGGTATGATAATTGAATATAGCATGTTTGAAATTCCATAAATCAGAGATGGAAATGCAAAAAACTGAGGTGAAGACACCGGTAGCAGAGAACTTTTCAGGTGTTGCAAAATGGCGCAGGTTCCTAGATCTATCTTCTTTAGTTAGTTCTTTAGTCAACTTGTTAGCTCTATCTCCAGTCTGTCAATATAATATATTACGGCGCGGTCACTCAACTTCGTACTGTCCTATGGTGGTTCTTTCAGGAAAAAACAACTCACATTCTCGATATTGTTTAATTAATTTGAAGCTTGAAAACAGAGGCAATCTCATTTATGGTTAGAATTAATCTGAATTAATTTGAAAGGTATCAGGACTTTTGGAATGTATTTATTGTGTTGTATAGAATGTGGATGTAATCACTACCCAACAGATTAATCTGAATATTCCAAAAATTCACCACCAAGGAAGTTCGAATCAGGAAGAATACATTTTTGTTAAACCGAATGTGTTATCCCCTATTAACACAATGTTAATTATTTGTAATGAAATCGTCTAAAAGTTCGATATAGACATATTCAATACTGGTGTGAGTTGAAAGCTCTTTAGTATGTGTAATTGTTACCTCTCTACATGTGTAATTAGTCAAAGGGTGTATATGTGGAGATTAAATAAATAAATAAATAATCACAAGGAGGAATATCTGTCGATAAATCAACAAATATTTCATCTTGATCAGAGCTGATGATCATCCAATCAACTAAAACATCTACACCGAAGAAGCGGCTTCCAAAGAGAATGGTTACAGCTGTTTCACAGCTTTTACTGATCTTCAGACCACCTTTCCTTGGTAAGCCACGGAATAAGAATCTAGATACTTATCACCTGTCATGAGAAGACACTTCATCAACAAATTCCATAATGAAACGAAATAATTGAATCACATATATTCAATTAGCCTAATCAGTTTACTCGAACGCTTTCATCCAAAGTACAAACAAATGAAAAAATTCAACGAAAGCATGATAAAGGATAAGGAAAAAATATGTAATTCAAATCAAATGAATTCCCGAAACCAACACTCGAAGAAACAAACTAACTCTACTCACTGCGATAGTATCCTTGAAATAGCTTTTACTGTCGTTTGTACTGAGTACACCTCCAATATTGAAAACATTTGGATTAGCTTCTGTATAGAAAAAAACAAACACAATTATCACTACCGACTTCATTTCGACAGGATAAGGAGCCATCCTCCCATCACTCCAAAACAGAAGAGATCTGAGAATAGGACCCCTCCCAGTTGTCAAGGAGACGCTCCAGATGGAATCGATTTTTGAACGGTGCGCTCTTTTGGCTATTTTCGACCTATGTTAAGGTTCAATTTGTTGACCATAAATATGAATCACATTAAAAACATTTTCGCCCGAGAAGACATCGGAAAAACAATGCGGTTTACACATTTGATATTCCTCCACTCTGATGTATCTCACCAATTTTTGAGCGCATATTCTGGAGAATAGCATGCCATCTTTTGTCCAAATGAATGGAATTTTCGAATTTTTTCCCGAAAATGGTCTCAAACGACTAGGTTTTTTGGAAACATCTCATTACAATCGGAAAAAAATTCAATCATACCTTGAGCTATATATTTCACAGCGGTGTACCAAATTTCAGTACGATATATGATCATAATTTTTGAAGATGTTGTGGAAAAATATGTAAAAATTCGTGTTTTTTCCCGATATCGTTGTTTTTTCAGAATAACTCAAAAAACACTAATTCAATCATGATGAAACTTGGCAGCTGGTTCGAAACTGCTGATGTACAACTTTGTGCGAAATTTCGCGATGACCGTGTCATTAGAACAATTTGAAAAAATTTAAAAAAATTTTTTCAAATATTCAATATCTTGTGATCTTCTGATTATATTATCCTCATGATATTCTGGATGAACCTTCGAACTGTCAATTTTCGATAAAATACTGGATTTCAATTCGATCTTATCTGTATTTTTGGAAATATTGGAAAAATAAAATATTCAATGGGAATATCTACGGAATCATTGGACGAATATCACCCATTCGCGGATTCGTCCTACGTAATTAAGGTCGAAACCTTCTTAACAAATATCAGGTTTCTAAGTTGTTTCTTTCGGAAGTTATTGTGTTTACGGTCGGCCGCATAAGACTTAAGAAACGACTTAAAAACTGGATGTTTCTAAAGTAGGTTTGGGGCTTAATTACAAAGGTCGAAGTCGTTAATGGGTAAAATCCGCCCAATGATTCCGTAGATATACCCATTCAAAATTTTAGTTTTCAAATATTTCCAAAAATACAGATCAGATCGAATTGAAATCCGGTAATTTATCAAAAAAAAAATCAAGAAGAGCACTCCCGTGAAGGCAGATGCTTTTGCGTGCATGTTCAAATTCGTTGCTGAAGCGGTCATCTACACTGAACATGCGCGCAAAACCTGCTGCCTTCACGGCAGTGCTTTTCTAGGTTTTTCATACCTGGAATTGTGATTTCAAGGAAAATTTATGAGCAGATGGTAATACTTCAAAATGTGAACTTAAAAATGTATTTCAGAAAATCATTTTCAGTTGGCAGACAGGATGGAATCGAATTCGAACTTTGTTTCAACATCAATTTCGACATTTGGGCATATTTTGATTGAAATTATGTGGTGTTTAGTAACAGAGATATCAAAAGGAACTTACAACGAATTCACCCTGCTAAACGCAGCTTTGTAACTTCCAAATAGAAAGAATTGGCACCCTTCTTTTCATATGGTTCTTCTAAATTCTTCGTATAACCTTCAAGATATTATTTTTCAATCAAATACTGGATGGCAATTCTATCCCACTTGTAGTTTTGGAAATATTGAGAAAATACGAATTTAAATGGGTAAGTATAAGTCTACGGAATCATTGTTCGAATTTTACCCATTTACGAATTCCACCTTTGTAACCAAACCCAAGATCTACTCTAAACATATCGAGTTTGCGAGTTGATTCTTTCGGAAGTTATTATGTTTACGGCCGGCCGGCCTGACAGCCGATCGTAATACAACAATACACAATACACAATACAAACAATACACAATACCTATCAAAAGACTCGATAATTGTAGAGCAGGTTCAGAATTTAATTACAAAGACCGAATTCGCGATCTTTAAAATCCACCCAATGAATTTCGCAGATATAGCAATTTTAAAATTTTATTCAACCAATATTTCCAAAAATACGGATCGGATTGAATTGAAGTCCAATACTTGGTTGAAAAATTATATCTTGAAGTTTCATACAGAATTTCCTGAGGAACATATAATTAAAAGATTACAAAATAAGGAATGAATGAAAACGAAATATTTTTTTAATTAATCGGATGAAACGATCTTCACAACATTTTGCAAAAATTTGCACATCAGCGTTTTCAAACTAGTTGCGAAGTTTCATCATGATCTCAGTAGTGTTTTTCGAGTTATTTCGGAAATAACAACGATACCTACATTTGTTTGAATTTGACATTTGTTTTCCCAATAATTATTCGATCAAACTGAAATTAAACACATTGTTGTAATAAGTGACTTCAAGCTCTCTGCCAAACTTCATCACAAGCTGATGAGTAGTTTTCGAGAGGGCGTGCTATTGTTTTTATCCAAATGTCTGTAATTTTCGAATTTTGAGCCAAAAATGTTCTCAAACGATTAGGTTGGACTCACTGATAACGAATCCAGTGTCAAAATCGATTCTGTCCGGCCAGCCGTCACCACGATTACGGGCGTACGGAGGATTCTATCATTGTATATGTATATTGTCTTTATACAATGATTCTATCGACTTAAAAATTTCTGGGTAGGTTGCATTTGAAAATGCGAAAGTTAGGTTCGTTAGGGGGTAAAATCGGTCAAACGGTTCGGAGTTATAGCCATTCGAAGTATTGAGGTTATTTCCCTAATATTTCGAGAACTACTTAAGCGATTAGATTCAAACTCGGAAAATTACAGGCATTTGGACAAAACGATAGCACGATGTTCCCCTAGAACATGCGCGCAAAAAAAACAAGAATTATTAATCGCAAGGTTCAAAGGCCCCTCAACTTTCCAACGTTGATTTTATCAAATCGAAAATCTACAGTATTTAAGAGTTAATAACCATTAGAACGGAAGTAATCAAACCGTATCACGCCAAAATATCACGTTCCTGTCTACAAATCACGAATTTCAATAAAAAAGTTTGTACGTGTTGCGGTAAAGAAGGTCCGATTGGAGTATATTACTTTTACCCCAGTTGTCTGCACTCAAATCGGATCTCGGAAAGTAACGCCTTTCTTTAGAAACAAGTGGAGTGCATTTCATTTCGATCCAATTTATTGCTTGAATAAACAGGAGCATTGCAATTTTATCGAAAATACGATGCGTTGAAAGGTTAGCTGTCAGAGAAACAGAGAGACAGACTAAATTTACGGAAAATTTATATCTTTCAACATCTGATAAAATATACGGGGTGCTATTTCATGAAAGCAATGATTTGGACAGGGCCGTATCTAGGTACCATGGCGCCTGTGGTAAAATATTAGACAGCGCCCCCCATTTGCGTAGTTTTTTTTTAATCAATTATTTTTTCTTGAAGTACTTTGTCTTCATAATTTTAAGTTTTCGTTAATGTTTTGAAATAATACACAATATTATAGATATTCACTTATATTCCTTGAAACCTTTGAAATACAGATTTAATACCTGAAATAACACAATTTCCTTTTATGGAAGTCAAAATATATATGAAACAATAAATCAGATTTATGGCTAGAAACTCGAAAACACACCAAGCAGTCAACGTAGTTCTCCTTTCGGTAGAATAGAAATGTGGGAATATTCAGGATGTCTCGTATTCATATATTTTCCCTCTTCTTGGGGTTCAAAATTCTGATTGTTGATGGTGAATTGAAACTAAAATCGATTTCTGGAGTATCAGAGAATCGTATCCAAGAAGCCACACACTTCACACAAAAATAGATGGTACAGTTTGTCGAAGAGGTACCGACAAGCTTCAGGAAGCGCAAAAAACTCGTGAAAATGGTGTTAAGTACACATGCCGACGCGGGACAGTATTTATTATTTTATGACCTGAATGCGGCATCTTTAAACATGCCGATGCCCGACAGGAATATTTATGACTAAATTGCGGCACACTTGAACATAGCCATATTCATAATTTTTTTTCACCTTAAATTAAAATTCTGCTGAGTTTGTGCATCCCTCATGGCGAGGCGTATACATGAAAACTGAGTTGTGTTGTTATCTACCTAAATATTTCGCCTGGTGCTCGTATTTTTTCATCTTTCGATATTTTTTGGCGCCCTTGGCAAGTGTCAACTTTGCCACGCCCTAGATACGGCCCAGGATTCGGAACTTCGTTTTATAAACTAAATATTGCAGAAATGCTTTAGATAATGCAGGTTCAGTTGTTCGGTTTGAAAAATCAAATCTATCAATATTTTTAAAACAGCTGGTGATATTTTCATGAAATCTTGAACATAATTTTTTCCATCCAGGTAACACCCTTTGTTTGAGGAATGTCAAGTTTGCTTGACGCTCGTGTCCGTACTAGCCTGTTCGGGACTGATTTTTTCTCAAAATACAAATCTATTAAATTCCACATTCAACTGGAACTGGAAGATTTCAATTGGACTTACTGCATGAAGCAACAATTTTGAGCAAAAGAGTACTTACTATGCAGTTAAATCTGTATTTTATGCTGTTACCTAACTTCCATTGAATCATAATTTTTATGCACAGGTTCTAGAGAACAGCGTGCTATCGTGTTGCCCAATTATCTGTTATATTCATTTTTTTCCCTACGTGTTCTGAAACGACTAGGTTAGACTAATAGACGACGAATCTGATGTCAAAATCGATTCTGTCCAGCCGGCTTGAGCTCACTTGAACCCTATGGACTTGAAACATTGCGAGGTTTAAGCTGTAACACACGATTCGAATCTTGCATCGGGTATTAAACCCTGCGAGCATGATTTCTTCGACAGTGGAGCATTTTGCTGAGAAAGATAAATATTATCTCATAAAAACCTAGAAAAGCACTGACGTTAAGTCAGCAGCTTTTGCGCGCATGTTCAAAGGAAATCACCAAAAGTGCGTTTGGTTGGGTCAATGCGTGAAAATATGACCGCTTTGGCATCGAATTTGAACATAATGGCCGATCCTGAACATAATAACTTCCGAAAGAAACAACTTAGAAACTCGATATTTGTAGGGTAGGTTTGTACCTCGATTACAGAGGCAAATGGGTGAAATCCACGAAATTTAGCACAAATTATGATCGTATCGAACTGAAATTCGGTACACTGCTGTGATATATAGCGCAAAATGTGACTGATTTTTTTTTCGATTGTAATGAATAGTTTCCGAGAAAAAAAATTCGAAAGAAATATTTTTCAGAATTTACTGACCGCACGTTCTCAAAATAACTTTTCAAAAAGTTGTAAATGTTTATGCTCCAACTAACCGTCAAGTTTCAATTCAATCGCTTCAGTAGTTCTCGAAATACCAGGGAAATAACCTCAAAACTTCAAATGGCTATGAGTCCGAAATCGTTGGACTGGTTTTGCTGATGAACAAACATAACCTTCGCATTTTGAAATGCAACCAACCCTAAAATTTCAATTTGATAGATTCCTCCGTACGCCCGTAATCGTGCGTAAGGACGGCCGGACAGAATCGATTTTGACACCGAATTCGTCATCAGTGAGTCCAATCTAGTCGTTTGAGGCAAATTTCGGCTCAAAATTTGAAAATAACAAACATTCGGACAAAACGATAGCACGCTGTTCCCCAGAACATGCGCGCAAAAAGTTCAAGGCCCAATTTCATCGACTGTTCACAATATTCTATTGAGCTCGTACTGTCAGTAAATAAAAAAAAATTTGTTCGAAATTTTTTTCGAATTTTTTTCGGAAACTGTTTAACATATTTCAGAAAAAAGCTTCGACTTCGAGCGTCATACTTCACAGCACTGTACCAAATTTCAGTTCGATACGATCATCAATTGAAGAGATATTGAAAAAGAATATGTCAAATTTGGCGGGTTTTTCCTCGGTATCGTTATTTTTTTCCGAAATAACTCAAGACAAAACCTAGCAAAGCACTGACGTGAATTCAGTAGCTTTCGCGCGCATGTTCAAATTTGTTGCCAAAGCGGTCATCTCCTTTGAACGTGCGCGCAAAAGCTGCTGACTTCACGTCAAAGCTTCTCTAGGTTTTATTTGAATCAGAATTTCCCGAATATATTTCAGGAAAAAATATATTTGTATATATCGTTCTATCGGTCGCGAACTCTTAATATTTCACATTAAAAACTGTTCCGCCCCTCAAAAAACAATTATGAATGATCAGTAATATGCGGATCAATTTATTTTATCGCTGTCTACGTTGTCGAAAACTTTGACATTAGATGGTCCTATTAAAGATAGCAATGGTTGGCCAGTTAGCCCCCGACTGAGGATGAAGTACCCCCAGATAAATTAAATTCGATGCGACAGTCTGACCTTGAAACTTTTAAAAGGGAAGATCTAGGCACTTTAAATTTACTGTTTAGGTTCAAGATACAAAAAGTTCGTCGATGGTCAAAACCGCTTAATGGTCCTCAAAAACTCCTGACTTCATGTCAGTGATTTTTTTTCAATTTTCAATGGTAAACATACTTGAAAAACATAAATCCCCTAATGTTCCAGAACCAACGTTCGAAATCCCTCATTTATTGCATTGAAATTACCTACCTACTCACTTGCTATGAAGGGAAAGGAGTTTATGAATACATTTTTGAAATATGATGCTAAGAATGATCTACATCTCGGAATTAGATAATTCTACAATCCCTATCATATTGAAATTTGTTCAATTATGAAAGTATAACTCAAGTTCGTGAGATATAAGCTTGTCTCGTAAAGAAGTTGAATTATTTCGATCCATGTACGGAAATAATAATTTGTCTTGTACTCACTTGTTACTCGTCCTCTAATAACAGTAATAATGTTTGATGCCAAATTTTTAAGATAATCTATTTTGTATAAATAGGATGGTACTTTTGATAAGAATCAGTACTCTGCAAGACAAACAAGTAACAAGATGTACTTCCAACAGGTAAGAATACAAATATGTACAATCCTACCATCTTTAGATACCAATACCTCAGGTATATGATGAACACGTCTATATTACTTCCTCTATGAAATAGTTGACAGACTGTGAAAACTCATTTTCTGAGTATATTTCCATCTTAACAGTTATCTTCACTTGTTGACTCAGAAAGAGCTTGCCAGTTTTTAGAATCAGATTATTCTATATTTTTTTTCTATTTTCAACCCTTGCAGAGAAAATCCCCTTCTCAGAAACCCAAAGCATTTGGAATAGTTTCGTTTTTTTTTCATTTGAAAATATTTTTTCTTCGAAAAACGGTTAACAAAAACAGCCCTTAAGTTCCAAAGTGAACTTGTGAATGTGAATCTATCGGTGGGTCGTTTTTGAACCTTTTTCAAATAAACAAGTGACAAACCTGCATCTAAAACTCATATTTTCGTTTATTCTTGAAATCATTCTACAATAGACGACTTCGGCCCAAGTTGCCAACCCACAATTCACTTAGCAAGTTTACTTTACTGGGGAACGGGAGTTTCAGGACAAATTCGACATGATAAGGTTCGCATTATTTATAAATACCCGTAAAACATGCCTGGGCTCTTCAAACCAGATAATTCCTTCCAAATATAGGTTTTTGTTAAGATCATCCCCGATTGGCTGAAATTTAAGTTGGGATTCCTGATTTCGTGCAAACAGTGTCAATTTTCATAGGATACGATACGAAAATCAACTCTGTTGTTTCGGTTGCCGATTTTCCGCTCCGTAAATATGAGATATTCGGATGGTTCCTGGAACAAGCGCGTGAAAAAAGTTATTTACGGAATCTGGTTGATGAAAATGCGGTCGATTTACTGTCACCAGAACGATTTTCTATGGTAAATATTCATAGCGTAGAACAATCTATGTTTACTTTAGGTTTGTTTTGGTTCCGAGTTCAGATCTGTTCGGGACGGTTCTAGCATAGACCAATAGTCTGTGGTTCTGAACTCGGAACCGAAACAAACCTAAAGTAAACATAGATTGTTCTATGCTATGGATATTTACCATAGAAAATCGTTCTGGTGACAGTAAATCGACCGCATTTTCATCAACCAGATTCCGTAAATAACTTTTTTCACGCGCTTGTTCCAGGAACCATCCGAATATTTCATATTTACGGAGCGGAAAATCGGCAACCGAAACAACAGAGTTGATTTTCGGAACGTATCCTATGAAAATTGACACTGTTTGCACGAAATCAGGAATCCCAACTTAAATTTCAGCCAATCGAGGACGATCTTAACAAAAACCTATATTTGGAAGGAATTATCTGGTTTGAAGAGCTGAGGCATGTTTTACGGATATTTATAAATAATGCGAACCTTATCATGTCGAATTTGTCCTGAAATTCCCGTTCCCCAGTAAAAGTAAACTTGCTAAGTAAATTGTGGGTCGGCAACTTGGGCCGGAGTCGTCTATTGAAACATTTCAGGCTTTAATGTCGTGTTCCAATGTTTCTTGTTCTATGGTATTCTGAATTTCAATATAATAATCTATGAGGTTGATTCCTTCACAATGTCAGGATATTCAGGTATTTTTGGAAAGAATACTGGCGACAAAAATAAATTCCGAATGAAATAGGGTTTTTAACGACTTCTATATTCATTTTTCATCTCCCCTTATATTTATGCAGAATAAAACAATGGGGGTTGCAATTTTCACCCCCTTGCGGATGTATTGGACCGATGATAAAATTAGTATACAACGTGTTCTAATGAGAATAATATTTCTGATGAACTTCTTTCCGGTTAGATCATTAGTTTCTGAGAAAAAATGAATCCATGAAGATGTCCTGTCATTTTAGGGGTTGTTTTCTAGTAGCGGTCAAGAATTGAAAAACATTTTACGGAAAAAAAATTTTCTTACTTGTGGCCAAAAAATCTGCTCCTAAACTTTGGCGGTCCTATTTCTAGATCATTCATAATTGGATTACACCCGTATGATAAATTTTCCCGCCATCTTTCAGATCATATCAATCCTCTTTGCGATCAATGCTGTGCTTGCAGCTGAAAAGGTAGTTAAAAGAGGCTTGTTGGAGCATGCCTTCATAGGAGGAGATTTCAATTCATTTGAAAACCATGGATATAACGGGATACCAGCGTTTCCTGTTTTGCCACCTCCAACGGTTTCATTTGGAAAAGCTTATCTGGTAATAAACTACCATCACATTCGTGAACTCGACCTAATCTCTCTGAATTTTTCAGTCACAACCTGGTATTTCACCTGGAGAAATTGCATCAGCAATCCAAGCAGCAAAAGAAGCATCTGATCTTGTAATGGAATCTCAACGAAGGGTCCAGGATGCTAAAGAAGCAGTTCTGCATCAGCAACATATTGCGAGTCAGAAACAAGCTCAAGCTGCTCTTGCATTACAGAAAACGGAAGCAGCTGCTGCAGTTCAACAGCAGGAGGCTAAAGCAGCAGCCACTGGCTTGGTATTAGCCCAGCAGAGATTAGCACAAGCAAAATCTGAGGTTGCGGAGCATCAAAAAATAGCCGCTATCAAGGAAGCAAACGCTGCTGCTATAATTCAGAAATCTGCCAGCCTTGCTGCTGCTAATATACAAAAGTCAGGTATGAATTGGTTCCAATATCAGTAACCTATACATTCGTGATTCTGTATGTCATTTTCCAGATGATGCCGCACGAAAACTCAATGCCATTCAATATTCCGGAAATGAAGCTCTGAGACAATCAGCAGCTGCTAAGGATGGTTCCCTATCTGCAACTTCTGCTGCTGTTGCTGCAACTGGAAATGCTAATAAATTTGGAGGACATGCCACCATAGGTTACCCAAAATTTATAGCTTTTCAACCATGGCGTTAAATTTCTCTTTTATATGTCACTCTTGTTAACTTGTTATTCATTTTTTTTTTTCATCATATGAAAGATAGGGTAGTTTTTTAAGTTTTGAATTGTTTCTTCGAACATTCTGATATTCATTATTCATATTATTTCTCTTCATAGATCATAGTTGTTTTGTATATCAAATGTTTCAGTTTATTGAATATAAAATCAAAAGAATTCAGTTTTTCAGTGAATGATACACTTCCAGAGGTTCTTAATTAATACATTCCATTAAAATAAAATTTATTCTTAAAAAATGTACACTGTTCAAACAACAACATATCTTACAGATAGATTGAAACTTCTTGGCATTATGTATTAGTCGAGCGTACCATTCAATCAGTCCCAAGTTTATTTATGTGAGAGAGTTCACTTCGTTTATACATGCTTCGAAGCGATAAGTCTATCTATCTTTATAGAGAATATCACACAGTACCAATGGATGCACCATCAAGGTTTTCTATCATTTCTGGATTTTGATAAATACCATTTTTCCCTAAATATATTATGTTCATGAATAACTGGTACATTATGGCTGTATTTTCCTTCGATCTTGTCGCCTCCCTTCTTCGAATTGTTCTTATTCTTCTTACCAGCCTTCTTTTTGGTAGTATCATATTTTTTACTCTCCTTATTTTTATCGGATTTCTTCTTACCATTTTCATACCTACTGCTGTGGCTGTAGGACTCGCTCCATGCGAAGTTATTCTTGTCATTATGTCGTTTTTTGCTAACACCATTCTTTTTATTCTTATTAGGAGACTTGTGGACTCTTATAACTTTTGAAGCTTTCCTATCGCTGTCTTCGTCATCTTCTTCTTCTTGCTCGTCTCTGTAATGCCCATGGTCTTCATCTTCATCATCATTGTACCTACCAAAGGGTTCATCGACTTCATCACTTTCTTCTTCATAATTAGATTTGTCGTCATTTTCATCTTCATTACTCTCTTCGTTTCGTTCATCTTCTTTTTGAACAGATGCGTTGTCTTCTTCCTCCTCTACATTCTCCCGTACTTTTGGTGCAGCTGGAACAGGCTTTGTGATGGACTGCATATGCTGCTTCTGTGGTGGTATAAACTTGTTGTAGTTCATCGGCGCACCAGTTGGTGGTGGGGTTAGCTTCTGTTTTAAAAGATTATTCGTGTTGCCATATGTTACGTAACTTACTGGTTTGTTGGCCTGGTGATGGGTATTTATATTTTGGTACTGATTTTGGGTCTGGGCGGGGTGATGCTGCTGAGTTGGCAGAGGTGGGTAGATATATTTTCCATTTACATAGAAGTACCTACCAGGAACATAATGCTGGGTTTGAGTATGCTGTGGATAATATGGTTGAAACTGAACATGTGCGTAGTTCTGGCCATGGTTTACCAAAGAACTATGTTGAACAGGATTGACAACAGTCTCTGAGGTGTGCGTATTTGGATGGTTCTGTTGGTGTGGTGACTGCATCTGCTGTTGTGACAAAGCACCAGTGTGTGTAAATTGGTTGTTGTTGTTAAATTGATTATTGTTATTGTTGAATTGGTTATTGTTATTGTTGAATTGGTTATTGTTGTTGTTGAATTGGTTATTGTAATTGAATTGAGGCGTGTTATTTGCATCAGTAGCCTCCACAGGCTGGAACAGTTGTTTCACATGCACATTAGAAACAGAATTGGTTGGAGTTTGTTGGTACTCATACAAAACTTGCTGGGCAGCTACTTGTTTTGGCACTTCCGGGTCAAAAACAGCTGCTAATGGTGGTTTAGCCAATGAAAATGTTTTTGTGGTTGCAAAAAAATCAGGTCTTGTTCCGTCTGGAATTGCGTAGAATAAAGGAGCTGGTTTTTCCCCATAAGTTGCAGTATCTGCCAGTGTCCTTTTGGTTTTGTTGAGTGTTATAGACGCCTCAGGTGCAGACGTGGAAATGCTGGTCCATTCCAGCAAAAACAGTAATAGAATGGCCTGAAAAGTGAATATATATATAAAAATTTCTGTAGTGAAGCATTGTATCAAATGAAAATGACTTCGTTTTGCGTTCTGTCCCATGTTGATCTGGACGCAGTTATTTAGAACAATTCAGAATAAAACTTATAATAGTGTTTCTGACGATTTTCCTGATCTTGTCCCAGAGAGGCAATAATAATAGATTCTGAAAATTTTCTGATCTTGTCGTAAAACGGCACAGTCGTGAAATCATCAGGAACCTTTTAAGACTTGTTATTCTGCCTATTCAATATAGAGGTAATGGGAATTTCAAGTCTCTGGATGATAACTTTATCTGGAAGTTACATATTTATTCGAGATCGGTCACCCATCTATGTACTGGCCCCAGTGGCCCCGCCTACAACACTGGCTTTCCAATAGAAATTTTTTCAATCATCTCATCATATGATGCAATTTGATTCATTCTTCAAAATATCAGATTGAAATTTTGGACATCAATACCACCGATTGTTTTCCATCTACTGGGGTTAATAACGTGTGGCTATGACTTCCGGTATTACCGGAAAGGGACAAAACTTTCAAATCTCTGTTTTTGCATATTCAAATTCTACGTTAACTTTCAAGTGAAACGTCGCTCAATGAAAAGTATCAACAAGACAAAAAAAAATTAATGAAGATTTTTTGTTTCGTTTTTGACCACAGATCCGTTGTAATTCAAGATAAACTAATTCTAACCTTCAACGCAAATCACTGAAAATTTTTTTTCACTCAAGATTGATCACTTGGACAGAACAGAAAATTTTGTTTCAGTATTAGACGGGGGAAGAGCCCTATGCTCTTAATAGATACACTGGTCTCGATTTCTGGAATTTTGTACTCATACACTTCGATTATACAGTACCTGGGTGAAGAAAATTTTTAGTAATATTCCAATTATATTTTCCCCAAAATAGGATAGGATAGGATAGAACTCTAATACTCCATCTAAAAGGTGGTCTATAATATTGCTATATAGTTGGACAATTATGAACTGACATTTTTGCTCTCTTCAGATAAAGTATCATATCAGAGACTATAAGTGCAAAATTTCATAAGCCTATTGACGCAACGTTAGAGCTAGAGCAAAAGGCTCGCCCCTCGCAAGGACAAGTTCTGTCCGTAAATTGAGAAAAAATTTCAACATTTTTCTGAGTTCCAAAAAAAGTATCGTCATTCTTTGAGCTTCATATTTCACAGCAACTTCAATATTATATTAATTGAAAAAAAAATGTCAAATTTTGTGGTTTTTTCCCTCGGTATCGTTGTTTTTTTCCGAAATAACTCAAAAATACTGATTCAATCATGATAAAAAATAATAAAAAAATAGCTTTCAAAATACTAGTGAGCAACTTAATGCAAAATTCCGCGACTCTCGCCATTAGAACACTTCTCAAATATTCAATACTCTGCGATTTTCTAATCATATTATCCTCATGAAATTCTGAGTGAATCTTTCAAGCATGATGTAAGCAAAACATGGTGTGCTCATATGGAAGAAAAGTGACGTCAGCTAGTTGAAAATACAAGGAAAAATTTATCTTGTGCTTTGAATTTGAATGAAAAAAATGACATCATCATTTTTACGTACGATCACAGATGAGCACACCATATTTTGCTTACGTCATGCTTTCAAGCTGTCATTGTTCAATCAAGTACTGGATTTCATTACTATCTTGTCTTTTTTGTGCGCATGTTCTAGGGGAACAGCGTGCTATCGCTTTGTCCAAATGTCTGTAATTTTGGATGATTGAGCCGAAAATGGTCTCAATCGACTAGGTTGGACTCACTGATGACGAATCCGGTGTCAAAATCGATTCTGTCCGACCGGCCGTCCGTCCGGCCGTAGACACGCTAACTGTCGACAGAAGCGAGCTAGCAACTTGAAACTTTCAGGATAGGTTGCGCATCAGAATGCCGCGGTTAAGTTCGTTTATGGGCCAAATCGGTCGAATAGTTTCGGAGTCATAGGCACTTGAAGTTTCAAAGTTATTCATTTTTTATTTCGGAAACTACTCGAGCGATTGGATTCAAACTTGGCAGTTCGGTGAAGTATAACGACGCGCAACTTTGAGCCAAATTTTGTCAGGATCATATTGTCAGTAAATTCAAAAAAAATTTTTTTCGACATTTTTTTACAAAAATTTTTTTTTTTCGGAAACCATTCATCATATACAAAAAAAAATTCCACTCGCACATCTAGCTTCATAGTTCACAGCAGTGTACCAAATTTCAATTCGATACGATCATAAGTTTTGGAGATATCGGGAAAAAATATGACAAATTTCGAGGTTTTCTTCTCGATATCGTTGATTTTTTCGGTATAACTCGAGAAATACTGATTCAGTCCTGATAAAACTTCACAGCTAGTTTTGAGATGCTGAAAGACAACTTTATGCGAAATTTCGTGATAATCGTGTCATTAGAACAATTTGAAAAAAAAATTTCTATGATTTTCTTATCATATCATCCTCATTAAATTCTGTATGAAACTTCGAACAGTTATTTTTCGATGAAGTACTGGATTTCGATTCGATCTGATCTGTATTTTTGGAAATATTGGAAAAATAAAATTTTGATTGGGTATATCTACGGAATCATTGGGTGGATTTTACCCATTCACGAATTCGGCCTTCGTAATTAAGGCCCAAACCTTGTCCACAAATATCGAGTTTTTAAGTTGTTTCTTTCGGAAGCTATATTGTGTTTACGCAGTCGGCCGTTAGGCTGACCGTAAACATAATAACTTCCGGGAGAAACGACTTAGAAACTCGATATTTGTAGAGTAGGTTTGGGGCTTAATTACGAAGGTCGAATTCGTGAATGGGTAGAATCCGCCCAATGGTTCCGTAGATATACCCATTCAAAATTTTATATTTCCAATATTTCCAAAAATACAGATTTGATTGAATTGAAATCCAGTAATTTATCAGTAGAAAATTTCAAAAAGCCCTGCCGTGAAGGCAGCAGCTTTTGCGTGCATGTTCAAATTCGTTGCTGAAGCGGTCATCTACATTGAACATGCGCGCAAAAGTTGCTGCCTTCACGGCAGTGCTTTTTGAAATTTTTTTTAGAAATATTGGGAAAATAAAATTTTGAATGGGTAAATCTGCGGAATAATGCAGTGTATTTTACTCATTCACGAGTCAGGCTTTCGTAATCAAGGTCCAAACCCGCTCTACAAATTTCGAGTTTTTAAGTTTCTAACTTTGAAAACGTAAAAACAATAACTTCCGAAAGAAACAACGTGGGAACTCGATATTTGTGGTGTTGGTTTGTACCTAAAGAGCAAACAATGCGTGCTTTCTATTTGACGATTTGGGGAACTCGGAGCTGCCCAAATCGTCAAATAGAAAGCACGCAATACCTCGAATATAACGGGGAAACTTTGAGAGGCCAGAGTTCGTTCTTTTCAAAAAATGTTTGGGTGCTAATGGTTGAAAAAAACTGTAAGAATGCACAAAGTTGCCCCTTTTTATATTCAAGAATAATCGGTAAAATTAAACTGAATTGGAGTGAAAAATGGAAAAATAACTATAACAATGCCCATTCCCACAGAAGAATTAACAGCAAACAATAACTCGAATAAACCAGGATGACTTTTGGAGGCCAGAGTTCGTGTTTTTCAATAAAATTTTGGGTGCAAATGGTTGAAAAAAATTGTGAGAATGCGTAATGTTGCCACTTTTTTATATTACATTATTTTTGGGAAAATAAAACTGAAATGCAGTGAAAAATGGAAAAATAACTAACATTGCGCATTCTCATTGAAGAATTAAGTACACCCAAAAAAAATCTTCCAAAAATTGTCACTGAAGCATGCAGAACGGCACCCCGTTTTCTCCTAAATTTCACGCATTTCCAATACTTCTCGCGGTTGTTGGCAACGTTAAATTAAGCAGACAGCGAGAAGGTATATTGAACTTCAGATATAAACGAGGTTCAATGAAACTGGCATGTGGCTGTGTTGCCGAGCCGTAATTTCCCAACACGTGGTAATTTTTGCTCTTAAGTACATCAAAAAAAAAAATTTCAAATAATCACTGAAGCCTGCAGAACCACACCCTGCTTTCTACTATCAACATCGTAATTTCTCCGGATTCTAATATTTCTCGCTGCTACTGGCAATGTAAAATCATGCAGGCCTTGGGCAGATACCTGACCTTGAGATATTAAAGAGCTTCAATGAAACTTGAATGTGGCTGTGTTGCCGATATGCGCGGAGCCCTAATTTACCAGCACGTAGTAGTGTTTGCTCTCAAGTACGAAGGCCGAAGTCGTGCATGGGTGAAATCCATGTAATGATCCCACAGGTATACCCATTCAAGATTTCATTTTCTTCATATTAGGGATAATATGATTAGAAAATCATCAAATCTTCCCATCAGGAAGTTGCTTTGGCAACGAATTTCAACAAACGCCCAAAGCCCAAAAACTTCCCGTCAGTGCCTTTATGAAGTCTTCAATGAATCATTTTGACAGTATGAGTGAGCTTATTGGATAGTTAAATGTACTGGAATGTGATATTTTCGAAAGAATGGTAAAAATTTCAGTATAGGTTTCAGAAGTAAAGAGAACAACATGTATTTCCGAAGTATTTTTCTAAACGAATCCCATTTAAAAAAGTCACTTCTCATCCACAGAAAAACCACGTCGCGTATAGAACGGATACCCACAAGAAAGAAATTTAAACTTACAATTTGTCTCATAGTTCTTTCACACGCAAGTAAACTGCGACTGACTTCAGAGTTCCGACTGAAATTCTTATTTATACGAATTGTGAAATGTATAAGAGTGCACGAAAAAATTACCACAAAATAATGAAGCGATTCAAATAGGATACAATAATCTTGTGGTGTACGGTGAAAATTTCGCTCGATGTTTGGAGAAAGACTATTAACAATCACCATCAATCATTTATTTCTTTCACGTCCGTAGACCTATCTATGTATACGAATCGAATTATTCTGAAAATGAACCTTACAGGGCCGTTCTGAAATTATTAATTATTTGATAATGATAAATTATTATCAGAATTCACCGTGTTACTCACCGATCAATAATATTGAGGAAGAAATAGTCCGGGAGCTAGCGACACAAATCCCCCTTATGTGCGAAGGTCCAATGAGTATTCACAAATGATAGGGATTAGTACGTAAAACAAAGTGTGTTGCAAAAAAATCTAGAAAAGCACTGCCGTGAAGGCAGCAGCTTTTGCGCGCATGTTCAAATTCGTTGCCAAAGTGGTCATCTCCATTTGACATGCGCAAAAAAGCTGCTGCCTTCACGGCAGTTCTTTTCTAGATTTTTTTTGTATCCATATCAACAGAATGACAACTGCACACGAGGGAATGTTCGGAAGAATCACGATCTTCGCTCCTGAAAACCAATTCCTTTAAAATGCGATGTCTATTCACAATGATATTATTATTAATTCATATTATTCCAAAGAAAAATTTATGATGGGATTACCTCCCGACACAAATCAAACCATCCCCTTATTTCTGATGAATAAAGAACAAAGTACATAAAATATTCTAGATATCACATAATACAGAATACAATAAAATTCTAAATATTTTTTCCCAATATCTCCGAAAATAATAACTGTATCGAATTGAAATTTCATAGACTGCTGCATAATATGAAGCTCGATGTCTCGCTAAGTTTTTTCCGAATTTGAATAACAGTTCCCAAAAAAAAAATTTTCGAAATAAATTTTGAAAAAAATTTTTTTTTTAAGTTACTGACTATGTGATCTCAACAAAATTTCGCGAAAAGTTGCGCGTCGCTATACTACAACTAACTGCCAAATTTCGATCCATTTGTTCAAGTAGTTCCCGAATTGTCACGGAAATAACCTCAAAATTTCAAAAGGCTCTAACTCTTAAATGATTTGGCCGATTTTTCCCATTAATTAACTTAACCGTCGTATTCTGAAATGCAACCTACCCTAGAAGTTTCAGGTCGATTGGATTCTCCGTACGACCGTAATCGTGCATATGGACGGCCGGACAGAATCAATTTTGACGCCGGATTCGTCATCAGTGAGTCCAACCTATTCGTTTGAGACCATTTTCGGCTAAAAATTCGAAAATTACAGACATTTGGACAGATCGGGGAATAACGCGGTGAATTTTGATAATAACTTATCAGTATCAAACAATTAATTATTTCAGAACGGCCATTATAGTTTAGTTTCAGAATAATTCGATTCGTATACATAGAGGTCTACTGACAACAAATTTTGTTGTTTGAACAATGCTTCTTAGGTGCGGCCGGCTTCAGTCATTGCAGTAAATTAAATATATAAATTAAGAGTTGAACACTCATTTTACCCATTCACGATTCGGCCTTCGTAATTAAGGTCCAAGCCTACTCTACTACTATGATCGGCCATGAACACACTAACTTCCGAATGAAACGATTTATTGAGACTTGATGTTTGTAGAGAAGGTTCGAAAAAGGGAAATTTCAGAACAAATTCGTTACGTTGAAGTTCGCGTTATTCATGAATATTCGTAACATACTCCTCAGCTGTTCGAACCAATAATGGCAATAATGTCAATGTTGTTTATATATAAAATATGTTCCGTGAATCAACTTGGTTAATTCTTTTCCATTACGTAAATAGGAAATGTTCTGGCTTGGAAAACATTTTTGTTGAAGCTAAAATTGAAAGCTTGGATTGTGAGTTCTGAAGAAAATTTATTTTACATAAATCGATAAATTTCAACTGATTGTTCGAAAATACCTGATACTTTTGCAAAATTGGAAATGCATCAAATTGGACTTTCGATAGTGACATTTTTACGGGGTAGTTAGTGCTTTCATATGAGTCATGTGCTGAATTTGAACGCTATTGTGTTCCCTTATCTAGTAAACCGTCAGGCAGATTTATGCATTCTGAACTTGACGTTTTTAAACTTTGAACCTACCTCGAAGATTCTGAGTCTGACTGCCAAAGGGTGTACAATTTAAGTTTGGCAGAATCAATGAAACGGATGAGTCCTAGTGAGAAGAAAATAAAACTCATAAAATATTATAGATTCTTTATTTCACCACTTGGTCTTCCTTATTCTCAGACTGGTAATACAAGGAAAATTCAGTCAATGCACTCTTCATAACACTTTTTTGTTACTATGAAGAAATTCAATATGGATATCAGATATTCGTAATCCATTTGTTTCCTTGAGTTGTTTAATCTTTCTCCCAATAATGAAATACTACAAGCTCAGATTTCCATTCCCTCAGAAGATATCTACTTGAATATTCACATATCTCTGTTGACTCATACTGCTGTCATATTGATTCTAAACAATTCATCTATTATCAATACCATAAGGCTGCGTTATTGGACCATTAGGATACGTGAATGTTGACTTTGAGTTGAAAGAAACCTGAAATATTTAAATCTATACTATACCGGGTGTCACAGAATCAGGTCAACCCCAAAAAAAACTATCTTTTTCAAGATATTGGATTGATATTTTCCATATAGATGCTAAAGATTGTTTTTTATCGAATGAAGTTAGAAGTGTGTGTCGTTGACTTATTCCTGTTCAACCGGAAGTGGACGTCACTTTTGATTTTCTCACTTAAAATGAAGTAAATTTTTGCATATTCGAATCCTGTCTCGAATTTTCAGTGCAATGCAGAAAAAAAAATTAATGAATTTTTTTTCAACTTCGGCTCGATTGTAATATACGAATTTTTACGGATATCGCGATTGCCTAGAATTCATTAACACTCTATGTTATATGTTGTTTAAATAAACTCTTTTATTATTATTATTATTTCCACTAGAAAACGAGCACTAGGCCAGAAGTTACAATATTTTGTTTTAGTCTCATGCGTGAGTGAGCCTTCTGCTTCAACTCTAATTATACTGAGGAACATGATGTGAGTAAAACATGGTGTGCTCATCTGCTCATCTGTGATCGTATTTACCACTGATGACGTCACATTTTTCATTCAAATTCAAAGCACGGAATATATATTTCATTGTATTTTTATCTTACTGACGTCACTTTTTTTTCAGATGAGCATGCCATGTTTTCTACATCATGGATAGGGAATACTCGGAGAAAATGATTACAATCAAAAACCTTGACGCAGTGTAATTCAAGTTAGAGCAGAACGCGCAGAGTTCTGCCCCAATGCTCAATTTTGAGAAAAATGTTTCAATGATTTGTAATAACGATAAGAATTAATATATCTGGAATTCCAATCCATCCGATGACAAAAACAAAACAAAAGATTCCACTCGAAAATTACATCCATTTCGGAATAAACCAGAAGTCATAGACACTCCTTTTTAGTCAGGGAAAATAATATGTCCGATGTCCGAAATTTCAATCCTATATCTCGTTACATGAACATTTTTTGTGGGGTGTATACGAAGTTTGGAATAAAATGCATATTTGTTTTTTTTCAGAATATTGACGATACTTAGTTATTAACAAACGAATTTTATTGCTACCAACAATTTTTTCGAATTATATCTCGCTAATTTTCTTCTTTCACCTTTTTTGACGATAATGAAATAAAAATTTCAAGTAATCAAATATAGCATTTTTCTCTTGATAAATTTATTAAGTGAAGCTAAATAAAAATAAAAACAATTTTTATATTTGATTGTTTACCTAAAAGAATAGACATTAACCCCTTTCCAGCTACCGTCTGGGGCGCCTCCGATGCGCCTCGGAGGCACGCCAGCATAGACAAGTCGTGTTCCAGTACACGGGAGCGTCAGACCCTCGCGCTTCCTACCCCTTTCCCCTGATGCACCACCCGAATTTGAGGGGCACTCACAGCTGTGAAACGCCAAACTTGTCATAATTTGCCGGTTTTTTTATCGTCTCGTTCTCGAAATAGCATGGGCGTGAAGCCCCAGTGCGTCAAGCCACAGGGGATTCACACACTTTAGTGGAAAGCTACCATTGATGCACTTCATGTGTGGACAAATGAAAGGCATAATATGAAGATATAATTCTAGGTGTATTGAAACTGTCAGAATGATATGATGATGTGCATTTGCTTCAAATATAAACTAAATAAGAAACGAAGTTCATCGTACTCACAGAACTGTGGGGATAATGTCTATCTGCAGATGATTCCTTTGCTTGATTATCAGAGTATATATCAGTCATTGAACTCTGCAAACAAATTTCCATAAGACTTTCAAAATGAATTTTTTCACCAACCTACCTTGTTAATTTCTGGAAATATCGTACTCAAATTGAAATTAGTTAGTGAAGTCCCAGCAGAGTTTAAAGATGGCGAAATCTCTGGATGTATTACTGACCTTGTAACAGAAGGAATAGGAGGAAGAGGTAGTAAAGACGATGAAGATGTAAGTGTACTTTGTTTTGGTGGATACAAAGTATTCTTACAAGGATAAAGCTGTGGCTGAGTTGATGGAGGAGGTAAGAAAGTTGAATGTGAATGGAAATCATCAGGAAGTAAAGGAGAATTTATACGTCCAGGTGCTGATAAAAACGAGAAATCCACCAAACTGGTTGTTACGTTCATTTCATTCGCTGTTTTCCTCTTTTTCTTCATTACAATATTTGTACAATGATTATTTTGAATATTCTTTTCCTCCCTATGTCCTGCATTGTTTCTAGGTCCCATTTTAATCTTATTCATTGTAGTATTAGGGAACAGATTCTCTGAGGAAAACTCATTCCCAACACCAATATCAGATACAAAAGTACTAGAAGTTATATATGGTGTAGTTATCGTGCTTGAAGGGATGAAAGTATTAGATGAGTAGCTATTATTCGAGAATGTGGTGAAATTCGGAAAATTCTGATAGTTTTGATTCTGTTGAATTATGTTATCCTGCTGTAAGTCCACTGGGGGAAAATACGGCATAATATTATCGGGCATATATGGGGGAACAGGAATGTTTTTCATAGGGTTCCCAGGGAATGTTTGATCCTTTTTTGAGTTGTGTTCGGTGTGACCTTGATGTCCGATTAGAGATTCAGCAGAGTATATGCTAGATGATACTTTAAGTGGACCTCCTTTATCAAAAAAAGTATTGCTGTTTGTCTGCCTAAAGTTAAAATTTTTATTCTCCATTTTTGCATGACTTTGACTACCTGAGGTCTTGTTGAAACACTGTGGTACTTCTTTATTTTCTTCATTATTTTTAACAATTTTCTTATTTTTTGTTTGGTTATGTTTAGATACACTTCCACTATTTCTACGCCTCACAGACTTTGCTGGCACAGTTTTATCATTCTGATGGACCAACTGACTGACTGAAAACAAACTATTCTGATTTTCGTAGCTCATTTTGGTTGTTTTATTCTTTGTTTCCTTAGATCCTTTATTAGAAAATTCATATTTTTGTTCATTAAAATTGGAGGATCCTAAGGCCAGATCTCCAACCAATGTAGGCAATGTAGAAGACACAAAGCTGGGGACCGGATCTAAGAACTGAGGCATTTTTGTTGGGGACCATGTGAATTGATTCTGACCTTCCTCCACCTCAGGTTTTTGATAACTCATATTCACCAGTGGCAAATCAAAAGTTTTCTTTGGAGTTTGGCTCAAATTAGTATTAAGATCATTTGAATACATAGATGTTGGATTGAAGAAGTTCGTTTGATTGCTATTAACGAGGTTAGCATTTGAATAAATCATATCATCCTTAGAAAAACTGGGAATTATATGTTCAGAAGTGGTTTTCATAGGTGCTGTCATCCAATTATAAGTAGACTTTTCTTGAGTATTCTCCGATTTAGCGGCAGTGATATTATTCTTCCGAAGATTATCAGAATAATATGTACTGTTGAAATCTGATTTTTTATAGTTCCCATAATTCTCTAAATCTGGAGCAACATGATTTTTATCATTTTTCACATTTTTGTAACATGTTTCATGTAGATAGGTCTCACAATTTGAAAAATAATTATAATTATTGTTATTACTGTTTGTATAAACAGGTTCTGAAATAGGCTTACTTGAACTGTATGCACATGTACACACTTTTGTTATATTAGGTAAATCATAAGTCATATTTGAGTAATTCATGTTATAATTGGGTGTAATCTGTTTAGATTCAACCATTTTAGGAACAGGTACTATCTTATTATCGATATTGAAACTGATGTTTACTTCGCTGGTTTTGAGGGATTTCTTGTTCTCTGAGTTGAAATTATTGTAAGTGAAATACTTCTGTGTTTCAGTAATTCTGTTATCATCATTTGAAGTTTTACTATTGTTTTGATTGGATAAACTGTAATTTTTATTGTCAGGAATAAAATAAGGATGAATTACAGCCTTCTGTGAAGAATCAACTTGTTGACTATGATGGTTATAGCTCTTGACATTCATATTTTTAGATTCAAAAGTGATATTATCTATACCAAAGGAAGTGTTCAGATCATTAGATTGCATCGAAGAATTCATGAAATTTCTATCTGATGTTAATGGCAATTGTGCATCATGAGTATTCTCACGGAATAATCCTTGCATGTTAACATCTCTAGATATAGAATTTTGTAGATCAAAATCCTTATTAATTGCGGATCTTTGCTTTTCAGGATAAAAATTCATATTCAGTTGTACAATACTTTTAGGTTCAAGGTTGATATTTCCAACAGTGAAAATATTTTGACAAGTATCTTTTTTTGTGAAACTGTTGGGAACCTTGCCCTTGGAATTTTTATTAGAAGATATGATATTGGATTCAATATTATCTTTAGTAGGCTGAATATTCGATTGAAGATTCTGAACAGAGACTTTCTCAATAATGTTGGTGCTTTTTGCCATATCTACACTTTGACTATCAGTTACATTAGCATCTTTATCTGGATTACTCTGTATTACTGGTTTATCTGAATAAAATACAGAAGGTGGAATGCGATTTGTGATTTCTCCACTTGCAGTTACTGAATTTGATTGTTTATTCTCAAAAGAAAAGTTTGGTTGGCAGTTTATATCATCAGATGGAATCCCACTATTATTTTGGACTCCACTATTTGTCACCATTGGTGAAGTTGAACTTTGGGTATTTCTTGAATCAAGTTTAGATGCACTAGCAGTTTGGATATTATCAATTAAACTTGAAGTTCTGAAATTATCGCCAAACTTAGAAGAGGTGTTCTTGACTACAACTTTAGAGCTTTCATTTATGCCACTTGATGGCATCATAGTCAAATGACTCAAATGCTGTTCGAAAGAATTATAAAATCCTCCGTAAACATCCTTAGAAGAAAAGAAGTCTAAATTCAATAGGTTTGGAGCGAAACTTTCAGATTGTGTTGTCTTGGTTGTATCCATAGTACCAATCTGTAAAAGAGTAGGAGTTTCACGCTGGCTTTCAGTATTGTCCTCCTCCATAACTTCTGTAACTTTAACACCCGTCAAAGAAGAAACTAAAGGAAACGCAAGCAGAAATGCTGCAGTTGGTGAGGTAGATTCTGGATTTTGACAACCAGATGGTACTTGAAGTGAAGCAAAAATGTCATTAGATAACTCGGAGTGTCCAAGGTGAATATCCAAATGTTTCAGCTGTTGATTCATACAACAAACGTTATCTAAATCTAAATTGCCTTCGGATCTCATATTTTGTAAGTCACTTGATGTTTGGTTCGATTTAAGCACATCAGTATTTGATTCTTCCCTGTTTTTCTGCGAGTTTTCTGATATTTTTTCTTTTTGGGAGGTATTAGTTATCTTTTTCAATTGAGTTTCGTTGTCAGGAACAGAGTTGGATGCAGATGGTTCGGCTATTTTTAAGTCAATTGTGGACATATTTGAAGTGTTGATGGAACTTTTGCCTGACTCTGAATTTTGTTTCATAGAATTTTTGGACCCTCCAGCCTTAGATGAATGCAGTTCTGGAGTACAACTGATCTCATTTTTCGATATTGAATTGTTGTGCTCACAATTTTCAACAGAAGATTCCTCCATATCATGTGTAGTCATTTTTGAATTCATTTCAAATATCGCATTTTGTTCTGATGATTTCACTACACTGTCAGCAATAATCGATAAACCTATTTGCGAAACAGTACTTGTAGAATTAGGAAAGTCTTTTGCTGCATCAACTTTCATTTTCTCAACGGATTTCATTTCTTCACTGCATGTAGACACAGCAGATTTAGAATTCACTTCCTTGAATAAATCTTTTTTGAGAAGTTTCTCATGTTTATTGTCTAATATATTAGTTGAAGAATTCTCCATTTTCAATTTCTTGGTAAAATCTTCTGACCCTATCTTTTTATTCATTTTCCTGATTCTTTTTAAAGCTTGTCTGCTAACTGGTCTGTCTCCAATTCTTCTGCCTTTGATCCTTCTATTATTTGTTGCCACCAATGGTACTTTTGGTTTTGAAACATTAGGAGCAGGAAGAATTGGTACCATACCCACTGGAGCTGATATTGCAGGCGAATTTTTACACAAAACTAAATTGGATTCACACGGAAAAATATTGGAAACTTTTGAACCCATACAGAATTCTGAAATTGAAGTTTTGCAGCAGGGATTTGTAATATTATTATGTGGTGGTTTATTAAGTGACTTTTTAAAGATTTTTTTGGGTATCTTTTGGTCAATATTTTCATCATTCTTAGTTTTTACAGAATCTGATTCAGATGTCTGATTAGCTACCCGAAGCACCATGGATGTTGATATAATTGGTTGAGATTGTGGCAAAACTGGATAAATATTACCATTAGTTAGAATTAATGTTCCAGTACCTAGTGTTGGCACTTTAGAATTAGAGTCCTTCAGAGCTCTTTTATTTCCTTTGACATTTGTAGCCATAACAGGGTTTGAAGCCACTAACGAGTTGGTAATAACTAAAAAATATTAAAACTGTAAGAGCTTACATACAACAAAACCAGTATGAGATATTCTCCAGATAAAGAGAAAATTAAGTTCTTGATGTTAAAGTTCTGCGAAGATCATATAAACACACTATCTCAATATAAAGTTCAAATTATATAAATGAGTGAGGTTTGTACTCTTCAAGTGTTATCATGGTCGAAACAGTTCGGGGAGATGTTATCAATAATTCTTACATATTTTTATCAATAATTCTTGGTTTGGTTGAGTTGCATACTTAATTACAACAATTTTCATTCATACAGAGTTAAATATGTCTTGAACTCACCGGTTTTTGAAGATCCTGCAAGGTTTGTTGATGGGGTACTATTAACCAAGTAACAAGATGGCGTATTATATGCTTGTGTGTATATGATCAAACAGTTTGAAGTAGTAGGTTGCAAAGGTTTCTGTTTAGTGCCTAATTCATTCTTAACTTTGCTCACAATATTCTTACGATGTTTTGGTACCAGGCTTGTTGGATTTGATTTAATTTTTGGTGTATTGCTTAGGAGAGTTGCTTTATCGTTGTGCGAATTTCCTTCTTTCCCTAAAATCATAATAATATTACATGAAGTCAAGATTGTGTGGAATACTCACGATCGTTCTCATTTCTCCTCTCCATTTTTTCTTTGAGGACTGAATCTTTTTCTTTGTTTATTTTCCCACTCCATTTGCGATTTTTCTGCTTGAACTCTTTCCATTTTTGTGCTTGAGGTATGGGAATCTTAGCTTCTCTTAATAGTTTACTCAAAATTTCCATTCTACCTACTAGTCGTTTGATTCTATCTTGAAGATTCTTCAACTTGAAAACTATAATATGATAATACTTAGCTAATACTCAACCAAATGATCATTGCAATACCCTTAGGATTTACTTCTGAGTGAGGTTTTAACAGTTCCTGGATTATATTTCTCATTTCCTCGATATATTCTATACTTTTTGTAATCACACCTATTCTTGAAGTAGCGTTCGATGGATCATACGAGGGAAGAAGTTTTTCTAACTTCATGAAGGCTTCTTTTAAATGACCTCTTCTCTCTTTCTCCCAAAATGTTTTCCTTAAAAAACAAATGTTAGCGATTGTGTAGGGAAAATAATAATATCATCAACTTAGTATCCTTCGACATTTTCAACAAGTATAAAATTATTATTATTCAATTTCAATACTTCAAAATTGAAGTAAATTTTTCAAAAAACAAACAACTTTTGATGCCATGAGGCGTTTGAACTACTTTTTTCAAACTACAGTAGATATTTTTAACTACTTAACCTTTCAATCTAATCAATCATACTTCAAATATATATATTTGTATTCTGTGCTTCAAATTTAAAAACATGATGATAATTAAAAAACAAATGCAGATGTGTAAAAAACCTTCGAAAAAATGTCGAGTTAAGAATTTCAAATTCAAAACAATTATTCTCAGTCAAAATGCCATCAATTCAATTTCCAGATAAACATTGTTATAGTATTCGTTTCTCTCCTAATAATGATTCTCTATTAGCAGTAGTCACCAGTGATGCTTATGGTATGATAGGAGGAGGAAACTTAATCCTACTTGAAGTTACACCAGAACAAACTCTAAAAGAAATCCTCAACTTTCGTCATGAAAATTCTCTTTACGTTGTGGAATGGTGTGATAATAATCCCAACCCGTCAACGATTATAACATCTGCTGGAGATGGTACCTTACAACTGTGTGGAATGTTTTTGCTCCCAAGCGTCCTCCGGATGTTTTAGCAGGTCATTTGAATGAAGTTCATTCCTTAAATTGGTCAAAAATCTCCAATCTGGTATTGAGTGCCTCATATGATAACACTATAAGGTTATGGGAACCTGCAAGCAAGCTTACCATACAAGTTTTTAATGCTCATCAGGATATTGTCAATGAGGCTCAGTTCCATCCAAAATACCCAAATCGTTTCGCATCAGTATCTGGGGATAACAGCCTTAAATTATGGGATACTCTTACTCCTCTTGCACCCTACCTTTCTCTGCAACCTCACATCAACAATGCTTGTTCTTGCTCTTGGTCCAATTATGAGGAGCATATGATAGCAACTGGTGGTGGTGATGGATTTATCAGAGGTTGGGATCTAAGAAAATGTACAGCACCTATTTTTCAATTGGGACCAATTGTCGCTCCTATCAAAAAAGTTATGTTTTCACCTTTTAGTTATGGTTTACTAGCATCGATCAGTCATGATGGTAAAACCAGAATTTGGAATTGTTTCGACTATTACAAGCCAATAGATACACTCACAAATCACACTGATTCAGCTTGTGGAATGGATTGGAATCCATCGGAGTCAACCACTCAACTAGGACAACTCGCAGATTGTGGATGGGATGGATTTGTTCATATATTTAACACCAGGTCTGTTGTAAGGTCCTGAAGTTTTAAGCTTAAATATATAATTTGCCATTCAAAATGGAAGCTTCTCTTCAATATTTGAAGGTTTAGAGAATTCTCAAAATTCATAATATTCTATGTTGTATTTCTTCTTTTATATCTCCTGCATGTTTTAATTGTTTTCAAATGTTGTCTTTTGCGTACTTGTGTTTATTCTAGTCAATTAGGAGTTTATTCTCGAACTTTAATGATATATAATGTAGGGAAGATAGATTTTCATTTCCATTCTCAAGAAAATATAAAAGAAAGGTTTTCAATTGAAAAGGCTTAAGGATTTTCAAAAAATATGCACTTGAATGTTTCATAACTTAAACTGTATTATTTTGTATACAATATTTTTATACTTGATTTCAAATAAATTATATTTTTGAGTATTTGTAATATTTCACTTATAGATAATAATTGTCAATATCCATTTCTGAATCAGCATTGATTTTTTTAATATTGTTTGAAAATTGGAAAAACAGTTTGTTCATTGAGCATTTAATTAATTTCGGTAACCATGGAAATTCAGTAGAAATTATTCTTTTGAAGTTTTATTGATTAAGCAAATGCAGGGTAATTTTTTTTGTAGGTTACATATTCCAATTTTTCTTGATTATGTCTCTGGTAGGACTCAAAAGTGCCTCTATTGTTCCAGGATCAATTTCTCCTGCAAGGTTTGTAATTTTTTTACAATATTCGTATAGCTCAGCACTACAGTAGATGAGATAAATCGAACTAAGGCTTCGCAAAAGAACGGTATAAATATAAACCATTAAAGATTCATGATGTAGTTTTTGATAAAAATTCTATCTGATAGTGCATGTGTTACTTTTTTTGAAATGCAAATTTAACATTTTGATAGATGAGAATGACACTGTGTTTATATCTTTCCATGCTGAACAAAGCAAATGATGAAATTAGTTAGTCGGTAGCAGGTACACACATAGATTTACACTTGACTCTCCTTACTTTCCGTTTCAATTCAACTGTTCTGAAACAAAATCCCCATAGATACACGCTGCAGGAATGGCATGTTACTAACAGAACCAGAAACAGGTGCTGCCTCACCCAGCAAACAATAGCTGATCAAGTCCTAGCTGAATGTGGAAGAGTGAGTATTGTATTCCAATATTTGGTGATCCTTCATCTGTCCTACTTTTTTCGATAGGTAAAAGATTTAACCGAGGAGATAGTTCGCACGAATAAGCTAGAAACAAATCATAAAATCGAAGAGAAGATCAAAGACATTGATTTTCTTCGAGGGGAGATAAGAAGACAGCGTAAAGAGGTAGTGTTGGAGTTGGACAACCTCAACACTTTCTATGAACGAATTTTCGATGCCCTCAACAATATAAAGGCCGGTCCTGAAATGATCAATAAAAAATGTCTTATGCTTAGGGAAGCACGTATTGGAATAGATTTGGTAAGCAGAGAGATTCAACTTCTATAATCGTACATACAGGGTTGGGATAAAGTATGGAACCAAGTAAATATCTTCGGAACAAAAAAGGCAATATTTATGAAATTTTGCAGTTAAGTGCAATGACACGAAATGCAACTGATGAACAAATTTCCGTTGAAAATATACTTCCAGTTGAACTGGAAATACCTCAACCTTTTAATTTATATATATATAGATATATATATATTCGTCCTTGTGATCCTGTTAATTTATTATTACTGGAGCTCTTTCTTCTCCATTAGACCAATTCCAATCTTTGTTAGATGTTGGACGTTTTTGTCTTGTGGGAATCCACATGAACCGAACGTTTCCATGTCGCGATGGTGTTTGTCAATCTGCGATATCGCAGATACAGCGGCCTGATGCGACTAAAGAATGAACGTCATGCACATCGATCAAGGTATTCTGCACTTGAGGGTGGGATTCGCAAGATGCTCCCAGAAGGTGGCGCGTGGTACGTTGTTAAACTGCAGTGGTCTATCTGAAAGGTGACAAGTGTCGAGATTCCCTCTGCGGTTTTATCCAAGGTAAGAAACCGAGTAAAGTGCAAGAAAGTGACTATTATTAGTGACAATGTGTGTACGAAACCTCAATTCTGTAATTCAAACGGTTTCTGAGATATTTGCAAAAAACTGAAAAATTATACATTTTTGACACCCTGTATCTCTGAAACGAAGACCCGGAGGAAAAAATGGAAGAGAAAAAAAATGTTATTGTTTCATGAGAAGTCTACAGTTGACCGTTGATACACTTATTTAGGAACACCTGTATATATATATATATTAAAATGATGTGTGTATGCATAGTATGAGTAATAAACGAGTAGGATCGCACTACAACTATTACCCAAGTGTCAAATTCGAATTTACAAAAATTCAGTTGTACAATAAACACGATCTCTTTCACTTAAATGAAGCATCTTTATTGTACAATTTAATTTTTGTAAATTCGAATTTGACACTTGGGCAATGCTAGATCGTACTCGTTTATTACTTGCAATGCATACACACAACATCGATTTGTTTATTTGAACGTTTTTAGGGTAATGTAAAAAACTCAAAAGAAGTTGATTAACGTGCGATGATTTCTCACTTTTATACGTTTTTTACACTAAACACTAAACGATAACTCGCTGTTCCCCAGAACAAGCGCGTGAAAATCTATAAAAGCTAGAAATTACGCTCGTTGATCCACTTCTGTTGAGTTCTTCACATTACCGTAAACGTTCAGATATACAAATTGATGTTGTGTGTATGCGTAGTATAAGTAACAAACGAGTAAGATCTAGCGATAACTGTTGCCCAAGTGTCAAATTCGAATTCACATTAATTCAGTGGTACAATAAATACGATCTCTTTTACTTGAATGAAGCATTCTTTATTGTACAATTGAATTTATGTAAATTCGAATTTGACACTCGGGCAACCGCTAGATCGTACTCGTTTAGTACTTACTATGCAAAGACACAACATCAATTTGTTTATCTGAACTTTTTTTTACGGTAATGTAAAAACTCAAAAGAAGTTCATTAAAGTGCGATAATTTCTCGCTTTTATAGATTTTTTTTACACTTAACTCAGTATGTGCGCATTCGAAATCCCAGGCTCTTCCAACATCTACAAAGATATACAGGAGGTCGCATATAAATTAAAAAAGTTCAGGGTATTTCCGGTCCAATCGGAAGTATATCACCAAGAAAAAATTTTATATCAGATGCATTTTGCGCCATTGCACTTAACTGCAATAAATATTGTCCTTTTCGTTCAAAAGTTATCTACTTGGTTCCATACTTTATCCTTTTATTTTTGTGTTACCAACAAAAATTGTGTATCAGATGTATTTTGCGCCATTGCACTTACCTGCAAAATTTCATAAATATTGTCTTTTTCGTTCAAAAGATATTTACTTGGTTCCATACTTCATCCCAACCCTGTATAATGTGGCAATGGACAAAATTCTTACAAAAACGGATATGCTTGTATATACTTTTAAAATTTTAAAGAAATACTTTAGATCGTATTCATACTGAATGCTAGCAAAACCTTACGCTTTTGGAATACAAGCATATCCTCCAAAGGAGAATTCACCCACATGGTAATGCATATCCTTTAAAAATTGTGAGTATGGTTGACAGCAACCTCAACTTCGTACTGATAGGTTTTGTGATTTGATAAACAACCTAATGTAGATATTGTGCATCCAAAGGAATATTAAACATTTCAAGCTCTGCTTAGCGACACTGGTCTGTGGTTCAAAAGTACTAAACCATTTTGAAGACGGTAATGTGAAGCGGCTTTCATACAGATTTTTAGGAGAAAATAATTAAAATTGGGGTGGTTTGTTAATCAATTGAATAAAAAGTCATCCATATGATAAACTAGTGGATCAAGATCAGACAAAAGCACATGTACCTATATGGGTAGAAATTAAGCACCTGTGAGGACATAACCCTCTTTCATAAGTAAAGAAACGCTAGCTGTCTGAGTTTATACTCAAGAAAATATACCGTATCTTCAAAATATAACATTCTTTAGTTCACCTGTTAGCTTCATCTTGCAACTTCCTTCCAAAGAAGTCGAAATGTACTCATAATTTTTCTATCTCGCCACGATTCACATCTTATTCAATTAGTATATTATACATAGAATAATTCAACGAATCTTTATACCCGTGTGTATGATGTACATACAGGCTGGTTCGAAAGTAACTGTACGTCGTTTGTTGGTGAACAGATATGGTACCTTGGGAAGCCAGAAAACAACAATTAATTGTCATCTTAGTCCATCGAACTTTTATCATATCAACCCTACAGAAGTAGTACAGACCAGCACGCGGAAATTTTAATTTTCACTTACTGGTCTAATGAAACATGTACATTGTATATCAATTTGTCGTTAATATCGTCTCATTCCTGCAAATATTTATCTTTCGAATACTGCTTTTTGCTTTAATATCAATTTAACGCTTATGATTTTTGAGAGCAAAAAATTTTTATTGAATAGGTCTCTTGCATGTGATACGAATCATCATATTTTTATGTTTTATTCATTCCATTTCAATAAAAAGTCATAATGTATGCTATCTCACACTTCAACAATTCGCGAATTTCGAATAATTCGGTATTAAAAATTGTCAAATCGGGACGCAAAAACAAAGTGGGTGAAACGCGCTAGCTCGCCTCGTACGTCACTCGTTATTCCACGATGCCCAGATCGATTCAGCTGACGCTTCCTATTGGCTTGATAGATAGAAAGGTACACGAGAAGAGGGAGAGAGTGGAATATCGCGGTACGTCACTGAAGGCGCGAACTTCGGAGTGTTTAAACAACCAATATGTGGAGCTTAATTTAAAAGATCGTTTTCCCGTCGAAAATTGAAATTTTTCACGGCGATTGAAGTTTTTCAGTATTCTTATGGATAGAATATTTGATTCCAATGATAAAAAAATACATGCAAGAGACCTATTGTCAAATGAAATACACTGCCATTTTCAGCTGAACGTTGCAACATAATTTGAACTTTCCAAACCAAAACAAGCATTAAATGCAATATCAGGAACATCTTATCACATTATGTAGTAGGCCGTAAGAGCTCTCTAAAATCAGAAGCATTTAATTATTTCTCAGAAAAAAATGGTTTGTGTACCGTTCACTTGGTAAACAGTATTCGAAAGAAAAATCTATACAAAATCAGATGATAATAAAGCCAAATTGATATTCCGTGTACAGTGTATTTTATTAGACCTTGAAGTCAAAATTGAAATTTCCGAGTCTTGGTCTGCACTATTTCAGTATGGGTCATATCAACAGTACAATGGCCTGAATTGACAATTATAACCATCCAAAGGTTTAACCAAAATCAATAAATCACCCTGTGTCTTGGAAACCATTAGCCTTAGACTATATTTCAATTCACCATCAAAGGTTTTACGATTACGCACGGACCACCCTGTATATATTATAATGAACAGGCACCGCTGGTCCTGTAATCTGCCATCCAGAGCTCTCTGCTATCCTGAGAATGCTTTAAAACCATTAATCAGCTGACTAGAGGCAACGAGGTTATATTTTTATTGGTGCCAGGGCACTGTGGTATTGAAGACAATGATAACTGCAAAGAAAGCATTAAGGGTTACACTTGCTTGGCCAGAGCCCTCCTGTGGGCCTGGAATGAACACCAATAGAAAAATTCTGAGGATATTTCGAATTCTTTGTGTGGAAGTCGCAAGATAGAGCTAAGAAGTAAACTGAAGAACCGAATATTTTTTAAATAATCCCAAAATCGACACAGTAATCAAACGATCCCTGTTACTGCGCCATTTTGCAACTCTAGATTTCGATGCCGATGTCTTCGGGTAGGTTTTTCGCACTAACTTAAATGTGTCTGTAATTTTTCATTATAGTAACTTATTATTCTCTCAATAATAGTACTGGAAAAATTCAATCGACTAAAAAATTTCAGTTTTTAACGACGAATCAACCTTTTAAATCCACCAAAATGCTTATGCGCATCGAATGTTCATTTGTCCAGAATAAGAGGCATGTGACGTAGGAGGGGATCTACCACCTTTCACTAAATTTGAACCTGCGTCTTGATTTCACCAATTCCAATACCGAATTATTCAAAATTACCTAGTTGTGAGAGTGTGTGATAGCATAGGTTATGATCTTTTATCGAAATAGTTTGATTTAAGAGCAATTTAAATGCGGGAGACCTATTAATCGGCCCAAAAAGTGTTAGGATATCGCTAGGAATAAATGATGGCTTTCACAAGTCACCCTCCTATACCAAAAAACTCCTACAGCTTCCACTAGCACAGCCGCCTCTTGTTAAGGGGGGACTACACATCTCTTGTAGTGCATAAGCAAGTCAGCAGATATAATATGCAAGCTTTGTGGATCGGAAAAGGAAACAGTCGAACATATAGTTTGCAAATGTCCGGATCTAGCCTGCCCAAAAATTTCACCTAAATGAATGTGTCAGTTTTGAATCCTCACGACGTGATAGTAAAGACTCCTATAAGGACGTAATCAGATTTGTAAACACCATTTTCGATGTTCTTAGTGCTCGAATAAGTAGGGTAATATAATAAAAGATCGTTTTGTCCGCAGTTTTCATAGGCTGAACCAAGTCACCCGACCCCGATCAAATAAATCATCGTTTCACGAGTTATCGGATTGAAATTTTCCACATTTACACTACAGATACTACATTTCTTTTCCTGATTTTATTCTTCTTCCGTCGGTATTCCACTCAGAATTCAACGTAGAATTCGAATGAAAAAAAATATACATCAGATCATATTGGGAAATCGAAAGTGAGTCCACTTCCGGTTGATCCGTCATAGACACACATCAATTACTTCTGTCGATGAGAAACAATATCTTTTATCAATGTCCAAAATTTCAATCCGATATTTTGAAATTTGTAGATTTTTTCGGGGGTGAACCTGATTCTTGTGACGCCCGGTATAGATAAATCCAAAGCAATCTAATATAACGAGCGTCAAAACTATTTCAGTGTCGTGATGATGTGGAAAGGGAGCTTGTCAAGGAACATCAGATCATTCAAGAAGTAACAGCTTTATTAACCAGAACCGCGGAGCAATCCCAAGAACAGATTAGACGACTTAGGTCAACTACTTATCTTATGGATCGTGACCTGGAGGCAAAAGACAACGCACAAAAAATTGACGAACACAATTTGTCTTTAAGAGAAACGAGTATGAACTTGAGCATGTATCACGGGTTCAGTAAACTGGATTGCTCGTAAGTAAAATCAAGATTTGCATTGAAGAGAGATTCATCCACTTTGCGCATAACTGTCGAAGTTTGAAATATAATTTAGGGTGATTTTAATGCCAATACCATTGAAATTTTTACTTCTCGGTATACTCTCTGAAAAGGCAAAATTCAGCAAACTAGGGACTACTACATACTTCAACTGCTATACAATTCATCAATTCTAAAAGGTACCACTCTGAATATCTCGGTCCCCATGCAAAATCAGAAAAAATTCAAAAAATGGTAAAGTTTGGCTCGTAAGCGGACATTTTATACAGTTTGTTCCTATCTTAAATGGGAAGGGAGGTTGAAAGACTCCTTCGTCTTGAAGGTAATTCTATAGCCTTCTGAAAAATGTCGTACATTTGACCTATTTTATTAGTTCTATATCAATTAGTATAGTATAGAACTATACTAATTGAATAAGTTATGAATCGTGACAAACTTGAACTGGAAATTCGGACGATATTTCGACTCCTTTCTAGGAAAAGTTGCTCGGTGAAGCTAATAAGTAAACTAAGGAACATTTACGATCTAGGGTATTTTTAAAAAATTGTCAAAATCGACGGAGCAAATGATCGATCGTGGCTCATGCGCCATTTTGCACCTGCATACGATAGTTCTATTCTAGCATTGTAAGGTGGGTTTAAACCAAACGAACAATGAGCAAGAGCTAGAACAAGAACATTCTTGTTAAGCATCATCAGCTCAGTGAAGGTCGATTTAGGTTCGGATCTTAGTCTTATATTTTGTAGGTTTCGAAGTTCGAAGAATATTTATTTTTCGCTTATCACCATTAGAACTAATATTCTATACACGTGTTGACGTGAGGTCAGGAAATTACACCCACTTAAAATTTCATATAGTATTTCCGAGAATACAGATCGAATTGAAATAAAGTATTTGATTGAAAAATGACAGCCGGAACTTTGCCGCGTTTTTTAATTCACTAAATTGGTGTGGTGGAAGATTGATGGATCCACTCGTTTTTTCATTATCGATTTAATGTCAAATTATCTGGTCCAGCATCCACCATTTGTATTCTATGTGCACCATTCTCCACCACAACCACACCAGTTTGGTGAATCAAAAAAACTCGCCCTTTCATGAAAGATTTGATGATACATATGATAGGAAGATGTCGAAATATAAAATATTTAAATTGTTGTCTTTATACAATGGTTCTAGTACCGATGTCTATTACTAGGTATTCTGCACAAACATCCGGGTTGGATAAAATTGTGGAAAAAGTTTTTATCATGGCATCTTGAAGTTCTGTTTTTACGCGCATGTTCTTGGGGAACAGAGCGTGCCATCATTTGGTCCAAATATCTATAATTTTCGAATTCTGTGCCGAAAATGGTCTCAGACGCCTAGGTTAGACTCACTGATGACGAATCCGGTGTCAAAATCTATTATGTCTGGACGTATGCACAATGACGGACGTACTGAGGATCCTATATCGATTTGAAACTTTCAGGGTAGGTTGCATTTCGATTCGGTTAAGTTCGGCCAAATGGTTTCGGAGTTATAGCCATTTGAAATTACTGAAGTGATTGTATTGAAACTTGGTAGTTAGTTGTAGCAACCCCTCGCAAAATTCTGATGAGATCGTGCTGTCAGTAAATTTTGAAAAAATTATTTTTCAGAATTTTTTTTTTCTTGGAACTATTCATCATATTCAAGAAGAAAATTCGCTCAAACCTAGTGCTTTATATTTCACAGCAGTGTATCAAATTTCCATTCGATACGGTTATTATTTTCGGAGATATTGGGAAAAATTTGTCAAATTTCGTGTTTTTTTTTCTCGATATCGTTGTTTTTTCGGAGTAACTCAAAAAATCCTAATTCAATCATGGTGAAACTTGGGAACTAGTTAGAAAATGCTAATGGTCAACTTTGTGCAAAATTTCGTGCTGATCGTGGCATTAGAACAACTGGAAAAATAATTCCAAATTTTTTTTTCAAATATTCAATTCTGTGATATTCTGATCACATTATTCTTATTTAATTCTGTATAAACCTTCGAACTGTCATTTCTCGATGAAATACTGGATTTTAATTCGATCTAATCTGTATTTTTGGAAATATCGGGAAAATAAAATATTGAATGGGTATATCTGTGGAATCATTGGGCGGATTTTACCCATTCACGAATTCGACCTTCGTAAGTAAGCCCAATGATTCCGTAGAGATATACCAATTCATAATTTTATTTTCCCATTATTTACAAAAATACAGATTAGATCGAATTGAAATCCAGTACTTTACCGAAAAAAAAAAACTAGAAAACCACTAACGTGAGGTCAGAAGCTTTCGCGCGCATTTTCAAAGAATATAACCTCTCTCATCTCACCTTCTCATTTGAGGTTGTCGTCACTCTCACAGGGTTGATACAAACTGATTGGATTGGAACCGACCATATAAAATGTCCCCCTACGAACCAAAGTTTACCCCTTTCTACATTTTTGCTGATTTTGCTGAGATATTATAAGATTTGAAACTTTTCAAATTGAGTCACTGTAGGTATGTAATATCATTTATGTGAATCGATCGTCTCTATGTTATATTAAATATTATATTCAGTTATTTGTAGTGCACGTTTTCAATTGTTGTAGAAACATAACGAAAGAGGAATGGGAGCTTTTTACTGAAAAAAGTATCGAGGATGCTGCAAAAGAAATCAATTCAGCAAGGCAACTACGTTGCTATGTGGACACTTTACTTAACCAAGCGTCCAAAGATCTTGTAGCTCAGTACAATCTCGTTCAAGCTGCCTTCACGAGAAGAATTGCTGAGACTAAAGATGTAAAGACAAAGTTGGAAATTCAACATGCTGAGGTAGGGCTATAATCAGATATCACCCTCAGAATTTTTGTTTTCACTTTCACTTTCAGATTTTGAGACAGTCGAACGAAATGGTTATGAATATTACAGAACTTGAGAAAGCCATGGCCAATAAAGAAGGTTTTATGGCTTTAGCACATACTAGACTCGGAAATAGAGCTCAAAGAGGCGGAGCTGAAATGTGCAGAGATCTTGTTGAGACACAATTAGTGGATGAAGCAAGGCAGATAAGAATCAACACTTCTATCCTACAACAAACTTTAGCTGAGGTAAATTGTGATTGAATACCCACTCAAAGTGTTATAGATATATGATTAAAATGTAAATGATATTAACCAAGCAGTTCGTAGCTACGCAAATTTCAGAAATAACGGTTTGTTCATCATGAGACATATCCGTCCTGTGACATATTGACGAAGGAAACATTGTTTGCGAAACTTTCGACGCAGGAAGCATATGTCAGAGAGTTATGCACTGTTGTCTCATCTTATTCTATCCACAGTGAACTCAAATATTTCATAGTAAATGTTATTACTTGCAGGCCCAAGCTACTTTGCGATATCTGCTGAAGACTCAAATTCAGATAGAGACTGATATAAATATCAAAAACAACACTCTTCAAATAGATGAAGTGGACTGTATGTCTATGAGGGAAACGATGGACTATCATTTTTACTGAGCATTTATGGAACATTCGGTCTCTCGTGCATATTTCTGTAGTTTTTATGTAGTTGAATAAAATTTCAAGTGGATTTGTGTTTTTGCGTATATTCTCGGGGACAGCTTCCTTTTTTTGCGCCAGTTTTTGTAATTTTCGAAATCTGAGCCGCAAATGTAGGTACAATTAAAGTGAGAACGCAAAATCCGATCTACTTATTTGAACTATCGTCAAAGGTAGGTTATTGCATTCCAAAATGTGAAAGTTAAATCCGTTAGTGGGTCAACCAGTTACAGAGTTTCACGATCGGATTTTCAACTTGTTGATTAGTTGTAGAACACAACCAAAAAATCCGAACTTTCGTTGAAACATTTTTTTTTTTCGGAAACCATTCATCAGATTTCAATGATACGGCTCGTTACTTCGGCACAGACCTTGTCAACATTTTACAGCGTTAATTAAATAAAAGACCAACGCGTACTTATCGAACCGGGCCGCGAAGAAACGGAAATGTTTTTCCCTGCTCGCTCTGCCGTATTCCGTTAGACGTTAAGCATTGAGTATTCGACTACTTTGTGATGAATACTCAAGCAGTCCCATTCAATAATAAAAAGTTCTTTATTTCCAACAGGTATACACCCGGTCCCAGTTGTCTTTATAAGTGCGTGTTGGGAGTTGGTCTTAAATCTAGTTTCCTCACGCAAAGCGATAAAGCTGGCTTCTTAGATTCAATAAAGATTCGTGAAATCTTTCATGACATCGAGACAAAATATAACTGGGAGCCAAGCAGCTTTTGTCTGGGTCACTACATGGATGGATGATATATCTCTGCAATGAATATTTTGTTCATGAGGAATAATTCAGAGACTTGATATTTTCGGTAAATCTACACTAAAGAATATTAGGTCTCTGAATTATTCCATAATATTCAATGTAGAGATGTCATCCATTCATGTACTGAAACTCAATCCAAAATCACTGCAATATATATTCTTTCCTCGAATTTATATTCTTTCTTTTGAAACTTTTGTTTTAGTACTTAATAGTGTTGAAGCTTTCAGGTAAGGGTTGTATCGTTGCAAAAAGAGAGGGAATTATTGTGTAAGGCATAATTCAATAGTAGGTCTGCATGGAGGAACTCTATTCAGTGGACACTTGGACAGTCCTCCAGAAGTACATAACCTTTTGAATAGCGCTCAATAAAATACACATTTTTTGTTTACCACCTGCCTTCCATCTTGAAATTGATTCGAACCCTTCAGTATGTAATCAAGCGTACTTCTTTGGGTTGTTAAATTTTCCGTGTGTGAAATCTACTTTTACGGTTTCAAACATGGTTTCATCCTCGTTTTTGAAGTTATCGCATCCGCCATATTACACTCAAGAGATCATTATCATACAATGATTGTATATTACAATAAACATTATTTAGGCTTCAAACAATGCTAAAGACTATCGATAGGTACACAAATAATGGTCTGTAATCATGGAAATTCCTGTATCCAAAAATCAACTTGAAGAAATTTTATTAATACAGGGTGATCCGATGAAAACTGAACACATTGATTTTCCGACTTCAAAATGAAAATGTGGAAAATGGTTCAGACCCAACAACTTCAACTCCCTGACAGGGGTGAGCACTACCTCTTGATTTTGAATGATGATGGGTATTACGATAACTAATTTCGAAGATCGTATCGATTTCTGTCTGACCTAACATTTCGCTTCAAAATATACATCGATAATGAAATAACAGCGAAAATAGTGAAATAGGCAATGTATGGAATTTTTATCGAGAATATTTGTATTCGTATATCTGACAAATTTCCAACGTATTTAGTAGTTATGAAGTTAAATAAAAGTGAATACTCTTCCACTATTTTACCTGTCATTTCGTTATCGATGGAAAGTTTGAAGCGAAAATTCAGGATCAGGTAGTACCTACTCGATATATATAGGGTACATTTTTCCACATTTCGATTTTTCACCTGTCTCTACTAATTGAATATTCGCCATTTTGCAACATATATCAGACAATCTAACCGCTAGGTCTTTTACAATGCTGTCTCTGACATTTAGAAATAGGTGAATCTATCTCTAAAGAGATTCGATGGCCTATACACTAGTTCGGTAATTACTGTATGATCGGATAGTATATATGATTGTAAAACTTAATAAATCTAAATACAGTGTAATCAAAGTTAAAGCAGAAGGCTGACCCCACTCGTAATAATAAAGAGACTAAAACATAACAAAAAGTTTCATCCAAAGGGTAAATTTTGAGTAGAAAAATTTTCAGTGATATATAGGGCCGTATTTATAGTTGTTCCTTGAGGCTTCCTTACTGAAGGCCGCCTTGAATTTGCTTTTCTATGTTTCTATGCAAAGAAACTTGTATTGGTTTGCATAGAAAAGCAAATTCAAGGCGGCCTTCAGTAAGGAAGCCTCAAGGAACTACTATAAATACGGCCCATAGGTACCCATGGTGAGAATTAATATATCCAGAATTCCAATTGATCCGATGTCACAAACAAAACGAAAATTTTATGATCAAATTTTTTTTTTCATTCAATTTTGCCCTATGAAATCTCACTCAGAATTCAATGTATAATTCGCATATGCAAAAATAAGCATCAGTTCATAATAGAAAATCGAAAGTTACCCATTTCCGGTTCAACTGGAAGTCATGGACACACCTATATAGTTGATGGGAAACAAAGTAGTATAAATGTGCAAAATTTCAATCCGATATCTTGTAAAATGGAGATTTTTGGGGTTGAACCTGATTCCTGATGTGACACCCGGTACACAGGTATACCTGACCCATATAATTAATATCTCAGCCCCATGCAGAGTTAGAAAAAATGCAAAAAGAGGTAAACTTTATTGCTTCGTGGGGGGGACATTTTATACACTTCCAATCAATTTGTATTAACCCTGTATGCATGATGACATAGCAACCCCTAAATTCTTGAATCGCAAAGGGGGTTGAGTGATACTCTTTATAAACAATATGATGACATATTGTTTCGAAGGGAATTCGATTGCCTTTTCAGAAATGACGTACACTTGACAATTTTTGTCATTACCCTTTTTATTTATTATTTTGAAGGAATGGAGAAAATAACTGAAGAATGCAACCAATCAATTCTGTAATATTGTAAAAAAATATTTATCATGATAAATATTTTATTTGCTGTCGTAACTATTTCACTCTTTTATTTTTTGGAAGTATTAATAAAAAGCAAAAGTGTAAGGCATTTTCGAAATACCCTCAAAACAATTAAGGTGTCCTCAACCCCCTTTATTCCCATTTAATTATTTTCTCGAGTTTTTCATACATTTTTATTATTAAATCAACTGACTTGATGAATGACTTTGTATACCAATGATCTATATATTGCTTCTTAAATATAATGTGACAAGAGCCAAGTTTTTGCGTCAATTCATAATACTGGGTGGACAACCCTTTGATTTTGAATGGGGATATGAGGGGTGTTGCGATACCTCACTTTGAAGATCTTAATCGCTCTATGGGTGGAAATTGAATAAAATTATCTTTCTATCCAGACACAATGTATGATCAGAGAATATTCGTGCAATCGTTTATGAGCCTAGACCATATAATAAGAAGTAAGAGAAGAAAGGTTCACGCTCATCCATGGCAAATCGGACTAAAACAAATTACGTGTATGTAACTTCTGCCCACGTGGTCAATTTCTAGTGGAAATAAATTTCGATGGTTTTTAATAACATCAACAAATTGATAGAGAAAGCATTGAAATCAAACCGAAGTAAAAAAACAGACAAATTTTTCCATAATCCATAAAAGAGAAAATTCAAAGGTACTTCCGATTATACCGCCGGAAGTCATAGACAAACATAAAATTACTTATTCGGTCGATGGTAAGCAATCTATAGTAGAAAAATGTAGATTTTTTGGGGGTGAAACTGATTCCTGTGACACCCGGTATATCAAATTGACACCCTCTGTATATCCAAATCACTCAAAAAAAGTGTTTTTTTATGAAAATTAATCCATTTTTTGGCCCAAAATTCGAACTTTACATCCACGAATTTAGAATCACAAAATTTCTCTTTGAAATAGAATTTTCCTCATCGGCGCAATTTCGGGAAAACTCATACTTTCGGAAATATCCAGCTGGATAATGTGTTTCTATGGGTATAGACAGCGACCAAAAATGTGATTATCACTGCCTAACGGCCGACTGCGTAAACACAATAACTTCCGGAAGAAACGACTTAGAAACTCGATATTTGTAGAGTAGGTTTGGGGCTTAATTACGAAGGTCGAATTCGTGAATGGGTAAAATCCACCCAATGATTCCGTAGATATACCCAATATAAATTTTATTTTTCCAATATTTCCAAAAATACAGATCAGATCGAATTGAAATCCAGTACTTCATCGAAAATAACAGTTCGAAGTTTCATACAGAATTTAATGAGGACGATATGATGAGAAAATCATAGAAATTTTTTTTTTCAAATTGTTCTAATAACACGATTATCACGAAATTTTGCATAAAGTTTCCTTTCAGCATCTTAAAACTAGCTGTGAAGTTTAATCAGGACTGAATCAGTATTTCTCGAGTAATACCGAAAAAATCAACGATATCGAGAAGAAAACCTCGAAATTTGACATATTTTTTCCCGATATCTCCGAAACTTATGTTCGTATCGAACTGAAATTTAGTACACTGCTGTGAAATTAGAAGGTCAAAGTGTGAGTATAATTTTTTTTGGATATGATGAATGGTTTCCGAAAAAAAAATTTTTTTGTAAAAAAATTTCGAAAAAATTTTTTTTTTAAATTTACTGACAATATGGTCTTAACGAAATTTGGCTCAAAGTTGCGCGTCGTTATACTCCACCAAACTGCCAAGTTTGAATCCAATCGCTTGATTAGTTTCTGAAATAAAAAATAAATAACTTCAAAATTCAAGTGCCTATAACTCTGAAACTATTCGACCGATTTGGCCCATTAACGAACTTAACCGCGGCATTCGGATGCGCAACCTATCCTTAAAGTTTCAAGTGGCTAGCTTGCTTCTGTCGACAGTTATCGTGTCTACGGCCGGCCAACCGGCCGGCCGGCCGGACAGAATCAATTTTGACACCGGATTCGTCATCATAGTGAGTCCAACCTAGTCGATTGAGACCATTTTCGGCTCAATCATCCAAAATTACAGACATTTGGACAAAACGATAGCACGCTGTTCCCCTAGAACATGCGCGCAAAAATTGTTATGAGGTTTTGAACGTCGACTTTTCTTTTAATAGTATCTGTACTATCCTCACGAAACTTTGCACTTGTGCGAGTCTTCAGACTTGCGCGCCCGCATTTTACAAATACAATTTGCAAGTTTCAATCTGATGGAGTATTTTTTTCGAGGGAATAACTTCAAAATTCAAATAGGTATAACTTCGAAATCGTAAGGCCGATGTGGCCTATTATCGAACTTACTTAAATATTCAAACTCAGAATTATAAAAAGAAACCGCATGTTGTTGAATAAGCGCGTAAAAATCTCAAGGTCCAATCATGAAGAAAACATTTGAAACAAGCAGTGCATCAAGATATAATTTATCATTCAGATCTCTTCTCAAATAAAATTATCTCAAACAACAAATAAATTGAATAATAGATCTATATGTACTCTACGGCTAGCTATACAAAGTCGTGATTCCAATTGGAGTCGACGCTTTATAAAGAAAGGGCTAGGCGCTCGGCAAATTTAGACACCCAGTTAGTTGCGGCCTTGCAAGTCCTTCGCATTTTCCACGGAAGATGTCTGTATCGTCACAGGAAGAAGAGAAGAGACTGGACTCTTTAGCTGTCAATAATTTCGTGGAATACCTGAGAATACCTTCGGTTCATCCAAATGTCGACTATGGTAAGTTATTTAAAATATTATAGACTGATGTTTTCGAATTTCAAATTTCCGATTCTATAACCTATCTGTCCGACCGAGTTGACAAGACACTGACAGTGAATTCAGTTTCGATAGAAAATTCAAATCTAGTACTCAATCATTTTCTTTATTGTTACCACTTATTCGTCCAAAGAAAAATTAAACTGTGAAAAATGTATTATTGATAAACGTTTCACCAGAATAAGTAGGTCATGAAATTCAGAAATTGATTTTCTTGCATCTGACCTTATGCATGCAGTGCAGTGTTGGATAGGGGTGGGCCTGGAATTGATTTAACTTCAGGGGATTTACCCACAGTCAATATTTTTGACGAATCATTTCAATTTACACTGCCATCAGTATTTATTATCTATGAAATTAAGATTTCCATTTAAAAATTGATTTCCGCGGTCCAGAAATATGGAAAATTTCACATTTATAACTTTCTGTTGAAAATATATATATACAGAGGTTTATTTGTATTTTATTCCTTTTTCCATAATAATTCATACGTGCTCTTTAATCATTATTTATTATTCGACTGGAAACTGATACCTTTTACCACCTATATACCTAACATAATAAGCATAAGTAGCAGATTAATATCTGGCATTTGAACAATGGATTGAGAGAACGAAATGTTAGTTAAACATAGGTATAAAAATGATTGATAAATAAATATAATCTGTATACTTATAGATACTACTAATGATAAAAAGTGTATCTGTAGATACTGTATATACTTGTCTTTTCTTTTATATTATTCCATGCAAATAATATTTCTTTGTAGTCTGAATTAGGTTGAATCCAAACATTTCTTCAACAGTGAGCTAATATTGAAGCAATTGATAGATACATCATTAAATATTTCGAAACTATATAGATTTTGGAAAAATTCTTAGAATGAAAAAATTTAATCACGCAATTAATGGCTCCGTATTATTATATCAATATATATATTCCCTTTCCCTGTTCCAATGAATAAAATAAGTAAATAAATCTGTTTTATATCGAATAATTTCCAAGTGGTCTATATATTTTGTTCTTATAACTATAAAGTTATGAGAAAATTTTCATAACAAAATATATAAACCACTTATTGGAAATTATTCGATATAAAACAGATTTATTTAGGTACTCATTTTACAAAAAAGGTGGAATATATATTATATTATTATTATTGAAAATGAGTATTATATTATATATATTCCACTTTTTTGCATATGTATTTCAAAAAAGGGGATCTTAATCATTTATTATATATGAATAAGATGTGAAGAATTCATGACCTGAACGGGAAATATATACCACGTGGAATTATAATTTTAAACTGGATAAATCTATTAGAAAATTCTGAAATTAGAGCATAATATGTTCCCTAGAAGATGCCCCAAAACAATATATTGAACTGAAAAATCAAACCTACAATGAAATTCTTCTCTCTGCTTTCAATATGTATGTTGAGTGGGCATTTGAAATAAATAAAATTAAAAATAAACAGATCGATAACCGAATCAATTAAGGTATATACAAAAATTCAGTATGGTCATTCAGTTTTCAAATTTGAGAAAAAAAAACGAAAACTTAATGGTATTGTTTTAAAAATACATAATTATATTGTAGGTGATTGTATCAAATTCCTACAAAAACAAGCTAAAGAATTGGGTTTACCAATTCAGGTGATTAATGTGAGACCAAAAAAACCTATAATAATATTAACATGGATTGGCAAGAAACCAGAATTACCTAGTATATTACTGAACAGCCATATGGATGTTGTTCCTGTATATGAAGTAAGTTATATATTTTAAAAATACTCCCTCAATTCAACAGAATTCTTACCCTTTATAATTTTTAATAACAGGAAAATTGGAAACACAAACCCTTCGCTGCAGATATTGATAATGGCAACATTTTTGCCAGAGGAACTCAAGACATGAAATCAGTTGGTCTGCAATATTTAGAGGCAATCCGAAGGTTGAAGTTGAAGGGTATAACCTTCCTGAGAACAATACATATATCATTCGTACCAGGTAGTTCCAATTCCAAAATCGTTATGAATTATAGCATGAGATTACACAAAACTACTAATATGATATTCCAATAAAATTAATTTAGTATCATGAACGGTCTTCAACCTTAATCAATAAAACCATTTCATTTGTAGATGAGGAAATTGGAGGACTAGAAGGAATGAAATTATTTGTTGAAACAAAGGAATTTGAAAAATTGAGGGTGGGTGTTTCACTAGATGAAGGAATCGCAAGCAACACAGACGAATTTGCTCTGTTTTATGGTGAACGTTGTATTTGGCGTAAGTCCCGAGGAATCACTGAGATTAACATTTAATTTTGAATTATTCTTCAGATGTTCATATACATTGTCCTGGTCAATCTGGCCATGGTTCCCTTTTGATGGAAAACACCCCAGGGGAAAAAGTCACACATATTTTGAAGAGATTTTACGAGTTCAGAAAGACGCAACAAAAACTACTTAAAGATAACCCTTCATGGACTATAGGGGACGTCACCACAGTCAACTGTACTATGATGAGTGTATGTAGCTTTTTGAAGCAGCAGATCAAAAAACTTGTACATTATATACCCCATTCATTATTATAAAGTCAGTCAGTAAGCCTTGCTATCTGTATATTAGGCTTTTGTAACTAAAACTGAGTCAGATTGGCACTCATGAGAACTCGTCAAGGTCAAAATAATTCGACAGGATGTTGTCGAGTCCTACAGTTTTTACTAAAAGGGTATAGTTTAAATTAATAAAATATGTAAATACTACCCCCTTTACGTATAAGTTACAACTTTGCCTAGTTATCTGACAGGAAAATAAACCTAACCAAACATATTCCAATTATTCAGTGTGGAATGTGTCAAACTTCCATGGCCAACTGACTTTATAAAAGTGAATGGATTATACTAAGATAATATTTTTCAATTTCTATATTTTACTCGGAATTTATGGAGAATAATGAATATCAATTCATCAATGGAAAATAAGTTTTTCTTGGTAGATTATTCTGAGGTTGAAGAAGAATCTTTTGGAAATTTGGTCACATTAATTTTGATCAGTGGCTATCTCACAGCAAAAAACTGGGGATAGTTTTAGTACCAAAAAAACAGTTACTCTGTTTGAACCACATGGAACAGTGCTTGGGTCTTTGTCGATGATAATCTGTTTAAAAAATCTCTTTCTGCAATGAAAAACGGAAAGATTTTCACTATCGCTAATAATACTATCATATCATTATGATACAGTAAATTGGTACGAATTAAAGAGGAAAATTAAGGAGAAATACTTGAAGAAGTGGTTCACCAGTTGACTTCTAGCTGTGAATCAACTTTGAATGAACCTGCTCTACTCTTCTCAACAAAATTTAACTAAGGAAGAGTTTGTTGTGAAAGCCTAAGGAGGAGTTGAATGTTTGGGTGAATTCCTAGATACTTATCTTCAATGGTATCAACAAGTGAGTTATCTAACGAAAAACCCCTATCTTTACTATACAATCATTGACTGAAGAGAAGTAGCACGAAATCTCTTTACCTACTAGAGGATTTTCACAGAAATTTTTTGAGAATGGTGTTGAGAAGGGACCCATGATACTCAAGCGATTTATTGTACTGCTATATGAATTACAACAAAGGGACATTATAAAAATGATCAAAAATAAAAATTACGTAATCGATTTATTCCTTTCTGCTTTTTTGCTGTGAGATTGTTTCTACTGTTCTATGTCTTTTACAATGATCAATCCCCAATGAAGATTTGATATATGTTGCTCATTTCTTATGTTATTGTATTGATACATTGTAGTGGTGAACTATTATTATTCCTAATAGTGCTAGGTAGTTGCCAGGATCAATATTTACAAAAACTTTTCTTTTTGAAGGGGGGAGTACAAAGCAATGTAGTCCCACCCGAGATGATCATCGTAATTGACTGTAGGATGCCAGTAACGATCGATATTCAGAAATGGGAAGATACAATTCACAAATGGTGTGCAGAAGCTGGATCTGATATTTACATAACTTATAGCCAGAAGCAACCCCAAGTTCCTGTTACTAAATTAGATGATTCGAACCCATATTGGGTTGCTTTCAAAACTGCTACAGATGAACTGTAAGTCATTTGAATTATAAAGACTGTCCTAGCTCTAGCCCTTTCAGACCTGTACAGTACACTATTTTGTAAAAACAATTAATTTTATAGTTTGCTGTTGTTATATTGTTCCCATTTTATGCTTTGGGACCAGTTGGCATTTCTCATGTACTTGCGTTTTGAAATGAAGACTTAGGACAACATCTAGTAGGTAGTGGGTTGAAGAGTTACAATGTCTACACTGTTCAAGTGGAACGATGATCACGAAATCTTGCATTTTCCAAGAGTTTGCGTCAAATCATCAGTATTTGCTAACTAATTACTGAGTTTCATCAGGAATGTATAAGTGTTTTTTGAATTATTCTGGAAATTACATGGATATGTACCAAGAAAAAAATCACGAAATTTCACATACTTTTTCTCCAATATCTCCAAAATTGAAGATTGGATAGAAGTGACATTCGGTGCACTGTTCTAAAATCTTCAAGTTTGTGCCAAATTTCATTGAAATCTAATGAACAGTTTCCGAAAAAAATATTGTTTCAACAAAAATCCTGAAAATTTTTTTTTTACTTTACTAATGATATGATCCAAAACAAATTTCGCGAAAGTTGCGCATCGGTAATTTTCAACCCATTACCAAGTCTCAGTCCGATGGCATCAGCATTCTGCTGAGCAATCTATTCTGAAAGTTTTCATTTTTTAAATAACCGTGGCAATAGACAATCGGACGGACAGTATCGAATTTGACATCGGATTCCTCTTCAGTGAGTCCATCCTAGTCGTTTGAAACTATTTTTGGAATAAAATTCGTAAATAACAGAGATTTGGGCCACACGATATCACTCTTTGTTCCCTAGAACATACCCGCAAAAATCCTGAACAAAATTAAATTTTTCACTGAAAAATCAAAATCAGGTATGAAAGGGCTGGGTTGATCTGTAGTGTGTGAAAATAATTCTTTCAAATGACTAGTGAATTAGCATATAAAATTTGTTCAAGTTTTCTCAAGTTTTTCCATAAGTTCTCTTGTTCTGAATTTTCATTGATTTTCGCAGAGGCCTGAAGCTGAAGCCTCAAATATTCCCAGGAGGGACAGATAGCCGATATCTTAGAGATATAGGAATTCCTGCAATAGGTTTTTCGCCTATCAACAACACTCCAGTTTTATTACACGACAATGACGAGTTCTTAGGCGTTGATACGTTCCTCAAAGGGATTAAAATTTACTACAAGATCATCAGCAAACTTGCAAACCTTGAAGATCTCACTGGATAGCATTCACCAAGAATCAAGAAACGTCGTCTTTATTGATTTTCAGCTGAAGTTTCTGCTGTTCAGAAAATTCGAATTGTTTTTGTAAATGCATCCAAAAAGTAGCCGATTTCTTATATGGCAGACCATTATGTATTTCATTATTATATCTATGAAATGTACAGATCTGATGTATTTTTTTTGAAATGGTATTCCAATTTTTATCGCATTAAGAAGCTACTTTTTAGATGCTCAATTATGAATTTCTATAGGCTCAAAAAACAGATCTCTTTGTCTGAATAAAACTGCAGAAACTATTTGGCTGATCGTCAATATATATGAATTTCTTGATTCATGATATTTGAAAGGGGAATAAAAGAAATAGAAAAATTTCTGAATTTATCAAGGGTTGATATGTTATTAATAATGCGAATGTTATTATTGTTGGCCTATATTTTTATATAATATAATGTAATATTATTAATCATAGAAGTCTTTTATTTCCTACCCCTCGTATTAGTATTTTCCGATTATCTTAGGTTTCAAGACAACCTCTAAAAGCTTGAAGGAGCAAGTGAGCTCATCATTGAAAATACTTCAGCAGACTCTAAATACCGCAACTATTGTCAAATGAATAATAACAGAACTAAGAGTTTGTTCAAATGTCTCAAAAATGTTTTGAATGTTATGTTACCTTCGCTTCATAAATTTTCCTTCTGTTCGGTACAATTTTGACATGATCAATCTACAACATATCCATGATTGAGAATAGTGAACTCAAAATCTTTCTTATTGGAATGTTTATGGTTTTTACAAATACCCCTTGCTGAATTTTTGATACCAGATGTTTCAAAAATGATTTATTACCGTACAATTCCCTGAGCTTTTGCTTTTTCTGGTGAATATCGAATCACCTCAAGAGTAGAATAATTGTTGGTTTTAGTACAAATAATGTTATTTTCTGAACTTGTTCAAGGGATTTTTTTGTCTAATCGGAAATAATACCTTTATACTCATAATTTTGGGCGCAGTGTTGTGAAGATCTTCACGAAACATGGATATAGTTGCTTTTATTGATTAATTAAATCGAATTAAGGAGCTCAATTCCATTTATTACCCACGCGATGTCTAGGATTTGGGATTTTTCTCATAAAAGTAGCTATATCCGAAGTTTAATTTGCATTCCACTTCTGCGAATGCCCCAATGAATCACATGACGTAATCGTACACCGCATGCACGACACGGAAATAGTTTGATTCATCTTCATTATATGAATGAGTGGCACACTTGCTTTATTTATCCTGCAGATGTCACCCTAACAGCACTGCGGCAATAGCTGACGAGGTGATGATAGCCGGCATATGACCTGATTTATTATTGAATATGAACAGGTGCTTGAAAAAACAAAGGGACGCCAATTTGTAATAAAAATGAATAGGTACAACAAATGGAATAATTTAACATGTAGGTATCCATCACAAAATTTGTATTATTATTGGGATTATGAAGAGAAAATTTCAAGGAACCAACAAGAATACTGGTAAAAATTCAATATGAAACGAAGTACATAAGCTACAGCGACTTCGTACCTTAACCAGAGGTGAATTACCCTTGCATTGTGCATTACCTATCACAAGATTGATGTAGGCAGTTACCTTCACTCATCGACGATAGATGGCTCTGAAATAACTAAGTGGAAAATCAATACATATTTATGTTCCCATGACGTCACCAACATAAGTAAATAACTCCTTTTCATTAAAAAAAACTCAAATTCACCGACAAAACGTCCAAATTTGAACCAAGTGTACCTTTAATCTTGCAGAACACATCGAAATGCATCGATTTTGTCTATATTTTATGGAAGAAGACGTTATAATATAACCTTAAGGTATTTTGAAAAGATTCAATCCTGTCGAAAAAGGAATTTTTGGAAAAAACGATGCCGGAGCAGAGCAATGACTATCGTGTAGTAGTATTTGGAGCTGGAGGAGTTGGGAAAAGCTCCTTGGTGCTGAGATTCGTTAAAGGAACTTTCAGGGAAAGCTACATACCAACAATAGAGGACACATACCGACAAGTATGATTAGATATATTGTACCCCTTTTTTCCATCAAATCCTAGAAGATGCTATTTTCATGTAACCTGATTTTATTTCTTGGATGCTTTTCTTTTTTGAATTTTGTTGTACTAGGGTGAGTTTCTCTATATTTTCATGTTTTTTTTTGCAAAGTTTTATCCTCAGTATAATTTTCATCATTGTATTTAATAATTTTTTGTCCCTCCTTTGGAAAAATAAAAGGTATATACTAAATAAAAACTTGTTGATCACACTCATAATGATTTATATATTGAACGTGTTTCATTGAAACTTCTGAAGTTTTTTATATGAATATTATCAATATCTTAAATGTTTTTAAGTAATGATTGTTTCTTTGCGATTTTTCATTATCTGCTTAATTTTTCAGGTGATCAGTTGCAATAAGAATATTTGTACCTTACAAATCACAGATACAACTGGTTCACATCAGTTTCCTGCCATGCAAAGGCTTTCCATCAGCAAAGGACATGCTTTTATTCTTGTTTACTCAGTATGTAGTCGGCAAAGTTTGGAAGAATTGAGACCTATAATGGAGGTGATTAGAGAAGTTAAAGGTCCTGATCTATCACAGATTCCAATTATGGTAGTTGGGAATAAATGTGATGAGAGTGCCGAATTGAGGGAGGTAAGGTATAAGACAAAATTCAAGAAAACACTTCGGTAAGCTGAAATGCTTAACATGCTTATTCATCTACTTAATTTCACTCCCTTAAAAAACTTAAAGCCCTGATTAATAGCCTTTGAATGTTATGTATGAATTATATTGGGCGATTTCTCATCCGTATTCTAGTCCCTGCCAGCTCTGCTTGACTACCAGCGAAAAACAATTTTCCGACCTTATGTTTGTATGATGAATACGAAATTTTCCTCAAGAGTAGATCTTACCCATTCACATATTCAACCTTTATAATTATAATCTCCATAAATAGCAAGGGTGTTAGTAGTTTCCTTTGTATGAAATTATGACAGGCAAAATAGGGAAATGCAATAATTTTATCACTCCTTTATACAGACCTTTACTTGAGGCAAATGAATACAACATCGGGCAGGATATACAATAAAGAGTATTGGCCCTGGTATTCCACCTTGAATCTCGCCAATGTTGATTTCTTATTCTTCTGATATGAATGTCTCTCGATCAACTGATATTTATGTCATTTGTAGTCCATTCCTCAGGTATGATGTTATCCAGCTTAGATGGTATTGCCATCCCATTTTTCTTCAATTTCTCAATTAAAATACCAGATTGTACACAGTCATAGGCCTTAAACAGGCCTGAGAAAAGCTCTGAGACTAATTAATTGTCAATGAATTAGTACAAAATTTTCATGAGAAATTGATTTACTACAAATTCCACGTTGAGTATCTGAGATAAGACATGTATGCCTAGTTACTCTTCCTGATGGATTGAAGTTGATTAACTGCAAGAGTCGAGGACATCGCTCTTGGATGCCAGAAACATCAAAAATTTTCTCTAAACTCTGTCCAAACCATCACAGAAGTAAGCTTAGGGACCAATTGCAAGAACCAAACTCTCGATTGAAAGTAACAGGACAAAATATAAGAATTTGAAGGTGTGCACAGAAAAATCAGAGCAAATATGAGTGATAAATATTAACGGAAGATCTCATGTTATATATATAAATTTTTTTTTTCAAGAAAAAATTTTCCTCAATATAATTTCCAATTTATTCATTCAATATTTACAATAGGTGGGTACAAGTGAAGGACAGGCTCAAGCTCAAGAGTGGGGTGTCAGTTTCATGGAAACGTCTGCCAAAACTAATCATAATGTAAAGCAGCTTTTCCAGGAGCTACTCAACCTGGAAAAATCAAGAAATGTGAGCCTACAAATAGGTGGTAAGGCTAGCAGTCGAGTTGCTAAAGATAAGTGCGAAGTTATGTAATTTGTAAGGTTGAGGATAATTGTTATACATTTCCATGATTTAAGAGAAAGACGACCCAATTGTAAGAAAGTTTTTTACTTGAGGACAAATGTTGAATCTTAATTTCTGGAATATTATTAGAATGAAGATTATTGCTCATCCATTTATGAAGAAATATTATTGAGACTTGTGAGAAAGAAGAAATTTCATCTTCGATTTTTGAAAAAAATTTTATAGAGCTTGTTAGAGTTTGAGGGCCAGAAAATTATTAGATATTTCGATTTTAGCACTAAATTTTCAAATCATTTATCTCGTAAGACTAAAATGTATGCTTGTTAAATTTTGAGATATTCATTATTCAAGATAAATAAATCTTTGAAAAAAATTAATTACATATATCTATGCTTATTCTTCGAAGTATTCCTATCAAAATGCTCTCCAATAATCTTAGAACATCAAGGTATTCCATTCCTGGAAATGGATTTCGAAGATTAATTGTTAATCTTAATCAGTTCTTTTACCTTTCATATAGGGTTTGCAATTGTTTGAAGGAATATTTAGAAAACCTCTTCCTTTAACGTTTTGAACTGACACCAGACAATAAGGTATCTCATTCTTAAGTATATATAAAGCGTATTTCTATGTGGTATGTTAGGGGTAATCTTTTTCATTTAGAAGTATTTTTAGTTCCTTCACTATTTTTCTGCATGATAATACATTTACAGGGTGTCTGTCAAAAATATTTATGTGATAATATGAACAAAATGTCTTGAAAAGATTTGTTGCGTCCTTCAGCTACATGGTATTCAATTCTCTAAAAAAAAATGCTGCTGAAGAATATGTCTATGAAAGTGTCAGTACGATACCAAATTCCTTTAGAATGCCTCCTCAGCAGTCTTGAAATTGCTGTTTTTGAAAAAAAAAAACATTTATTGTACTTTCAAATTGAACCCTAACAGAACATTCTTTCCATAAAATTATTTATTCTCTTACATATTTTAGATACTTTATTCAAACTTAGGGAACACCCTGTCCATTCGAGAGTTCTTGGTAGAAAGTGCCAAAACATGTGCATATTATTGTTCTACTTTTGTTTCATTAAGAAGAACTGATATGAATGAGTAATAGAACCTAGAGAATGTATGAAGAATGTCTGCGTCTCATTCATCACCAAAACAAGGTACACTTTGTTTCACATTTCACGTCAAATATATTCATGTTGATTTTCATCATAATTGAGATGTGAGTCTCAATTTTTATACTAGAATGAAACTAATTACTTACATACTAAACAAAGAAGCTGAAACTGAACTTATGACTATGTAATCTAGAGTTATTTCGAAGCGTCAAATTTCAGATGACAGAACAATAAGAACTAAAGTTGATTGAATATCTCCATATATCAAGTTGAAAATAGTGGCAATATACACTATTCGATGATTCGATAAATTTTCTACAATTGGGTTTTCCATTGATAATAATTGTTACCTAGTCACATAACTTTGACTAATTTCAATGTTTTTCGAATCGTTCTTGAGAAATATTCTTATTGTTATTTTTTACCGAATATTGTTGTTGAAATTTGATATTCAAGAGCAATATAAATGTTCTTTCAATTGATGATTGTTACACCCATAACAAAGTCAGAAAACTTTTTCAAATATATTTGTATTGTAATTTCTCATTGACTTCTTCAAAGTTCAGCACTTTTCTCTAATTAGAAACTGATTCAACACTATATGTTACGATTATTATTCAGAAGGAGATTTCAGGATATATTTCTGTAGAATTTTTATAGGCAACAAATGAATAACAACGGAAACATGATATGACATGATATCTTTAGGATTTTGAAAAAAATATAGTCAATGAAAATATAAGAATATTTTTTGTTCAATATTCACATATCACACAGAATTGATATTTTTTAATGAGTTATACTCCTGAAAATTCTTCAACTGAAAATTCACAACAATTTAAAGGTTGCTTTTCGAATTTTCAATATGTCTATTTACACTTGGTACATAAATAAATATGCTTCACTCTTGCACTCTCAAAAGTTTCAACTCAGTAAATGAATACTTCATTTCATTTGAATGCTGTTCTTGCCAATTAAACTAAAGACAAACGAGTTATACGTAAAACAATGTACTCGACTAATTTTTCTGCTGATGAAAAAAATACCTATTGAGGTATATATAATTCAATTGACCGAAAATATATGCATATTCTCATCATATCACTAAAAAATAGAAGAAATGTTATAGAGTTGCTATGTAATATGAAAATAGTTGAATATTTAAGGCTGAACCCCTTTTAAGCATTTCAACGATTATTTCCTTTCTAAATAAAAGCATAATATAATTATAATATGCTTAATTCCAAAAGAGATTCTGAGTTACATAGAAATTATTGAGAAAAATTCAAAGAAAACTAATCGTTTCCTGCTAAACCAGTTTGAATAATTGAATCTATTCCAAACCATTCGATTCAAAGGAACATTATATACATTTTCTGAATTAAGCATGCTGTAAATAACCAGTAACGCAGTGGACCATCGAAGACATTAGAATGTCTGACCCATTTTTGTTGGAATGCTTGAAAAGTTAACTATTGAATCTTAGACTGGGTGCTATCTATCCAATATTAAAATTGTTGGTGTTATTTACCATTTGTTATTTGGGGGTTGTGTTAATTCGAGAAAAGAATGACGGCCAGCATTTTCATAAACATTTTGAACTATAAAAATTAAAATTGTGATAAAGTCAGGTGATCCCATAATCAAATGAACTCAACAGTGAAGTCTTATAAATACAAAACGTTTCAAGTGGATAACAAAATTCGAAAATATGACCAAAATTCCAGTATTTAATGGAATAATCCATGCCATAAGATAGTTCAACTAATTTTTCAAAGTATTAGCATTTGACTCCAAAGAATTATTCTTTTATTCGATATTTCACAAACAAAAATCGTTTCGAATGCATGCAGCCCCACTAAAAATATGCTTTATAGTGTTCACTATATGAACTGCAATTGTGATGAAAATATTTTTAAGCGTATTTATGCAACGAAATATCTCATATTTAAACATTTAACATGTAGGTTAGTTCAAAATAGATGAAATTTTCGAATAGTAGTCATATTTCAAAAGTTTTCATTTAGAGAATTAATAAATCAGCTTCGAATTAGAAAAGCTATAAATCCTATGTGGATATGCGTTTGGCGTAACTTACCTTTTAAACGCCATAGTTCAACATTTATATTTTCGCTTCTGAAAAATAATTATCCTTTTGTTCAATACGAATTTCTCAGATAATTTTTGTATTGCACAACTTTGTATATAGTTTTTTAATAATATTTCATTATAAATGAAGATTATTTGTAATCAAGATTCCTATTAAATACCTTCGATACACGAATATTTTTTTCTTTGCGTTGTAAATTCTGATGTGTACGCAAATATGAATTTGCTCTTATTTTAATTCGAATGAGCATGTTTATTTTTCTTACTTTTGGTTAAATGCGAGAGAGTGATCGCTGTAAAGGTCATGTAACAGTAGTTGTGTAGGTACGCAAAATTTCTTGAAGATTATATCACCTGAAATTTTTTTAAACCTTTTTAAAATTCGATATCTCGAATAAATTAATTGCCATATGCTGATGCAATTTTTTCTCATCTTCATATCAGGCATATATATGTATAAAATGAGATAATTGGAAAGTCATCTGTTGCTGTATCCCGTGAAAAAAAATTTGGAAGAGTTTATTTTAAAAAAAGTTGTGAAAATATGGTTCTGTCGTTCTGAGTCTCTGAATAAAGAACATTCTTGTTCTTTATTCAAAGTTCTGAGTACTCCTCGATCATGATTCGCTTCCAATATATGTCAGTACTTTCACGAAAGCAAAGAAATAGTTCTTCACTTATACATTTATTAATTCCTCTTTCTTTTTCGTATCCTCGGAAATGTTAATGCAGAGTCGTAAATTCTTTGATTTCACAATTTTCAAAATTTTTTTCCTCTAAGTTGCACTAGTCCCAAGTTTAAACTCGGAATTGGACTTTAATTTTACATTTTCCCCTGAGGCACGCATTGCCCTTCCTTGCGTTATGTTGGACAGAAATCATAATTTTCGTCTTTCTCCTACCCATCCACATTATCGCGATTCTCCGAAATATTCGAAATGAACCCTTTTAAAACAACACCTCTTCCGAATTTTTTTCTAGGTTCCTCTGTTCAGGAAATTTTCAAATCAGAAAAACTCTTTTTCCACGTGAAACAGATGTGAAGATGCCTTTTCATATATTTTACTTTATACATTGTACAATATATACAATGCTTTACATATGCCCGTTACGAAGATGAAGAAGATTGCAGCAGCATATGGCAGATACATAGTTTCTGAGATACCGAAGAATTTGACAACATTAAAAACATTTCTAGTCATATGATCTTCACGAAATTTTGCATCCATATCCACTTCAGTACTTTACAACTGCAAACCAAGTTTCAAATCGATCAGATCGGTATTTTTCGATTAACACCTTGAGGAAAATAAAATTATTCATCTTCCTCTAATTCCGAAACCGTTGGTAGAAGTTTGCCTATTCAAGAAAGCAACCGATATATTTAGGCTACGAACTTACCCTGAAAATTTCAAGATTCTTGGTATGTTACTTCGAAAGTAAGAGCACATATGGCCGGCCGCACAGAATTTATTTTGCTTCAGAACTGTTATTTTTGTGAAGATATAGGAATTGGTTAGTCGTGAAGAAAGAGCTCCAGTAATAATAAACTAACATAACCATAAGGACGAATATCTGTCGATAAACCAACTAATATTCCTGCTCGATCGGAGCTAATCAACCAAAACATCTACACCGAAGAAGCGGTGTCCCAGGAGAATGGTTACAGCTGTTTCACGGTTTTTTCCGATCGTCAGACCACCTTACTTTGGTAAACCGCAATATAAAACTCTAGATACTTATCACCCTTTCGATGAAACACTGCTGTATAATTGGTGTAGATGTTTTGGTCGATTGGATGATAAACTCTGATCAAGGTGGCATATTTTTTGATTTATCGACAGATGTTCGTCCTTGTGGTAATGTTATTAGTTATTTTTCTAGTTGAATCAGAGCTCGCAACATGCGAATGGTATTTTTGACGTACCTTCCAATATTTGAACTACCTAGCAATATGTAAATGGTACATTTGAACTACCTTGCTACATGTGAAATGATACAAATACAATATTCGATCGGTTTGACCGTGTGTGCTCTTAAGTTTCAATAAAAAGGACCAAGAGTCTTGAAATTCTCAGGTTAGGTTATGATCGTGAATATCTCGGTTGAGTTCGTTAATGGGTCAGATCTGCTGAATGGTTTTTGTGTTATAGCCATTTGAAATTTTGATTTTTCAATGACTAGAAAAATTTATTTATCTGATCGAAGTGAAACTTGGTTGGTAAATGAACAGTATCAATAAGAAGAATTATCCTCAGAAAAGTATTATATAAAAAAATACTAAGTTATTTTCGAAAATTTTCATATTTCATTTAAATCTCCAAGTCGCCATTTCATAACCGAGTACTTTATTTCAGCCCAATCAGATTTCCTGGGACAAATCAATAGAAAAAATTAGGAAATTTATATATTTCAGAAACCATATCTCAGATTCCGTTGAAATTTTACTCTAATCGGCACCGAAGACTCTATTTCATTCGACATGTATTCTTTGAATTATCCTAAACATAGGATCTAGATTTGAGAATAGTGGAAGCATTTACTGTATCCCACAGTGACTTTATCCAGGACAGTGGCGTCAATAAATCGTCAGTCGATTTATTACAGTCGTCTGTTCACATTCTATGCTTCATGAGATGATTCCCTGGAAGTTAGATCGGTACCTTCCGTTAGAGAATGAGCATAGTGTATCGGAATCGTCTATGATGCTGATGCTAGACGATACTACCATCCTCACTTGAACAATGATACTATACAGACTGGCGTAGACCTTGAGGTCACTACTTAACAACAGTGTTTCAAATTTCACCTTGATCGGATATTCGTCTTGGCAGATATTGGAATGATTTCCTGAGAATCATTGATAATTCCTAAATAACTCGAAAGATATTGATCCGATCATGACGTAACTTGGAACTTGATGCGCGAATTAGTGCAAAATTTCTCGATCATTTCATTGGAACTATCAAAATTTAATGATTTAGTTCATAAATATCTTATAATCATACGGTTCTGAGCAATAGCGTGGTATCGTTCCATCACGAATTTTAAACCGACGAAATTGGTCTTAAACGATTAGGTTTGGACTTCCTGATGAAAATCCGTGGTCAAAATTGATTCTGTCCGTCCGCCCGGCCGGCCGTGTGCGCTGTAACTTTCGAAAGGAAGGACCTAGAGTCTTGAAATTTTCAGGTTAGGCTAAGATCCTGAATATTTCGGTTGAGTTCGAATCTGCCGAATGATTTTTGTGCTACAGCCATTTGATTTTTCAATAACTCGAAAAATATTTATCTGATCGAAATGAAACTTGGTTGGAAGATGAACAGAGTCGATAAGAAGAATTATCCATGGAAAAATTCGAAAAAACAATTTATTTTTTTCTTGAAAATTTTCATTTCATTGAAATTTCACTGAAATTTCCAAGTCACCATTTCGCGATGTGAACAAGCGAGTAAAAGCGGCTGACTTAACATCAGTGCTTTCCTAGATTTTTGAGATAATTCCCTCAATTTCTCGAAAAGAAAGTGAGGTTGTTAAAATTAAACTTTTTGATTATAATGCTAACACATAACTTTGGAGATTTATGTTGAACACACAATGGATTTTGGCATAGCCTTGAGGTCACTATATTTAACAAGAGTATTCATATCAAATTTCGAAATTTATAATAATAAGTAGATTCTGTCGGTACTTATATTGTTATTACGATCAGCGATTAGGCCAGATTAATTATGGCAGCCGAATTCGTGGAATTGAAAAAGCTGCTGACTTCACACGTCAGTGCTTTTCTAGATTTTTCCACTACCGCTACCTGAGGAAACAAAAGACTACAATACAGATCTGGACCTTGAATGAAGGCACGCAAAAACTACGAAAATGCTATTCTTCTAAGTCATGAATGTTGACAAAGCAAAACAAAAACAAACCGGGAATCATACGATACTCATCCTCGTTGTCATTGGGTCAGGAGGTATAGAGGTAGAGGGAGAAGGTAGAATAGGTGCCTATAGCGTGTCCAATAGGTACCTGATGATCTGCTCACCTAAGTGCATGAGCCCGTGTATCATTTTAAACATCACAAAACCTCAACAGCTGCCTTTGTCCCATTAAAATTCCGGAGACCAAAATTCCAAGCTACCCTGATATGTTTTCGCCGATACAGTAAAAACACTTAACAGGAATCACCATTGACGCAGTTTGATTATCGGCATTCTAGAAATCGGTCTAGACAATATCTTAGCTATCAATCAACAACAAGAAATTGGCTATAACGAGGTAAACATATCAACAGTTGCCCCAGAATGACCTTTAGACTTTGTGTCTTCTGATAACAAATGACTTTCATCCGTGGTCTTCTTGTAGATTTCCGGATATTGTCTTACTGCATACCGCGAAAGGAACTTACCGAATACCAGTGCATCTGAAAAAATTTCAGAAATATGGTCAACAACAGTTCGATCTTTTTACAGACTATCATGTTTATCATGAATCAGAGTAATTTTCAGGATACCACGTCCTACAATTATTATTATTTGGATATTGGAAAGGGTGAGTTTTTTAGATTTTCTCCTATTTGCTAAAATTTTCGTGAATTTTTTGAATCCCCAATTCAAGAGCAAATTCATTTCAATAAACTGCTCAACACAAAATAATAACAATTTTAAATAACTCGATTGATGAAACGTATCTACATGAAAATCGACACTGTATATTTTGAAAGACAAATAGGTGCAAACAGTCCAAAAGAACAAATAGCTTGAAAAAAAATTGAAACATTCACAAGTATATAATAAAAATTACGGAAGTTGCAGACATTTGAATATTAAATACCTACCTATTTCTTGTTGAGAAGTATCATTGATTATTATTATTATTGAGTTTAATACTCAATGGTACATTAGGTAAAATTTCAAAAATCCAAGATTTTAATTTGAAATTGTAGGGGTGTTTCTACTGTATTTTCAATAGTACGATTTGAATAATTGTTTCACCTGAAAAACTGTTTGTATCTTACCAAGTAGAAAGAGTTCTAGGTGTAAACACTGTAAATTTTGCGCGAATTCACATAATCTTTCTGTTTTTCGGTCACATCTTTTCACTCTACAATAATGTTGCTAATTTATTATTTAATATTTTCTTTCTTAGTGACCTTCGAATTCAAAGGTGAATCTATCATATTATTTCTTCTAAATATAATATTCGGGTTTTCACAACAGTATGTTGATGAGGTGTTCCATATCATAATTGAGAAACAGATAAGAATCTATTTCTCTATTACTTCAATTATTTTTCGAGCTCGAAGAAATGAAAATATTTTCGGTTACATAGGTTGTTTTTTTTTTCTGGGAGGGTCCCAACTATGTTTTATAATGTCAACCTCTATTTCTCAGTACTTTCTTGATTTCTACGTGAAGAATAAAAGATACTTATTTATTCATATTTTTCTTCAAAAATATTAACAATTTCAAGGTTTTAGAAATATTCTCTCTGATAAGGTTTTTTTTCAATATTCTTCTCTAAGAATAATTGAAATCACTTATTTATTGTGCAAGGTCTCATATTGAAATTCACTTTTGGTCGAATATTGTACATTATACACTCTCTCAAACGGTATATCTGAAATCGAATTGTGATGTTGGTACATAGGTATGAAAAACAGCTTGCCCCATATTATGAAAAAAAATTGGCAGAATCTTCCTGATTTTAACTGAAAAACTATTAAACTTAAACTTAAAGGAATACTAGAGAAAATTCGTCTTTGTCGGTGCTTCTTATGATTCGATGAAATACAGGCTATTCTATTTGAAATAAGGAAGATCCTGTAAATTGTTCATTTACAATATGTGGCAGGTTGTTTTTCATATCCCATATATCACAGATAGATTTCAGTTATACCGTTTGAGAGAATAACCAATGGAAATACTCTTCGAACACAAATAAATTCCAATGGGACTTGCAAAACATAATAATTTCAAATATTGCCTGCAAGATATATCGAAAACTTTAATAGTTTCGAAGTATATAAAGAATATATTTTATTCCTCATTTAAAAACTGTAAAAGTGATATTGAATAAAGGTTGCAATTCAGAACAAGTACGTAAAAACAAAATTGGGACCGGCAAAAAATGGAAAACCATACCTCTGTGACCGAAAATGTTTCTATTTTGTCGAGCTCGAGCAATAACGTAACATTATAGAAATATCCCAACTGTTCCCTAAATAGAGATACGGAACAACGCACCACTGTTGCGACACCCCCAGTATAGGTTGCAAAAGTTTTCGGAAAATATATTTTCCCCTTTTCAACTCCGCTTGATTTTATGCATTTTTACGCTTCCAAATATTATATTGCATTCTAGAATTTGACCATATAAATTTAAAGTTTGACTATATGCAATCATCGCCAAACTGGAAAATTTTCGTTAGAAAGAATTTTGAAAAACTTCTAGAATTTTCAAAGAATTCTAAAGAAGTGCATATTTGAAACCAGGCACTTTTATGCGATCGTTCAAATCTGTAGCTAGAGTAGTCACTTGAGCTGATAGAAACCCTACCCGATACGACTTGACTTGACAATTTTGAAAGATAATTGCACGATCCCACGAAATTTTGCATGAAGCCGTAAATTTTCAAGCAAATATACTAGATTTCAATTCGAGCTGATCTTCATTTATAGGCATATATCAACGGAATCATTTCGCGGATTTCATAGATTGTCAAATTCATCCTTCTAAATTAAAATCCAACTCTAAAAATATCGAACCTCTCATTTGTATCTTTCTGAAGATATTACATTTACAATCGGCGGTAATTTAAAGGCTCCAAATGAACCATACAAATTTAAGTCCTTAATTCATTTCCTTGAAAAGTATAAGAGCACACTCAACCGGACAGAATAGTGTTAAAATTATGATATTCAAACCTAAAGCTCACCTGAAACAAGAGCTTTAGGTCTGAGAAGAAAAAGCTCTCAAAAATCAAGTTATGATTACGATAGATTTCGATAGAGATTCAAGATGCACGAAGATTTAATATCATCCAGAAATCATATCAGTTATCAGCAATTCTTCCTGAGTTCTTTCATATTAATACTGCTATTTATAGGACAGACATGCCGAAAATTATTCCTAGAGTTCATTTTTATCGAACATATTATAGATAAGGAAGCGTTTCACCTAATTAAAGAGCAGGATAAAATCTCATACTGAAGTTTATGCTTCCAAACATCTTCCCTATTGAAAAAACGCTGCAAATTCTACACAAAAGTTTATTATTTTCCCAGCTTTATGTGCAAATTCCTCAGCAATATTTATCACACTTTCATCGACGCGAGTACAACAAGTGAGAAGTTTGACAGTGGAATAAAACAATTTTTGAGATTATCCGTCAATATCGGAATATTCATTCAGAAACCTACATTATGGCGAGCAATCTCATAAACTGTTTAATTTAATTTCTTATTTCAATTCCTAACTGGCTGAAAAAATCGAAGCTTTCCAAAATTGAATCAAGGAACTAAAAACAGGTGGATCATCGGCTCCTACCTTTCAGTTTAAGTCTCCTATACTCTTAGTATTAGATTCTCTACGATTGATGAAATTTCCGGTTTGTTATTGATTTTTTTGCATATATCCTCCAATTTGTTTTATCATATACGTGCTCATTATCTTTTATATTCACCCTTATTTCAAAGTTCCATCACGAAAAATATTTCGATTTCGATTGAAACCAGTAACGGATATCCACATGTTGACGATAATTGTACTACGCAAACCAAAATTGATGGGAAACATCCGATCAACCGATTTTTTTGGATTTCTTCATTATTTTAACTTACGCTACTCAATTCGCATTCTGCATGTAAAAGTTATTATACAGTTATACAAGAGTATTCATTCAGAATTCAATGTTTCAAATGAATTTTTTCATGGAATTGGTTTTCGTGTTGTGAAAAACCAAGGATTTATGAATAATATCTAAGTTTTATTTAAGATATAAATAAGCTCCATGAAGAAATTTAATCGTAAATCCCGGTATCCGCCAGGTGATTTCTATAAACATTAATTTTATCCGATTTTTAGTAGTTATGCTTCAGATAACAAAAATATTTGATTTGAACTACTTACGATTATGAAATTGTCAAGAATATCGATGAAGCATTTGCAGATTGTGTTTATGAAATAATAAACGAAATCCGTTAAAAATTTCTCGATATGCGTGTTGAAAACTTGGTAATCATTCTTTTCCATTTTCTTTCATATAAATGTATATGATTCTGGATGAAAAGTTAACCGATTGTTCCACTGAATTCCAATCTCAGAACCTAATGCGATGATTCATTTTCGGGATTATTGGAAAATTGCAGCGTTTTTCTTTATAACTCAGGGACCACTGATCGGAAATCATCCGGGTGAAAATTTTCAGGTTGAGTTATCAAACAGTTATCAACGTTCAGAGTTTCATGAAAATTCGGTGGTAAGTTTTTGAGAAATAATTTTTTTTTTCCTCCAACCCCCAATTTCGAGCCCTTAGAGAACACTGATCCTACTGAAAAGCTTGGAGGATCAATTCCGAGCGACACTCGATTTTTCTACTAAGTTGCACGGATTTCGGTTCAGTACTTTCAGAGACAAACCCCGGACAACGGACGGACGGATTTTTTGGTTTATTATTTGATAAAATCAAATAATAAACCTTAGTGATCGACCAACCAAAAAAAAATTTTAAGCCCCCCTGAAAATTTCACAGTTTACGTTTTAGAGTATATGTAGATTTGAATAAACGAATAAAAAAAAATCCGTCCGTCCGCCGTCCGTTGTCCGGGGCTTTTCTCTGGAAGTACTGAACGGAAATTCTTAGAACTTCGTGGAAAAATCGTGTGTCACTCGGGGTTGATCCTCCAAGCTTTTCAGCAGGATCGGTTTACCCCAAGGGCTCTAAATGGGGGTTGGGGGGAAAAAAAATTATTGCTCGAAAACTTGTTACCCAATTTTCATGAAATCTTAAACGTTCATTACTGTTGCATAACTAAACCTAGAAATTTTCACCCGGATGATTTCCGACAAGTGGTTCCTGAGTTATGAAGAAAAACGCTGCAAATTTCCTATAATGTCGAAAATGAATCATTGCATTCGGTTCTAAGTTGTTTGAGTTATCAATGGTATATTGGGTTATTTAACTAAGAAAATAATAAACCTTTGTGTAAAATTTGCAGTGTTTTTTTATCAGATCATTCAAATCTACATACTTCGAAATGTAAACTGTGAATTTTTCAGGAGGGGTAATTTTTTTTGTTGATCGCACTATAAGGTTTATTACTTGATTCCATCAAATAATAAACCAAAATAGTGCAACATCTAGAGGAGTTGATTTGTGTTCGTGAATCGACTGTTCAGTAAAGTTCTGTGTAACTCGAACGGAAATGCTTCTGAATTGATTTCGAAAACCGGTTTTTAATAATGGGAATAGTAGAATGCTTCCGTTAACTCCGCATAAATTACAATTTTTGATCTTTGTCGAACGAATGAGATACTAAGCTGATTGGGAAAATGTGGACTGAATGCAAACACCAAAGTTATATCAATTTCTAAGGAACATCTTATTGAGCAAACATAATATGTTTTCACGCCGACCAAAAGATCGGCGTAAAAACAAAAACGTATTGAGTAATATCATCTAAACACACGCTAATCCCTCGTGGCCTATCTAATAGAATATGATCATATTCATCAATCTATTACCAAATGATTCCATTACGTTGATAATTGCAAAACTATAAATTTCAAATATTTTCATTGTTATTTCACTTTATATCCAGAAACTTCAAATTCACCGAAATTTATTCATTTCGATCATTTCACAATATGTTTATTGGATGCTGTTTTTAAGGGCATGTTTTGGGGAACAGAAAGCTATAGATTTGTCCAAATGTCTGTAATTTTTTAATTTTGAGCAGAAAATGATATCAAAAAACTAGGTTGGACTATCTACAACTTTTGTATGCACACTTTTTTTACGTAACCTCAGAATTTATGTGAAAAACTCAAATAACCAAGATTTTGTTTTTATTTCTTATGTTTAACAACACGAAATTTGGTGGAACCTCATCCTTTTTTGTGCCAAACAGTAAATTCAGTGTCAAAATCGATTCTATCCAGCCGGCACGAATACATGCCAACGGAGCTCTATCGACTTCAGGGTTGGTTGCATTTCGAAATGCGTAGGTTAAGTTCGTTAATGGGCAGAATCGGTCTAACGATTTCGGAGTTAAAGTCATTTGAAGTTTTGAGGTTATTTCCTGATATTTAGAGAACTACTGAAGCGATTGAATTGTAACTGTGCCGCAAGTTGGAGCATAAGGACTTGCAACTTCTTGGAAAATTTTGTTCAGATAGTAAGTTTTGAAAGAAAATTTTCAAAATTTTTCCTCGGAAACTGTTTATTACATTAGGAAGAAATTTTGGTCATACCTTGAGTTTCATATTTCACAGCAGTGTACCAAATTTCAGTTCGATACGATCATAAGTTTTGAAGATATCGTGAAAAAATATCAATATCAATTTTCCTTGGTTTCGAAGTTTTTTTCCGAATAACTTTAAAAAAACCAAGAAAAACACCGACGTACAGTGAGTAGTAATAGAGAAAATCGATATATTCAATGAAAAGTAAAAAAACTAGAAAAGCACAGACGTGAATTCAGCAGCTTTTGCGCGCATGTTCACTTTCGGTGATATCCTTTGAACCTGCGCGCAAAAGCTGCTTTTCTAGGTTTTTAAGTTTTCATTGAATATATCGATTTTCTCTATTACTACTAATAGCATTGTATAAATGGTCTTTATACAATGCTACTAGATAAACAGCAATATCAAAATGAAAATAGACTCTCTATCCAATTGAAATTACGAAGGCTTAATTTCTTAGTGGGTAGTATGTAGATATCCATTCATAATTTCATTTTCCCATTATTTCCAAGTTTCTGATGGAATTGAAAAGTTTGCTCGATTGTTAGTGCAAAATTTCGTGAGCTAGCTTCGAATTTGAGCAAACGCCTATTTTTTATGACCACAACCAGCAACCATAAGAATTAAGTGATGAATCGGACTGTTTGTATTATTATTGTTTACAGCACCAAATGCAACAAAATGTTATGGCATTTACGGATGTTTTGAAGTTGGCGAACCCTGGACCACCAGACATAGACCAGTGTCATATTTTCCCAATGATTTAGAACAGGTGATTATTCTATACTCAGAACACTGATACTTCATAACAATCGAAGATATTTACGGTGAGTTTTCGCAGATAGAACCGAAATTTTTACTCTACACACGACGGAGACCTACCAAGCCGTTTGTGTTCGATCTGAACGAAGATGATACAATAGGTTCATCTCCTATGAATCCCAAAAAACCTGTTTACGTTATATGCCATGGCTTTCTAGAAGGCGGAGGACAAACCTGGGTAAGATTTGATTTTTGTATCAATATATCCATACATCAAGAAAGTCCATGAAATTGCTCATTTGAATGCTTGAATAAAATTAGTCACTGCTCATTTAAAATGTGTTCATCAATTTTGCGCGCATTTCCTAGGGGAACAGCGTGCTATCGTTTTTTCTCAATGTATGTAATTTTCGAATTTTGGACCGAAAATGGTCTCAAAGGACTAGATTGGACTCACTGATGAGAAATCCAGTGTCAAAATCGATTCTGTCCTTCCGGCCGTGGACACGACACCTGTCGGACGGATCAAGCTAGCAGCTTGAAACTTTCATGGTAGGTCGCGCATCAGAATGCCGTGGTTAAGTTCGTTGATGGGCCAAATATTTTCGGAGTTAAAGCCAATTTAAGCGTCGAGTTTATTTCCCAGATATTTCCGGAACTACTGAGGCGATTGGATCGAAACTCGGCAGTTTGTTAGAGCATAATGACGAGCAACTTCTCGAGAAATTCTGTTGAGATCGTATTGTCACTACATTGAAAGAAAAATTTCCAATTTTTTTCGAAAAAATCTTGTTTTTCAGAAACTATTAATCATATTCGAAAAAATTTCAAAAAGCACTGCCGTGAAGGCAGCAGCTTTTGCGCGCATGTTCAATGTCGATGATCGCTTCAGCAACGAATTTGAACATGCACGCAGAAGCTGCTGCCTTCACGGCAGTGCTTTTTGAAATTTTTTTTTTCAATAAATTCCTGGATTTCAATTCGATCTAATCTGTATTTTTGGAAAAATAAAATTTTGAATGGGTATATCTACGGAATTATTGGGCGGATTTTACCCATTCACGAATTATTCGACCTTCGTAATTAAGGTCCAAACCCTCTCTACAAATATCGAGTTTCCAAGTCGTTTCTTCCGGAAGTTATTGTGCTTACGGTCAGCCTAACGGCCGACTGCGTAAACACAATAACTTCCGAAAGAAACAACTTAGAAACGCGATATTTGTAGAGAGGGTTTGGACCTTGATTACGAAGGCCGAATTCGTGAATGGGTAAAATCCACCCAATGATTCCGCAGATATACCCATTCAAAATTTTATTTTTCCAATAACAGGTATTATTTATACTCCGGACCATTGTATTATTTATACTCCGGACCATTGAGCGGCCGTCAGGGCTGCCGTTATAGAACAATTGTACTATTTACAGTACATTTTCAGCAGAAAAGTACAACAGTACACTTTTATCAGAAAAATTCGAAATCTAGTACAATTTTGGAAATGCTGCCAAATTGGACCTTTACATAACAGGTCACTATGTATTTTTTTTCTTCTGCGAAACCAGAATTTCGACTCGCCGATTACATAATTATATTCTGAGAATCCTAAAATCAGTGGAACAAAAGAGTATTCCAACAACTTGGCAACACTGATTCCGTTATCCATTCTCCAAAACTTATCAAATCCTGATTTGAGTTATAGAAATGTGCTTGTGCTGTCATCAGAATACGAAGAAGTTTAGTATTCTGCGCATGCACAGTTGTAAAAACGGCATTTCTCTTTTTCGCTCTTTCACACAGTACATTACAGTACATTTTCATCGAAAGACAAACTACATTGGATTGAAAGCTCGCGGCAGCCCTGTCGGCCGTTTGACGCGTAGTAGCAAAACGGTCTCGTAGAACCAGTTGTTCGAAACGCCTTTTCACGCACTTGTTCTAGGGAACAGCGTTAAGTTCGTTAATGGGTGGAATTGGTTGGATAGTTTCGGAGTTATGCCAATTTGAAATTTTGAGGTTAATTCCTCGATATCTCATGAAATATTGACTGTATCAAATTGAAACTTCGTGGATCCAGTTGTTAGAAGATTAAAAAAATTATTCGAAAATTTTTGATGAAAAATGTTTCTTCTTAGAAAATATTGATTACAATTCAATGGAATTTGGCACAAATCTTAGAGTCAGTATTTAACAACAATGTTCCAAATTCCATTTCGATCTGATATTCACTTTCGGAGATATCAGGAAAAAAATGTGCCAAATTTTATTGTTATTTGATACTTTAACATTATTTCCGCGATATCTCAAGAAGCAATCAGATTTAAACCGCAATCGGGTGGAGATTTCCAATACGCAACTGGGTGCAAAATTTCGTGTTGATCTAATCAATGAATTTGAACGATCGCGTAAAAGCTCCTGACCTCACGTTAGTGCTTTTCTAGATTTTTTTGACGTTCTGTTCCATCTAAGCTTCGGTTGGTTGGTGTGTCTTCTTCTTGTTCCTCTACCTTCATTTGTCCATAAACAACCCACAGGCATAACTGTCATTGCATTAGCACAACGCCCAATTTCGCGGAAGGACAAACAACAGCCAACCTACAAGCAGGCCTGTCAAAATTGCTAGCATGGTGATAAATTATAAACTAATGGAAAAAATTAAGGGATCAAAAAAAAATTCCAAACTTTTGTGCAGTTTTCAAGAGGCCGTAACTTCGAGAGAAATGGTCGTACAGGAAATCAAAGAAAAGAGAAATTGTAGCTCCAAGTGTCTAGTTTTCGGATTAGAACTTCAAAATTCTGTACCCTCCGCAGTTTTTGAGTAATCGTAGAAAAATCAGCAACAAAAAAATTTTCAAAATTTTCTTAGTGTTTGTTTTTGGTCTACGGACTTAAACAATTTTCTTTTAGCTTGACCACTATAAGGATCGGATACCTTGTTCATTTAGCTTTAATTTGCTTTTTTATTCACCCTGGTACGCCCACTTCTCGCCGAGATATCGGTCTTCAAATGGAAAAGGATCCTTTTGTCTTTGATTATCGATATCTCAGCAACCAATAATCCCACAGAAATTTGAAGGTGGGTTTCAAGAATTTGAATAAATTCTCCTTGACGACTAGCCATAGCTTTTCCGAAAAAAAATTTTTTCTCTTTGTCACATGAATTTGAAAATGAAACAAAAAAGGGCTTCTGGTGGGTTTTTGGAAAATCAAGCGCTGGATCGAAAATATTGAGGAAACCACTAATGTCAAGTGTGCCTTTTACAGTTCAATATGTCTACAGAAACCCTACGGAAAACCAAATTAATCCAGCCAGCCGTTTTTTTGTTTTACTCGATCGAAATCTTGAAAAAATTAAAGGATCACGTTTTTTGCTCTGAAAAGCTTATAATTTTTAAAAATGAGAAAAAAAATTGATTTTCCGAGCTTTTCCCACATTTTTGTTACACAATTTTTTTTCGGAAAAGCAATGGCCAGTCGTTAAGGAGAATTCATTCAAATTCTTGAAACCCACCTTTAAATTTCTGTCCGATCATTGGTTGCTGAGATATCGATAATCAAAGACAAAAGGATCCTTTTCCATTTGAAGACCGATATCTCGGCGAGAAGTGGGCATATCAGGGTGTATAAAAAAGCAAATTAAAGCTAAATGAACAAGGTATCCGATCCTTACAGTGGTTAAGTTAAAAAAAAAATTTCCACGTCTGTAGACCAAAAAAAAAACTAAAAAAATTTTGAAAATTTTTTTGTTGCTGGTTTTTCTACGATTACTCAAAAACCGCCGAGGGTAAAAAATTTTGAAGTTCGAATCCAAAAACTAGCACCTTGGAGCTACAATTTCCTTTTTTTTATTTCCTGTACGACCATTTCTCTCGAAGTTACGGCCTGTTGAAAACTGCCCAAAAATTTGGAATTTTTTTTTGATCCCTTAATTTTTTCCGTTAGTGTATGTCTTCGAACTCGAGGTATTGAGTATCCAACTACTAAATGCTTTAGCTTAACACCTGTCGACTGTCGGCCAATAACTAAAATTGATTGTACCACTCAGGTTTCTTGAACCGCTTTCTTCACAGACAAAATATTGAAAATGAAACCCCAGAATCACAACACTGCTTTCAGAAGTGATATGATATTCGAGCCTTACTACGTTTTTTCACGAATTTCAAATTTTTAGATCAAGGAAATGACAAGAGAACTGTTACGAATGGAGGACTGTTCTGTTATAGTAGTAGACTGGCATGGAGGTTCCAGTCCACCTTACACTCAAGCAGTGGCCAACATTCGATTGCTGGGGGCTATTACCGCACATTTGGTGGCTGAAGTATCTAGTTATACAGGTGATAAAGGGCTGAGTCACGTGCATTGCATAGGTCACTCTCTAGGGGCTCATTTATGTGGCTATGTTGGATATACTTTGCAGAGGGTAAGAAGATTTATTTTCTCCAAAACATTCTGCTATGGTAATATTGGCGGTTCGATGTAACACTGACTAGTGTTACAACTGATTCATTTCCCATTTTTGCAGAACCATTTAATAACTTTTGCTTGATATTGTTTGTCTTGAAGACGCTTTTTCATTTTTGCACGGTTCTAAGAGAAGTCAACAAATTAAGAAACCATGTTTGAGTATCACAGGAGCTGAGTTCACTACTCCTGCCATTGTATAAATACATTTTTACAATGCTCCCACTATTATATCTATTAAACCACAGCATATTGCATTCTAAAAATCAACACAAGCGGTATTGATCAATGGAATTATAGATTTAGACTACTTTAGGCAAGAAATTCGCTTAATATAAACATTTGCATGATGTAACATTTGCCTGGAACACCCACACAAGATCGATTCAAAAGTTACCTTCCATACCTGTGTATAGAAAATATCCAATTGTTCATTTTTTCCGTAGGAATTTGATTTAGTTCTGGAGAGGATCACAGGATTGGACCCTGCAGAACCCCATTTTGCTAAATCTATAGCACCAGTAAGGCTGGACAGAACTGCTGCAAAGTACGTTGATGTGGTCCACAGTGATGCAAGTCGATTCCTCTTGGGAGGTTTCGGAATAGTAGAACCCATTGGACATGTAGATTATTACCCGAATGGTGGTAGTGACCAACCAGGATGTAATATGAAGGCTTACCAACATTTATTATACCAAGACGAAAGTTTTGTCAGAGGAGTTAGAAAATACATAGGATGTAATCATATAAAGAGCTATGAATTTTTCATAGAAAGTATAAACCCAAAGTGTTCATGGTACACCATGGCTTGTTCTTCTTTTGAAGTAAGTATTCGAGAAAGAAGCAGAATTCAATAAAACTCAACAAATTTCAAAACAGGATTTCCTGGATGGCAAGTGTTTCGAATGTGGTGAGCACAAGAAGAATTGCTTGAAATTTGGATACCATGGAAGGCGTCACTATCTTCAATTGATTGCTAAAGGTGCTATTGGGCAAACTGAGAATTTAACACAATACCTTATGACTGGTGCTGAAAGACCATATTGCCGTAAGTTTAAAATACCCGTATATGAAGAAACGGTATTATATATCTATTTTGACATCAGTTAACTATGACAGTTAACAGCTGGTCAGTCGTTATCAGTCATTTTCTCCGGAGTGTAGGCAAGATTATATGAGGGTACGGCCAAAGTGAAAGATTGCCAGTCTGCTTCTCGCTTTCGAGAAACTCGTGACAATTTTGGCAACGTCGGCACAAAAGGTGGTTATTATTTGTTTAGCCCTAACTTTTTAAAGTTTTATCACTAAGCGAGAAGCCGACTCGCGATATCGCTTTCTAGCGTGCAATCTGGCCGTACCTTATGATAAGTTTTGAAATTCCTGTTTTTAATCTGGTCCACAGTAAAAAACTGAATGCTTCACCAAACTAAACTGTATATCATTATGTTAAGTTACTGTTGCTTCCTTAGAAAAGGTAGAAAACAGAGGGGTAAGTCTGACTCTGGTGCCTGTGAACCCTTGCTGATTCAAAATGAATATATGATTTTTTGTATTGAAATTATGAACTTAATCATTATAGGTGCTCACTTCAAGATAACAGTGACGATATCAGATTCTGAAAAAAGTAAACTACATAGAGGAGAAGTTGGTCAGCTTCTTTTTACCATGCACAGCACTACTGATGGCAAAGGATACAAAACAGAACCTGTTGCTTTTAGGGGAGGGTATCATGAGCCTGGGCATACGTACACTGGTGTCATTGCAACAAACGAGATTCAAAACCTGAAAGCTGTGGAAGTTGAATGGAAATACAATAGTAGTATATTGAATCCTCTCACTTGGAGAATATTAGCATCTCCTAGGATATATTTGAGGAATATCACAATAGAATCTTTGGAAATTGGGAAAACGTAAGTGTGAAAATTGATCAATAAGTATCTAACCTACACTAGAAAATATAAGAAATTAATATTTTGGACACAGAGTACAACATATCGCCCTTAGTATCAATAAGATTTAGAGTCTTTCTAACAGTTCTATTGTATCATATAATAATTAACAATGTGTATTCTCAACGAGGTCTCTTTTCAGAATTAAAAGGATGCTTATTTGAAGGGACCATTTTTCTGAAATTTTCTCATACTTTAAACTTACAAACATCAACAACAATCTACACGTCAGATACTATTTGTAGAATCCTGATAGTTGGTTGTAGTAGAGTCAGAAATGAATTTCATACCTTTATTGTGTTTCAGAATTACTGTATGCCCAAAAGGTGATGTCCCATTGATAAGTGGATTTCCCCAACTGTTAATACCAGCTTACTGTTGAAAGTCACTCAACTTGCCTGATTTTTCAATGATTCAATGCAACTACTTTTTCATTCCTGTGATATTAATTGTACTTAGCTATAAGATATTTATTAATAAATTTTGAATATTTTGCTTTCTACCATTCATATTTAACACCAATTCATCAGGAATGTTGGATACACTAAGTCAAGCACATTAAGGAGAAAACGATATGTATTTGATGCCAACCATAATACATCAAGAGTTAAGATAGACAGTGTAATATCATAAAAAATCTAATATCTTCAGAAATTTATGATTGAGAACTTTATATATTTTCCAAGATGCATAATAGGTTTGAGAATTTGATTTCCTGAGTTTTTAAAATATAAAAAGTTAATAATTAAAAAAAAAAATAAATAAATATCACAGTTATTTCAGTACCCACAAAATATGAGAATTAATTAAAATAAACAAACTGTACATATAATAGCATCCTCGAAAGTTGTCAATTATATAGTTCAATATTGTTTGTTGTTAGCACTAAATTAAAATGACAAAATGAATCATGCCTTATGAACTCAAATAGAGTGCTCACTATTTGGCAAACACCATGTATATTAACTAATAGCTTTTACGGAAAATTTAACTTCAGGCTCTTCTTATGAGTGTCTTCACCTTTTAAAAGTGCAAAAGTTGTAAAAAGGACAGAGAAATTGAGAATTTCACTCACTTACAGTTATTGTTAATTGCTTGGTTTTACAATTATCAAATTTATCCATAGTTTTAATATCCCAAAGAGCAACAAGAGAAAGCAGCAATACTACAATCAGTAAACTGGATACAAAAATTCCAGACCAAATAGGAATTGTAGTGAAAGAGATACAATCATATGCATCATCAAAACTTTTTTTGGAAGAATCTATCTGTACTTGCATATCAGTTAGATATAAATAAATATCGTTGGAAGGGTCTGAAAATACAGTTGTACCAGAACAATGGTATGAGAATCGCTCTGGCGCATATACTTGTTTATCAATAGCCAATGTGTAATCTGTATTATCACTGGTATCAGTGATTCGAACTGATGTAAGATACCAATAAGAGTCTACCCAAGAAAAAATGAATTTGAGCAATATTTTGCTACCGTCCTTTTGGGGTATATTCACATTTAATCGAGTGATAGATTCCCTTGGTACAGTATCTACAGAAATCAAATCATCGCTTGGCTTGGTCAGATACATATCTGTTTTATTATTTCTCAGAAGTAAGGGATTCGAAGAGTATATTATACCATACTTGTTTTTATCTGTTATATATTCACCAATATAGGCAACCGGACCTTTTGGTTCTGGAGTACTTGTGATAACTTCTTCATCCTCTGTTTCTCTCTTAGATCTCAGTTCAGGGGGTGATCTTATGATGAACAAGGTATTTTGACTCTCATTCTTCGCTTTCTCAATATCGTTTTTGATCTTTTTGAAGTCTGATTCTTCTTCGCCTGTTAAGGCTACGGAATAAAGAGTTCTCATTGTAATATCATATTGTACACTACATATGAATAGTTCAAGACAATCATGGTAAACCAAGGCGAGTGTCTGTGTAGGCAGCATTATCATAGCAAATTAAGGGCCAATTTATGCATCACAGTCTTCAACATAATATTGGTAATGCTAATCTGTGAAGACTATGATGAATTGTGCTACCAAAAATATTCATTAATAATAGTCAATTTATTCATCATGATCTTTGTCAAAATCATACAAAAAACATTAGAACTGTGTATTTCAATGGAAGAATTTTCATAAATCATAGTCTTAAAAGAGTTGCTCTGCCATAAATTCTAAGACTGTAATGCATATTTAGCCCTCCTTCGGTAGGAAGTTATGACAAGTCTATGATGCTTAAATACTTGCATTAAAATATACAGGTTCAATCTCATCTTGTGCTTCTTATTTTGACTATGTTGAAGACTGCTACGATGATTATAGTGCATAAAATGGACTTAGGAGATGCAGAACTTGACATAACCTCAAACTTGAGCAACTGTAGAATATTCAATAAACGAAGTAGTATTTCATTTATTTTAATTATATCATACGATTGCACGAATAGAACAAAACAGTTGTTGGAACGAGATACTTCCTCAAATTAATAATTTCGTTCGAAAGGAAATTATCACCTACTTACTAATAGTATCTACATCCAAAAGGTTATCATTTGTGCTATAAGCTGAAAAATGGTCACCAACCAAGTCCTTGAATTTCATGGGCATAATCTGGTTAGGATTTGTGTACGCCATCACTTTAGGATTATCCATTTTTTTTATCAGCTGAGCCAAGTCATCGTCAGTAAATTTTTGTAGAGGAAATATGTCTATTTCCTTGTTACTCCATAAAAATACTGTGCAATTTGCTACGTAAATATTGAGAATGATTGAAAACAATAAACAGAGGAACTTCATCTTTGTTTTCTTTGCTATCGAAGCAATAAGAATGTGGGTTAGTTACACAACATAAAAATCGATATTTGATAAGGGAGAGAATACACCCTTTGCAAAGCTTTGAATATGTTATATGTGTTCTCAGGTAGTTTGGAATCTGAGTCGTTATGTTATTTTTATACATTATCATTTTTCAGTATTGAGCATTGCATCTATCCTCATAACACAGTTTGGACCTGCTCTATGCCTTGAACCTTTGAATTTTGAAGAAATTTAAACTTAAAGAAACAGTATTCAAAGTGCGTTCACTGCGCACCTTTATAATACCGGTGTCCGGGTTGTCAGATGAGATGAGAGATTACAAATGAATATATATTATTGTTAAAAAAACACGATGATTAACTGTGCTATTAAATAATTGTATCAACCAACTCATTTATTGAAAAACGTTTCAAATAAGACAATATTTAACATTCGAAAATGTTTTTGTCATATGTAAATACAATAAAGGAACTGCTCTACATTTTGGTTGCAGACACTATATATTATCAAGAATAAATACATATATCAAAAACTGCTCAGCGAAAAAAATATTAAGAAAAAATACATGTAACAAAAACTCCTCAGCGAAAAAAACGTGAAACCTACGAATCTTAGGCTGCTACCTTTTGTGCAAGGGAGATTTGGGTATTTGGGTAATCGGAGATTCTTTCCTATTGGCGGTTGACGATCACGTGATCGTCGTCAGCCAATAGGGTGAATCTCTCGACCAATAGGATGAATCTCCGATTACCCAAATACCCACATCTCCCTAGCACAAAAGGCACCTTTACGACACGACTGCGTAAAAATGCAAACAAATAATAAATAAACTGTAAACAATGAAAAAATTGCTTTGAGCAACAACAATATGCGTGACAAACCCTTGAATTGTAGAATAAGGGGGCCACAGATTACAGAGAGTATAAAAAGGATCGCGACATTATAAAAATAGCATCTGGGTGAGGAGACGAGCGCCACTTTCGGTTGACAAATAGCCCCCATGGCTATGACAGCTGAATTTTTTTGAAGATTTATTCGTTAGAAATGAAAAAGATTCTATTGGCATTTATCAATTAACTGTGATTTATAAACCTTCCTCTCTGAAATTAGGCCCTTGTCATATCATATCATCTCTTCCTATTAAACAATGTCATCATTAACCTTCTTCAGGTCAGTATTAAACTGATTTGATTGAATTCAAATGCGATTAATCATTCGAAAGTAATTTGTTTAAAAATCGTGGAACTTATTGTTTCCCATCGTGATAGTACGAAATCTGATCCAATATCGTGTAATCTCCCGAATAAGCGTGAGATCTGGCATCTCTGACCGGCGTACCGGCCTAGAAATGTTCACGTTTGCCGTGTCCAGGGTTTAATATGTCTATGGTCGTCTGGTCTATGCTCAAGTCAGTACCGGACTCAGCTCACCAGGCAAATCAGATATGGTTCTATCATTTCTCCTTAAACAATGGTTCTATCATTGATAAACAATAGTTCTCTAATAATTATCTGTGTTACGACATTATAACTAATTATTACCTAGAATTTATATCAGAAGATCATATCTACTGTGAGAAGACTAATGAATCCATTAATAATAGTTGTGTAAATTTTCAAAGCGAGTTGGATATAATTCATACGTTTATTTGAATGTGGACGTGGAACGTCGTGAACACTGCAGAAATATTGTCTTCTCAGTTGGATATACTTGTCACAAGGTGTATATTTTAATAGTGTAGGACGTACATCAACGTACAATCTTTATTATCGAACCTTTTTAAACAACTCAAGGATAGATGAGATTTCAGTTTGGAATTAAAGTGAAGCATTGAATTCAGTAGATATTGTGCGCTTATGTAAAATCTTAACAAGAATAATAGTGATGCCTGAATTTTGGATTAAAACATATTTTTTCATCGTATGATACTTTTCCAGTTTTGCATGAAACTTTAAGTCGTCATTTTACAACTATAATGGAATTATTTGGTCAACTAAATCGGGACTCTATTCTCGAAAAGATTAGGAAAATATCATAACTGCTGATAGTAAACAAAATAATTCCGAAAGAAACTCGATATTTGTAGAGTAGAGTAGGACCTTGATTACGAAGGCCAAATTCGGAAATGGGTAAAATCCACCCAATTATTCAGAATTTCATTCTCCTATAATATTCCCAAAAATACAGATTTGATCCGAATCGATATCTATAGTACTTGATTCAAAAATGACTTGACTCAGCTTGAAGTTTCATGCAGAATTTCATGAGGATAATGATTAGGTAATCGCGCAGGGTATAGAAATACTTAAAAAACAAATCAATTTTTTTTTCTAATTATCCTATAATCACGAAATTTTCCAGAAAAATGTGCATCAGCATTTTTCAACTAGTCGCCAAGTTTCATCATGGTTGGAACAGTATTTTTTGAGTTATTTCGGAAATAATATCATGGATACCGAGAAACGAAATTTGTCATATTTTTCCCTATATATCCAAAAATAAAAATAGGATCAAACTGAAACTTACTACATTCTTGTGGAATATATAGGGTTTAAGTTCTGTGCAGAATGTCGCCGTAATGTGATGAATATAGTTTTTGAAAAAAAAGGTCGTTCCTTTAGACATAGTTATCGTGTCCTCAGTCGGCAAGAGAGAATCGATTTTGAACCCAGATTCGTTCTTATCAGTGACACCAACCTAGTCGTTTGAGACTATTTTATGGAAAAAATTCGAAAATACAGACATCTGGTCAAAACACTACTAGCACGGCGCTATGCTCCGCAGAACATGTGCGCAAAAACTGGGGTTTGAAAGAATTCTCGAACACTGTTCTGAGGTATATATATATATAGGTTGAACCTTATACCGGGTGATTCATTAAGCGTGGCCAGCTTCCGTATTTTGAAACCGTTTATCCTATAACTTCAGAAAAAAATGCTACTGGAAAACTATACGAACTTGAAAATATTTTTATGCATTTTTTAGGGGCTGCAGGTTTTCGGAATAAAGGCTGGTAGAAATGGTACAACTGATTAATATAATTTTTTTCAGTGGAACATTTTCTACGACCTAAACAGTGCTTGTTTTTTAAAAATAGAACTATATTTAATTTTCTTCGGAAATTGCCTCAGAATAAACTGAAATTGGAAAGCAAATTGGGAATTTGTACATCTTTGGAACTAAAATAAAATCATTTTATAAAGACAAGTCAATGGTAAAATATACTATATATTATTCTGTGAGTAAAACTCAATCTATTCTACCATTTTTCAACTCATAGTCCAAAATAGCAAAGTTCCTTCCTCTGCATATAGGTGGTACACGTGTACAACGGTATATTTTCAATGTTGTCCCCAATCGTCAGATGTCTATTCGATCAGCTGATTTAGCGTCCAGCCAGCAACGCTTGGTAACTAAACGGAACGCCAAACTGTCAAGCTCTGCAATACAGACGCGTTATTTGGGTATAAATTCATTGTTCGGATGCTGACATCAAATGGAGATTATTCAGGTAAGTCCTGCATAAAAGACACAAGAATTATTTCAATCAATGTTTTGAGTAGTAGTTTTCTTAATTAGTTTTATTTCTCGGTTTAGATATTGTAAATTTTCCCAAATGGTTTTGGTGACATGATAGCTTGGCTTCTTGGGTGGGTTGTTCGTTTTTTATCTCCGCTATGAGTTTGCTACTCCTTTCAATTGTTTCTTGATGATGTATTTACTATCTGCAGACGTTTTTTGTGCCTTTTAGTTGAATAAAACTAGAATCATCTGCGTGAAAAAGTCATGGCGTTGGTCAGATTTCTCGATCGTGTCTTACAACGTGGGAGATTATTTCCTCAAGGAAATTAGTTTATTTTCATGATTACTTACCATTTAGTCTCCTCAAACATTTTGAATGAGCTTGATAAAACCACCTACGAAGTTTTCAATTTTACAATTCAATAATTTAACTTGAAATGTGGTTTGTAGTCTGCCATATTTGATTCCATAACTTGAAATTGTTGACTGGAATTTTGTTATACCTTTCAGATATCCTCAATATATTTATTTTGTTTCATCAAGCATTTGTTTACAGATTATGGATATTCCAATACGTGAGGTCTTTGATGGTCTCCAAGGGAGCAGGTTCAAAAGAGTTCTTGAAGAAAGTAAGTTATGGCAGGTCTTAGGTAAATTATGATTTTGATATCAACATTTTTTTTTTGAATCTTGCTTAGGTTGATGTCCCATGTTTTTTAGAAGTTTCCTTGATGTTTTTGGTTTTCGTATTTTCAATGATTTAATTGAATGTATGTATGTCAAGTGAAGCCTGACTTCTACTATGATGAAAAGGAAGCAGTTTGAGCGAATAAGATCAATTCTTCACATGAGTTTGATTGTCTTCTAGAAATTGTAGTATCTTGGGGTAATGAGTTCAGACACAGTTCTTATAACTATCCCATTTGTGGTAATTATGGAAAATTTAGACACTTGCAAATTTTCCTTTCAATTTATAAACTTCATTGGAAAATTTTCGGTATCAATAATAGTTATGTTGTCATCCCTGGAGTTCTTTCGAATGCAATTGTATAAGTTTGGTCCATCTTTTTTAATAGGAGTCTGCATAAATAGAACATTTATCAATGCTGGTAATGGTATGCCAGCTGATTCAATAATGTTCAATTTTTGGGATGTCACTACAAAGGAGGTGAATATCAACTGTGATTATCAGCTTGAAATATGAATCTTAGTTTGCAAGTTTTATGGAGATGGTAGTTTCCCATATTATTCTACTATTTCATATCTATTGATATTGGAATAGTCTTCATGTTAGTTTTTGTCTAATTTGCGTTGAATTGACTATGAATTTAAAAATTTGTTTCATGAAGTATTTCAGAATACAACGTACAATTGTGAAGGAAAAATACTCCTGTAGAAAATTTTCATAATTAGGTATGTGGTAATTGAATTTTTGCGCAATTTTTTCCTTAATTTTTTTTCATTACAACATAAGTATCTGAACAGGAAATAACCTGAAGAAAAGAACTGTAACAGTTCATTTCCAAAATCGAACATGTTAGTTGATGTTTAATTGAGGGCATCTTTGTGTGGAACCTTGTGTCACTGTGACTCTTGCGAAAACCCGGAAACTCTACAGTACTTTAATCCGCATACTTCATCGATATAGATACGCCGCAGATCAAATAAATTTTTAGCCTACATATTAATGAAAACTGTAAAAATCTAATCAGTCGAAGTAAGTAGTCTAATGATAACACTAATATGCAAGTTTGGGAAAAGTCGGGGTGACAATTGTCCCCGATGACTTCTTGTCGCCGTGACATCAGTATTGAAGTTGCATATTTTAGCTATTTTGATGTGGTACAGTTCTCTTTGATATCTCACCTTGAGGAGAAAGTATCGAAGTGGACAAAAAGCTGATTTTGGAACTGATTTGAACTTCAGGGGAATTTTGTGAAATTGATTATGAAATAGTTCACTCCATCGGATTCTAAATTCAATTCACTTTGTCAGAAGAATGCAACATGATTCAAAAGAATAGTCTTGTGATGTCCTCGTGACATAGTTATTGTCAGGTTGGTTCGAACACTTTGGAAAATGCACATATTCAATTATCTAGAGAATAATGAGAAGAAAAAAAATTAAGTGTTATACCCACAAGTGTCAAGAACTAACAAAAATACAGTAGAATATAATATATATGTATGTCTTTCAAATAGCTTGGCCTCAAATCACTTCTCTATTGTCTTCACTGGATTGTGTTTTCAAATATGGGTGCTCCTTTATTTTCATCGAAATTATTATACCTTTAAACTCTATTTCTCTCTTCATTTGGGGAGAACAGATGAAGAGAAAGAGGAAAATAATCTGTTTCTTTATTCAGAGGGTTAAACCCTAAATCCACACTGATATGCTGAATTATTTTTATATGCGAAATATATTATACTCAACTAAGTGGACTTCGAATATGGTTTCTTCTTAGTCTTATTATATATTTGAGTCTAATAATGAAATATTCCTTTTTTTTTCAGAAACATGACTTGATAAGGCAATAATATCAATGGAACTACAAAATCCATAGCTCAGAAAAATATAATTGAAAATACGAAGAATTATCTAAGCTTTGCAAAGAACAAAATGATATGAAAACTGGAGGAAGACATTATAATAGGGAATTGTCAATGAATTTAATGGATTTCTGCACCTCATGAAGTCAAGATGAGGTACCTACAAACCCATGGAAAATAATTAAGATCATATTTATAATCACAGTCAGCCCCACAAATGTTGAAGAAATGGCATAAAAATATATTAATAAACGTTGGAATGAGACCTATTCAGGAAAATTGGAAGCCAAATTATTTTGCCTTTTACATCTTCTGAATTAGTCTGATGAAGCAATGGAAATTATAATTCAGATAAATTCTTCAGATCTAATTATGGACTGAGTGTTTTCTGTAATCTTGATATCCTTTAAAAAAGAAAATAGTTAACAGTACCCCATCTCACTTCTGCATTTAAATTATCCTTTCAAAATGAATTATCGATTATTCCGTTGAGAGGATATTTTCAAGCGACCTCCCCCCAATGATAAAATGGAATTTCCCATTCGACCGATTTTAATAAATTTTGTTTTAAATGAAATGAGGGATGAAAACGCTTTTAAATGTTTCAGTTTCGTCCAATTTTACGTAAAATGAATTAAGATGTCATGTTTACATTCCTTATCTGTTGTTACGTTCGTCCGGTAAAAAATGTTATTGACCGGCTGCCATGATGGATCCGGTTGAACCAGCCGGCTAAATTAATTCGGCATTCTTTGCATCGTTCGTATCGAGCAAATATTGATTTATAGTAATAGTGAATCTAACCAAAAAATTCCTCATTATTCGTAGTAGGTTCTTGTGACATTTATTTTTCGTGTTCTTTTGAAATATATGCTATAATAGAGGTTAAATTAAAAGTCAACGGTCCGACATGTGCAAGGCTAGAGAAAACCTGATGGTGAGGTTTTTTACCGTTCATCCGTCAACCAATAGCATAAGGGCGGGAAGCCCACGTGACTTGCGCTGTCCAATCCAGAGCGCGCTATTTGAATTCCCTCTTCGTTCTTTGTGGTTAACTGCGAGTTTGTGTACATTCGCAGGGTGTTGTGTGCTGTCAGTGTCGGATTTTATCTTAATGCATAATTTTCGTGGAAATACGATTAGACATTAATTATTGACAGAATATAATTTGTTGGTAAGTATTGACGATATTATATGTTTATTCTTTGATGACATTTCTGTTAAAAATCTATGGAAACAGACAAACACAGTTTTCATAACGTGCATTGGTAATAATGGACTGGTCCCGCCATTGATATCCCGCTCTTTTACTTATAAGTGTTTTATAAGAACTCTTATAAGTTGGTTGAAATGCTGTTCTTGTTAAGATATCTGGTACTTTTCATTAAAGAAACGGAATATTGAATTGTCGTTCCGAAAAATGGACTTTGAAAATTTTTGTCAATTATTGACTGTCGGTAGGGAACACCCACCTTCAATTGATCGATAGTTTTATTTGGGAGAATTAATATTAATTTTGAGTGGATTGGTTTGAAATTCTGACTATCTGTGTCGAAAATTCTAAGAAATTCTTCTTTAACATCTTTTCGTGTTCTAGGCGGGAATATTATCTGTAAAAACCTCAAGGTCAATAGGAAAGTAGTTTTGATACAGCGAGAAGATTTCATTACTACGACGGTACCGTGGGATTCGAACTTCATTCTTCCATGAACAACCTCAATCTTTTTGCCTATTCTAGCATTGCTGTATACCGATTCCTTTCTTTTTCTAACACCTGACTAGACTTCTACAAGTTCGTTGCCTGCAAATTGGTTGATTGAACTTGAACCATGCATACTAAGTTCAATCAGATATTTAAAAATTAATTTGGGCCATTCCTTCGAATTTAGTTCAATTCATTTTTCCGTCTTCGAGGTAAGAACAGGTACCTGTTGAATTTTGTGGGCATATCGTCGAGTTTTCTTGAGAATTCAACAATGGTTTATTGTGTTTCAATTCCTTTTCAACTGTTGAAAGTCAATATTTAGGAGTCGCCCTATTGTGTTCCTTTTGTGCATTCTTTACTTGAAGAATACAATAGTTGCGACTGATCTTGTTAATTTTGAAATTGTTGAAGACACTTATTGATTTTATCAGAATATCCCTTTTTGAATATGCCTAGAGGGGCTCTTCAAATTGCAATCCTGTTTTCTCACCCCATTATATTCGGTCCCCGGTCCCCTCTTTTAACATTCGAATGAAGGACAGAGGTATAGTTTGTTCTTTATTTAATGGTTAATGGGACCCTTCAGCCCCTTTGGTTTAGCCATCTGCCGCCGAATACAGGCAGGCCATGAATAGACACATCGAAATAAAAAATGATATGGTAATTTTTTTTACCTGGCTAGGAATTTCGCAACGAATGAGTGTTCCTCCTGCCTATTTGGAATCAGTGAGAAAAAATTGTAATTTCATTCAATCTTTCATAACAGAGGACAGAATTTTGGTTTTCTATGTACATTATTAAAAAAAATCTAGGAAAGCACTGACGTGAAAACGGTAATTTTTGCGCGCATGTTTGAATTCCTTTAGCAAAGCTAAAAAAATCTTCGTATTTTTTTGCGCGTATATTCAAGGGAAACAGCGTGCTATCGTTTTGTCCAAATGTCTGTAATTTTGGATGATTGAGCCGAAAATGGTCTCAATCGACTAGGTTGGACTCACTGATGACGAATCCGGTGTCAAAATTCTGTCCGGCCGGCCGGCCGGCCGTAGACACGCTAACTGTCGACAGAAGCAAGCTAGCAACTTTAAACTTTCAGAATAGGTTGCGCATCTGAATGCCTCGGTTAAGTTCGTTAATGGGCCAAATCGGTCGAATGGTTTCGGAGTTATAGGCAGTTGAAGTTTTGAAGTTATTTATTTTTTATTTCGAAAACTACTTGAGAGATTGGATTCAAACTTGGCAGTTGAGTGGAGTATAACGACGCGCAACTTTGAGCCAAATTTCGTCAGGATCATATTGTCAGTAGATTTAAAAAAAAAATTTTTTCCAAATTTTTTTTTTTTCGGAAATCATTCATCATATCCGAAAAAACAGTCCACTCACACTTTGACCTTCATATTTCACAGCAGTGTACCAAATTTCAGTTCGATACGATCATAAGTTTCGGAGATATCGGGAAAAAATATGTCAAATTTCGAGGTTTTCTTCTCGATATCGTTTATTTTTTCGGTTTAACTCGAGAAATACTGATTCAGTCCTGATAAAACTTTACAGCTAGTTTTGAGATGCTGAAAGACAACTTCATGCGGAATTTCGTGATAATCGTGTCATCAGAACAATTGTAAAAAAAAAATTTCTATGATTTTTCTTATCATATCATCCTCATCAAATTCTGTATGAAACTTCGAACTGATATTTTTCAATGAAGTACTGGATTTCAATTCGGTCTGATCTGTATTTTTGGAAATATTGAAAAAATAAAATTTTGATTGGGTATATCTACGGAATCATTGGGTGGATTTTACCCATTTACGAATTCGGCCTTCGTAATTTAGGTCCAAACCTTCTCTACAAATATCGAGTTCCTAAGTTGTTTCTTTCGGAAGTTATTGTGTTTACGCAGTCGGCCGTTAGGCTGACCGTAAACACAATAACTTCCGGAAGAAACGACTTAGAAACTCGATATTTGTAGAGTAGGTTTGGGGCTTAATTACGAAGGTCGAATTCGTGAATGGGTAAAATCCGCCCAATGATTCCGTAGATATACCCATTCAAAATTTTATTTTTCCAATATTTCCAAAAATACAGATTTGATCGAATTGAAATCCAGTAATTTATCAGTAAAAATGTCAAAAAGCATCGCCGTGAAGGCAGCAGCTTTTGCGTGCATGTTCAAATTCGTTGCTGAAGCGGTCATCTACATTGAACATGCGCGAAAAAGTTGCTGACTTCACGGCAGTGCTTTTTGAAATTTTTATTGTTCTGAGGACACTAACATCAGACGAGTTTGCGCATCACCTTTTTTCAATCGCTTAGTTACCGAGTTTCATCATGATCGGATCAGTATTTCTTTTGTTAATCCGGAAATAATGCCAACGAAAAATCTACGAAAGTTTACTTTTTTCCTCAATATCTCCGAAAATAAGATTTAGATAAGTTCAGTACACTGATAAAGGTTGTGCTGATTTCATTGAAATCTAATTAACGGTTTCCGAAAAATTTATTACAATATCAGTTTTCGGATGAAATTTCCAGAATTTCCGAATGAAATTTTATTCGAAAGTTTACCAACGATACGATTCTGACAAAAATTTTGTTGAAAATTTCTGCTCCTACAATGTTTTAAGGAAGTTTTTCACCAAAAAGAAGTAAATTAATAAATTACGCGAAAAAATTGATACAGAAATAATCAGGAGGCTACGACGAATCGAAAAAAAATAATATACATGTTATTATATTTGATGTATCAAAGTTGTCGTGAACGCCAACATCACAAAGCTGAAAATACTGATGGATAAGAGCATTGTATAAAGAGGTTATACAATGATAAGAGTAGAGGTTCCTACCCTCTAGTTTCTATAAATTCGTGCGTTCGGTTCTCAAGTCGAGGGTACATCGACCGTGGCCCACTCAGTATTAAGTGTTCCTAAATTGGAGGGGTTCTTTCTTGAGTAATTTTAAGGAAAATAGTCCCATAAACATGTGACCGCAGACGTTTCGTTTTCGAGCATCTGATGTCATAGTGTCTGAATTTAACAAGATATTCAACTGAAATTTGGCATAGATATTTAATTTTAGAGTTCACGCAATGTGACCTGCCAATTTCGATTGCTAATATACAGGGTGATCATTTTTCCGGAAAACTCTGCTCTTTTATCCTCGTTGAGCCAATGTTAGTTTGAAAAAATTTAAAGAGAAGTTTTGACAGTTATGTCCTAACACAACTGTAAAAACTGTCAGTTAAAGATAACTTCCAGTTAAGTTTTATAATACCGGCCCTTAAAGGCATGTTTGACCCTCTAAATTTATGCGAAAATCGTGAAAAGAAATGACGAATTCGTATCCAGTGCGTTCATCCATCCAGATATTGACTCCGCCTAACGCAGCTTAATTGACATGAGTACGATTTTGCGATCTTCTGATCTGATTATGTATGGAAGTTTGAATGCACCTTCAAATCGTCAATACTAAACCAAGTATTAGATTTAAATTCGATCGGACTTGTATTTTCGGTAATCTTGGTAAAATTAATTAACATTTGTATTTGTATTTTTTAATTTCTACGAAATAATTTTGCTCCAAGTCGTCCATTCGGGGCCGATCTGGGGAACAGTGCGTTATCATTTCGCCCAAATGTCTGTAATTTTCGATTTTTTTTTGTCACGATAAAATTCGATCGGAACAAGCTAGAAACTCGAAACTTCGGAAATGTGGCGGTGAAGTTAATGGGCAAAATCGACTAAACTGTGGGAGTTAAATCAATTTGAAATCTTGAGGTTATTTTTTGAATATTTCGAAACGTACTGATGATGAAATTTCATGAGAATCGTATACTTGGGTGAAAAATTATCGAGCACTATTTTTTTTGGAAATTTATCTTTAATAAATTTTGCACATACCGTAGTGCATTTCTAAAGTCCTTGTTCTCAAGGTCGACCGAACTTCCGACAGAGCGGGTTTGATACTAAATCCACCCAATAATTCCGCAGGTACACGTATGCACATTCTGAAATTCATTTCAACAATATTTAGATAAAAACACAAAGCTTCTTTTCACGAATAAATTATTATATTGTATTTCCAATGGAAAAATTAACATGTCTGTTAAAACATCTTGACTACCATTTCAATGATCGGTAAAATTAATTTGAGGGGATAAAAATTCATAAGAAAATTAAAATATTCAAACGAACACTTCATTGATATCTTTACTAATCCATAACTGGGTGAAGAATATTGAATTATGTAAAAATTATGGGATGGACTAGGCTGTCAAAATCAAAGGAGGGTTATCTGTTCTTTCATAAACCTTGTTTATATAGACAGAGTCTTAAAAGACTGTTATATCATCACAGTTAGCTTTATATGTTTGGAAAGGTCAGGGAAAGATAAATCCAAAACTATTATGAAAACGGAGTGCACAAAAAACTCAAGGAGTCCATCGCACATCCATAATGCCAAATGGTTAGGAGAAATTAGAAGAATGTTTTGAGTTTATGATATTCTGTTTATATTATATCAAATTTAGATGTATTTTCGCCCTACAAATAAGTTAATAAATAAAGAAATTATTTGGTGCTTGTTACGAGTATTCCGAAACTGAATATATATTTTGAAATAATAGTATTTGAAAGTAAACTACGCTATTGCAATCATTTATGAAGATCCTGTAAAACTCATTCATAGATTCCTTTTATCTGCTTTTGAGATATTTGTATATTGATTTTTTAATAATTTGATTCTTTCATTATAGATAACGTTTATCGACAATGTCAGCCATGGATATGTATTTGAGCGCCACAGATTCGTTATCCTTTCAAGATATGTTGGATATAGATATCAGGACCGAAATAGAAACTTTGGTCGGAGGCCACAGCGACTTTCCAAGTTTCAATTTCGCCGATCTACCGCCACTTGAATTCGAAGAAGTTCATGACATAAAATGGTTCTCCTCAAACTCGGATCTATCTAATTCAAGCCTTAACTTAGATTTCGGTGGCGATGACAGGACCACTATGGTTAATCCCAATGCTGTGATGCCCCTCGTTAGTTTATCACATAATGTTAGGTCTCCTTCACCATCACTAAAAGAAAGTCACTTGACATTCTCTCCTTCTGTTCTGAAAATATCTACCATAAAACAGGAAGCCACAGTTGTTAAGAAGGATTTGATCCGAAGTTTAAATGACGTTGAAGAAAAACCAGTATTGAAAACTATAACAAAAGTTACTCCCATTCTTGCCAAACCAGCAGTTAAAACAGTATCAAAACCACCTACTGTATTGACATTCAGAAATACTGTTTCAAAACCTATAAATATCACTCACTTAAATAGTTTAACTACAGTACGAACTGTAGTTCCAGCTAATACCAACAAAAAACATTTCAATAATAACAATAGAGTTATTATTGATGATGATGAACGGGCGTATCCTAAACCAGCATACAGTTATAGTTGTCTGATAGCGATGGCTTTGAAGAATAGTCACAGCGGAAGTTTACCAGTCTCCGAAATATACAATTTTATGTGCAAGCACTTTCCGTACTTCAAAACCGCTCCCAGTGGCTGGAAGAATTCTGTAAGGCATAATCTTTCGCTTAATAAATGTTTCGAAAAGATCGAAAAGCCTCCAGTTAATGGAGCTCAAAGGAAGGGTTGTTTGTGGGCTATGAATCCCGCTAAAATTAGTAAAATGGATGAGGAAGTACAGAAATGGTCCAGAAAGGATCCCACAGCTATCAAAAAGGCTATGGTATTTCCAGGTAAGATACCCTTGAAAATTGAAGTAAAATATCAGTTAAAACTTGAGGATATTTGTAGAAGTATCAGACCTAACCAAATACAATGGCACCAAAGCACCACTTCTAAATTTTTAAATCTGTAAAATGCAAGAACCAAAATAAAATCATTGAATTCACACATTGGTATCTCGCTTCTTTCTAGTGAGAAATAATAAAGCACAATCCATAATCCACACAGAATCAAACATTTGCTGCGAAAGTCTATTAAAATTGAAGAATGAGTCCACCAGGGTTTTGGTCACTAAATTTCTTAAATTGTGATACCTATGAAGAAATTTATATTAAGTCATAAAAAAATCTTCAGATGAAAAAAATACCATCTTCTGAAGTTTTCGGACAATTTTTACAAACTACTAGACACTTGCAAATGAGGTTATCACAATCAAAGAATTGACGATTGTAGAAGGACTTCCCCCATTAACATTTGCTTCCTATTCTAGCAGAAAGTACTGTTGCTTCAAAATTGGGATATTAAGCCGCAAAGGGTTGTCGAAAGGTTGGGTTCTTCTATGGTTAGAATAGAATAGAATTTATTTTTTCATCCTCAACAATTTTCAAAGAATATCACAAGACATTAATGATAAAATAGAAAAATCGTTAAAGAATCTGCATCTTTATACCTTTATAAACATAACAATAGTTTCCTCTGAAGAATTTTTTTCCTCAAAGTAATTTCTTTTCAGAACATTTGGAAGCACTAGAGAGAGGCGAAATGAAGTTCTCATGCAGCTATGATGAAAGTGATAACTACGTCGACTCTTGTGGAAGTGCAGAAAGTGAACAGTCTGATTCTGAACAAGAAGTGGAAACAGAAGTAGATAATAATATGAATGCTGAATATGAATATGTAGATATACACGTTAGGAATGAAGACGATGAAGAATATGATATTCAGGTTGGTATAATGATTGATTGCTTGAATGTATATCTGAAAAATCTTTTATGGTGGTCTAATCTCATTCTATCTCTTAAAGGTGTCAGAGGATGGATATGAAGACTTGGAGGAACATCACGAAATGTTACGGGTAGAGGTGGCACTGGCACAAAAAGAGCTCTTAGAATATGAAAGAACAATTAATAACAAAAGAAGAAAGACCTACATCATTCAAAACTAAAGCAATGTAAGTTTCTTATTGTGCATAGAACATTGTTCGCTCTCAAGAAGCCCATTTCTGAGTCACATGACACCTCTGAAGAAAAGAAAAGCTGTGTAAGATTGGTGATACTTGTACATAAATGTATTTTCTCTCCTGCCCATGTATCTTGTAATAACATAGAATTTAGGTCGTAATTAGGTCAAGACTGTTTTTTTTAAACGATACAATCGTAGTTGCTGGTGAAATCTTATGAAAGTTAGTAGTTGCCAGCTGTGCAATATATTTTAAACGGTTCATTAATTTAAAGCGTGTCATATCGAATTCAAGAACCGTTTGAAATTGATTTTTATTTACCCGTTTTTGTGGGTAACCCAAATATTATACAGATTCTTCTGTTGACTACAAATAATAAAACTGGTCATTGTGAGGTATCTCGCAATTTATTATTTTTATCTCGAAGAAATAAAATTGATTGTGAAATATGTACTAATATTTCGTCCAGAAACGTTCCTTATTCTACAATTATATTGGTTTATAGTATTGAATTTTTGTGTACGTATTTATTTTTATATCTAATACTATATTTTCAATCTCCTTTTATAGCAAATATTAAAATCAAACTATTTCTACTACAGATAATCATGCAGCTTTATATTGAAATTATATATTTTTAGAAATTATATACAAAATTGCAGTGATAATCGAATATCATTTTAAATTACGGAGTGAAACCTAGCCGGTAATATAACATGAATGTATTATGGAATCATTTATCGGATTACCCTTTTTTCAGTTGTTTTCTGATCGGAAATAAATTTTCCTGAGTTAAGCAGAAACGGATTGGAGCTCTTTATATTTATACTATCAATTAACTGAATTCGAATGTTTTCAACAAAGTATTCAACAGAAGAATTTTTAACAGGCAGAAATGAAATCGGACCATTCAAAAATTTAGGATAGATCTTTTCTAAGGACAATCTTGTTTAGACTCTTCCTCATGCTTGTTTCATGAATACAAATTCCAAAAAAACATAGGTTTGAAGAACGGTATTAAAATTTTCTGATAAATTGAAATAATAATAGTAATATTTCTTCCACTAGAATGTATTTTTGTATTTCAACCTTCTAGATAAATTAGAAAATTTATATACCTGTCTGGTATGATGAGAGCAATAATAATTCTTCAAAAATATGTTTTTGTTGAAAGAAATGTTACTTCAACAAAAGTCTGTGGGTATTATGAAGAATGTGCTTTCTACAGGGTGACCCATTTTAACTTAGGCAGCCAAATAACTTGAAAAATAAGCACACTACGAAAAAATGTTTAGAATCAAAATTTCGTCATTTCGAGGGGGACGTACAATGACGTTAAAATGAGCCCCCCTACCCTTCCCCCTGGGCGGTGAGGGGGGGCAAGTTTGAAATCTTAAATAGGAACCCCTATTTTTTATTGCATATTCGGAATCTTTGGCTAAAAACACATACAATTTGTCTGAAACATTTTTCTCGATTCATGATAGATGGCGCTGTAATCGACGAAATTCAATTTCTTCGATTTCTCTTACTGAGAACCCATGCTTACGATTCTGCAATGAATTAACAATAAAAATACCACGTTTTCATTGTTACAAGTGTTTATGTATTTTTTTAACATTTGTACTCTGATAAAATTTTGGTAAAATGGCAAATTATACGCCTACAGAAGTAGTCGATATGCAGTTTCTTGAGAAGTAATTAATGAGTAATAAAAAATAATGAGAAGTTTGTTTTAAGACTAATTTCGAGTATTAACAATGAAAACGTGGTATTTTTATTGTTAATTTATTGCAGAATCGTAAGCATGGGTTCTCAGTAAGAGAAATCGAAGAAATTGAATTTCGTCGATTACAGCGCCATCTATCATGAATCGAGAAAAACGTTTCAGACAAATTGTATGTGTTTTTAGCCAAAGATTCCGAATATGCCCCCCCTCACCGCCCAGGGGGAAGGGGGGGGGGGGCTCATTTTAACGTCATTGTACGTCCCCCTCGAAATGACGAAATTTTGATTCTAAACATTTTTTCGTAGTGTGCTTATTTTTCGAGTTATTTGGCTGCCTAAGTTAAAATGGGTCACCCGGTATAGGTGTTCCTTAATTATGGTGCCAAATTGAGAATATTCTCTTCTCTCATGGAATATGAGCAGTGTTTTTTTTCTCAAAAGCCCTTCACTATTGAGATGCACAATGGTATGAGTTGGAAAATAGACTTTCTTCAAATAAAGAGAAGGAAGTTTTGTTAGTTTAAAATGGAGCTTGATCCTGTGGTTTATTCACTTATATGAATCTATATTCTGGCCGGCTTGAGTTGAGGTTTTCGAATTCATAGTTCAATGCTTACCAGAAAATTTCCAATATTTAATGAGTAATTACACTTTCAAACTGTCAAAATTACGTTGAGGTATGGTGAAATTTTTTTTTCAAACCTAATACGGGAGGCATTTGAGAAAAAATGGGAATGGAATAACTGATAATTCTTCAAAAGTAAAATAAACATGATTATAGAACACGCCCTATTCAGAAAGTAGGAGTTACTGCTCCAACAAAAAAATTTGAAAACTCATTTCAGATTGTTGTTAACTTATATTGATCTGAACAATAATCTGAAACGAAATTATCATTCATAATATCTGCAGGAATATTTATTGTAACGTTTTCTGAAATGAAAATTTTTCCTCTGTTTTGTACTTGTGAATCACTTTCATTTCGCAGGATTATTTCTCAGTGAATCTTATGAAATTAATATTAAAGAAATGGTATATCTTCAGTTTTTATTGTGTGTCCGTTGAATAAAATTAAATACTTTAGTCTAGTTTTTGAATGTACTCCCTAATTATTTTCTGCAAGGTACTTATTTTATTGTGATGAAACCTATTTTCTCTTCCATTAAAAATTTGATACATAGGATAAACTAAATTTGTTTTCGCTGTATGTATTTAAATTATATTTGTGTAATTTTAAGGTTTTCCGTGATATATTCATGAATATCTATAGACCATATTGGTTTTTAAATGAAGTGTTCCTTTGAGGAGAGCGTGAACTACACTTGAAAGAAAGGAATGCTTTCATTTATTTTTCTTGTAGAAATTATATTTTTGATATGTTTCCTGAAAAATGACCTTTAGAACTTCCCATTTTGCAAAATATTTCAATATTTCTGTAAAGAATGGGTTTTATAGTGTCAATTGTGTAAAATAATTTTATAATTTTATATTAACATATTGTAGAATCCATGTACAAATTTTGTTAGTTTTTAAGGATTTAACATGATAACGACAAAAACGAAATAAAAAGCAGTGATTTTCAACGTCTTAATTTATTTCCTAGTCTTTACTCCCATAGAAAAATTAAATTCAATATTGAGTTACTCCTGTTTATATTGAAATCCATATTTCAATGGCGATTTTTGAACATAGTATTCACATACTACGTAGTCTGACAGTAAAAATCTTAGAATAGAAAACAATTATGTTATTTATACCAATGTTTAAATAATGCTTACACAAAGGTAATTATTAATTACTTTCAGTCGATGGACCATAAATGAAACCATTGGCATACGTGAAACCATATTCTATGGCAATGAAGAATAGTTCAGTGCGCAAACGCAAAACTTAATTTCGACGTCGCGTCATAAGGAAGACGAAGAGCACCAAAGTCCAACTAAAACGACGAGACGAGAATCTATGATAAAATGGCGTCCTGTTAACAGGAGTGGTCAGCACTAAATTTAAAATCTTCAAAAATTTGATGCCTAATGCTACATCTAGAAATTTGAAATAATAAAATTAATCTGTATAGATCTCAACAATATTATTTTTTACATATCTGAGCGAAGAAAGCTCGAAAATTAGAGAGAATTAGCAAAGAAAAAGGGCTACACAGAACCCAACGAATATTAAATAATCTAAACTAGTGGATGTATCGCGTTATGTAGAGTGTGGTCTTTGCAGTGGTGTGGAATGAAAATCTAGGTGAGTTTTATCCTTACGTTTGAATGTATATGTTTTTTATCTATAAATAATCCTATTTCAACCATTTTTTTCGACCCACCCTAAAGTAGGAGGAATCGCCATAGCTTTTCGATCAAGGTCATTCATGTCAAATTGAAGCTTCCAGTACATTTTATCAATAACTTATTTTGTTGTATTCCACTCATTTTATGATCGTCCTTATCCTTAACAATCTTTTGCTTTGATTAATATTTTTGCAGCCTTCAAATTTTCTATAACCCTCCGTCCATCCTACCTTATTTGTCGGTGTTGCCAACGTCGTGGTTGAAATTCAATTCCTAATTTGGGAATTTTTTCAACGAATCTACGTAATATAATATGGATCTTGTACTTAATAAATTTTCTTTGATTTTCACCAGTAAAAATTGAATTATTTATAAACCAGTCAACGTATCACGTAGAATTACCGGGTTGTCAATAGTAGCACAAAGTATTAATTTATCAATCAATTTCTGAACGTCAGTTTGCCATAAAATACCTTATAGAAAAGATCAATTTAATAATTAAATTTTTCCCTCTGTGTCTCTCATATGGATATTTAAGTGTGAAGAATAGAATAGAAGAATTCTCTAGAACTGAAATATTTTCAAAACATTTTGTATGTTATCGATTTATAATCCTTTCGATGCCCATCTGTTGTAATCATTTAATGAGGAGAATTTAAGAAATAATTTTTATTAGTATTTTGACTTTATTTTCTTGTAACCTGAGAAACTTCAATTTAAATAGCAAGGATGAGAAAGCTTAATATCTGAATTGATATCTGTACTTTATCCTGGAATTCCAGAGTTTGCCGTTGATTTGGCAACAGTGACATATGTCACCCCCCTTAAGTCAACATAACCTAACCTAAATGATATGATACGAATGCAAATTGAGTGAAATATTTGAATGTGCTGAATTTGTAGGAAAGTTTTGCCTTTTGGGCAAAACGGCACAAATTACTATGTGCAATTTTCGATTAAGATCGTCGTAAAATGGAAAAAAATAGACATGGTAAGCATGCCAAAGAAAGACCTAAAAAAACTCGAAAACGTAAAACTAGAGATGAACAAAGTAAATCTCCCGATAGCTCTCCAGTGAAACCTCTAGTTGAATATTCAGATGTGAGTTCAGAAGACTTGTCAGCACCAGAGGCAGGTGAAATACAAAGTGGCGAAGGTAGTTTATCACAGAGTGATGAGGGAGAAATTATGAACAGAAGTAGTCGTTACAGTCATTATTCAGCTATAGATGAAGGATACCTTTACCGGAGGCAATCTTTGATAGTAGATTCACCAACAGGTGGGTTCTATTAATGTTCTCTTTATCCAGTTTTATATGAATTACTAACCCTCCAGGATGCAAATGATTTATTCAAGTCCACTTCTCAAGAAAGATTTCTGCGATTATTCCAATGATGATTTATTCTGCAGAAGACTCTTTTTCATCCATAAAAATCCCAAATAGATATTGCTGCTAACTTGCACAATGAAGAAAAAACGTTTTTATACAGCTAGTAACCAAAGATGATTGTCTTTGATAGAAATATTACAAATAATACATCGCTTCTTGTACACTTACATTGAAGTTGAATGGCATAAAATTGATTCGAAACGTCATGATTATTATTTTGTGATAAATTAAAATTCACCTTTATATTCAAAATCACAGTAAAAGTAGAACTCTAAAATTTGGAACGGTAAAATGTGAAACTAATCTCATAAATAGTGAAAAAATCGACATTCCAATGTAGGATTGCACTTTACAGCAAGAAGATCGCATAGACTGGACCCGTCTATGGTTCCAAGATCTCCTTCACCAACTCTTTTGGTAGCAAGAGAAAGAAAACTCTCAGCGTCGTCCAAGTCGTCTTCAAGCGAGTTAAGACATAAAAAATTAGTAGAAGGTTCTCCAAATACTTTTAGAGTCATGAGATCTCCACATTTTCTCGATTATGATTCAGATCGAAAAAAGAGAAAGAAGAAGGAAAAGAAACACAAGAAGGACAAAAAGGGAAAAAAAAGGAAGAAGAAATCCAAGCATAGGTCTAGGAGTACAAGCCTTTCCAGTAGAGATAGTGCATCAGCAGAGGATCGATCATCACCAAAGTAAGTCTCATTGTGGAATCTTCTCTAGTACTGCATTTCTATTGCAAGTGTACTTTACAATTTGCGTACTTTCTGATATTTTAGATGACCGTTTCAATATGCTATGGGTTTGTCAAAATATTTCAATCCATTTATTGAGGGGAGGTCAATGCTTTTTGATTATTTTTATTCTCTTCGGTATTCTCCATTGCAATTAGACAAATTGATATTTTTTTTTAACTAAACCAAAACTGTGAACAGGTACAAACGAAGAGGGGGAGATTCCTCGCTTAAATTTGAGGAAAAAATCTAGAAAAGCACTGAAGTCAGCAGCTTTTGCATTTGAACATGCGCGCTAAAGCTTCAGCTTCACATCATTGCCTTTCTAGGTTTTTTCGATAAAATACTGGATTTCTATTCGATCTTACCTGTTTCTCAGAAATATAGGGAAAATGAAATTTTAAATGGGTGTATCTAGGAAATCATAAGGCGGATTTTACTTATTCACCAATTCGACCTCCATAATTAAGCCCCAAACCTACTCTCTAAATATCAAATTCCTAAGTCGTTTCTTTCGGAAGTTATTGTGTTTGGACCTTTATCACTAAGGCCGAATTCGTGCGCGGATAAAATCCACCCAATGATTCCACAGATATACCCATTCAAAATTTTATTTTCGCAATCTTTTCAAAAATATAGATAAACTCGAATTGAAATCCAGTACTTCATCCAAAAAAACCTAGAATATTATAAATAAGTTGATGAGGATATTATGATCAGAAGATCACAGAAAATTGAATATTGTAAAAAAAAATTTGAAACCTTTTTTTTTGTTCTAATGATACGATCATCACGAAATTCTGCACAAAGTTGCCATCAGAATTTTCGAACTAGCTGCAAAGATTCATCTTGGTTGAATCAGTATTTTTGAGTTATTCCGGAAAAAACTACGAAATTTTAACTATTTTTTCCCAATATCTCCAGAAATTATGATCGTATCGAAATGAAATTTGGTACACTGGTGTAAAATTTGAAGTTGAGGTATTTATAATTTTTTTTTTAATTTAATGTACAATTTCAGAAAAAAAAAATTTCTAAAAAATTACGAAAAAGTTCTCGAATGTAGCTAGCTCGCTTCGTTCGACAATTATCGCGTCGTCAGACGGCCGGCCGGACAGAATCGATTTAGAGACCAGATTCGTCATCAGTGAGTCCAACCTAGGCTTTTGAGAAAAAATTCGAAAATTACAGACATTTGGACAAAACGATAGCACGGTGTTCCCTAGAACATGCGCGCAAAAAGTCCCACAAACATGTAAACGTTTCGTTTTCGGGATACTGTACCCCCAATTTAGGGATACCCTGTATAGAAGTTATCCAAATAGTGGTTGCCTTTGTTCTTTTACTTCTTTAACTGTTTACGATCATTTGACTTTAAAATATTCGTTGTTTTTGTCTGTCCAAAGGAACATTAAAAGAAAATCAGTGACTTGAAGTCGATATTTTCCACACAAAATTTTGCACGAATTTTTCATCCGCTATTTTTCAACTGAAAACTTAAAATTTCTTCTTGATCGGATGTGCATTTCTGTAAATTTTACATGGCTACAGAATCATTGTGCCACATTCGACCATAAGTGAGCACTATCGACTTACTTGAATGAATTAACTTTCCACAGAAAAAAACTCAATAGAAAAATATAAATCTAAAATCATTAAGATGATTTCACTCGTTAATCAATTGAACACGAGCATTTGGATTTCAACCTAAATGTGAAAATTTCTGAGTACTTTCTTACGGTAGTTAGTTTATTGAAGCTGGGTAAAAATGACCAAATGGAATTGGACGACGAATACTTCATCAGTGATTCACACCTAATAATGTTTCAAGACCTGTTTCCTAGAACAAGTCTGCAAAAAGCGAGATTGTCATGCTGATATTTTTAAGTGATATGCTGACTTCCTTTCATATTTGTAATGTCTAGTCCAATGCTCAATCTGTGCAGATTTTAAGTAATTCATTTTCCCTAATTTTTTTTTTTATTTCGTTTGTGATTGTACGGCTAAACGTTTTGTTTGACTGTATCCTAACTACCTTTCATTCATTCCTAATGGAAGAAAATTGTTGATTAGAGCGTTGAAGAAGATAAACTCAAGCCTAGATGCGGAGCCTTTATCAGACTGGGAACCGCAGGATATTCCCAAGAAAGAGAAGGAAAACACTTCCTTCATCGAAAACAAGATCGACGAATGTTCCCCCGTTTCAAATGATAGTCACATCGCTTCTCCTGAACTGATAGAAGAGAGATCTCCAACTCCCAGGTCAGCAACACCCCCACCGAAGGTCGCTTACAAGAGTTATCACATACGGGATTCTCCCCATACGCCCCCAATCCATCACAAGCACAACAATATGGCAAGATTGAACTCGCCCATTGTTGTAGATGACCATATATCTTTGCCAAGTGTTTCACCACGTATGAACCCCTATAGGTAAGTTGAAAAGTTTTTCAATTTGAGGACTTTGAACCAACCATCCGTTTCCTTACTAGGGATTTTTGTGCATATAGATTGAAACAATATTATAAAGGAAGTTTTAAATTTGACGCCTGCCATTGAACCAAAGACCTTTTCCTTATACTGGTAGCAATAAGTATAAATCAAAGCATTGGCATTCTTGTTGAAGCCAAGAAATGTCAAAAGATGTCTTTTAAAATTACAACAGGTCTGCTATGATACAAAAGGAAAAGTGTTGAATTCGAATACTGCCATAAAGAAATAGTTTTTCAAATGAATTCAATGATATTTTTCCGCGAATTTTTTTTTTCAATAGTAATAATTTAATTGTCGGGAATGTGTTGCCATTGGTACTATTTGCTGATATGGCTGCATTTGGTACAATTTGTTTGTTTTGATGATTATCATAGTAACCCCCTAATTGTATCATTCAATCAATAGATCTAATAAATGAAATCATTTCTGTGAAACATCAGATAAAGTTGACTTGTGAGCATTGATGAAACTTGAGTTTGGGTTTTCATAATGTGTGAAAATATCAAAACTAGGCATATGATGTAAGAGTTTTTTTTGTTGCAAAAAATATTTTCATTCATGAAGAAATGACAATTCTATTAAAAAAAGAAATCATTCAATACTTTCTAGTTACAATATGTTATTTAATCATTCATTATAATTATTTATTTAGTTAATTGATTATTTATATCGAAGTTAATTCGATTCTGAAAACAGGTATTATTATATAAAATATGTTTTTATTATTCGTGAAGAAATTACAATTCTATTTGGAAGAGATATCACATCATACAATACTTTCTAGTTAAAATTTAATTTAATTTCTGTTCAATCTAAGTTGCTTAGTTTCTTAAATAAGATTTGTTTTGCCTCCAAGTATGAATAATTTCACCAAGAAATCGGATATCCAAGTTCGGCCCCAAGTTGCATAGGAGCTTCAAGGGGTTCAAATACATGGATTCCCTCGAGTAAAAAACTGCTTATTTTTTTTCATATGGAAATGAAATGTTTCAGTCAAACTTTATATTGTTTTGAATATACACAAGAGTTTCTGAAATTTCTATTGAAAAATATTTAAAACTCTGGTATTGCCACATCATTTCTCTGATAAAAGGTTCTTGCATGTTGACATGAGCTCATGATTGCATCAACTGAGGGAAAAAATATGTGTTAGTTAATATCTTAAACTAGAATTTGGACAAAAGAAAACTGAAGATTGAATTTTTGGCAGACCTTTCTACAGAAAATTATAAGTTTCGGTAGGTATTTTTTTATAAAAAGTAACCATTGAAAAAAATCTTTCATCCAACTACCCATAAAAATATCTCGAAAATGTATTTGAACTTTTATCATGGCCAGTTCAGTGGTTTTGAAAAAATCTTGGCAACCAACATTGAAAACACAGTTTTGCTATTTATCCGATCGACTTGAAAATTCAGGACTTTATTCTAGAGATTATAAAGTGATTTTCTGAAGTGACAAACCCATATAACTCCATGTAGTGATCAATAATATTTGTAATTCAGTTTCATCGATTCATCTGACGTTGCCGCCTATTTGAAAAAGTATTCCTTTGCAGTCCCGATTTAATAATGCGCCACCATTCCCAAAGTCACAGGAGATCGGCAACTCCAACTAAACGAAGAAGATCTGACAGGGATAGCCATAGAAAACATAGGCGGGAAAGAGAGAGAAATAGAAGGGATACGAGGAGTAGGAGTCCTATAAATAGAAGACGATCAAGGTCGCCTAGCTATAAAAGACATTACACTAGATCTCCAAGTAGAAGTGGTAGGAAGAAGAGATCCAGAACGCCTAGGAGGGATCGAGAGAGAACACCCCCAAGGTAAACGATGAATTTTTATCAATACTTTAAGAGCATTCACTACCTCAAATATAACGGGGAAACATTTATAGGCTACAGTTTGTTCCATTCGAAATTTTTTTTGGGTGCAAATGGTTGGATAAATCAATAACAGTGCGCAATGCTGCCCCTTTTTATTTTCAAGCACTTCTGGTAAATAAGACTGAAATTGAGTGAAAAATGGAAAAATAAATCTCATTGCGCATTCTCACATAAGAATTAAGTAATCCCAAACAAACATTTTTTCCAAAAATAATCACTGTAGCCTGCAAATCGACATTCACTAATGTAGAGGTTTATTTATTTGAATTTATCGCTGCTATCGGTATCGTTTCAACATGCAGACCGTAGTCTGCTTGATCTCGAGATGTTAATGAGATTTTATGTAATTTGAATGTGGATGTGTTCCGAAATCGACGCAGCCGTAATATACCGGCCCATTTCTAAAGAAACTCATAAACTGGTCCTACCTTGATGATGAGTTACGGTTTGCTCTTAAATTTTGAATTAAGGTTTATTTCGGTTTTATTTTCTGGTTCTTTCTGGTTTTCGAATATAACACATCAACAAATGAAGCACTTAAATTCAAATGATTTTATGAAGAAAGCTGGTACAAGGTCTACGTAATCGAACAGGTTCCAGGGATGCTCTAAAATGCGGCGTTGTAAATTCTAAAAGAGGGGTTACTTGTAATGCACAAAGTTTTGTTTATATTATTGTTTGGCTGGGAAGAGAAACGTCATGATCATTTTGTTTTTCTTTAGTTTTTCGCTTTATTCCTTTGTTTTCTAAATAAAAAGTGGAAATTTGTATGAATTACCTAATAATTTTGGAGTGTTGATTTTGTGTGTGATATTTACGAATTCAACTTATCCCATATCTAGGATAATCTGCAGGTTATTCATCAACGTCATGATCATTTTGTTTTTCTTTAGTTTTTCGCTTTATTCCTTTGTTTTCTAAATAAAAAGTGGAAATTTGTATGAATTACCTAATAATTTTGGAGTGTTGATTTTGTGTGTGATATTTACGAATTCAACTTATCCCATATCTAAGATAATCTGCATCCACTCATTTGGGAGTCTTCAGTTTGAGTTGTACGATGACTATGGTACTAATTTGTGCATTAAGTACATGGAAGTAAGTGTAATTACAAATACACACACGAGAATTTTTTCCGAATTCCTTGCGACCCTTCAAACAAAAATGACTCAATGCATCAATGCAATATGTATAGAAAATAGTTCCATAATTAAATAATACTGTAGTATGTAGGGTGAAAGGTAAAAAGTTATAAGCATTTCAATATCTCTCAATGTGATAATATACTTATGCACTTTGTTTGCAAGTTCACCACAAATATCTCTTACAGTGGTCTGTTTGGCAGAATAACTAATCCATTGCTTGAAATATAGAGAAACATGATTGAGAAAACTCATTTACTCACTTAATTCTTCTGATTTGGTGCTTTTTGCGAAATCATTGTAACGAAAACATATCATTACACTTGACCATTGAAACACTGATCTTCCACTTGATATTCATGCAATTTCCAATCGTTTCCACCATAAGATTATGCACTTCTATCCTTAACATTCTTATTTTCACCACATTTATAAATGAATTACAGTAATATCCGCTTATAACGACTACGATTTTAACGAACTCTCGTTTCTAACCAACCAATTTTTAGGGAATGAAATAAAGTATCGTTAAACACTTGTTAGTGTTTTCGAAAATAACGAACCCTTTTATGGGGGACTTTCTGATCAAACAAAATTCAATTTTTGATATATTGGAAAAATATTTCGGTTATAACGAACACATCGGTATTTAACCTCAGTAAGCATGGGATTCCACCTAATACCGCGAATGAGCTCTTGTGTCCTTATTCGCTAATGCTGTTTGAGGACACTACAAACATGACTGACGTAAACACAATAACTTCCGAAAGAAACAACTTAGAAACTTGATCGGGAAGCAAATTCAAGGAAAGTTAGGAAGCCCCAAGGAGCAACTATAAATACGGCCCTAAAACATATCGGTTCCGAATCTGAATATGTCGGTGATTTTCGCCCCTCATTTAGCAACATCCAGCCTCTCAGTACGCTGAGGCCTAGACTTTGAAACTACAGGAAATCAAGTTGACATGTAAGGGTATTGAAAATGTTAGGATCGCATCACTGAAAAGGGGAAATTCGCACAACAATTTTTTCATATTCCCATACCAATTCACTTAACGGAACATAGACATCGAGTGAAAATACATAGAATTGAAAATCTCAAACCCCATTGTTATGGAGTTGATTTATCTCTGAAGATAATCACTAATTTAGGGGCAAAGGTCCTAGTAAATAAGCCAGTACTCCCTAGGTCGTGTGCATGGTTTTATATATTTTTTAATTTCCTTTCTTCTGAATTTTGAATAGGAAAATGAAATTTCTGTGCAGAAACAAATACAGGAGTCCTTCTCCCCACTCCATCAAGAGTTCCAAGCTTAAAAATAAAATAACCGATGCTAGTTTATTCGCTGAAATGGTTAAAGACAGACATAAAAGGGAATTGGAACTTAAAAAGTTGGAGAAAGAACTGGAAAGTAAGTCTGAAAAGAAACAGGAGCCAGATGCTGCGATTGATTCAACGATCAATAGTGACGGTTCCCATGCTGTGAACAATAACGGTAATACTGTGATTCCTATGGACATTGATGATATTCCTATACCCTCGGAGGCTGTGGGTGACATTTCGTTACCTTTGGAACTAGGAGATCCTGCCACCCCTTCAACCATGCCACTGAGTTTGGAAAAGCCTCAGTCTGTTTCACCTCCTAACGATATAATTAAAGTGAGTAGTTAATTTTCTTATAGTTCTAAAAGCTTTTCAAAACTACAAGATTGACCTAGTGTGTTGGTGATCCCATTGCTGTCATGGATAACTCGCACATTTTTCTCGTCGTGAAGATATGGATTAGATATTTGCATCAATGTGTACAGTTGTGTTCTTCACGAAAAATATGCAGTCGAAACTATACTCCATTCACTTTTATGAAGTATCCCGGTTTGCCATGACATCCTGACAGATTTCACAGGGTATATTTTGAAAATGTTAGGTTATAGTCATTTTCCTGTCAGATAACTACACAATGTTGTCCTCTCTACAAAGAGGTCGTAGTAATTACTAATTTTTCAAAATGTCAATCTATATTTGGAAAGTAATGAATTTGAGAAAATATTATGTGAATTCAATAATTCTAAAGACCCGGCGAATGTTGAAGAAACTTTTTTCTCTGTTAATATTGGAAATATTTCACGTATGTAAAAATGGTTGGAAGATTCAGCAATGCTTTTTTCTTGTACGGAAATCAAGAATCAAGTGTTTTGGAATTTTACTGAAAAATGATGGATAGAGTAGTCCGTTACTTCGAATTCCCTACTTTTCTAAATTCTCCAGAAATAAGCCAACAGAAGTCATTTAAATACCTTGTTGCACAACTTGAACTATTCCAGTATGAAAATGTAGTAGTACTTCGAAACCTGTGTCACAGTTAACCTCAAAAGAACTAACTCCATTCACAAAGGTCGTGGGAATCTACGTGAATGATACATACACTGGATTGGGATCAACATATTTCTAAACTGGGATGCAGCTTAGCTTCTGTCTGTTACCTTTGGGTGTAATGTCAAGATATCTGGATAAATTCTCCATGAAAACTACCTATCATGCAGTACTCGAGTCAAAAGCAAGATATGGAATTATGTTTTATGGACATACTTTGAAGTCAACTCAAATATTCAATTCCCAGAAAAAAGCAATTCCTTGAATATTAGAAAAAATAGCATTGAATGAGATATTGTATAATTCATGTTATTTTCGTACATAAAAATTCAATGTTCTGCCAACATAGGATATACCAAGTTCATTTTCAATGTACTACTTCCTATCGAAACAATTCCACGAAATATATAACTTTTGAAATTATTCGTTAAGGAATTTGTTCAATTCAAACATGACTACCTACTTAAGTCTCAATACAATACAATCAAAGCGAAATGTTAATTTATTAGTTTATTATGGCTGAAGCTGAATTGTTATTTGTTATTGAAAGAGAGTAGAAATTGGCAACCTCGCGTCGAATTATTTCGACATTGTCGATATTTCAGGAGCGCCAACCTGCCTTGGTTTTAGTTACAAAAACATGATAGACCTAAATCATGGCCAACCGGGATACTTTATAAAAGTGAATGGAGTATAGGTGGTCTTATAATTTCCAAGTTATATGCCCCCAAAGTTCTAATTCGATGCAATTTCACTTCACATTTTCCAGCATATAATATATCACCCACTTCTTTTGTATGCTCCACAATTCATCTTTGAACTTTCACTCATCAATAAGCGGCAATTTCTTTCAAGAACGGTTAATATTCAATGAAAAAGGATTGAAAATATCATATGATCACCTACCCTTTATTTCTTCTTTTTTCGTCTTACTCCAAAATTCAAGTTCATCATTGGCGCAATTTTATTGATCAGAATTTTGTGTATTTGTTCATGACAGCTGGCGAGAAAAACTTCAGTCATATATGTTCGCCAGCCATGATGAAGCCTTGCTGCCAGACCTCACTCACAAGATTGATTAATAATGATTTTTAGAAATATGTGTTATATGTTTGTTTCAATTTTCTTCGTTGAGTATCGTATATTCTCGAAATAAATCGCCTCTAATCGTTTTGTTTCGGTTGAAAGACAATTTGGGAACTATACAGGGTCTTTCACGAGGAACCTCACCCATATTTATACGGGAAACTAGTGAACGTATTTTCATGAAATTCAGCACTTATAAGTATTTCACGATGCTGATGAAATCTAAAATATTTTCAAGGCATGAGCACCTCCGGTTTTTCCGGAAATGACGTCAACTTCCGTTTTTCAAATTAGAACACCATTTTTTTATTGCAGAAATAGATTCCTTAGAAAATTTCAATTTATTTTGATGTAACATTTTTCAGTTTTGGTTGGAAAATTCTCTCTGAGCGGGAAAATTCGAAAAAAAAATCGAAAATAGAGCTCCGCTGAAACAAGAATAACTTCGAGGTTTTTAGATGGAAAATTTTCATTTTTGGGATTTTTCAAGATGTAAGATTGATGTATCCACTTTAAAAATCGAAATCGCGATTCATGATACAGGGGGTGAAAAAATCGCTTTCAAAGTTAGGGATGACAAAATCGTGAAAAATAAATTTTTTCAAATTAGAACCTCATTTTTTTATGGCAGATATTGAATCTACGTTAAAAAATAATGTGAGTTTATGCATCACACCCTTGCCCTTAAGTGGATATTTTCTGAGTTATTCACAAAAAACTGTTTTTCGTCTTGAATTTTCAGCTATTTCTTTTCCCTTCACGCCAAAAAGATGACATTTTCAGGAACTGTTATTTGAACCATGCTGTAGATTTTTCACCCCTTCTTGAAACCGACTTCAAGTTACTATTAGGAGAACCATGGCAAACTCTCGCAGTTATAACTAGAGAAGATGCTCAAAGTTTTGACCGTTAATTTCTAGACATTTATTTATACGTCTCAGGAATGCTTCGTGCGTTGCTCTTCTTATTTCATCGGGAGGAAGAGATCTGCAAAAGTGTTCAAAAACCAAATTGAGTTTCAAAACTATGAATCTAAAAATCTAAACAAACCTGAACGCATTTCTGACTCGTTCTATGCAGTCCTCTTTATCAGTCAGGGGAGTTGAGTAGACAATATTTTTTATCCTACCCCAAACATAATAGTCTAAAGGAGTTAAATCGGGAGAACGTGGTGGCCAAAGATGTGGACCATTGTTCGCCAACCATCGATCTTCAAATAGCCTGTAGAGGATATTTGACACATTGAGTGAATTGTGTGGAGGCGCGCCATCTTGTTGATACCATAAGTCATTATGGTTCTGTACTAGCGGCTCAATTATTTGAGTCAATATGTCAGAATATCTATCTCCTAAGGGAGAACATTCTTTAAATAATGCAAACATGTGTAGTGTTCTATCTTACCAGTTAAAGTCCCATCATAAATGTGAACATCGAGAATTGCATTATTTTTGATGACTTTTTTCTCTTGCATATTAGGGTAGTAAAATCTAAAACATGGTTTAAGTAACAGTTCCTGAAAATGTCATCTTTTTGGCGTGAAGGGAAAAGAAATAGCTGAAAATTCAAGACGAAAAATAGTTTTTTGTGAATAACTCAGAAAATATCCACTTTAGGGCAAGGGTGTGATGCGTACACTCACATTATTTTTCAACGTAGATTCAATATCTGCCATAAAAAATGGGGTTCTAATTTGAAAAAATTGATTTTTCACGATTTTGTCATCCCTAACTTTGAAAGCGATTTTTTCACCCCCTGTATCATGAATCGCGATTTCGATTTCTAAAGTGGATACATCAATCTTACATCTTGAAAAATCCCAAAAATGAAAATTTTCCATCCAAAAACCTCGGAGTTATTCTTGTTTCAGCGGAGCTCTATTTTCGATTTTTTTTTCGAATTTTCCCGCTCAGAGAAAATTTTCCAACCAAAACTGAAAAATGTTACATCAAAATAAATTGAAATTTTCTAAGGAATCTATTTCTGCAATAAAAAAATGGTGTTCTAATTTGAAAAACGGAAGTTGACGTCATTTCCGGAAAAACCGGAGGTGCTCATGCCTTGAAAATATTTTAGATTTCATCAGCATCGTGAAATACTTATAAGTGCTGAATTTCATGAAAATACGTTCACTAGTTTCCCGTATAAATATGGGTGAGGTTCCTCGTGAAAGACCCTGTATAAGCAGTGACTGATTGTTTTCATGATGGAAAAAGTGACTTGAGGACGCATCTCTTCCGAACTTTTGGGGACTATATCCAAACTATGCGAGACTACATAGTTTTCCCAGGACTTTATATTCATTTTTGAGTTTTTTTTTACCGGCTTGTTCTAGAGTACAAAGTTATTTTCTAAGTTGCGTCCATGATGGCCTAACATAAATAGGTTTATCTTGCTGATGAAGAATTCACGAAACAATCTGTCAGAATTTTGCCGGAATTAGTGTAAACCTGTAAGTCGGCATTAGAAAAATATGTACCAAATTTAACTTCGATCAGATATATATTTTTGTAAATAATGAAAAACTGTTATTTCGAATGGCACATTGATCCCATTCACGAATTTGAACTTTTTTATTTGAATTCCAAATGTGCCCTACAAATTTTGACTCCATACTTGATTTTTTTTTCAAAAGTTATTTTGTTAAAATCGGCAGATAGGTTTACTTCTGAGAGGAACATTCGATATTTGTAAAGTGAGTTGGGGCTTAATCACAATGGTGGAATTCCTGAATGGTCGACTCTGCCAAATGATGAAAATGAAATTTTGCATTAACAAATTATCGGTTCATGTGGATGTACTCTCTTTTGATAAATCAATATCAATTATCGATATGCTCATACCAGGTTCTCTTGTTCACAAATTGCCATCCAAGGTATTTGTAGTCGGTTACTTCTTTCAAATCTACATAAGACATTTTTACAATAATCAGGTCGATTCTGTTTGCGTATTGCTATGAACCTTGCTATTCTAGTCATATTGCTATCTTTCTAATTTATAGCAATATGGCCATGATGTTACGTATTCTGTTTCGAGTGTTATAGCAATGTTTGTTATGAATTTTGTCATAACAATATTGCTATCATAGACTTCCATAATTGGTGATTTTAGAGCTGACAACACTGTATTTTGTGACTTTAGAACTACAAGGAAGATGAAAATAACCCTAATTCGTGAGTTTTCCTTATGGTTTCGCATACATAACCTCTATCTACGGCTTTCTTTATTCATGTAAACATCGACATGAAAAATGTTAGGAAACGAAACGAGTCAAATTGACCAATAACTAATTTCCTGGATACCGATAAAATATTGATTATCAGTAATCGAATGCATCAATTTTATTCAGGCGTTAATTATTCGAAATTCGATAAACTTTTTCGTTGGCACTTCAAAGGGATTGCTGTTGTTGAGATGATTAGAATAATCATCTCAGCTGTTGCCTATGCCTGTATCTTAGTCTAAGAATTTTCCTTGAAGTTAAATAATATTCTAGAGAACCTTGAACACATTTCCATTAGCATATACTTTTTTTATTCATGTAAACATCGACTTATTCGAAAATGTTATGAAACAGAAAAACCAATTAAAGTCAAATTGACCTATTTCCTGGATACCGATAGAATTTTGGTTTCCAGAAATCAAATGCAGCAATTTTATTCAGGCGATAGTAATTCGAAATTCGATGAACTTTTCTGTTGGGAATTCAAAGGGATGGCTGTTGTTGAGATCATTAGAATAATCAGGTCAGCTGTTGCTTACTATACCGGTGTTTTAGTCTAAGAATCCTTAAAATTAAATATTCTAGAGAACCTTGAACACATTTCTATTAGCACATTCTTCCCTATCTTCAATATTTTCGAATTCTTGGAAGAAATAATACTGAAACAAATGGATCTCTGAGAGATTCCTTTTCTAAACTTTCTTGTTATGAAGCATAGCAAGTACTATTTTGAGGTTGCTCAGATAGCAATGTTGATAGCAAGATTCTTGTTAAAGTGACCGACCATATTGCTCAAAATCGTTGATCAGAATACCAATAATTTCAATCTTGTTATGATAGCAATATTTTTTTCCTAGCAATATTGCTATTTGCAAACAGAATCGACCTGAATATCACAATTTTTATTTTTTCGATTAAATATCCTAAGAACAGTTTCATTAAACAAATATAAGTCTAGTTCAGAGTTAATGCATTTTCCAACTCATTGATATTGCCATGGGATAATACAATTTCCGTCACATTATGTACAGGGTGATCCATTGAGGGAGGCCACTGGCCCTATCACGGAAACCGTTTATCCTGTAACTCCCTGAAAAAAATTTTAGTGGAGAACTACGACCTTGAAAGTATTTTCAATCATTCTAGGGGTCGCTTTTGTAATACGGATTTTTCCTGAAGTTAAAGGATAAACGGTTTCCGATTTACGGCAGGTGGCCACCTTTAATGAATCACCAGGTACATACATTCTAATGTTTCCACGCTACTCCCAGTGAAAGTCATCTATTTTATCAATAATAGTATAATAAGTATAGAACTTTCAGTCTCAAGGGTAGGTTTTTATCAACCTGTCACATTCTCACTCCCATTTCTATATTTTATTTAGAAGAACTTCCGAACGAATGTATAAAAAGCCTCTTGTAAATCAGCAACAAGCTGCCACCATATACTTATTTTCTTCGATTTCATTATAGATATATTTAGTCAGCTCCACTAATGCACTCAGTGTATTGAATTGTTTTTGGCATCCGTATTGTTTGGAATCAAATCTTTATTATTTTTGAAATATCACATTATCTTGTAGATCACTGAAGATACTAATTCGACGACAGAAGTACCAATTAATAATAAACCAAAGAGTGTGACTAATCTACCTTTGCCACCTGGAATCGACCATACTGAGCTTGAAACGATAGAATCCCCACCAAGCAGGTCACCTAGTCCGGTCAAAGCTACTGTTCCACCACCTCCTGCTAAACCGAGAACGCCCCCTAGAAAGAGTATTATGAATTTACCTATGCCTCCAGGTAAATAATTGAAGAAAGGTGGAAGGACAATAACTATGACCTTTGTTATAGTTGTTCCAGGTACTGAAGATCTTAGTGGGGACGAGCTTGTAACGACGCCTCCTAGGAATGATGTGAAAATAAACGAGAAAAAACTTGTTCCCAAACCTGAACTGAAGAGGCCCAAAATTCTCAAACGACGGGGATCTAGGAACAATGTAACCACAATTTGCGGCAAGGATTGGGGTGAAAGATGTGTAGATATGTTCGAGGTCATAGCACAAATTGGAGAAGGTCAGTATTTGTTTGTTCGATTCATTCCCAGCAGTTTTCTATAATGATAATTAAGGTCTACAAAAACTCAAGATAATTTCATACCTACTTGAATAGTTATCAGCTATGAACTTGCACGAACTCTCAATCTTTTGTTTTTAACCATCAAATCAAACAAATTTGTATGTGAGTTTATTTTGATCAACACTATCTCTCATTGAAAGTGAAGACCCCGTATATAAGCTATTTGTTCAGAAGATAAGTCAAAGTTTTCTGTAAAAATGTAGGTAAACTCTCGAATTTTCTTTTTGCGAAGATATTAATTAGATATTTACACCAAAGTGCACAGTGTCCCAAACAAAAAATCAGCAGTAGAAATTAAGCGTTCTGAAAAGATTCATCTTCAGGTTACTTTTCCATCATAACTCACTTCTTCTATATGGTTCACAAATTGTCTTTCAGTCTCAACAAAAGGATAAGATGCGATTTATTTCAAGAATATACAATATTTGATGAAAAAAAAAATGAAAATACCGGAGAACAATTTAACTTCTAATTTTACAGATTGATTATTAATCAATCTTGAAATGAAGACTGGCAGCAACGCCTTATTATTTTTTGCGAAAATATTTCCCGCCAACTGCCACAGACTAATGCACAGAATTCTGTTCGATTAAATTGTACCATTGCCAAACTTTACAAGTGGGAATCAGAAAAAAATTGCCGCTTACAGTTGAGTGAATGTTTGAAGTTGATTTGTGTACCATATAAAAGAAAGGAGTGTTTGTTTTTATGGTGAAAACAGTGACCTGAAAATGCATCAATTTAGAACTTTGGGGGTCCGTTTACTCTTAACTGTGAGAGACTGCCTAGTTTCAACTGCAGATTTTTTGCTCAGGAGAACACACCTAGTACAGGGTTTTTCAACAAGAACTTTGTTTTTCAATGTGGTAACACCGGCACCACATGACAGTTTTGACATTTAGTTTTTTGACGTATTCGCAGTATATGCTTTGGCAATTGTTACAATGAATTCAATTTCGCTCGAAAATCGCATTAAAATAATTCAAATCCACTATGAAAATGGTCGTTCTGTTAAAGTTACATTTCGTAAAATTCGTGATATTTTCGGACAACATAAACGTCCTTCTAAGACCGCTATCAAGAATTTGGTCGCGAAATTTGAGTCGACAGGCTCGGTACAAAATGTGCCAACACCAACACGTGTTCGACCGGGTCGTTCAACAGAAAACATCGCTGCCGTGAGCCACAGTGTTGAAGAAGATCAAAAGTTATCAATTTCACGACGTTCTCAACAATTGGGGTAATCCAAAAGCACAACATGGCGAATTTTGCGAAAGGATTTGGCTTTGAAGCCTTACAAGATTCAACTGGTGCAGGAATTGAAGCTGACCGACCATTCAAATTGCCGTAGATTCGCTCAGTTCATTCAGGAACAACCTGCTGGTTTTTCTCAAAAAATCATTTTTTCAGACGAAGCACATTTTCATTTGTCAGGGTACGTCAACAAGCAAAATTGCCGCATTTGGGCTTCTGAAAATCCTAAAGCAATTATTGAGAAGCCTTTGCATGCTCAACGTGGCACTGTGTGGTGTGCTATGTGGTCTGGAGGTGTGATTGGGCCGTTTTTTCTCGAGGATGAGGCTGGAAATGCGGTAACAGTCAATGGATCACGCTATCGCGAGATGTTAACAACTGAATTTTGGCCTATTATTGATGACATGGATGTCTCTGAAATGTGGTTTCAACAAGACGGTGCCACATGTCACACAGCCAATGAAACGATCAATTTATTGCAAACCAACAGATCTTGTGATTTAACAACACTGGATTATTTTTTGTGGGGCTATGTTAAAGACAGAGTTTATACGGAGCCAATCGAATCGATTGCAGCCTTAAAACTCAAAATCCGTGATGTCATTAACGAAATAGACCCTCCATCTTGCCAAAAAGTGATTAAAAATTTTGATGAAAGAATCAACGTCTGTCACCGTGGTCGTGGTGGACATTTGCCAGATATCATTTTTCATTCATAATTGCCGAACTTTTCTCTTTGTAATACAATAAAAATGCTATTCATTTTCCACTAAATTCTTTGTTTTATTTTGTTTTAAAAAACAAAGTTCTTGTTGAAAAACCCTTTACATTGATGCAAATATATAATCAATGGGTCTTTTGACATTTGTCATACATTGGAGGTAAAACATTCGCTTTGTTTACATTGGCGAATAGCGAAAATTTTGACTTTTTGGTGATTTTAGTCATTTTACAAGTGAAATTTCGTGATAACGGATCTGATTGACTGATATTTAATCTACGTTGATTCATGCAAATCGATATAAATGGAAAATTGCAGTATTTGACATTTATTTTGGTCATCCTAAGCCTCGTGTATCGACATTAGAGATTGTTTATTATAAGAATAACTAGACTAGACTGATGGTAAAATGAAACAGTAAAATGTTTTGCTCATTTATTCCTGAAAATAAATAGCAGAAAGACATCCAACAAATGCATAGAATGGATCAAACAGATTTCAGAAAACTTCCCAGCATTATTTCAAATAGTTTTATATGTTGCAAATTATCAAATTAGTATTATATTAGTCTACAAGTGCTATGTCAGTGCTGTCATAATCTTCAATTATGTATTTACTATACTAAATATATGTTACAAATTGAGTCATTCCTATGAAATTTCATCCGTGTGTTAGCCGATCTTCAAATGAACACAGATTTCGATTCATCCTCATGAAATACTTTTCTATCTATATAAAAAATATCTTATGCAGATGCAACATTAGAGCTTTCATAATCTTTTATTAACTATAAGGTCAATTCGAAATATACTACAACACCATGCAGAACAAGTTCCATCCTTGGGTAGCCGATCCACATCGGAACATGGAATTTCTCTTGTTCATTATTATAAAATACCTGCAATATTTTTTTAAACCTATCAAATCTAACACATAACGAATTGTCTTTATTGGCTTCATATAGAGAGATGTGAGTGGAGTGGTATCCAATCAGGATGGGTTTTGTCCATTGTTACGACAGCTATCGTTTTGACAGAAAGATATAATTCTTTGAATGTGTATAACAAACACGAATTATTGTTATCATAGTTATCTCACTATGATTGAACTTATCAAAGAAAACTAATTAAATAGATAGGGCAGCATAATTTCTTCACTAGTGTGAAAATGCCTCGAACAAACTCTGCCATATGTTGTTACTTTGTCAGGACAGGTTTCTCAATTTATGTCGTGAATCTAGGATGTTAGGATTCTCTTATGTAGTTCACATAGTATTCTTTTTCTTCCAATAACATAAAATGTTGGGGAATGGATCAAAGATGCAAATATTCAAATATAAATTCTACTCTACAATATATCTGAAAAATCTTATTCCTTCGTCTCTTGGTATACACCGTTGTTGCATTTCACGACACAATAACTTGGCCTACTGCTTCACCAATTCTATCAATATAAATCATTTAAACTTGTGAATTTATCATGAAATTGTTGAAATTACTGTACTTCTTAACATAAACAAAGCAAGAAAGCGAGGTTGTTTTACCTCAAATGTATGACAAACTTTAAACGACGCACGAAACCAATATCTTCAGGGTGGGAAAATGCGCGGGTTCATCGAATTTCAATGTACATAATGGTTATAAACAAAAGACTGTACCATTCGTTCAATACGGGACAAAGATACCAGGGGCCTTATTCTTGAAATCCGATGGTATAGCACGTTCTCTATGGCACAATCTCCCGTTCAACCTTCCTCCCATTTGTCAATTTTTTTCCGTATTCTTGAACATCAAGAAGCGCTATTCATGAATTCTGGGAAGAGAACAATCGTGAAAAAATTGGCGTTTCGACACCTTTGTCAAGGAAACGCAAGCATTTATGATGGAACGATATACAACGTTTATACCATCGCAGTCAAGTTGGGGAGCAGTCCGAATGAGCGGTCATAGACGAACAATTATGCCAAATGTTCTAACCAATCAAAAACAAGTATTTTCGACAGACTTGAAGCTAACTTCATTCATGTAGCCAACTTTATGTATAATGCATTGACATAGACTATATTTCTGTGATATATTGTCATAATGCAAATTTGACATCATATACATCGATTTCAAGCGATAGACCAAAAGCTCAGGTCATAGTAATGGTTATCCAAACTGACATATAGGCAAAGGATAATCTGTCAATTTTGATAACCGCAACTATAACCAGAGCATTTGGTCCATCGCTTGAAATTGATTCAAGTTGTCATAAGAGTTGGGAGCGTATTTCGGAAAATTGTAAAATGGATCATTATGGAAAAAAAAGATCACTTCCAATCAACTATAAACAGAAGGGGCTGCTCACCGACTACATTACACGAAAACCTGAAATGTACATAGGTCGGTTAAATTCAGATTCTACAAGGGAGGATATGAAAAAACTAGAATTAAATCACAGTGTTCCGAGCTGTGCTTTAGTTAATCTAAATATTTTGATAAATGTTGGATCAGATAGATCAAACGGGTTCAATTCAGAAAGCACATGGACACCTATTTGGTATTGTTGTTCTGCATCTTCCACATCTTCATTCAGTACCTACTTCCCACATAATTGCACTCGCCATGTCCATCTTCGAGTGAAAACAGAAATCTTGTAGTGAAAGGTAATTGAGATTGTTAAGACTTAATGACAAATAGATCAAAATTGTCAAATACCCGAAACATAATTAGCGTCCTCTATGTATCGTTCCATCACTAATCGTAAGATATACATCGCTCGCTCTCCGTGAAGCACTCATTCATTTCAAGAATACCGTTTCCCTGAAAAATTCGTAGACACGCCCCCTTTCGATCAATCGTTCTCTTCCCCGGTTTCAAGAATTGGCGCCCTGGGAGGGAGAGAAACTATCTCTCCGTTTTCTCTGAAAGTCGAATCTGACATCAAGTGAACTCGAATAACTTTTATTTTGGACCTTCAGGGAGGACTGATTGAACTGAGTTGGGTTTCCAAATGTTCCCATCGAAGGAGGAGAATGAATCTTACATCTCTCAGTTCTATTTATGAGATGTTTGCATCTCTCTTATGATAATTCCAGAGTAGATTAGATCCCGTGAATGTCAGATTTGATGAAGTAAAAAGATCCACCCTGTCCATTCAAATTCTCGATTTTTACTCTATGAACTTTAATAACCGTATAATGGTAACAAAATTTTGCAGGAAGTTGCGCGTCGGTGCGATTCAACTAACTATCAAGTTTCACTCCGATTGCTCAAGTTGTTTCTGATATATTGGGAAGATAGTATTCAAAAATTCAAATGACTATTAGAGCGTCCGCACACGGGTCGACGCGATGTGGCCGACGAGATGTGCTCGACTCGAACAGTGCGACGTCGGCAAGTTCGTACGTCATAAGTTCCGAGTTTATTCAATATTGACCATAGATAGTGCCGATTTCCAAATCAGTGCGTCAAAAGAAGGTTGTCAATTCGTAGAAAACTAAGTTCAATAATTATTTAGCTCAGGGGCTGATTTCGATCATTTTTTCGCGTTGGGTTCAGTATGACAACGGGGTGGTCCCTCTCTAGAATTAAAGACATAACACAGCATAATTGCTTCATTCGTTGGCATCAACAACTTCCTATTGAATGAATTGGTAGGAAATTATTATTATAAATATTAATTATAACTTTTCTCCTGTTTATATATCCATTTTGATGATTTATGTTCCTCTGTGCTTCGTATGGCTCCACAGTGGTTTGATTCTCGAATGAGATATACAGGTTGTTCCAAATATAATCTAGAAAAGCACAAACGAGAGGTCGGGAAATGTTACGCGATTGTTCAAATTTCTGAACAGAGTGGTCACTTATTTACGTTGACCCTGCCAATTGCAACTTCACTTTCTGATGGAAAGATTTGGCGTTCCTCTTTTCTGATGGTTCACACGAAATTTTGTATGAACCTTCAATCTGTCATTTTTCATTCAAATACTATATTTAAATTCGATCCGATTATTAGTTTTGGAAATATTGGGAAAATAAAAATTTAAATGGGCATGTCTACGAATCATTAAGACGGTTTCAAACACTCGCGAATCCGACCTCCGTAATTAACAAGCCCGAAACCTACTTTATAATATTATATTATATATAATTATTATGGGGTCTCAAAGAAGCTCCTTTCGGAAATGATTGTGATTACGGCTGGCCTAACCACCGATCATAAACACAATAACTACCGAAATAATCTACTCAGAGACTTTATAACTGCAGAACAGGTTTGGAGTTCAATAAAGAAGGTAGAATTCGCGAATAAGCTAGGTATATTCACAAAATGCAGGTATATCCATTAAAAATTTTGTTTTTCTAATATCTCCAAAAATACAGTACGTATCGAATTGAAATCAAGAACTCGATATGAATATGAGAGCTTGAAGGTTGATGCACAATTTTGTGGGTACCAAACTATGATAACGAGGAAATGAGCATGAAGCTTATAAAAAATGACGCACCATTGTTATTTCGGATGATAAGTTTCGATTTTTTTTACGAACTGGTCCAAGCATATACAATGGCCGTGATTTTCCGTAGTTTTCATCGGTTAAAATATTATATATATATATGTACTTTTTTGTGCCGAGACAGAGTTCAATTCAGTGGAGAAGGTAAAGATAATAAGAATTCACAATTTTGATTATGAAGTCAGTATTGTCCCACATAGAATTTTCCTTGCGTTGCGGACGAAATCGGGCAATCAATAGAAAGATTCCATCATTACATGTAATTATATGAACAATTTCAAGACAGATTATACATGAGCCTCAAAATCATGTTGAAAATAATAAAAAAACATATTTGTATCGTTTCGTTTTATCGGAAAGCTAGCGACGTACGAACCGCTCGAACTTTCTGCTTCCATGCCAGTCTCATGAAACCAGGCATTCGAACGGAACTCAAACGTACGTTTCGAATCTATCCGTGTACGGTGCCACTTTGAATTGCTTGGGAAGCCGATTCGAGAGACGAGACTGGATCGCGTCGAGCACATCGGATCGACCCGTGTGCGGACGCCCGACGCGTGAATCGTGCAACCCGTGTGCGGCGTTGGCTTGAATTGCCTAGGCAACCGCATAGAGAAACGAGGCTGGAAACGCGTCGAGCACATCGGATCGACCCGTGTGCGGACGCTCTAACTCAGAAAACGTTCAGCCAATCTAGGCTACTCAACTGTCGCATTTTAATGCACGACCTTCGTATTTGACATAGAACTCGTCATCAATGATAGCACACCGTTTTCCGGTTTTTACTGGAAACCCATTCACATGTTTTCAATAATATGAAGGTATCAAATCTTCATTACAGGTACTTATGGACAAGTATACAAGGCCAAAGACGTAACCGCCAAGGAATTGGTGGCATTGAAAAAAGTGAGATTAGAAAATGAAAAAGAGGGCTTCCCCATAACAGCTGTTCGAGAAATAAAAATCTTGAGACAGCTTAATCACAAAAATATTGTTAATCTAAGGGAAATAGTGACTGATAAACAAGATGCGCTTGATTTTAGAAAGGTTTGTAATGCCGTTCATTATTTGTGAATGTATATTGATGTGGCTCTTCATAGGATAAAGGATCATTTTATTTGGTCTTTGAATACATGGACCACGACTTGATGGGGCTTCTAGAATCAGGATTGGTTGATTTCAACGAACTTAATAACGCATGCATCATGAAACAGCTCTTGGATGGATTGAATTATTGCCATAAAAAGAACTTCCTACATAGGGACATCAAATGCAGTAATATATTAATGAATAACAAGTATGTTTTTCTTTTAGTTGTAGTTTTATATTTCTTTAATTGCTATGTTTTCAGAGGGGAAGTTAAACTAGCAGATTTTGGATTGGCCCGGTTATATAATGCCGAGGACAGACAACGTCCTTATACCAATAAAGTGATTACATTATGGTATAGGCCGCCCGAATTATTGTTAGGAGAGGAACGTTATGGACCCGCCATTGATGTTTGGAGTTGTGGGTGTATATTGGGAGAGTTGTTCCTAAAGAAACCTCTATTTCAGGTAATATTCCTAAAAATACAATTTTTTGGATCAAGGGACAAAAAACTCGTACGAAATTATTAATAGAATATTATTAAATTTAAAAGAAGTCTACTTGTTAAAGGCTATTGATACAACAATTAAATACAGATTTTTCTGTATTACCTTCACATAATATCTTTCGATATTGATTTGATATCTTACGATATACTTTTATGTCTTCGACGTACTACGTCTTCAATGACAAAATTATTAAATCAACTGGCATATAATGATCAAAGTAAAAAACTTTAGAAAAGGGTAAAAAAATTAAATACAACCTAAAAACAATACTAGACATAGTGTTTCATCTTCCATCTTTCGATTTAGAATCATCAGTAGCATTTATTCTATATTATACATCAAAAACTCACCACGTGTTTCCTACGTACACTTCACTTCAACAGAAATAACCAGATTTAAGTCCATACGCATGCTTGTTGAAATTGTGCATAGAAACAATAATGCCACAGATTTTACTTAAACCTTCTTCTTTCCTTGACAAATCTGTATTTAATTGTTGTAATAGAATATTACACCATGGATTGCCTTTTTATAGTAATTAGTGTAGGGGTTCTGTATATAGGCAAAAAATTCCTTAGTGTACAGAATGATTTATTGATGCAACAGTTTCTGAAACCAACTGTTTCCTGCTTCAGGCTATAAAAGAAACATGACGAAATTCGAGACAAAAACCACTCATACAAGAACTCACCGTGGTAAATCTATTATCGTAAAGACACATACAAGCGAATTCTAAAATCTATCTTCAAAATATTCATCTAACAGATATGACATTATCAACCTAAGAATTGAATTTTCTAAAATATCTGGGCGCGATTTTTAAGTCACCAAACTGGTGTGGTTGTGGTGGAGTATGGTGGACATGGAACATAAATGGTGGATGTTGAACTAGGTAATTTGACATTAACGTCAATCAACCAACAATAAAAAACGATTTGGTAGGTCCATCACTCTTCCACCACACCAATTTGGTGGATTAAAAAACTCGGCCTCTCATACATCCTAGACAGGCCAAAACGTCAAAAAACAAAATGAAGAACAGCAATAATTCACAGAGCATCGGTAATTATGATATGTGACGTTAATCTACTTGACAGAATTTTTAACCTCACTAAACTTTCGAAGCATAACAAACACAAAACAACAACCAAAAAACAAGAAGTCTTTAAATTTTATGCCTATTATTGTATTGTATTGTAAATAGCACTTAAATTTTCTAAATCAGACCTAAAATTAACACTATTATATCTATCATATCAGCAAACAATCTCTTGTGGAGTATTTACACGTTGTCAATAGAGAAGTTAAAGAGGTGTCCTGTAGCCAAATGATGTTCTGTCAGGGCTGTTCTTTGATTCGAAATATTTTTACAAGAATGTTTATGATTGGATATTCTATTTACCAGAAACTGTTTTGCCGTGCCTATACAGAGTGTAACAGCCAAATGGAATAAATTCGATAGCGAATAAGTGAGGGGGTGTTAGGAAAAACGCTCGGACATTTGTAATTTTAAATGCGCATAGTTTTCAAGAAAATAAAATTATATAGGGTGTTCTATGCGACCGTGGCCAATACCAACTTTCTTATTTCATGTAACCCCCTGTATATTATTTATTTTTTGGATTCTTCAGAAAATTCTAGACATAATTCATGTACAATGTCCTATACCTATCTTCAACTTTTTCGGAAATATTAAGTGTTTTCAGAAATGTTGAGTAACGTTAGAAGACAATTCTACACCAGATTAGCATGTGGCCAAGACGTTCGCGGCGAGCATTTTGAACATTTCCTACATTGACATTAATGTTTTTTCTTGTTTTTTTTTAATTATTAAGAAATAATCAGTATTACTTACTAGGTTTTAAGTGTAATGTACTGAATTTGTGAAATAAAATAATTTTTATTTAAAACGTTGATTTTTGCACTAAATCTGAAAACACTTAATATATCCGAAATAGTTAAAGATTAAATAAGAGGTATAGGACATTGTGCATAAATTGTGTCTAGAATTCTCTGTAGAATCCAAAAAATAAATAATATACAGGGGGTTGCATTTGAAATAAGAAAGTTGGTATTGGCCACGGTCACATGGAACACCCTATATAATATTATTTTCTTGAAAAATATGCGCATTTAAAATTACAAATAGACGTGTCCGAGCGTTTTTTCCAACACGTCCTCATTTATTCGTTATCGAATTAATTCCATTTGGCTGTTACACTGTATAACACTTTTCACAGTGGGTACGGTTCATCTGATAAATGACGTTTGATTGATATTGTTTAGGAATTATATCCTTCAGTTGACTGAATATGACATTATTTAAGGTGGTTTTTGAATAATTAACTATATTATAAATAATAATTATTATTAATAATTAATATATTATCTTTTTTAAGGACTCCATTTAACTTATTCCATATACTAGGAATTGACAATAGTCTATGAAATCCATATGCACAGTGTGGTCAATTTGATGGTGGATTTCATAGACTGTTGTCAATTCCTGGTCTATCGCACAAGTTGAACGGAGTCCTTAAAAAGATACTGTGAGAATAGTTAATTATTCAAAAACCACCTTAAATAATATCATATTAAGTCGACTGAAGGATATAATTCCTAAACAATATCAATCAAACATCATTCATCAGATAAACTGTACCCATTGTGAAAAGTGTTATATAGGCACGACCAAAAGTTATCTGGTAAATAGAATATCCCATCATGAATTTTTATTTTTGGAGATATTCCCAATAAAATATGTCAAATTTCATTGAAATCTGATGAATACTCTCCAACTAATAGTTCTGATGACATGTTCATCATGAAATTTTGTACAAGTTTGTTATCAGCATTTTTGAACTAGTTACCGAGTTTCATCAAGATTGATATTGATATCAATTTCAATCATCACAAACTTGTGCAAAATTTTATGATGAACATGTATTACTAAAAAAAACCTCTTTCAATACTTCAAGTAGATGACCAGTTTGGCAACGAACTTTGCCATCAATTGGTATTAAAAAACATCGAATTACTCCATTTAAATTTCTGGAGCCTCGTCCTTGGCTTTTCAATCTTTTGATGATAAAATATTTTCCAAATCTAGTGAATGGGCGTTTCTGTAAAATCCACCTTGATGAGAGATATGTGGAATGATTAGTAAATTACCTATGTGAATAAAAATTTTATTGTCCGGTTCTGGGAATTGACAATTTAATATTGAATAATTTTTCGTAATAAATCGCACATCATATCTTCTTATTTATGAGAAAAATTATTTCAGGCAAATGCAGAAGTGATGCAGCTTGAAATGATTTCCAAACTTTGTGGAACTCCAACGCCGGCAGTGTGGCCTTCAGTGATAAAATTACCTTTATTCCATACATTGAAGCCCAAGAAGTTACACCGTAGGAGAATAAGAGAGGATTTTGTTTTTATGCCTGCCTCTGCGTTGGAACTTCTTGACAAGATGTTGGAACTTGATCCAGAAAAGAGAATTACAGCTGAAGATGCCCTGAAATCGCCTTGGCTTAAGAATATCAACCCTGAACAGTGAGTTGAAGTTAATTTTATTAGCCCTCTACCACAACAAGCTCTTATCAAAATTTCCAACACTATGGCCTGGAATAATAAATAACATTTGACTGATTCTTGTCCTTTTGTCTTTCTGTAAACACAATAAATCTTGTAGCTAGTAGATCTAAAAGGATACATCAGTGATTCTGTGCAACACTAATAGTTGATTCGGTAAACCCGCAAGATTTCCCGTCGCGAAGCTATAAGTAAGATATTCACATCATTGTAAGCAGTGTGAGTTCCTGAACAAAAAATATACAGGCCAACATAGGCGGTCTCTCTTTGTTTGGAAGATATGGGCCCCCAAAGTTCCAAATTGTTGCATTTTCAGATCCTTTTTACCGCCATAAAAATGATCTCTCCCATCTCAAATCTAGTTCATAAATCATCTATGAACCTTCGACCAACGAATAGCTGCACTTTCTTTCAAGAAAATTCATTATTTAAAGGAAGAAAAGTGAAAATATTAGACAACCACCTAACCTATATTTCTACGAAATACTTCCCAATGTTAAAGCGGAGCTTGGCAACAGCGTCTTTTCATCGCTGCCCAACGTACCGAAGGGTAGTTGCTGGCGTGAAATATGAAATGATGGACAGTTGAAGGATATGATTGTAAGGAAAATGCTTCTGTCACTGAAGAAGAGGTGGTTATTCTAAAATCAAAACAAAATCATTGAGAATATTTGTTTAAGGTTTCACTCTAAATATTTTCGTTTGAACTTTCTTTCTATCCCCTCCAAATAAGCAGGTTGTTATTTACTTTGTTTTTTGTTGTTTCTTCGAAATGGTCCAAGTTTAGAATGATATTCAGGGTATTCCAATAAAATGGGTTATATAATAACCTCGATTTATTCATTGGAAATCTGGGAAGGGCGCGACCTATCACAATGAAAAAAATGTACGTTGAAATATATATCAGGGTGTATTCTCATTCCATTACTATGTGTTTCAACCTTGTAGATTTCATTAGAAACGAATTCTCCTATTGGAAGATTTAGAGTATCGCAGTAAACAGTTAGAACTAAGAACATATTTCTTGATTTTTCATTTTTCTCGCCAGCAATAATCTCTCATTCACGAATACGCACGATGGCACGATTCCGACCGATGAAATTCGCGCCATTGCCAAACTTCACTTTTAGACCGAGTCGAAATCAGAAGGAATAGAGGTTGAGTGGTTGTCCAGTAATTTCATTGTTTTTTCATTAAATATTGATTATTCTTGGAAAAAGTGTTGCTTTATGTTGGTTGAAGGTTCAAAGGTGGTTTGTGAACTATACAGATGAAGTAAGAGATCGTTTTTATGGTGGAAAAAGGGACCTGAAAACGACTCATTTTGGAACATAAGGGGCCCATATCTTCCAAATTAAGGGAGACCGCCTATGTTCGATTTCACATTTTTTATTCAGAAAAACACAATGCGTACAATGATGTAAATATCTTTTTAATATCTCGGCGACGGGAAATCTTGCGGGTTTACCGTTGATTCTACTGTTTGTGAGCACATTTAGACAATTACAAGTTCGTAAGAATTCAAAATGCATTATTCCAAAAATATTTTTGATTTGATAGGAGACTTCGGTCCATGTTACCAACTGATACATTTACAAAATATTCTACCAATGGGGAGGGTGAATCTCGGAACTAATTCGACATGATGAGGTTTGCATTATTCATAAATATCTATAAACTGCGCTTCAGCTCTTCAAACCAGATTATTGAATACAAATATCAATATTTGTTGAATCTTCTTTGACTGAAAATTGTGTTGGGGTTTCTGATTTCATGGTAGTAATGTCAATTTAGTTTGCATATAATATATTCCGTAAATCAACTTGCGTAGATCGGTTCTTCTTCAACGTAAGATGGTAACTTATCCATAGACCATAGGTAGTATTTATTATGATGTAAAAAATATGGTGTGCTCATCTGAAAAAAAATTGACGTCAGCAAGTTGAAGATTCAAGGAAATACATATTCTGTGCTTTGAATTTTCAAATAGTTTTACATCATCATGTGTACATACGATCACAGATGAGCAGATGAGCACACCATGTTTTACTTACATCATGGTATAGGGTTTTTCAACAAGAACTTTGTTTTTCAATGTGGTAACACCGGCACCACACGACAGTTTTGACATTTAGTTTTTTGACGTATTCGCAGTATATGCTTTGGCAATTGTTACAATGAATTCAATTTCGCTCGAAAATCGCATTAAAATAATTCAAATCTACTATGAAAATGGTCGTTCTGTTAAAGTTAAATTTCGTAAAATTCGTGATATTTTCGGACAACATAAACGTCCTTCTGAGACCGCTGAATTTTGGCCTATTATTGATGACATGGATGTCACTGAAATGTGGTTTCAACAAGACGGTGCCACATGTCACACAGCCAATGAAACGATCAATTTATTGCAAACCAAATTTCCCGATCGCATAATTTCGCGAAATTCAGCTGTTAAGTGGCCGGCCAGATCGTGTGATTTAACACCACTAGATTATTTTTTGTGGGGCTATGTTAAAGACAGAGTTTATACGGAGCCAATCGAATCGATTGCAGCCTTAAAACTCAAAATCCGTGATGTCATTAACGAAATAGACCCTCCATCTTGCCAAAAAGTGATTAAAAATTTTGATGAAAGAATCAACGTCTGTCAGCGTGGTCGTGGTGGACATTTGTCAGATATCATTTTTTATTCATAATTGCCGAACTTTTCTCTTTGTAATACAATAAAAATGTTATTCATTTTCCACTAAATCCTTTGTTTTATTTTGTTTTCAAAAACAAAGTTCTTGTTGAAAAACCCTTTATTTACCATTATTATCATTTGTCTGAATAAAATGAATGAATCAGAAATCTATGGATATATTAATAGAAAATCGTCTGTCGTTCTGGTGACAGAAAACCTATAGCTTTTTTCAGCAACCAAATTCTGTAAATTAACTTTTTTCACGCATCAACTGAAATAACCACTTCTATTTACGGAATATATCCAATATAAACTATATTGACATGATTGAAGTGAAATCAGGTGCTCGACACAATTTTCAGGCAATCAAACATGACGTTTACAATTATCGGTATTTGGATACACTTATTCGGTACAAAGGGCAGAGGCGCAGTTTATGGATACTTTTAAATAACGCGATCCTCAACCTGACGAATTCGTTCTGGAACTTCCCTTCTAGAGTGATGTAAATAAAAAAAAAATTTGGATTGGAAACTTGGACAGAAATCTTCCATTGATTCTAAATGCCTGTTGATTTTTGTTGTTTCTCTTTCAATTCAATTTTATGATGAATAAAATTATTTTCCTTCCTTAGAATCAGTGCTCCAGAGCTACCAACTTGGCAAGATTGTCACGAATTGTGGAGTAAGAAACGAAAACGTCAGCAAAGAGAGCAACATGAAGCGATGTTGAATCTACCTCCTGGTAAACCATTGATGGGACCGAGAGATCCAAAGATGTTGCTGAAACCTGAAGATTCTTCGGAAGTTGGGGGGTGAGTGAGGTTATTGAATTATCAGTGTTTCCGTTCTGAGTTGTTAGTCGCTGAATCATGAATTTCTGAACATTAAGTGAATTGCATGGAAATTAGGGACAATTATTTGAGAAACACTTAAAACAATTCTATTAATTAGGGTTAATGAAAACTAGCAGCTCAGATATATTTGTGGACTATAGTGCATCGTGGACTTGCAAGATTATATTTTGAGTTGTATTAGGTTTCCTTTTATTATCTTGTACAATAATTTCTGTTTGTTTCTCTCTGATTGTGGTACTAGTTTCAAAAATCCATTTCAGAAATGAATAATTGGAACTATATTAAATTTGACAGTGTAATGAAAGCTTATCCCTTGAGAAGTATTTTCCTCTTGATTTTTTTTTTTCAAGTAATTGGTTATTAGCAATATTCATGAAATTTTCTCCAGTCTGTGAGTTGAAAAAGACAGGGTATTTCTATTTTAACGAAATGGTATCCGTTTTAATTTGTAAAGAATGTTACGAAATATTAGTGGAATTATTTAGAAAACAACATTGAGTATTGAGAATTTTGAAAAGACTGCAGGGATTTTTAATTCCAGCGAAATTTCTAAAAACAGATTATGCATTTATAATTGATCAAATTAATTTATAAGCTGATTTTATTTTCGAATAACATTTTGATGATATATGTATCAGTAATTTCTTTTAAAGCTCATTCTTATGACTGTTTCATTTTCATAGCCAATGTGGGACCCTGCTTTCATAATAATCACTGTGAATACTGTATATTTTGTAACTATAAAGTGAAATCCAAGGAATAATTTATTGTACATACTAAATAGATCACAATGAGTTGATTATTATATTTGTTTCAATCATGTTTGTAAATATATTTTAAATTGAAATAAATGGGAATTATTTGTTTTTGTTTTCTTTTATTTTATGTGAGCATGTCTGTATGCATGATATTCAGTGAACTATTTGAAAAACATAAAATATGTATAGGCCAGAATATTTTTTATCAGTTTTCAATTTTCTGAGCGTCATACGAAAGAAAAGTATTGGCAGTTCTGTAATTACAAGGAAATCAAATTGTTTTCCATTTTTTCCTTCATATTGTCCTGAATGTGACATGGGTGATATAATTCAGAACAACTTTTATAAATATGTTACAGTTGCACAACATTCTGACATCAGAAATAATGAAAAAAATTTCAAAAAGCACTGCCGTGAAGGCGGCAACTTTTGCGCGCATGTTCAATGTAGATGACCGCTTCAGCAACGAATTTGAACGTGCGCGCAAAAGCTGCTGCCTTCACGGCAGTACTTTTTGAAATTTTTACTGATAAATTACTAGATTTCAATTCGATCAAATCTGTATTTTTGGAAATATTGGAAAAATAAAATTTTGAATGGGTATATCTACGGAATCATTGGGCGGATTTTACCCATTCACGAATTCGACCTTCGTAATTAAGCCCCAAATCTTCTCTACAAATATCGAGTTTCTAAGTCGTTTCTTCCGGAAGTTATTGTGTTTACGGTCAGCCTAACGGCCGACTGCGTAATCACAATAACTTCCGAAAGAAACAACTTAGGAACTCGATATTTGTAGAGAAGGTTTGGACCTAAATTACGAAGGCCGAATTCGTGAATGGGTAAAATCCACCCAATGATTCCGTAGATATACCCAATCAAAATTTTATTTTTTCAATATTTCCCAAAATACAGATCAGATCGAATTGAAATCCAGTACTTCATCGAAAAATAACAGTTCGAAGTTTCATACAGAATTTGATGAGGATGATATGATAAGAAAAATCATAGAAATTTTTTTTTTCAAATTGTTATGATGACACGATTATCACGAAATTTCGCACGAAGTTGTCTTTCAGCATCTCAAAACTAGCTGTGAAATTTCATCAGGACTGAATCAGTATTTCTCGAGTTATACCGAAAAAATAAACGATATCGAGAAGAAAGCCTCGAAATTTGATACATTTTTTCCGGATATCTCCGAAACTTATGATCGTATCGAACTGAAATTTGGTACACTGCTGTGAAATATGAAGTTCAAAGTGTGAGTGGACTTCCGAATATGATAAATGGTTTCCGGAAAAAAAAAATTTTTTGGAAAAAAATTTCGAAAAAAAATTTTTTTAAAATTCACTGAAAATCTGATCCTGACGAAATTTGGCTCAAAGTTGCGCGTCGTTATACTCCACCCAACTGCCAAGTTTGAATCTAATCTCTCAAGTAGTTTCTGAAATAAAAAATAAATAACTTCAACTGCCTATAAGTCCGAAACTATTCGACCGATTTGGCCCATTAACGAACTTAACCGCGGCATTCTGATGCGCAACCTATCCTGAAAGTTTCAAGTTGCTAGCTTGCTTCTGTCGACAGTTAGCGTGTCGCCGGCCGGACAGAATCGATTTTGACACCGGATTCGTCATCAGTGAGTCTAACCTAGTCGATTGAGACCTTTTTCGGCTCAATCATCCAAAATTACAGACATTTGGACAAAACGATAGCACGCTGTTCCCCTAGAACATGCGCGCAAAATTACCTCTAATCTATCTCTGACCTATCATGGTTGTAGATTCAGACCTTTGAATATATATTCTTTCGAACAGACAATTTGGGTTTTTGGGAGGTGTTGGTACAACAGATGCCATAAGTGAGTTGGTTAATACTGTTGCGGGAAATCTTGACGAAGGGAAAAAATGTCTAACGTTATTCTTGGATCTTGCTCGTGCGTTCGATACTGTACCTCATGAAAAGTTGGTAGACGTTCTTAGTAATTATGGTATTATAGGAGTTGCTACGAAGATTTTTGAAAATTATTTAAAGGAAAGAGTACAGGTCTTGAAAATTGGTGATATTTTGAGTGACCCACAGCATGTAAAGATTGGTATCCCCCAGGGAACTGTATTGGGACCAATTCTATTTGTTGTATATATGAATTCTTTAACAATTTTAGATATTCGAAATGGTTCTGTAATTTCATATGCAGATGACACAGCTATAGTGTTTGTCGGTAACTCTTGGGAGGAGGTTAAACATCTGGCTGAAAATGGCCTTATTGAAATTAAAAATTGGTTGGAAAATTTCAAACTCACACTGAATATAGGGAAAACTCGCTATGTAGCGTTTTCAATATCAACCATGAACAGACCAGCTTTTGAAACTTTAGAATTAGATGGTGTTGAAATCACAGGGGTTCAAACTATCAAATATTTGGGACTGGTTATCGACTGCCATCTAAGATGGGATGCACAAGTGATAGGACTAACAGCAAAGATCCGAAAACTCATTTATCGATTTTATCTATTGCGTGAAATTCTTACCGAAAAATTATTGATGAATATTTATAAAACTCTGGTAGAATCCATGATAAGGTATGGAATAATTGTTTGGGGGGGTATGTGTAGGAATGAGCTGAAGCGGTTGAATGTTGCACAAAATTATATTCTGAAGATCATTTATAGAAAGAAAAAGAGATACTCAACTGAATTGCTGTATTCTGAGAAAATTTTCAATATACGTTCGCTTTTTATACTAAATTCATGCATATATATTCATAAAAAAACTTCTTTACAGAAATGTCTTGATCATCAATATAATACCAGAAACAGAGCCAACAAAAAACTAAAAATACCAAAAACAAAAAAAGAGATAGGTCATAGATTTATAGGATACCTGGGACCAAAGTTTTATAATATTATTCCACTAAGCATAAGGAACACTGCAGATATAAAATCTTTCAGTAGAGCATGTCGCTTTTTTGTATGGACTAATGCATCAATGTTTGGTTTTCACTGCTGAAGATAGGGATCTGGGGATCGGGATTTGGGGGATTTTAATGAGTTGAGTTTGTTGGGAAAAAACGGTTTCCATGTTAATTCTCAGTTGCTTATAAAAAATAAATTAAGATATGCACATACAGCTATTAAGTTAGCTAGGTGTAAGACAGGCTTAATTCTTATCTGTTCTGTTGAATAAATTCTAGAAGTTTATAGGATGCATTTCAGGAAATGTCATAAGAAATGTTTGTTCATACGGTCACCGAGAGCGTTTACTAGCGAAAGCTGCTGATCAAAGTATGAATTAGTGCAAAAAGCTGTTATTGTGGGTATTTGATAATGTCTCTTCCATTTGGAGTAGATTGAGTAGCTGTGACTTCTGTGAGCGACTGTGTTCGGCCTCATGGACTAAAATAATTTTTATTGCTGGAAGAATATAGAAATCTGAATATCTATCTTCCAAATAGGAATAATAGGCATTTTGGCTCTATGAGTGAACCAGAATATATTGTTGATAAAAACGACATTGTGGTTGTGCTCAAAATACCTTTGTTAGAATTGTAAAATTCGACCGAAAAGCAACATATCACGAACGTGAACCTTGCTAACTCAACTGAGAAAGCAAATATTAAAACTTGGACATCCTGCAGTCTCCTCTGATTATGTCAGGTGAGGTCGGTCACTTCTTACTACCAGTATTGCATTTGAACATCCTGAATTTGTATATTCCCAAATAATATGATGGATAAACCTATTATAATTTTAAATTCAAAAGTTGTGGTGACACAACTGTGATCACTGGCTATGGAGGATCTCCTTGAAACGTTTTCAGAGGCAGGTTTTGAGATCTCTGCGGCTACGCCGATGATTTTGTGATAATAGTTCAGAGAATACATGAGGATGACACTGTCAGTGATCACATGCAGATTGCTCTGACCTTAACTCACGAGTGGTGCCTCTGAGTAGGTCTCAGTGTGAACCCCAAAAAGACGATGGTCGGAAACACGGGGGGAGCTCAAACCTGAAAGGGTCAACCATATCTATAAATCCATTTTGCGGCCAAGCTATGCAACTTCAATCTGGTGGCCCAGGGCTAGCTTATCGACGGGTCCACAAGCTCTTGAACATTTGCAAAGAACGGCATTTGGTCTGTCACAGGAGCTTAAAGCTCCTACCCAACAACTGCTATGCAATTCATTTCAAATCTGCCACCTTTAGGTTTATCCCTCGAATCTGAGGCATCCAAATGAACGAGAACTGGCGACCACACAGGGCACCTTCGCATACTAAATGAATGTATGGAGCTCAATGATGTGGTTATACAGATTCCCTTTCTGTGGTGTTCTACACGGATGGCAACAAAACCGAGGATGAACGAGTCGGGGCCGGTATATACGAAAAAAAAAAGGTATACGTAATATCTGATAGAAGAGCCACCCTACTAGCACTTGACTCAACGATAGTACGATCAAAGCTAGGCTGGGAGTGCAAGATGTCACTCAACGCACTCGGAAAATGAGGTAAACCTTTTTAGGGTGCCGGGTTACTCTGATAACAGCAAGGCCGGCTAAAAAAAGGAGGTGGCAACTTCCCTTATTGTGCCAGAGTCATTCGCGGCTTCCCAGCCAGCCATCAGTTGATGCCAGTTAAGGAAGATAACGTCCTCTCTTACTCGACGAAATGGAGCAAAGAGGATCTCTCACTTAGTGAATTAGAATTGAGGAAATTGTTATGTGCGCTCACGGTGAATTATCATCTGCTGAACATAGGAAAGGTTCTCGATTGTACCTGTCGCTTCTGTCAAGAAGCCAAACATTTGCTTTGCTATTGTGAAGCTGTTTCTAGGAAAAGGCTACAACACCTTGGCCCGTAAAACCGAAACAAGTTTTGCCTGTAGCACCCAGAAAGGTAGTGTTTATTGAGATTTTACTGTCCGACTGGTAAACAGTGTGGGGTTGCATAATAGATCTATAGGTCAAAGTGTTTGCGAGGTTTATAAGGTTTTATCGCCCCTCCTGTAATATAATCTATTATGGAGGCGTCTATTTTTCAATTCAATCACTGAAAGGAGTAAAATAATTCACCCACAATAGGTCTCTTGCATGTAACACGAATTATCATATTTGCATGTTTTTCTCATTCTATATCGATACAAAATCACAATGTATTCTATCTCACACTCCAACAATTCGCGAATTTCGAATAATTCGGTATTGAAAATCGTCAAATCGGGACGCAAAACAAAGTTTGTGAAACGCGGTAGATCGCCTCCTACGTCACTCGTTATTCCACGATGCCCCGATCGATACAGCCCGACGCTGTCTATTGGCTTGCTAGACAGAAAAGTATAAGATAAGAGGGAGAGAGTGGATATATCCCCATACGTCACGGAAACCGCGAAGCTTCGTCCGTTTAAACAACCGACATGTGGAGCCAGATTTAAAAGGGCATTTTCTCGTTAAAGATTTAAATTTTTGATGGCGGTTAAAGTTTTTCAGTGGTCTTACGGATAGAATATTCGATTCCAATGATAAAAAAAATTCATGCAAGAGACCTATTTTGTTTTTCATAATATAAAAACACTTTTCTGGCTTCGCATGTAGAAGAAAACATTTGGAAGCGGTTTTCAGATTCTTGAATGCATTTCAGCTCCTCGAAAGTACTCAAAATGGAAGCTTATGACGCTGCTGTTCTTTCATATGCACTTGCTACATCCAAAACCAAGCCACCATTTATGGTTTCTTCATCTAAATTAAACGATATGGAATCTTTAACACCGCCTTCAAGACAAGACTGCGATGTAGATGGGAAGACATATTTGTATCAGTCACTTAGTAGTATTGAGCAGCAGATAATCAGTAAAAGTGGAATACATATTCAGCAGCTTTTGGAAATTTGTTCTACCAAGCAGAGCCAGGTAAGAATGAGGATTGAGCCCTTTGAGTATTTTAACAACAGTTAATTTTTCCAATAAGTTATTATATGATGACCCCATCGGAAAATTATGTTCCGTAATCCATGTCCACAAAACGAGATAATGGTACCATCTGTTAGAAAATGGCTTAAATTATAGCCCTCTTCTCTTAAAAGAAGATAATTTTCAGTTGTATTTCAGTTAAGTCCTGTATTTGTATGATGAAATTTTCTTGAGAAATAAAAGGGCAGGGTTCAAATCAAAAAACCAATTCTTTAAATAATGCCGACTAGTTTCAACTTTCTCTTAAGGTCTTCTTTAGAGCACTGGAAAAGGAATATTTCTTTCCTAATCCGAAATCGAACCCGAGACCTTCGATCACGAGTCCGAAGCCCCACCCACTGAGCTACCGATACATGGAGCGCTATTCTTGAAATAATGGGAAGAGAACGAACTAGAAAGAGTGGGCTTATCCAAGTTTTTGCCAAAGGTACGCGGTTAATTTGAATGGAAAGTTCTCTACCTTCGCAATGCATATGGACGGATGGACCGCAGCGCGGACAGGCGGAGGGTCAGACAGAATTACTTTTAGACCATGCATTTTAGGCTCCACATTCGAAATTTACGAAAGGGGACATCCAGTGTAGAATATTTCAACACCAATATCTGAAACAGAATCACCGGTGAAAAACTAGAATAATATCTTATCAATCTTCATTTCTCAGTCCACATGCAGGATGAAGACGAACAAACGTATAATTCTGATTCGTCTCTAATTTCAGTCTGACCCAATTGTCATTGAAAGTTTGGAGTCTTTACAACAAGAGCTAAGACATATTTGCAAATCGAATTCAGGCCCAGCGCATCTGTTGCAGTTATCCTTTGATGGCGAGAGTGAGTTTTTCTATAAAGATTATGCTGTCCCAGCTACGTTATATTTGATACTTAATCATTTTCAGATTATACAATACAAGGGCCACTGAAGAACGAAATTATTTGTAGAAGTTTGGTTGAACTTTTGAAACAATTTGGACTCAATATAGGTTCAAATATTTTGAAAAAATGCATGTGATGATAAATAAATGAGTAGCTTCATTATTGTATATAGTTCAACGTATTAATTTTCATCAACTTTACATTCCATATTTAATGAGGAATGATTCTGGATTTGATATTATGTTAAATTATTGAAGTTCAAGTGCATTTTGGCCCGATCTCACAAGAGTTCTGATCTGTACATAAAGTATATATTTATAATATATAAAAATTAAATTCTGTTTATTCTGTGAAATTGTTTAGATAATTGAATTACAATCCAAACTCTGATTTCATTATCAGTGACATGCTAAACAGCTACAAAAGGCCTATCATAGTCTCATATTTTAACACGATATTTTATTGTTTTCTTTTATCCCAACTAAGAGATTTCTCACATTTTAATTGATTATGTACTGAACTCAAAACCTGCCAACCTTTGTTTGGCTACCAAATAATTAACTGATTTCGATCATTTAATGACTTAATTCTGAGTTCAATAAAGCTGTTTTCCCAGTTTTGAATTTCCCGCCTTTGAATAATTTATTTTTGTTGTATTCTGTGTTGTCTACTCAAATCTAACCTAACAAATATTTTGACGATATGAAAACTGAAAACAACAAACAACGCAAAGATTTTTAAATTTTATTTCTGGCCATAATTGTTGTGTCTTATGTCTACTATGAGTAGTTTATTGGATGAATGGATACATTTATTTGACGAGAAGAATTTTCCGAAACTAAATGATGAACCTCTCGGACTCAGGGCAATTACTATGCTGTTTGTTACCATCCAGAAAGAATTTCAAAGTAAGTATGAATATTCCTTTCTACTTCAATATTACTTTGGATTTCAATTTTAGAAGTTGAGGACATCCTGAGTAATAAATTACAAACTTATAAACTTGCTTTGGAAACAAAAAATTGTATGAATATCAAAGAGGAACCTGTTGAGATAGAAAATAGAATAAGTCCCCCAAAAGAGAATTTCAAAAACTCCATGAATAAATCCAAAAAGAATGATAAACTACCCCTGAAGAGTCCTACTTTTGATAGACATAGAAAGGCAAATTTGAAGAAAATAAGAAAACCTTTAAGTTTAACAAATGTTTCGGGTGTATTTCCACTCAAAAATGTTGAATCATTTTCTACGCCTCGAAAAAATGACATGTCTTCCAAAATTATTATAAATAACTCTGAAGAGGAGGATATATTTGATACTTCCATAATAGGTGTCACACCTAATATTGAAATGACCAAAAGGTCGAGAAACTTCCTGCAATCACAGAAAAAAAAAATGAATTCAAAATCATCTTCTAGAAATACAACGCTTACGCAAATGTTTAGCGGGATGATTTCTAAAAATGATGATAAAAAGTGAGTAGTTTTTGTTTTTCCTTCACCAAATTATTTTGTGACTTGCCTTCCTTTAGGGATGATACAACTATGATGGATATTGATGAAATTCTTCAAAAAGTTGAAAATTCTGATAAGATGGACAAAGCAGTCAATGCATCTAAACATCCAACATTATTGCCAGTCCTGAAAATTTCAAATTCCTTTGTTGAAGGTTATGATAGGTGAGTTCTCGAAGCAAAGGATACCTTGAATCCAGATCATGCTTTTCTTTGTCTCTGAAAGTTTCTATTCTTCAAGAAAATTATAAAACTTTGTTACAATACTATATCTTCTAGAATTCCAGAACCCAAAAAATCACCTGTTAAAACATTTGCCTACAAAGAAACTGTGAGAGGAAATGAAAAAAAGAAGTTGAAAGGTTGGTCATGCAAAGAATGTGAAAATGTGAGTGGTTTTTTCCTCTATTCCGTTCAAGTTTAATCGTTTTTTTTTTTCAGTTCTATAAAGGAATGAAATTATCAGATGAAGAATTGGAGATGAGAATGAATGAGTGTTCAAAACACAGAAGTAGATTTAAGCCAGATGAAGAAACAATACCTGGTAGGTAATATGCGGGATAGTTGTTTATTTGGGTTCTATGAGATCTAATTCTAAGATTCAGAAGAACAATTTGAGCGGAAAGGAATGTGAAAACAAATTTTGGAAGAATTTGTAGAAAAAAAATTAATATTTAATTGATATCTTGACTATGCCAAAACTAGAGGGTTTAAAAACATTTTTTTAATCAAGACATTTGAACTAGTTCAATTTGTGAAGTTGATATCATAATACTAATTTCTTATATTGATAATATTTTTTATTAATAAGGATACTGGGATCTATCCATTCCGTCTAGCTCAGAGGATGAAAAAATTTCCCAACCAGCTTCCCCTGACATCAGTCAAAACAGCCTGAATGAATCTACAATATTTTGTTTCTACAAGAAGTGAAAGCAATGTGATATAAAATTTTTTATTCAGTTATTTTCGTTACAAAATAATCACAATATATACAATAAATTACCTAAAATGTAATGGTTTATAAGTTGCCACGTTTAGCTTGCTCAATTTCAATTGCTGTGAATAGTGCCTTAAAGTTTCCTGCTCCAAAACCCTGAAATGAAGTATATATTTTTTATAATTGTTTTTTGAATTATATTCTATTTTCTTACATTATGGTTTCTTCTTTGTATAACTTCTAGGAATAATGTTGGCCTATCTTGAAGATTTTTCGTGAAGATCTGTAGTAAATAGCCTCCCTCATCATAATCTATCAGAATTTTCAACTCCTACAAGAGAAGGTATGAGTTGGGATATGGTAAGAACGTTTTGGGAAGCGAAAGATTCTTCTGGGGTTTGTCAAAAACATTTCATTATAAGTGAAGTTAGTTGTAATGGATAAATGATTATATGTACATCCTATCAGGAATTTAGTATTCTTATTGAAGCCTACATGTATACTGGGTTGGGATAAAATATGGAACCAAGTATGTAAATAACTTTTGAACGAAAAGGACAATATATATGGAATTTTGCAGGTAAGTGCAATGGCGCATTGTTGATAATATACTACTGGTTGAACCGGAAATACACTCAACTCTTTTAATTTATATGGGATCTCCTGTATATCTTTGCAGATGTTGAAAGAGCTTGGGATTTCGAATGCGAAAGAAACTGACGTGAAGTCAGCAGCTTTTACGCGCTTGTTCACATTGCGAAATGGCGACTTGGAAATTTCGGTGAAATTTAAATGAAATATGAAAATTTTCAAAAAAATTTTTTTTTTTATTTTTCCATGGATAATTCTTCTTATTGACACTGTTCATCTCCCAACCAAGTTTCATTTCGATCGAATAAATATTTTTCGAGATACTGAAAAATCAAAATTTCAAATGGCTGTAGCACAGAAACCATTCGGCAGATTTGGCCCATTAACGAACTCAACCGAGATATTCAGGATCAAAACCTACCCTGAAAATTTCAAAACTCTAGGTCCTTCCCTTCGAAAGTTAGAGCACACACGGACAGACGGCCGGTCAGAATCAAATTTGACCACGGATTCTTCATCAGTGAGTCCAACCTAGTCGTTTGAGATTGATTTCAGCTCAAAATTCGAAAATTACAGACATTGTGACGAAACGATAACTTGCTGTTCCCCAGAACAAGAGCGTGAAAATCTATAAAAGCTAGAAATCACGCTCGTTGATCCACTTCTGTTGAGTTCTTCACATTACCGTAAACGTTCAGATAAACAAATTGATGTGTGTATGCGCGTAGTATGAGTAATAAACGAGTAGGATCTAGCGGTAACTGTTGCCCAAGTGTCAAAATCGAATTAACATTAATTCGATGGTACAATAAATACGATCTCTTTCACTTGAATGAAGCATTCTTTATTGTACAATTGAATTTATGTAAATTCGAATTTGACACTCGGGCAACCTCTAGATCGTACTCGTTTATTACTTACTATGCATAGACACAACATCAATTTGTTTATCTGAACTTTTTTTACGGTAATGTAAAAAACTCGAAAGAAGTTGATTTAAGTGCGATAATTTCTGGCTTTTATAGATTTTTTTACACTAAACTCAGTATGTGCGCATTCGAAATCCCAAGCTCCTCCAACATCTGCAAAGACAGGAGGTCCCATATAAATTAAAAAAGTTGAGGGTATTTCCGGTTTAACCGGATGTATATTATCAACAAAAAATTGTACATCAGATGCATTTTACTGCCAAATTTCATAAATATTGTCTTTTTCGTTCGAAAGATATTTACTTGGATCCATACTTAATCCCAAGCCTGTATATGTTTTGTATATAAATATTCCTTTGCCAGAGCATACAGGTAAATTCATAGTTTTCAAGAATACAATTTTGAAAAAATCTAGAGAAGCACTGATTGAAGCCACAACTTTTACTCGCGTGTTCAAAGTTGTTGCCAAAGCGGTCATCTTTTCACGTATTGTGCAGCCCAAACGCACCTTTACTATATACCTATGGAAAGATTTGTTGACCTTTCTAATCATATTATCCTCACGAAATTCTGTATGGACCTTCAAACTATCAATTTTCTATAAAATACTAGATTTAAATTCGATCTTATCTGGAGTTTTGGAAATGTTAGGAAAATAAAATTTCGACTATGTGTATCTGCGGAATCGTTGGCTGGATTTTATGAGTTCAGCTTTCGATATCAAGGTCCAAAACCTACTACACAAGTATAAAGTTTTTAAGTTGTTTCTTTCGGAAGTTATTGTTTATAGGTCAGTCATGTGTGTAGTGTCTCCTAAAATATTAGCGAATAACGACACAAGCACTACTGGAAATACGCGCGAGTGCAATGCCATCGCTCGGGCTCGAGATTACTCGAGGAATTCCGTGTTTACGAGGTCAAATACAGATTTGTTCGTTATAACCGAAATATTTTTCGAATAAATCAAAAATATTTTATCCGAAAGTACTTTATTTCGTTTCCTTAAAATTGGTACGTTATAAAAAAAAGGTCGCTAAAAACGGAGCTGTTATAAGCGGACATTACTGTACATATTTGATTCCCAAACTTTTTGATATAGTCTTGGCTTTTCGAGTTCCTCAAAGCTACTCTTCAAAGCTTGAATATATGTGAATTGTTTCGATAGAACTTTAAGTCAGAGCATACATACTACAGAAAATTGTTTCTCTAGCTTTAACCTGTTAGTTATGACAATGCGATAATAGATATGTGAAATTGTGCGTTGTCCTGGCGAAACAAATTTTCATCCTGAGTTTCAGTGTTTCAGCAGCACTGAACTCTTGTTATTTGATATTGATTAAATTAAGAATTGCTCCACTTTATGTTTTTCCAGTTTACAACTGAGATTTCTTATTATTGATGACTTTGAAGGTAGAGTAAACCACATACAGTTATCAAACTTCAAGTTTAGGCCAAAGAATTTTTTAATCTTTAATTGGCTTGGACTTAATAAAGTAGCTCTTTCAACATGCATCTTTTCAACCAAGTGTTGTCATATTTCATGCTAACCTGTAATATTTTGAGATCCTCTTGTATCTGCACACTACTTCTACCTAATTTTTCCCTGAGAATGTCGTAATACTCATCAGGAATATCCAAAAATTCAATTCCTCTAGCTTTTAAATTTTTTACCTAGAAAAGTATAAAGACGAAATTAATATACAGAATTTCGGAACATATTTGAACTTACGGAACTTATAATATCCTGAGTATTTAGAGCAATATGTTGAACTCCAGCACCTCCATAATATTCAACATATTCCTCAATTTGGCTCTTCTTCTTACCGGGAGCAGGTTCATTGATTGGGAGCTACAGAAAAAAATTAGAACATTTCTAATGGAAAATTGAGCAGTGAACTCACTTTGATGTTTTCTTCCCAATTGCTCATAACGATGGATCTTAGTGCTGAGTATTCGGTGTGAAGCTGAGTGTCGTCAACTGACCAAAATCGATGAAATTGGAGAATATTCTCATACCATTTCGCAGCAGATTCCATTCCATCGTCTGGTTGATTTCCTACCACATGGTCGATGAAATCCAAATTCGTTGGTGGCCTGAAAAAAAGAATAATAATTATTATCGAAGTAGTTCGATGTTAACCAATTGTTTCTGCGCGCATGTTCTAGGAACGGCGTGCTATCGTTTTGTCCGAATGTCTGTAATTTTCGAATTTTTTGCCTAAAATGGTCTCTAACGATTAACTGATCACGAATCCAGTGTCAAAATCAATTTTGTCCAGCCGATTTTGGTTTATTATTTGAGAAAATCGAATAATAAACCTTAGTGATCGACCAAAAAAAAAGAAAAATTACCCCCCACGAAAGCTTCACAGTTTTTTTCTTTATAACTCGAGAATAATTGGCTGAAGGACATTGCGGATGAATTCAGATGGCATTAGTGTTAACACCGATTTCAGATTCTGAGTTTCATTTGAATCTTTTGATTAGTATTCGAGAAATACTTTGTAGCTTTTGAAAAAGGCTAATCTATGGATAAGAAGATTCGATGCCTTAGCTTGCTTTTGGGGTGAAAACTTCTGATGACTTTTCTAGGTGAAAGAAGTAAGATTAAGATAATTCAATAGGTTACAGGAGTCCTCATCCGACATTGTCATTAAGGAAAAACCTAAAATGGACAGTATGAACACCGGTTCCGGCTCATCACCACTTAGCAAGCCTAAAAATATTGAATTCGTTTGAATAATTTCGTAACATGGCTTGTTTAATGTTCACAAAAGAAATTTTAAATAAGTGAAAACAGTATGAATAACAAAGAAATTCATATTTCAGTTTTTCGAATAATAATTAGAAAAAATACAAGAAAACCATTTTCAATTTCTAAACTGAGGAATTTTGTTCCTCAGAGTTTCTAAATTTAAAAGAGAACTAGGAAGTATTATTCGGGAATAGCATAATCGTGAAATGGGGGTAGAAAGCTTCAACATAAAATGTTGAATGATTTCCGAAATGGTACTCACAATGACTTCGACATCGAATCAGTAGGTGAAGCTACGTAGCCAGGTAAAAAGTGTCCTCTGTACAAACTCCTATCAATAAAAGTATGCGTTGTGTCGCCATACTGAAAAAGAGATATTGAGATTATTTCAGGTGCTTTTCAGGAGCTATGAAAAAACTCACTGTTTGCACTGTTGCAAATCTAACGATGCCATTTAGGTCAGATTCTTGCCAAATGTTTCTCACTATTGTAGCACCTCTTCGTTTAGCTATCTGTTGACAATGCAGTATTTTTGAGAATATGTTTAGTGAGTCATAAAAATTAAATTGATCAAAAATTGTTCCAAGGAATCATTAAAGAAGAGAAATGTTCGAATTGTATGGAACCACCTTCTTTAGGGGTATAAATAATGTCAAGAATTTCACGAGGCATTGTTGAGCGTTTCGTATCAGTAGGGAATTCCTTACGAATGTGCTGATATAACGTATTATATCCTGAAAGTTTCTAGAATGGGGAACTCAATTGAATTCATTAGCGCATTATTTTTATTAATCAGGAACCACAATACAATTTTCAGGATTGATTATTGAAGGAATGAACAGATTTAAAAATATTGTCAGTATACAAATAGAAAACCGATACAATGAATCCCATTTTCCAGAGAATAGATTCAACCTGTCTGAACGCTCCCGTAGATTTTGGATCGTCGAACCAAACCCAATGGTCAAGTTCTTCTGTAAGTCACTTTGTATAACTGAATTGAATTTCAGTGTTGTAACAAAATTTTTTTCGAGAATAATTTGAAAGAGGCAAGTGATTTCTACAAAAAATTATTCCCCCTCGATAATAAAATTGACGAGGGCTAGCGATTTCATAAAAAACCTAACCTGTTTCGAGATAAAAGGGGTGGGAAGTTTTCAAATTGACACCCTGTAGACGTGGTTGGAATTTCCTGATTTCTCAGTAGAATCGAGCAAAATTCGCAAAAAAATGAGTTCCTCTGGGGTTATTTACCTAGAGTAACATTTCGAGTTCCCATTTTGAAATTAAAATTCATCTGCGCTTTTTATGAACGTAAAATCTCATATCAATACTCTTATCATATATTAACACCGTTTATGTTATTCTACCTCCGATGCAGATAACAATAGTGTGTTGAATGATATTAATGATAAATCTCTGAATTTATAGTCTTCCATATTTATTTATTGCACATTTAGGATACAAACAGTAAAGATATTTACCAACAAAGTATCCACTCAGGATTGGAGACAATTCGAGTTCATTGTACAAATCAACTCTTCAAAATGAAATGAAAAAATTTCCACTTAACCGACATAAACAAATGTTTTAGGAGTTTTTTGAACCGTGCAAAATTTTCTGAGAAAATGTGTATGCCACTATTTTATTCCGGACTGTTACAAATAGCTTGAAGGCGTCACATCGGAGAGTGCTGTCCTGTATTTGTTCTACGAAATATGACACTGAAGGGAGTTCTCTTCCGTAGATCTCGTCCCGGTATATTCAGATTGATCATACTGAGAAGGAAGGGTGAATCAATTCTAGTGTGTAAAATTTTATGAAGTTTACAAAGTTCCTGTACCGTCCTGATGTCATTCAGAGTAAAAATGTGAAATTTCGACGAATTCAGAACTGTATCATTGGGTTTACAATATTGGACCAATCTATCGAGGTCCTCCTGAATTCTCTGACAGTCGTACACTGATCGAACGCTTCGAAAGATCTTTAAGTCGTCCGCGTAAAGCAGTATTCAAGAGTATCGGAAGCACCCCTTGATGTTATTTAAGTAAATTAGGAAAAATAGAAGACCCTGATGGCTACACTGGGGGACGCCAGATGCAGTAAAGGAGGGTTCAGATCAGTGGCCACCAATCGAGACATTTACACCATTCTACCGGTGAATCGGGCAAGCCAATTTTGCTAATGGGTTAGTAATTCTCAACGTTATCTTTTTGTCGACTTTTGAAGGTTTGTCACTTACCTCCACAATACTATCTAAATCGTCAACTGTAAATGCAATATCTTTCACACCATCCCCGTGTTTAGCCACATGCTGATTCACTTCTTCCTCATCTGGATTATAGGCAGATTGAAACACGAACACGATCTGGAAACCATCAACTTTTCGTTTAGGATATTCGAGAAAAGGCTCAAGGGGAAGTTTTGGGGATTTTGCGAGGGTTCTCAAGTTCATATTGCGAAATTCGCTACAAATCAGCTGAACATGGAATTAATAACTTATGTATACTCCTTTCACTTTTATAAAATCTCCCGATAGGCCACGATTTAGGTCTATCAAGTTTTTTTACCCAAAACTGACGCAGGTTGGTACTCGTGAATTATCGCCAATGTCAAAATAATTCTCAGAGACGTTGCCAAATGCCAATGCCAATTTCTACTCCCAATCTAAATCTCAACATAATCGTAAACAAGATATACCTACATAATCATCACACTTGGAAACTAAAAATGCCGAAGGTAGTTTTGAAGAAGCAGAGACAAACTATCAGGAAGTGCTATTGAAATCTGCTTTTTCTGATTGCGACCCTGATAATTTGGAATCAATAATTTATCACAAGCTATCCAACATTTTCGACGTATGTGGGTGAAAAATTTTGTATGAATAAATATTTAGTTATTAGCTGACACATCACACAATATGAAAGATTTTAAGTGAAAGAGACGACAAAGACTTTCCTTCTATTGGTGCACCCAAAAAGACACTGCCTGAGGACTTTATCTCGAAAAAATCGATTCTTGATTTCCGTACAAGGAAATAGCATAACTGAATCTTTCAACCATGTTTATGTACGTGAAATATTTCCAGTATTAATAACAGAAAAAAAATTTTGTTCAACATTCGCCAGGTCTTTGGAATGATCGATTTCACTTGAGATTTTCTCGAATTCATTATTTTCCCAAAGTAAATTCACATTTTGAAAAATACGTACTACGACCTCTATGTAGAGAGGAAAACGTTGTGAAGTTATCTGACAGGAAAATGACTATAACCTTACATTTTCGAAATATACACGGTGAAATGTGTCAGAATGTCATGGCCAACTGGGATAGTTTATAAAAGTGAATGGAGTATATGAATACAATTTGTTATGTCCATTCTAGAGGAACATTTGACGTATTCTGCCAATAAGTCCACAAACTCAACTAACACATAAACATCATAATGCAAAATGATAGCCGCATAGGAGCAACTTCATATACAGAACATTCGCGCTTGGAATTTGAAGCTCACACCTACCTTATTTTGTTTTACTACGTGACTAGAATGTGTCCTTTCTCCTGTTTCAAAACCTTTGTATCCTGCAAATTCGAATCCTAGCCTCGTAACATAATAACTTGCTGCCTGAAAAAATGTAGAAAATTAGGGAGATTCAAGACTCGAGGATTTGAAAAATACCTGTTTAGCGTTTCCTACGTAAAATTTGATATGGTCGAAGCTTAAAAATCTGCCTGCCTCTGGTTTTTTGCCTTTGTTTGTATATGTGGTCTGAAACATATCGAAATTAGTAGGGATACTTCAAAATGAAGAAAAAGTATTGTAAAATGCACCAAAATATTGTACATTCTTCGTCTATCCGCATTAAAATTTCATCTCTTTCACATTGCAACTTTATGTTAAGAGCAAACAATAACATGTGGTGTTGAATTATGACTAGGTAACACAGCCAAATTCAAGTTTCGTAAAACCTCGTTAATATCTCAAGGTCAGGCACCTGCATCGCGATATATATGCTTTAACGTAGCCAATAGCGGTGTAAAATCTTAGAATCCGGTGAAATTTCTACGTTTATAGGAGTAAAACGGGGTGTCGTTCTTCAGGCGTCAGTGAGTATTTTTTGAAATTTTTTTTTTGGAATGTACTTAATCATTTTGTGAGAATGCGCAATGTTAGTTATTTTCTCATTTTTCATTCCATTTCAGTTTTTATTTTCCCGAAAATTCTTGAATATAAAAAGTAGCATTGCGCATTCTTACGATTTTTTTCAACCATTTGCACCAAAAAATTTGTTTTTGAAGAACGAACTCTGGTCTCCGAAAGTCACCGCGTTAAATTAGAGGTAATCTTTGCTCTTAATGGGACTCTAGGACTAGTAATTGAGAATGTCATTAAGAAATTGCACTGACGGAACAGACCCTTCAAAAACAATGTTTGATATGATTTTACTGAATGTTAACCTCATTCATGGAGTTTCCCGTGAGGGGAATGCAATTATTGAAAAAGTGCTACTGCAGTCGCACAGCGAAAACTGATGCATCCCGAAAACATTCTGTTGCCAATGTCACAACAAACAATACTGAAAAATTCGAGAAAAGCAATGACGTGAACCCTCTCACGAATTCCACTCAATTAAACTTCAAACTTCTGTAGTTTAGAGACTTGTCACCGAATCAAAAAAATGTGTTTTCTTTTCATGTGAAACAGCTGTAAAGTTCAGTTTTCATATTACTCAATTGATGCACGTTATGAAAATTCAATATTTCAGCTGTATATGGCTATTGATTCTAAAATATCAAAGAATTGGGAATTTATTCAAAATTTTGCAATGATATGATCCTCACGCAATTTCGCACAACTCTTCACCTTGGTACATTTCGACTGTGAACCAAGTTTCAATTCAATAAAATAAGTATTTTTCGAGTTATAAAGATGACATTATTTCAGCTGGCCAGTTCTCCGAAAATATCCAACCTAATAGTTGAAGACCTGTTTCTGCTCAATATTAGAAAATCAGTCATTTTATCAGAACCACACGCGAGGTTGCCCAGCACAAATTCAAAAAAAATCGCGTTTTGGTTGGAAATGAATTTGTTTAAAAGCGTGTCTAGCACAATCTGAATTATATTCTTCGTTAGCTATTTATCAGAAAAAATCGATATTTCCTCATTCGCGAAATATTTCAATGAATTACACTAGTGCATGAAAATGACCAGATAATATTTGATTCAAGGGTGATATCTGAATGAAAGTTGCATTCGGTTATTTTTTAGCAGGAGGGCTCATCATACGGACACTGGCTCTTTTTTATTTATTTTCAAATCAGACAGAAATTAACTTTCATAATCATCAGATTCAATTCATCTTCAAGGTTCGAAATGTATACGAATAATATTGAAAGAGTTTGGAAAAAATCACTCTGGAGTTTATTCCGGAACTTTTGCGATCTTGTTTAAATAAACAGATAGTGGTCACCCACAGGTATAGCTCTCACCTAACTCTGCTTGACTTCAACGCATAAACAACTTTGATATCTCGTCATCATATGATCATTACCAAATTTTTCATTGGCCATATTCAAACCGTTATAACCAAGAAATAATGAATTTCAAATCGACCGAATGTGTATTTTTGGAAGTATTAGGAAAAAAATTCAAAAACCCATTGGATTTGTGAGCATCAAACCTACTCTACTATGTTTACGTTTGGCCTTCCTATAACTCCGAAACCATTGTGCGGATTTTCGTAAACGGCGCATTTGAATCTCAAATCTACCTTGAAGCTTTTTAGTCTCTACGTTTTTTCCTAGTTACTTTATTTGGGGTCCAACGTTCCGATATGAGTTAATTCGACCATGTAATATTTATCCGTGAATACAATAACCCAATCATGTAAAATAGTTAAACTATTTTCGATTCAGAGTCTAAGAAAAAGTTTTCAGTCTCATTGTTCCTAGGAAAAGCTCTCGAGAAAAAAGGTTTTTATTAAAACGATCATAGAAGTCGAATTTGTTAGAGATCCACCAAATTACACAAAGCGACTGTCTTTTTGTTGGTTCATTATAATTTTTTCATTGAGAAATATTCAGTTGAATTTTTAGTTTTTTTTGATAAAAAAAATACTTGCTGATTTTGAATATCCCTAACAGAACAATTTAACGAAGTTCAAGTTTATTTGTTGCTTTGCAAATAAATTGTGATGTTGATAGCAGACAGAGGTAATGCGTGAGGGAAGGTGGATATATTCGAAATTATTTATTAATAAGGATCTATTCGAAAGTGGAAATATAAGTGGTTAAATCCTGAAAATTCCTGCGATTTTAAATCATATATTGATCCAAGAACATTCAGTAGAACGATTCGCAATGAGAACAGAATGAATGATGCAATATTGCCGAGTATATTGCATCAGAAAATTTTCGACTAAAATATCAAGCTTTCAACTGAAGACAAGCTCTTCACATGCTGAAGAAGTATTTCAATGAGTTTCGCACCCCCAAAATATATCGGCAGATTTTATAGGCTCCTTTTGTTCAGAGAAAAATTTTAAATCTCGGATTACAAAGTGGAAATGTTTCTTCGAATTGAGAATGAGAATATGTTGAAATGATGATAAAATATGAAGTGCGAGAGTACCCCAAATAAGTAAATTTACGTATCTGAACTTACCATGCTCACACAAGATTCTCTTTCAATCACTTATTAGACTGTTAATATTATTCTGCTTTGTTGTCCCCCCTTTTATATAATCTCGACTGCTCGCTCGAAAACTACGTATTTGATTACGAAAACCCTATTGGAAAGATACGGAAATAAAAACAATACTTGTGTTTCGCCAAAAACACAGAAATTAGTACGTACCTATTAAAATACGTTGGTTGAAAAATATGAACGTATTGATTCTCATTCATGGAATATTTTTATCTCAGGAAAATCATTTTACGATTCGACAATCGAATATTCGAATAAATTCTAGAAAAGCGCTGTGAGGTCAGGAGCTTTTACGCGCTTGTTCGCATTCTAACTACAGATACTAGATCAGCACGAAATTTTGCACCTAGGAGCGTTGGTATTCTTCAACTGGTTACGAAGTTTCAATCTATCGAATTGAAAGTTGGATTATTGTTGATGAATACTGACTTCAACGTTTGTGTCAAATCTCTAGTTATATCGCCTCCAGATTCAACCAATATTGTTGCAGAAGTCCGACGAAAGCAGGGACAAGTATATTAAATTCTGTCGGATCTTCCGAGTTCAAATAACTTGCAACTATTTTAGACATTTATCTTAATTAATGAATTCGTACTAATTGTTAGAAGCCTCACAATTTGATATTTAAAGAATAATCGGTATGTTCACATTTTCTGGTCTTAACGAAACATACTTCGATACAACTTTCGATAAAGATTCCAGTACATCTGATAAACTACGAATGATCTTTGTTTGTCGGTATTCCAATTAGGTATGCTAATTGAAAGCTTAGATTCTAGATCTTCTACATCGTGTAGAGTCATTCTGACTAACTCATCCATTCTACAGGCCAACAGGCCCCATAAACACCGAATAATAAAGCAACCTACAAACTTAATTGATGCCTAATCTGAATAGAAACTAAAACCTTTTGAATTACCTTAATCATTAAATTTTCTTCATCTGGGGCTTTCTGGATAAATTTTCCGATTTCTTCCTTCGTTAAAATCTTAGATTTCTTTGCCCTATAACCTGGAGCTTGCCGTTTCAATAAAGAACGAAGTTTTGAATATGTAGATATATCTACATACATTGTGTTCAATTGCAAGCGTTGACTTCAACATTGACTAATTGGCCCACAATGTTGAAGATTTCATCTTTAAGCAAAGATCTAGGAAGTATGCTATTACATTTTCCGAAAAAGAACTTGTGTTTTTGCGCGCATGTTCTAGGGGAACAGCGTGCTATCGTTTTGTCCAAATGTCTGTAATTTTCCATGATTTAGCCGAAAATCCTATCCTATCATGACGAATCCGGTGTCAAAATCGATTCTGTCCGGCTGGCTGGCCGCCCGGCCGCCCGTGGACACGATAACTGTCGAACGGAGCCAGTTAGCGACTCGAAACTTGTAGGGTAGTTTGCGCTTCCGATTGCCGCGTTTGAGTTCGTTAATGGGCTGAATCGGCCAGATAGTTTTGGAGGTATAGGAATTTGAAATTTGAGGTTATTTCCCTCATATTTCAGAAACAACTGGAGCGATTGGATTGAAACTTGGCAGTTAGTTGGAGAATAACGACGCGCAACTTTGAACAAAATTTCGTTGAAATCTTATGGTCACTGAATTAAAAGAAATTTTTCAAAATTTTTTCCGAAAAATATTTTTTTTTCTGAAAACATTGTTCATACTTGAGAACAATACAGTCAACTTTGAGCTCCATATTTCACAGTAGTGTACCAAATTTCAGTTCGATAAGGCTTTTAGTTTTGGAGATATTGGGAAAAAAATATGTAGAATTTCGTGGTTTTCTTCTCGATATCGTTGTTTTTTTCATTATTACTCAAGAAATACTGATCCAATCGTGATTTAACTTTGCAGCTGGTTCAAAGATGCTGAGAGATAACTTTGTGCAAAATTTCGTGATGATCGTATTATTAGAACAATTTGAAAAAAGGAAATTTAAATTTTTTTTTCTTCAAATATTCAATATTCTGTGATCTTCTCATCATATTATCCTCATCAAATCCTGTATAAACCTTCAAACTATCATTTTTCGATAAAGTACTGGAGTTCAATTAGATTATATCTGTATTTTTGGAAATATTGGAAAAATAAAATTTTAAATGGGTATATCTACGGAATCATTAGGCGGATTTCAACCATTCACGAATTCGGCCTCCGTAATCAAGCCCCAAACCTACTCTATACAAATATAGAGTCTAAGTAGTTTCTTCCAGAAGTTATTGTGTTTATGGTCGGCCTAACGGCCGGATTTCGTGCTTCTTACCTCGGTTGTTATTTCCAAAATAACAGAAAAAAACTGATCCTATTATGATGAAACGTGGTAACTGGTAGGAAAATGATGATGACCAAACTAGTGCAAAATTGCGTGATGATTGTTTCATCAGAACAATTAGAAAAAATTCAAAAGTTTGTTTTGACATATTTCATATTTTGTGATCCCCACCTTCAAGCTGCCATTTTCCAATCAAGTATTGGATTCCAATCCGACGCGATTCGTTTTTTCGGAAATATTGGGAAAATAAGATTTCGAATTAGTATCTTTATCAGCGGAATTCATTGGATGGATTTTAGCTTCAAGATAATTCTTCAAACCTGCTCTTCAGTTACATGCCTCTATGCAGATTCTTTTGGTAGTCATTGTTCACACATGGTTAGGCTGGCCGTAAACACGATAATTTCCGACAAAAACGATTCAGAGACTTGATATTCGTAGTGTATGTTCGGGGTATTATAACGAAGGTGGGATTCGTGAATGGGTAAAATCCGTTCGATGATTCAGTAGGTACATTTATCTATCCATTCAAATATCGGTTTTCCTTATATTCTTAAGATTTTTTGTAATCTAGTAATTAATTGGAAAATGATAGCTTGAATACTTATGTATAATTGCGTGAGGTCCATACGAAAAGAAGTTCGACAAATCTCTCTATCGGAAATAAACCTACGTTTGGCGGGTTCAGTACTTGAATAGGTGACCGCTTTGGAAACTCATTGCTTTTCTAAAATTCTTGCACAATTTTGCTCGACTACGAGTCCGATCTTTGTTTACATTCGGGGTCTGAAAGCCGATGTCAGTGCTGTCAGATAGAAATTGAATAAAATCGACCGAAAAACGCCGAAATACTGGCAAATATTGTATGAAATGGCAAAAACTAAGCACGGGGCTTCGATTTCAAGCAGAAGAATAAAGCGATTGGTGATATTTACAATGGAAATTCCATAAATCTATCCGATGACCGAGAGCTCCTTATAAGGAATTTTAACATGAAATCCGACGAAACCGACTGAAATATGGGATATATTATATTGAAATGGATCGATTAGAGGTTGGTACTGATTCCTTTCAAGTGTTTTACCACCAACTTTGAGTTTTTTCCAAAATTTCAGCATAATTTGTGCCGGTTCAGAACGATCTTTCTTACTGGAATCCTACCGTTGTGTACGAGCTAGGTTACTTTTTCTGGTAAGTTTTTGAAGATTAAATATCCTTTTATTCATTTCCGATTCCCTTTCAACGATATTTATTTCCGTTTCTCTAGAAAATGTATCTGAAAGTTTATAATTCCGAAGTAACCTTGACATATCTTTAGAGGTCACAGAAAGCGTTTTTTTGCGAGGGCACAGAGCATTTTTTTGCGAGTGTTCACAAAATTTTTTCGATGACGTCCTATGATTCCAAATCCATTTAACTACATAACAGGCGAATCTGTACGAAATTCTTGCACAATTTTGCTCGACTAATATCTGGAGTTTTCAGGATCTGCTGGCTTACTTTTCTGTTGCCAAGGCAATCAGTTGATTCATCACGTGATTATTCCACATCCTCCTCTGCTACTTATCTCGTTGGCAGATAACAAAATATCCAACAGAACATATTGTTTTTCCTCAAATTCTTGCGTTAATTCACATTCCTTGGTGTTTATCTTGTGGAATTAATTATTTATTCGGAGAAAGAACGTCAATATTGTGATCTATTTCATGATGATCTTTCGAAATGGATTATGGAAAATTTATTAATAGCAGTAACATCCAACGTAATTATCCCTACAAAATTCCATGACAAAAAAAGTACTAATATAATCGAAAATTTGTATCAAGAAATGAACCGAATAAAATTACAAACATTCATTTCAAAAACTTAAATGGGTTTATTCAATAATTGATGCTGAGGTATCATTACTGTACCTTTTTTTAATCATTTTTATAATTCTCGAAAATTACACTCTTGTAGAAAATTGAGCTGAATATGCGGATAAATAAACAGAAAAACCGAAATATAGATGAGGCACATTAAATTACCAAAATTCTGAAAATTGAAGCGCGCTTTTTCGAAGAGGAATAGAATCGAAATGCAAAACTCAAAAAATAACTATTGCTAGCTCAGGAATCGGTTCCTTTTCCCCACTATGCTCGAATGGGATGATGCAACATAGAGAAGTTGTTCCGTATGTATTGCATCAGCCAAATTTTGGTAAGATTCATGTTGAATGTCGAAAAACAGAGGATTTGTTCTCTGAGGTGTATTCTAGAGTGCCCCTCATACAAATGACTCAATGAATATTTGGGGAGCTTCAGGTGCCGGTTAATTTGTGTACCTAGTCTATAATGGTTTTCAATCTATCTTCACGGCACTGACGTGAAGTTAGCAGCTTTTACGCGCTTGGCTTGCTTGCTTGCGAAATGGCGACTTGGAAATTTCGGTGAATTTGAATGAAATATGAAAATTTTCAAAAAAAAATTATTTTTTTTTCAAATTTTTCCATAAATCATTCATATTATTATTATTATTAGAAGAAGATTATTGATACAGTTCATCTTCCAACCAAATTAAATTTCGATCAGATGAATATTTTTCGAGTTATCGAAAAATCAAAATATCAAATGGCTGTAAAACAAAAACGTGGTAATATGCTTCATCAGGTGATTACCAGGAAGTTTTATCGGTACTTCCCCGTAGCGCATGAGCAGTGTATCGAAATCGTCACCACTTAACAACATGTTTCAAATTTCATCTTGATCGGATATTCGTCTTGGGAGAGTCAATATAAACAACTTTTCTACTCGATCAGATATTCATTTTATTTAATGAAACATATCGAGCAAAAAGTTATTTTCTTACATTTCTCGCTTGTTCTAGGGAACAAAAGAGTTATCGTTTTGCTCAATGTCTGTGATTTTCAAGTTTTGAGACAAAAATGGTCTTTATGGATTGAAAAACCCTAGAAAAGCACTGACGTGAGGTCAGGAGCTTTTACGCGCTTGTTCCGTTGCCAAAGCGGTCATCTATACAAGTATTGACCCTGCCAAACGCAGATTTTTTCATATGGTCCTCACGAAATTCTGCATGAATATATATGCAAGATATAAATCGGCGGTTAAGTTTACTCGCAGTTAAGTAACGAGTAGTGCTAAATAGGTTTCCTCGACCGTTTTTTTTCAACACACATTTGATGTGACCAATCTGCATCAGGTTGTGATTTAGAATCTTTAGCGAAGCTGAAAGTAAGCAGATGGTTTTTTGTTTTTGGCCAGGAGATAATATTCATTTGTTTATACTATGGTGGAACTAGACATAGCGAATGTTTTTCATTTCCTAGTTCTAATATTCAAACAATTGTGGACATTTTTCATTATTTTTCATCAATTATTTTCACTGGTTAGATAAACGAAAGGTCGGTGAAATTTTGAGATTACGATTTGTGCGGCAACTTGTGTTACTCTTATTACCCCTCGACCTGTGTAACCACCATAGACCTATTATTGATACGTCTATGGTAACCACAGATCAGCTAAAATATAAAATGTTTTGTGATATATCACCCCAAATAATCTTCGATGCCCGCGTCTGTGATATTTCCTACCTTAAGGAGAGCTCTCACTGCCCATAAAGGATTTAATTCATGCATTTGAAAATCACAAAAGGTATAAAACAGACCCGACAGAACCTCCTAACAAATGCTCAGTAGTGTTAGTTAGTTATTTAGGAAACATTACTACGTGTTGGTAAATTACGGCTCGGCAACACAGCCACACTCAAGTTTCATTAAACCTTCAGTATCTCTAGGTCAATATACCTTCACGCTGTCTACCTAATTTAACGTTGCCAATAATCACGAGAAATATTGGAAATGCGCGAAATATAGGAGAAAATGGTGTGTCGTTCCGCAGCTTTCAGTGATTATTTTTGAAAATTTTTTTTTCAGTGAGAATGCGCAATGTTAGTTATTTTTCCATTTTCCACTGCATTTCAGTTTTTATTTTCCCGAAAATTCTTGAATGTAAAAAAGTAGCAAATTTCGCTTTTTACAATATTTTTCAACCATTTGCACCCAAAAAGTTAAAAATAAATAAATTTTCGGAACGAATTATAAAATCAAGTTTTTTCGAGGAAATATGCCATATTTGTGTTTCAAATTTCAGTTATACCCGATACTGATTTCAGATATACCTATCGGAAAATATTATATCAAAATTCTTGGCTATTTGAAACTTTTGGATTAAATCCTGAATATTTCGAATAGAACCGACGCTATCAAGATTAATGTTCATTGTCAGTTATAAAATACCAACTCATAGCTTTGTGCTCAATTTTTTGAGGATCTTATTGGCAGCAAATTTTCCAATCAAGCACAATGATTCAATTATATTTGATCTGTTTCCTATCTGTGCCCTACAATTATTAATTCGGAAGTAATTGTACAAGCAGGTAAATTCTGGAAGCAGAAATTTAAAGCCTCGATATTTGTAGAGCAGGTGAAATCCTTAGACTCTCTGTCAAAGGTGAAATCCATCCAATAATTCCGTTCTATTTAAATCTTTTTCCTAAGATTCCCAGAAATAAAGGTCCGATCGAATTGGAATCTAGAACTTGGTTGGAAAATGGTGGGTTGGGAGGTTCATGCAGAATTTTGTGAGGATCATAATGTTTAAAATATTGCCAAATCGTTTCATAACTAAGTATGTGGCAAAAAATTCGAACTGGTGCGTAAATGCTACTTCTGCATTTGTGTAAAAATTTTCAGTTTAATCACTAGACTGAAACTCTGCAGTTCGATTTGGCCACCTTACCCGTATTCAAAGAAAAACTATCGCACCTGCATCCAAGGAGGTCGGCGGTTTGTCGCACTAATGTGGGTGTAACAGGAGTGTACAAGGATTCATTGATCCTGCCAGCGTTCAACTTCGAAGGAGGGATAACGAGGACAACATGGCGTTCGTTCATTCCGTGGAAATTGCTCCTCGTCTTGTCGTATACGAATATTACAAGGAAACTCAATTTTTTCTCTGCTTATCGGAGGGAGATTGATATCAATCACTTCTGCGCAAGTCCAGTTTGAATTCATTTAACAAAGTGAAGTGTTTTTGTGACATATGGAAGTGGTGTGTTTTATTTCAAATGGATTTGGAGGCAGGTAAGGGGACAGTTGAAATTTAAAGGTTATGGGCCCAAAAGTAGAAAATTAAATTTCGTATTCGCAGTCGTTGTTGATTCATGCCAGCAACAGGTTCATTCGTTTTTGGGAGGGTGTCTGGAGAATAGTTCGAAATTTTGCACTCCCTTATTTGGGGAGATATACATTTTTTACAGAGGAAAGTTTTCACTTCTGATCTAACAGCTATGTGTAATATAGTAATTAGTGGAATATGATCGATATTTTCGCTTTGCCTTGTTTGTTTGTTTTCAATACCATCTAATTTTCAAGAACCAATTACGTTTAACACAAGAACTGTGTCAATTTGAGAAGGTAACACCCTCAATATAGAAACAAAACAATAAAATAAACAATATAAATGTAAAAACAAGTAAACTTTGGTTCGTAAGGAAAGTTTATACGATTGGTTCCATTCAATTTTAATCAACCTTATGAAAGTGATGACAGCAACACCTGAAATCTTGAATGGAAGGGGGGTTGAGTGACACCTTGTTTTGGAGGTAATCCGATGGCGTTTTCATAAATGCAGTACACTCAATCTTTTTTGTGAGTACTTCTCTGATTTAGTATTCCAATGAATCGAAGAGAACAACTGAAAAATAGAATAACAAATTCGATTATATTGTGGAAACAATGTTCGCTGCTATAAGGAAATGCTGTGATTGGACTTATTAGTGTTAGTGAAAACATTTTTATCATTTTTATGATTCATTGCAACTCTTTTGCTTTTCTACTTTTTCCCTTTTTTTAGGGAATTACTACCAAAAAAACTCGAAATGCACTGATGTGAGGTCCGCTTGTTCCGTTATGCCAAAGCGGTCATCTATACAAGTATTGACCATGCCCAACGCAGAATTTTATATGGTCCTCACGAAATTCCGCATGAACCGCAAGCTATAATTTTCGATCAAGTACTAGATTGCAATTCGATCCAAAATTTTTAATAGGTATAACTATCTAAAGGCGAATTCAGGCCATTTAAGCATTCGACCTTCCTTAGTGAACTGAAAACCAACTCTACAAATATATTGCCTATGTTGATTCATCCTAAAGTTAATGTGTTTACTGGCGTCTTAACACTGATAGTGAACAAAATAACTTCAAGAAGAAACTACTCAGTAGCTTGATAATTGTAGAGTAAGTTTGGAGTTTAATTACGAAGGCTGAATTGATGAATTAGTGAAAACTATCGAATGATTCCGCAGATATACCCTTTAGAAATTTCAGTTTCACGATATTTCCAAAAACATAGATCGAATCGCCCTTCAATGAAAAATGCAGCCCTGAAGTTTTAGCCAAATAGGGCTTACAGAAAAATTGAAAAGTCCTCCTGCATTTTGTTAAATGGAGAGAGTTATTTTGCTCATTGTTCTGAAGTCCCTATTTGGCTGAAACTTCAAGGTAGCATTTTTCATTGGAGGGCGATTCGATCTATGTTTTAGGAAATATCGGGAAACTGAAATTTTGAAAGGGTATATCTGCGGAATCATTCGATAGTTTTTACTAATTCGCCAATTCGGCCTTCGTAATTAAACTCCAAACTTACTCTATATACTATTATCAAGCTACTGAGAAGATTCTTCCGGAAGTTATTTTGTTCACCATCAGTGGTAAGGCCGGCCGTAAACAAATTAACTTTAGGAACAATCGATATAGGGAATATATTTGTTGACTAGATTTTCAGTTTCATTAGGTGGGTCGAATGGTTACATGGGCTGAATTCGCCAATTATTCTTTAGATAGTTATTCCCATTCAAAATTTTGGATCGAATTGCAATCTAGTACTTGATCGAAAATTACAGCTTGAGGTTCATGCAGAATTTCGTGAGGACCATATGAAAAAATCTGCGTTTGGCAGGGTCAATACTTGTATAGATGACGGCTATGGCAACGGAACAAGCGCTTATAAACGCTCTTGACTTCACGTGCTTTTCTAGGTTTTTATTAAAATGAGTAGTCCAAACGGTTCAAAAATTTGTAGTTTTATTTTCTCAATAACTCAAAGAATATCTCTTCGATGGGATCAAAAATTGGTACTCAGCTAGTTGAGTATATTGACACGAAGAAGTTTGCGAAGATTGTAGATCGGTATTACTGTTATGTAACCAGAAACGTAACTAAAATTCGAAAATGTTATACAGAGTCTTCAAGTTAATTTCAACCATAGATTTCCCTCATCCACTGAAATACTTTTTTCATTCGCGATTTTTCCATATTCGTCCCTGCAAAAAAACAGGCTGCCGAAATAAACGAAAAAAATATGTCTCCCTTGTATTGTAAGGTGCTGAGTTCATTTCAGTACTTTTCTAGGTTTTTTTGAGTGATAATTATATGTTTTCTATCGGAATTTGTAAAAAAAACGAGATTTGATATTTTTCCTGTATTTTCGATGGTTAATGATGGTAGGTAATGACATTGAGTATTAAACCCTCACTACTCAATGCTAATGAGCATTATTCTTCCTGAATTGCTTCATGATTCAAGAAATGGTTGCTGAGAAGACATTTCTACAGAATATAATCTAAAAGGTTATAAAATTATGTTGTGAGTGAATTTTGCGTGGGATAGAAGTGGACATGTAGGCTGGGGCACATGAAGACATGCCCACATGTCCCCGTCCATAAAATAATGGTATAAAAAGCGTAGGGGTAAGATTTCCATAAACTCTTCAGGTCTATTCATTGGCCATGACAAAGAGCGAGTCCTACACTGCTCCAAATTAAAACGATATACGTTATCGCAGTTTGTGGTGAATTTTTCCATGTCCTATTTTCGACGATCTAATTCCAAATGTGAAGGTACTTTCAGATCACCTGTACCTTTCCGTTCTATTTCGAGCCGTGTGATTGTGTGGAGATACGCCCGAGCCCTTACGCTACAGGTGGTTCGCTCAAATGGCCTTGCTTCTATCATTTCCCATTTCCATGTCGAATTTCACACTGAGATCGAGTAATTCTCTCGTTCTTTCATTGTGCGGTAGGTATATCATGTTTCGAAACAAGGTATATCATATATTTTTCCGCATTCGAACCACATATTATCGAATAAATAATAAGGCGTTTCTGTGTCACGATAAGCGATACTGCCTATAGGTACCTTCAATATTACTTTATCGATTTGGCGGGAAGCAACAAGTTTCAATGCTATTTTTATTGGCAGTATTTCCTCGCAAAATTGAGCTTGCTGTGAGGGAAACTCTGGAAAATGGCAGCAACTGACGACAGCATGGATGATGACGTATTCGAGAGTGAAGACGACGCTAGGTTTAAGCTGAAAACTGGTGATAGAAGATTGCCTAAAACACCCTCTCCGACTGGTTATAGGGGCTATAAACCACCACCAGAGGCTATTAAACTGGCACAAAATGATGTTTTCGAAGACAACGAGCAGATAACACACAAGGTAATTAGTAGATATTCTATTTATTCGCGAAATAATATTAAGTGTCATTTGAGCCCTTTAAAGAGGGCACTGCGCGCTCTCATATAGCCAATTGGCTATACTTTAAGAATTGTTTGTTTTCCGACCGGCTGTACGTTGCCACAATTATTTTGGAACGGAAAGAGCTAGTGATTCGAAACTTTCGGAGTTAGCTGCTTATCGAAATGTTTCGGTTCTTTACTGGGCAAAATCGACCGAACGGTTTTGATTTTGATGATATTTTCTCAATATATCTGCGAGCGGGTCCAAACATCGAAATTGGTTGTAGAATACCGTCACAAATAACAAACTGGAGGTTATTTTCTGAATATCTCAAGAAGTACCGACGTTAGTTCGTTATTAGTTATATGATACCGACGATCAACTTTATGTGAAACTTTGTGAGGGTCGTATTCTTAGAAAATAGAAAAAATTTTTTTTCGAAAATGTGCCGAATTTTTCTTGAAGAATTTTTTTTTCGGATACTATCTAGCAGATTCCAATGACATTTGAGAGGGAACTCGGAATCAATATGTAACAACGAAGTCCCAAACTTCAGTTTGATTCGATGTTTATTTCTAGAGATATGGAGAAAAAAATCGTGGATATTTGATCGGTATCGTTGATTTTTCTGGATTAACTATGAAAATGCAGATTAGATCATGATGAAATTAAGTATCTAGTTGGCAAATGTTGATAAGCAAACTTATGTAACGTAATGATCTTGAAAATTTTTAAAAAGTCGAATTTTTCTTTTTGAATATTTCATATTTCACGATGGTTTTTAGTATGAAGCACCAAGCTACCAGTTTCCAACCAAGAACTAGTTTTCAATTCGATCCGATTTGTATTTCAGGAAATAATAGGAAAATGAATTTTTGAATTTGTATCACTGTGAAAGCATTGAGCGGATTTCACTTAATAACGAATTAGGACTCAGTGATTAAAATTCAAAAATACTCTACAAATATCCAGTTGCTTGTTTTTTTCAGAAGTTATTGTGCTTATTTTGTTCAAGAATATGCGCGCAAAAGCTGCTGAAGAGGAAACATTACCACGTGTTGGAAAATTACGGCTTGGCAACACAGCCAGATTCAAGTTTCATTAAACCTCATTAATATCTCAAGGTCGATATACCTTCACGCTATCTGCCTAATTCAACGTTGCCAATAACCTCTAGAAATATTGGAAATGCGTGAAATTTAGGAGTGAACAGGGTGTCGTTCTGCAGGGTTCAGTGATTATTTTTTCAACATTTTTTTCGGGGTGTACTTAATTCTTCAACGAGAATGCGCAATGTTAGTTATTTTTCCATTTTCACTGCATTTCAGTTCTATTTTCCCGAAAATTCTTGAATATAAGAAAGTGGCAACATTGCGCATTCTTAAAATTTTTTCAACCATTTGCACCCAAAAAATTTTTTGAAAAAACGAACTGTGGCCTTCAAAAGTCACACCGTTTTATTGGAGGTATTGTTTGCTCTTATAATTAACGAAATTATGGATGAAAATTAATGAATCTCAATTTTGCGGAATTGGATTCCTTATTCACACAAGCCGAAGGGCTTATTCTTTACTGTGAATATGGAAAGAATTCCTATCTACCAGGCATAGAATACCAAAGGAGGCTATTCGAATTGCACAAAAATGAGAATCTTTTTGAACTGTACCTTTACAATGTTTCAGCACAATTTGCGAGTAAATAATTGAATATCAAACGAAATATCAGATGACCATAGCTCCGAAATCATTCGGCAGATTTTGCAGTCTTTATGACAGTAATTGAATTCAACCATGAACACCTCGAAACAATTTTCGGTATGAGATTCAAGAATAACGGATATTTGGCCGAGATAATGTTTTCGTACCTACATACCACTTATACTCGATGTCTAATATGAAGGTATTCGAATTGATAAAAGAATGCTGAAAATTCACTCGAAGGTCTATTATTATATCTTTTCAATTAGAATTGACTCCGTTCTATATCACTTTGAGTTGCTTTTCGCCTTTTTCAAATATTCATTCTGAATTCTAAAAATCTATACTATAATAATTGAATACGGAGTGCATTCGCCATTTTGCAACATAGACAATCTAACCGCTAGGTCTTTACAATGCTGTCTCGGAGATTTGGAAATAGTCGAATCTATCTCTAAGGAAATTATATGGCCTACACTAGTCTACATACTGACTACAAACTGATCGTGAAATTTTCGGAGAGAATTTGATTGGTCTATTTGAAAGTTTTCAGAATCAATGCTTTATATTACCAGATTATTCTCCGAATACTCTTAACAGCAAATAGAGCTTCTTCAACCATTCCTTGAAATTCACACACTTGCAGAGATAAAATCAAGATTTATGATTTGAGGATATAATGGTCCGCAATAACATACTAATATGATATATTTGTGATTATCTGCCGTTATAACATTGTTGTTGTCCTTCGATTATCTTAATAAACATCATTATTATTATTATTATCGTGTGTGATTTTTAGGGTGGGATAATTTTCAACAATTCAGAACGATTCTGAAATAGTTGAAGAATACCAACGTGCAACTTTATGCAAAATTTGTAATCTTTAGAAAATGAAATATTTTTTTTCCACATTTGGTTTTTTTCGGAGAAAATTGATCAGGTTTCAATGAAATATGACACAAACCTTGAATTTAATATTTATCAACAGTGTTGCAGATGTTAATTCCATCCCCAGAGATACTGGGGGAAAAATATATAAAATTTTATTGTTAATTGGAAATTTGAGCATATAAGTTCCTCGATATTTCAATATATACTGAGGTGGGCAGTTTAAAACTTCGTTACCAGATGTAAAATACTGACACTCGATTAAATTTAGTTCCGAAGACTTTATAGATAAAGTACAAGGAAAATTTTGAGCTAAAAATTTTCGAGGTTTTTCGAGAAAAAAATTTTTCTCTAAAACTATTCATCAAATTTCAATAATATTTGGTACTGTGTTTTAAATTTTAATTTGATGAGATATTTATTTTCAGAGATATTGGAAAGAAATATATCAAATTTTGTATGTACCTATTTCCTCGGTATTGTTGTTATTTATAAAAATAATATTGGAAGATGCATATGCGCCAAATTTTCTGATGGAATAAAATCCAATTTTTGTTTTCAAATATTTTATATTTTACGATTGAATGATACAAAGACGATACATGGCTCTGACGAATTTCTGCATCCACGTTCGAATGGGGCTATCTGCAGACTGATTGGTTTCATTTCAGCAATTCTAGATTTTTTCGGTAGCTTTCAAGTGGTTAGGCCGGCTGTAAACGAAAAACCTTCCGAGAAAACGTCTTACGAGACTTGACATTTGTGGAGTAGGTTTGGGGCTCAATAACGAAGGTCGAACTCGAGATATAATTCCGTAGATAAACTCATTCAGAGTTCATTTTCCCAATATTATCAAAACACACATAGGATTGGCAAACGTAGAAGTTCCCGACTTCACCTCAGTACTGTCCTACAATTTTAATGAAATATTTTTGATGATCTAATTATTCCTGATCGTATTCGATCTCAAACTAAATCTCTTCATGAATTTTCAGACTATTCTATTAGGAGACAGTGGAGTGGGAAAAACATCTCTTCTCGTGAAGTTCGACACAGGAAAATTTCAGGCAGGCAGTTTTTCAGCAACAGTTGGAATCGGATTCACTGTAAGTAGGTAATTATTGTCACAGCTTTAATTTTTCTCTCTATAGGTATCCCAGATTTTCATTGATAGTAATAATAATTAATGTCTGACATCCAAAGTTGGTGAATTTGCGAATATACCTTTCGAAAAATTATTCCTGCAACTGCTCAGCTGTAGAGTTCCATAGAACTTTGATAACACTCTCCTCGTAGTCTACGGAGTTCTTTTTTCGCAAGTTGAAGGCATAGTCTTCAAGAATGAGCGCCAGTTCTTCGACAGGTATAGACGCTTTTTCTGCGCAAAAGTTTTGTGAACGCTTTCATACTCTTGCCATCGATTTCCTAGTATTCGTGGGTGTCAACTGTTTAATATTCTGGCGAATATTTTCTTTACTTTCTTGACCGAAGCGAGACTCGCTTCACTGAGTTGCCATGGTAACGAAGTCGACAAAACCTTCTATGTTCTATGCTAGTACTTGATGAAGACGAAAATTGATGTTGTTGGAAATAAACACATTTGTAGTGGAATTTTCTTACCGAATACCACACAGATTAAATCCGGAAATTTTTTCTCGCTCATGAATATTTTTAGAAAATTATCCCTAGCCTTCGACTTGGGATAATTTTCAAAATATTCATGAAGTCGGAAAAATTTCCGGAAATAATTTGACCTCAGGTGCTACTTGAATAAACAAAGGGTTGAACGAATTCTGTTGTCGATTTTTCCAGGTGATCTACAATGTGAATATATATTTCATTGTCAAATACTTGACAAAAAACTCATAATGTTCACTGTGCCTATGGAATAATTTGATCATTAATCAATTTTCCATATCCCAATCACATTCCATCATAACCTAGATTCCCCAACCATAGCTACTAAATAATTCTTATATTTATCATTATTCCCATTTGTCCAATGAGTACATGTTGACACATATATCCTTGTTAAATGATTAACGTCTGTTTTACTACGCAGCTGTGCTGACTACTGGAAAAGGGCTCCGCGAGCTGCTCATGAGCACCTCTGCTCCCGTGTCTGTACGCGGCTCAATGTCGGCCCCATAAGTTCTGGTCTATATAGAGGTTAACCTGTGCAGGTTTCAGGCCTGACGCCGTTACCTGTATGGGATGGTCGGAGGTCTCGCATACATGCTCAGGGTGCTTCGAGACATAATCGAATTTTGCTGCTTCTCCGGTCTTTTTCAATGAACGCACAGGTTGATCCGTGCATGTAGACTTGCGCAGGCCAAATTTCCAGTAGACCGTAACTTATGTGTCCCCCTTTATAGCTTCAAATCCTTCTCCGAATCATTGATAAATGATTTGACGCGTGGTAGCAAAACGGTCTCGTTGTCTAAGCGCCAACGCGGACTTAACGGGAACAGCCCAGAGCACGTCACACCGAGGCAGAACGGAATTAATGTCATTACAGTACAATTAAAAAGAAGAAAAATTTCACGAAAAAGCGAACCAATCATCTCTGTTAAAATCGCTGGCATGGTTGACGTCTTCGTACTTGAGGCATTTCGTGACGCCTAACTATGGATTCATGCTCTCACGTTGCCATTAGCCGCGAGAAATATTAGAATGTTTAAAATTTCGACGTTAATAGGAGAAAAGGGGGTATCGTTCTGCATTCTTCAATGAGTTTTTTTTGTGAAATTTTTTTTGGATGTACCTACAATCCTCTTCTGAGAATGCGCAATGTTATTTATTTTTCCATTTTTGATTCCATATCAATTTTCATTTTCTGGAAAACTCTTGAATATGAAAAAGTGGCAACATTGCGCATTCTTAGTATTTTTTTAAACCGTTTGCACCAAATAATTTTTCGAAAAAGCGAAGTCTGGCCTCTGAATGTCACCCCGTTATATTCGAGTGACTGTTTGCACTTAATACGGGTCGACGTGTCCGGGCAATAGCTAAAAAAAATCTGAAAAGAACTAACGTGAAGTCAGCAGCTTTTACGCGCTTGTTTTTTTTCGAATTTTCACATGGATAATTCTTCTTATCGACACTTTTCATCTTCCAACCAAGTTTAATTTCGATCAGATGAATATTTCTCGAGTTATTGAAAAATTAAAATTTCAAATGGCTGTAGCACAAAAACCATTCTGCAGATTTGGCCCATTAACGAACTCAACCGAGATATTCAGTATCTTAACCTAACCTGAAAATTTCAAGACTCTAGGCCTTCTCTTTCGAGAGTTACAGCGCACAATCAATTTCGACCACGGATTCTTCATCAGTGAGTCCAACCTAGTCGATTGAGACCAATTTCGGCTCAAAAATCGAAAATTACAGACATCGTGACGAAATGATAACGCGCTGTTCCCCAGAACAATCGCGTAATAACCGTACTTTTCAGGTTGCGCGAACAGCTTTCTTCATGAATAAAACGAACTTTATTTAAACAATTTAAAATGTTGAAAACGTTATCATCATACTTCAACTATGTTATTCTGTTGTTGACAAAGAATTCGCAGTTATTTCTTTCGTGAAGCTTTTTATGCCACTGAGTGTGTTCACATTTCAATTGTTGATTTTGTTGCTACCAAATTGCCCCACAAAACAAATATCCCCATAATTCATGAATCATTTCATAAATATTGAAAAAATACTATCTTGACAGTAACAGCGTTCTAGTATTCAAATTCCGCCTTCAAATTGTGTATCCATGTGTCGCCGCACTGTTAACCTTGCACCGATATTGAATTTATAGCTCAAATTCGGAATTTCATTTCGTGGGTAGTAAAAAGTAGGACATAAAAATAGCTACGATTCCATACTCCATAGTACTGTAGGAATTCCTCAACGTATGACTGCTCACCTTCAGTCTTATCAAATTTTCGCGGTGAGTACCGGCTCCTTTGATAAAAAGCTTTGGAGAAACAACGACATGAAATAGTTTATTTATAATTCGAAGCAGTAAAGTATGACAATGTTCGATTTAACACGTAACAACGAACTTAAAGTTATAAGAGTGGTGAAGCCAGGATCATTGTCCGATAATGAAGACGATTCATACGATAGTTTGAGAAACCGAGAAAGCAGGGAAACCAAAAGTTTAGATTTCAATCTACATTATGATTATGAATATTGGGATCCGGTTTATATGAGGAAGCAATGGTTTGCTAATTCCGATTACGATTATGATATTTTCTCGAAGGTGAGTTGAAATGCGGAATTTCTATTTACGCCGTTTGTTTTGATTATACAGTGTGTCAATTTGAAATGTTCTATACAGTGCGCGTCAAAATTATGGAACAAATTCATTTTCTCAGAAGAAAAATATTTGGCAACAAAATCCTGAAACAGGTCAATTTTTGTTTCACTTTTACCAAAATTATATGCGTTTTTGAAGGATTTTTGTTGCACCCTGTGCCATCCTCATCAACCCTTTAAATTTTTTGAATAGGGAAAGTGGGTCATGTGGTACTTTTTTGGCAAGGTCTTTGTATCTTCTTTAAAGGCGTGCGGGAGTTTTCAAGAAAAAAATTTTTTTTTTAAATATCAGTTAGTTCAAAGGTTTTCAGTTTGTACACTTTGTCATGGCTCATCTACTTTGAGACGATATATATAAACTTTTTATGAATCATTGCTACAGATCCAAAAATATTTATTAAAACTGATAATAAATTCATACACCGCAGCCTACTAACTTGATATTATGATAAGACAGATGAGACAAAATTACTTGGGGCCATAAGGTTCAGTATAACAACAAAGCTTCGTTTCAAAATTCAGTGGCTCACTCAAAAAAAAGTTCTAGAGGTAGATTTGCAATCGAAATTGGCGGTCGCATAATCACAACGTATACAGTGCCCGTTAAAATTATTATGGAACAAATTAATTTTCTCAGAAGAAAAATATTTGCCAACAAAATCCTGAAACAGGTAAAATTTCAATGCATTTTTGAAGGATTTTCGTTGCACCCTGTGCCATCCCCACCAACCCTCTAAATATTTTGAATAGGTATAATTTTTGGCTGTATCTTCTTTACAGGCGTGCAGAAATTTTCAAGAAAAAAATTTTATTTTGAGAAATTAGTTAGTTCAAGGAGGTTTTCAGTATTTGCACTTTGTCATGGCTCATTTACTTTGAGACGATAGTACCTGATGAAATTTGTCACCGAATGAAAGTCGACCTTTACAGTTTTGTTCATGCACAACTTTCAACCCCTACGAACCCTTTAATGGAAAAAAAAATTTGACGTGAGGGGCTTGAAAGTTGTGCATGAACAAAACTGTAATGGTCGACTTTCATTCGGTGACAAATTTCATCAGGTACCATCGTCTCAAAGTTAATGAGCCATGACACAGTGCACCTACTGAAAAACCTCTTTTAACTAACTAATTTTTCAAAACAAAATTTTTTTTTCTTGAAAATTTCTGCACGCCTGTAAAGAAGATACAAAGACCTTGCCAAAAAAGTACCACATGACCCACTTTCCCTATTCAAAAAAATTAGAGGGTTGATGGGGATGGCACAGGGTGCGACAAATATCCTTCAAAAACGCATTAAAATTTTACCAGTTTCAGGATTTTGTTGGCAAATATTTTTCCTCTGAGAAAATGAACCATGGTTCTTAGGGGGATGGTTTAAATCAATGTATCAACCCTGTGAGCGTGACAGGACAGCTGTGGAAAAATATTTTCTGACGACAACATGCGAAAATGACAAATAGCACACTATTTAGTTATTTCGAAGATGAGACATATCACCCTAGAGATGAAAAGTTAAATAACTCTCTAGAGTGATATGTGTATCTATAGATATATATATTGTGTAATGAAATTGATAATGTGAAAACTTTGAAAGTGTCTGTTTTGCATATGCATCATTTTTATCATAACTAAAACCGTGAAAATAGTACCTATCTAAGGGCCGTATTTATAGTTGTTCCTTGAGGCTTCCTTACTGAAGGCCGCATTGAATTTGCTTTTCTATGTTTCTATGCAAACAAACTTGTATTTGTTTCCATAGAAAAGTCAAATTCAAGGCGGCCTTCAGTAAGGAAGCCTCAAGGAACAACTATAAATACGACCCTAAATGTTGATAAAACATAGATGCTGACATTTATAGTGATGATCAATGTACTCCACCTGAAATTGAAGAGGTAGCAAAATTAACGTCACTTAATGTACTGCCTGAAAAGTCCGGAAGAAGGTTCAAATACGCTTCCGATCAATTTCTTTCATGAAGAAGAAATGAGAAAATAAGAAACTCTTTTTCTGAAAACGTTTTGCTCCCAAACTGGGTGAACTTTCCAATAGAATCCAATGCTTAACATTATGGACTAATTATTTTTAGTTGCGTACTACTGTTCGAGAAACTGACATCGAGTCTACTAGTGTACATCGTGTATAAATAACAGAGAGACATCTGTTTAACTCTTTTTCGCAAAAACCATTACAATTTACTAATTGTTATAATGATATTACTTTTAATTTCTGAAATTCTAAGCTGTAATCTTGTTCTCATTATTAGTTTTTTTTTTTGTAAAAATCTCAAAATAAAGTGAAAATATATTGATTTTTTCGCAATTATGCATAAATCTGTGGTGGTCGGAAAAATTGTGTACATTCCTTGTGTGGAAAGGGCCATTTCACACTTGGCTGGCGCCTCGTGCGACAACATTCTACCACTCATGTGAAATGGGTCACTTTTCACACTAGTAACTTAATATACTATTATCATGGCATCTGGAAGTTCTGTTTTTTCCGTTGGTATTCTAGGAAATGCTGATATTGGACCTATTAGTAAGAAGATTTTTAATCATTATCATGTTTTATTGCAACACTTGCTATCGTAACTATGCTATTCTTTTTTATTTTTCGAGAGTACTAACAAGAAAGGTCAAGGTGCATGGCAGTTCTGAAGGGATATTTAATTACCTTTGAAACGAGGTGTCATTCAATTCCTCCTTTCCGATTCAAGATTTTAGGGGTTGCCGTCATCGCGCTCACAGGTTTGATAAAATTGATTTGAACCAAACGTATAAAATGACCCCATACAAACCGAAGTTTCCTCTTTCTGCATTCTGATTTTGTGTGGAGGTCGAGATATAAGGTTACCTTTCCGAATTGACACTTACGGAGACTATTTTTCGAAGGTTTTTCTGGGTTTTCATTCTCAATATCTGAAACAGAACTATTAAAAATCAAATAAAATGGTTTTTTTCATGAAAAACGCCCTTGCGGATTGCAGTATTGAACTATTTTTCAAGGGCAGTTTCTTGCAAAACAGATTGCCTAATGAACAATACAGGAACAAAACAAACGAAAAAGAAAGCGAACTGTGACGTTTCAGAGTAGAAATCTGCCTTTTTTATGAGACAAAGCAGAAAATTTCAAGAATTATTTTCTTTCGATTATTTTTCACCATCCTACTAGTGATGCTGTGTGAATGAAATATTTGTTTTGAAATCAAAATTCATCAACTTAGTATACCGATGTCAGAAAATAATTATTTTTCGAATCAAAAAATCGAAAGAAAATAATTCTTGAAATTTTCTGCTTTGTCTGACGAAAGAAACAGATTTGTACTCTGACACAGTTTGTTTTCTTTATCGTTTGTATGGTTCCTGTATTCTTCATTAGGCAATCTGTTTTGATAAACATTTTAATCTGCAATTCGCAAGGGCGTTTTTCATGAAAAAAACAATTTATTTAATTTTTAATAGTTCTGTTTCAGAAATTGAGAGTGAAAACCCAGAAAAAACCTATAAAATGATGCGAAATCCTCCCATAATAAGCTTTAATCGATACTTAGCTAAGACTATCTATACTATTCTCTTAATAGTATTCAGGTTTCATAAACCACTTCTTTCACAAACAAAAAATGACAAAGAAAGTTGGTTTGTCCGAACTTAAACTATTATTAGGCTCCCTAAGATATTTTTTCTGGAAGTCACTGAGTTAAAGATTTTTACTATTACACTTACAAATTTTCATCTATTCATTTTTGATGACCAGATTATGCTATTAGGCGACTCTGGTGTAGGAAAGACATGTTTGTTAACTCAATTCAGGGATGGACATTTCTTATCTGGGAATTATATAGCTACTATTGGAGTTGATTTTAGGGTAAGTGCAAATAGGACTGAATATCTAAGGCTATGGAAGTGAAATTTATGTGAAATTTTCAGTAACTAAAGGGTTTTCCAATAACAGGTGTTATTTCGAATAGCCCGCTATTTCGGTAGATGTCACTTTTGAAGCTGTCATTTTTTGACATTGACTCGAATATTTTTGGGTCGTCGTGAAGCACCTTGTCGGACCACAATGAAGAAATTGGTAAAAAATTTCGAGCTGTTGGGACTAGTTAGTGATGTGAACATAGACCTATTATCCTTTGATACGTCCTATGGATGTGAAGAATAAAACCCGTGCACGTCGCTCAAGAACAGCCGAGAATATTGCTGCTGTAGCCGAAAGTGTTGAACAAAACCCAGGTTTGTCCATACCTCGTCGTTCTTTGGAATTAGGCATTTCACAAACGTCATTACACCGTATTTTGCATAAAAATTTTTGTCTTAAGGCTTATAAAGTTCAGTTAACACAAGAACTCAAGCCGGCCGATCATCAACAACGTCGTGTCTTTGCTGATTGGGTCGTTGAAATGCATGAAAATGATCCGCTTCGTCAACAAGCAGAATTGTCGCATCTGGGGCTCGAAAAACCCGAGAGTTATTGTTGAAGAGCCTCTCTATCCTCAACGTGTGACTGTGGTGCGGTTTATGGTCCGGCAGAGTCATTGGACCTTACTTTCTCGAAAAGGAGGCTGGAGCAACAGTCACGGTGAATGGATTGCGCTATCGAGAGATGATTAATGATTTTTTATGGCCGGAATTAGATGGTATTGATCTGGACAACGTTTACTTTCAACAAGAAGGCGCTACATGCCACACAAGCAACGAAACCATTGATCTTTTGCGGGAAAAGTTTCCGGACCGTGTTATCTCTCGAAGCGGTGATCACAATTGGCCAACGAGATCTTGTGATTTGAGACCTAGCGACTTCTTCCTTTGGGACCACGTGAAAGAGAAGGTCTACGCCAATAGCCCAGCGTCGATTCAAGACCTCAAAGATGAAATTCGTGAGACTATCGAGGACATAGGGCAGCTACTTTGTGATTTGGTTATGGAAAATTTCATTAAAAAGATATGGTCCTGTAAGCGTGGTCGTGGTGGTCATTTGCCTGATGTTATTTTCCACTATTAACGGCAAAGCTTCTTCATTATAATGAAATAAATGGCATTTTTCTTTTAATATCAAAATAACACCTCTTATTGGAAAACCCTTTATTTACTCAACAGAACCTATTATATACAGGGTGAGTCTTTGACCTTGCAGAATATTTTAACAGAAGATTCCTGAAGCTGAAAGAAACACATTTGTCCTCTACCATTTTCTCCGATTCGGCCTAGATAAAAAGATATAGGCATTATAAATTTTCGTAATAGGCTAGCCGCCCCTGGAAACCTGAACACTGAAGTTTTTCCAAGCCTAAGATATACCATTCAAATCTTCGAAATAAGCAACTCTGTTATGAAAACAGTCGTCAACTTACTTTTTACATTCCAGTTGGTGAAAAAAGTTGTATTTATAGTACAATAAACAAGTTAGGTATTCCAAATTTCGTGGGCGATAAAAGTTGAATATTCTTCTCTTGGTTTCATTTTCGATAATGGGGAATTCATCTAGCTATCACTCATATCAGCTTTGAGATTCATCTTCAATTTGTAATTATAAATTTTCTTTGTTTATTTCATTTTCTCCAAGAATTATCAGATTCAGACATAACCCATTCAAACTTTCATTTTCATAAATAAATAAAACAGATATACCTCATGTATCTATGAACGTACAAACGTTGCCAGATTGACGAACAGAAAGAAAGAACTCTTCGAAATCAAACAACACACAATATGGTAATTCTATGTATACACTTGTAGAGTCTATGATTCTGAACTGAACTATACATCTGTGGCTCCGTGGTTTTAAGGTTATGTCATGGTGGATTTCTTCCACCATGGGTTGTTATGTTATGAAAGCGCATTGCGCATTTGAAGAATACCTCAAAATAAATACTATCAAAGTTCTGAACATAATTTCAAGAAATATGGGTCATTAGAAAGATTGCATTCAAACCAGTAAGAATCTCCATGCAGTATCATGGAAAAGTGAGAAGTTAATCAATTATACTACACAAATTAACTCGAAATTGAAAAGGAAGCTTCTTGAATGGATAGTGGTGTGGAAATTTGCTTGAACATTAGGAGTATTCAAATTGTAGAAGTTGAGGTGAGCTTATTCATATTACTCCAGCCAATTTACAATGGATATAACTTAACCGTAAATTTACTTATACATAAAATGTAAGAATTAAACAACAGAAATCATAAGGAATAAGAATAGACCTGCATTCGACTTATGGTCAAAGTCAAAAGCAAAGTTGAACCTATTGTGAAGATTTTGGTACTTATGAATTTTGTAGTTTCCTCTTTGATTTTTACCCACGAGTTGCGGGATTCTTACGGTTACGTACATTGTGAATTGGCGAAAGTCGGCTACGCTTACGAATCATTCCAAATAAAAAATGCCAGGATTCCATTCTCAACTTTTAGACGTGGCAACGATGAAAAGATGAATTCTGTGAATTTTTTGAACAGAGTTGCATTCAGCCAAAGTACCCAATTCTCGGAATTTCACAGATATTTTTTATTTTTGAATTTCAGATTACTCGAAAACGGCGCATCATACGAAAAAAAATAAAGAATACTTTTACTTTCCAAAATGGTCAAAAATTCGTTGAATAGCATTCAAATTATTTGTAAAAGTTGGATTCCTTGAATTTCTGGCATTTTTATGAAATGTTATGGCCATATCAAAGAAACTGGAGGACGTGGATGAAATTTTGTAATCCAGGAACATTCATCGTATCAATAAAAAACTATATTCCAAAAATCATCTCATTCGATGAGATCGTTCGCGAAATATAATCGAAAATTAAATTTTTTTATGGATTTTCAACAGTCTGTATCTTACGAACCAAGCCGAATCGGAAAAAATGGTAAGGGAAAAAAGTGTTTCTTTTGGCTTTAGGAATCTTCTGTTAAAATATTCTGCAAGGTCAAAGACTCACCCTGTATAATTGCAGATCTATAGTGATGGTGTGTGAATGAAAAATTCGTTTTGAATTTCAAATTCATCAACTAAGTATACCGATGTCAGACAATAATTATGTTTCGATTCTTATCATTTGAGTGTTTGTTATTCATTGATGGAAAGTTACCTGAAATGTCGTGACTAAAACATAGAGACCTGTGGTAGAGAAATCATTTTCAGTTCTCAGTGTAATACAAGACCTTCTGTATGTTGTTTTGAAATTCAATGATTATATGAACTCGAACCAAACCGAACCTCAGTTCAGGTCGATTCCGGAGCAGATGGTCAGATTTTAGCAGAAATTAGATTACTCAAGATAGTTTTGAGCCAATGTTCGATTTATGGTTGCGGGTCTTTTTGAGACTATACACGGGGATTTGTCAGATTCGACTGATTTTAATTCTATTGATAAGTTTGGTATGGTTATTTCAATTTTGATGAAATTTTCAGTTTAGCACAATATGAATGAGCAAATTCAATAATTCCCAAAATTTTTCATTCTCCTTGGGTTGCTATTATGATAATTTGTTTAAAATTCTAGCATAATAGGTCATCAATTAGGTGATTTTAGTTCTTTTGGTACACCTCTAGTTTTCCTAGAAATTTTCTTCAAAAAAAGACGATATCCATTCAAATTTTGCTTCAATCGATTTTACTATCATTGATTTTTTTGGTATGGCTCATTCAATTTCGATGAAATATTCAGTGGAGTACAATATTATATGAATGGGTGCATTCAACATTTTTTTCCAAAATATAGGGATGTAATTGTAATAACTTCAGATTACATGTGCTGATTGAAAAACACTCTGTTTATATTGCATTTTCAAAACAACGCTATGTGTTCCCGATTCTACCATGATATGTCATTATCTTTTGGAATGCGTATTTCTTTTTAATGGCCATCAAAGTGCAGAATCATTAATTTTAACACATTATTCTATGCATTTTTTTGGGACATTTTACCCTGAATTTTCAATTCTGTACACCTATTTCTAACAATTCAATCTGATTTTTTTCAGAATAAAATTGTTACAGTCGATCAAACTAGAGTTAAATTACAAATATGGGACACAGCAGGTCAAGAAAGATTCAGAAGTATCACACATGCATATTACCGGGATGCACATGGTAAGCTTCTCACTTCTGTGTTCAATATCTAGCCAAAACAGAAAATGGAATTTTATATTTTCAGCTCTTCTTCTGTTATACGATGTAACGAACAAAATAAGTTTCGATAACATCAGAGCTTGGCTAGGGGAAATACGAGAATATGCAAAAGATGATGTAGTGATCATGTTACTTGGTAGGTGGAACCTTCTTTTGTTTAGTATAGTAATTTTTTTATCACCCCTTGTGACGATTAAATTTCAGTGTAATTCTCCTGGAAAAGAGCCTCGTTTTAGGTTGAAAATTCGATTTTATCGAATAATAAACCGTGATGATCGCCACAGAAAAAAATTCGAAGCTCTAATCTTTCCACAATTACTCCTTCCAATCCACTTTTAACTCTCGATGGAAAGATCGCCAACTTTCTTTTCACATGGTCCTCATGGAATCTGTATATAAACCTACAAATTTTTAATTTTTCGATCCAGTGCTAGATCAGTATGATTAAAAGATTGGTTGAATGAAATTTTGAATAGGTACATCTACGGAATCATCAGGCTGATTTTGACCATTCTCGAATTCGACCCTCGTTATTAAGCCCCAAATCTACTCTACAAATGATGAGTTCGTAAGTCGTTTCTTCCGGAATTTATTATGTTTTCGGTTGGCCTACCTTGTTTTTAAATTTTTGTGAATTAGAATTCCACAATAAGCTAGCTAGCTTAGTATTTTTCGGGATATGATGAAAAAACAACGTAACCGAGAAAAACAAAAAAATTTCGAGATATTCTCCTGGTATCTCCAGAAGTTGGATTTGAATCAAATTTAAATTATTGTGGAATATACAAGGTGTAACCGAAATGGTGTGAAATATTCTTAGGGGTGATAGTACAGATCATTTCCAACACAGAATATACATACAACTTTTCCGCAAACTCCATGGATGTTCAGATATCACTGGTTTTATCGTTTTTGGAAAGTTCCCTTCCTTTCTCCGAAAAAGAGAGTATATACCGGGAACAACAGTCGCACAGCGACAAAGTTTGCTTTAAGAGGAAACAATACCACGTGGTAGTAAATTACAGCTAGGCGACACAGCCACATATAAATGTTATAAAATCTTGCTCATATCTCGAGGTCAGATCCGGTCTACATGCTACAACGTTGCCTATAGGCGCTCGGAATCTTAGAATTCGGAGAAAATTCACTGGTTGTAGGTGAAAACGGGGTGTCGTTCTGCAGGCTTCAGTGAATATTTTTTGAAATTTTTTTTTGAGATGTACATAATCTTTAGCGAGAATACGCAACATTAGTTACTTTCCCATTTTTCACTCCATTTCAGTTTTATTTTCCCGAAAATACTTAAATATAAAAAGTGCGCATTGCTACAATTTTTTTCAACCATTTGCACCAAAAAATTTTTTTGGAAAAAATTAAGTCTGGCCTCCAGAAGTCACCCCGTTATATTCGAGGTGTTGTTTGCTCTTAATAGGAAGAGAACCAAAGTCCACATTCACTGTTTCCCTCCAGCAAATTCAACAAGAATAGAAAGAATACAGTTTCAATGAGGATTTTATTATAATAAAGAAATCAATATCAAATTTCATCCGAAAAAAAACTCGAAAAATTTTCGAGAAACAGTATTGATTTTGAAATGTCATTCGATATGTAAGACTCTGATATCATAAGCCCTAATTGAAATCTTTATGAACAGGCAATAAAGCAGATTGTGGTGCAGCGAGGGCAGTTCGAAGGGAGGATGGAGAAAGGCTAGCTAGAGAATATAATGTATCGTTCATGGAAACTTCTGCCAAGAGTGGACAAAATGTCGATCTTGCCTTCTTAGCAGTTGCAAGGTGAGTTGTATTTGGAAATTCTGGATTATCGGAATGTTGCTTTTACTTTTCGCGAGATTAGCTGTCATGTTGATTGCGAAGTAGTCTTAAAACCACTCGTGGAACACCTCCTATGCAGCCTGTTAGTGGATTACTAACTGCACAGGGCAACGGAGCTTGGCTTCGAACACTTAGGCTATGCCGATGACAAAGTCCTAATAGTAAGAGGCAAATTCAAGGGTATCCTCTGTGAGTTGTTGCAGAGGAGCCCCAAAATTATTGAACAGAGGTGCTTGTCAGTGGGGCTGAACATTAACCCAGCCAAGGCCACAGTAATTCCCTTCAGTCCGAAAGAAACCTTACAGCTATAAAATCCATTTCGGTAAACGGACATATTGTTGAATGAAAGTCTGAAGTTGAATATCTGGGAATCACCCTAGATAGAAAGCTTCTATGGAATGGACATGTTGCAATTACTATTAGTAACGCGATAAGGGTTACTGCAAATGGTGTGCAGAAGACTATCTGGTAAAAGTTGTGGCTGTAACCCTCAAATACTGCGATAGATGTAGGTCATGATTGTGAAACCGATAATAACATATGAGGCAGTAGTCTGGTTTGTTGAAGCAGGGCAGACAAGCACGAGGAAAATACTCGACAAGGTACAGAGGCTTGCTTGTGTCTGCATCACTGGGGCTATGAGAACGTGCCCGACTGGAACTTGATGTCATCATAGATCTCAGTCCTCTACATCTAGTAATCAATAAGATAGCCCATAAAGCCATCCTTAGAATATCTAGGGAAGGTACAGGTAATGAGAAAATTAAAAGTCAGAGAGACTTGTCCTCTTTGAACAAGTACATCTCATCAGCAAACCTACCTAGTGATGTTATGATTAAAAAAGTATGCATCTAGAAAAACTTCAACTCAATGCTATGCAAAAGGGAAGAATGGTAAAAGAAATACACTATCCAAAACTTCAGAGTAAATACTGCTAAATGGTATAGAGATGGTTTTGAAACCGCGATGAGGGCTGGCGCTGGAGTCTATTGGCCAAGAACCAAGTGTACACTATCTTTAGGCTTCTTCTCGACATAATTACTTTCAATCGAAAGATGCATAGACAACTTTGAAAGAAACTGTCAAGGGTGTGACATAGTGATCCATTCTGATAGTCAAGCTGCTATCAGAGCACTGAACTCCTATATCATTGCCTCAAAGCTGATATGGGAGTGCCGAAGGAAACTCAATGAAGTAGGCAAGAACAACAAAGTCTCAGTCTGGGTTCCCGGGCACTCAGGAATCAAAGTAAATGAAGAGGCTAACACTCTAGCAAGAGATGGAGCAGAAACGACACCTACTGACTCAGAGCCTTTTTGTGGTATATGCAAATGCATTTATAAAAGAGAGTATTTGGAGATGGAAGAAAATGAAAAAGAAGCACTCTGCAACTCGGCAATATATTCCACGTTATTGATAAGAAACCCCCTATACAGGTCGATTCCATAGGAGACCCACATTTTAGCAGAAGCTTAGACCATCAAGACAGTTTTGAGACCAACTTTGATTCATAGTTGGGGTCCTCTTTTGAGACTATACAGGCTGATGTGCCTGACTCGACCAATTTGACTTTTATTGATAGCTTTGGTATGATTCATTCCATTCTGATGAAATTTTCAGTGGAATACCATATAACCAAGCCCATTCAATACTTTCCACAGTTTTACCAAAATATGATGTTGTTGTGACAATTTCAGATTAAATATGCAGGATGAAAAAACACCCTATACATCGGATTTCCGAAACTTCGCACGATTCTACATGATAAGTCATTATTCAAACGTTTTAAATTTTTTGAGCACACCTCGGGTTTTCCGAGAAAATGTTCTCAAAAATATTCAATATCGAACTTTTGCTCCGATCGATTGTACTTTTATTAATATCTTTGGTATGGTTCATCCAATTCTGATACAATTTTCAGTGTAGTTAAATATGCATGCATGATTATATTCAATAATTCGGAATGTGTTTTCTTGAAACATGGGGATGTTATAGTGATAATTTCATATTTATTGAGGTTGAAAAAAAAACACACTGTACATGGCGCTTCCAAAACTTTGATGTCTATTCTTTGAAGCATTTTTGATTTTATTCTGCACTAGGTAGTGAAGCTGTAATAATAATAAATAAAGCTAAAATAGACGTTTAAAATTTTTAATTTATGGTTAATTGCTCATTTTCTGTATGAAATCATTCAATTCAGGAAATAACGTCATATGCGCAAACGAGTATATTATTGAACGGAATCACTAACGGACGCTGTTTCATGAGTATAATATTTGAGAGAAAAGCGAAGATATGAAAAAATAAATAAATTAAGTAGGGTATCTCCTGAATGGAATGATTCTGTACAGAACATGAGCAATTGTGTATGAATTTCGAATTTGAAAATTATATTTTAGAACTGACGAATCGCTTTTCATCTCGGGAAGAAATTTCGATAATCTCTTTTTCTTCAGAAAAAATTTCTCGGTAAACCGAAGGAAATAGATTTTGAAAAAAATTTGAGATTTATTAAATGTACTCATTCATAGCGCAATACACTGAAAATTTCATAAAAATTGAATGAGCCACATCCAAATGATCGATAAACGTACAATCTCTTGTAGAGAAATTTCGAAATTGACCTATTCTGAAAAATTTTCATGGGAAAACTGGAGGAGTGCCAGAAAATTGGATACACCAGAATAATGTCTCAAAATTATATAACCTGAACCTGAAAGCGAAGTTTTGGAAACGCAATGTTCAGGGTGTTTTTCAAACTGTATAATCAATCTGAAATTATCACGAAAAACACCGCGTATTTTATGAAAAATGTGGAATTTTTGATTGTGCTCATTTATATTCTGCTACTTTGAAATTTCATCAGAATCGAATGGGCCATACCAAAGTTATTAATGAGAGGAGAATCGGTCGAATCAGATAAATCACCCCGTATAATCTCAATACAGGCACCAAACCATGAACCAATCATTGTTTCTGAACACTCTTAGCTTGTATTAACTTATCTTACAGTCAGACAGTCTCCTCCGGAACCGCCTTGGATTTTGAATTTATACATTATAGTCATGAAGTAATAAGACGACGTAATATACTTTCACACGTATTGAAAAGAATTTCGTTAATCTATCTTGCTTTCCATTGGGCAGCTTAGTAGTTTTTTCTGCTTTTCCCAAATGAATTCCTCTTCCGTCCTCTATTTTATTATTCGAGATATTCAATAATGAAATTCCTCCTCATTATTGTCCAATTCTTTCGATATCTTGAAAAATCTCATATTATATATTTTTTACAGAGAACTCAAATGTCGCCAAACCGGAGAGAAGGACCAAAATAAATTTAGTGTTCAAAATATACAAAAAGAACAAACTCACAAATCGCAGTGTCCGCCTTGTAGCAGTTAATTTGAAGCATAAATACTCTTGATTGAAAAATTTTACTGAGTAACGAAACAATAAAGTAGGTAATCTGAAAACAATAATATGAAAAACACCAAGCTCAGTTGAAGCGATTCCCATTGTTTCTGATTCGATTTAAACAGATCGAAATTATAGGACATTAGAAGTAAATAAACTTTTACATTTTCGCCATTGAAAAAATATATATACAAGTGAACTCTTGATTTTGAGATATTTTTCCGTTTCAGATGCTATTTTCTTTCAGTTTTATTCGTTTCGTGATTTAGCGTATTTTACTATTATTGGTGATAAATAGGATTGATAAGGCATTTTCATAAGTGATACTTTTCTGTATTCAATACATGATAATTTTAGTTTATTATTCCTCAAGTGTTATTGAAGATATATTATAGTGATTGGTGAGAAGAATTTACTGTAAAGACTGCATAATTCTTATAGATATTTTATATTTTGTTGATGTGAGTACAAACGTACCTTCATATTGTTGAAAAGGATATCGGAAACAATTTTGAAAATGTTCATATCATAAGGAATAGCTGCTCTACTCAAAATATGATATATAGTTAGTAATTACATATCTAATGGAACATTAATTAAATGAGGAATTAAATGACTCAGAAAAGCTTGTTTATGTATGCTGTGCAGTATTTGAAACGAAGTATTTATCTATTTTTATAGAATATATTTTTTCCTTTTATTTCATAATTCCGAGATTATTTCCATGCGTGTCAATTCTCTCGTTATTGTTAGGAATTACATATCTGAAGAGAATTACATAAGTTTTATGAGTTTGAGTTATTTTTTGTATAATTGAAATTCAGTTTGAGGTAGTGGAAATTGAATATAATACGATAACTGAAATAATAGTTTTACTTTTTCTCCTCAATTTCACAATCGCTTATTGGGAATATTACTTCTATAGAGGTTATGAAGTGGTTTCAATTTCATACATAAACAGCCGTCCTATGAACATGTTATTTGGAGTTCATTCTTCTGAAGAATAAATGAAAAACTCTGGATTTCCATCACCCGATATAGGAAAGTGGCTTGTGAAAATAATACTCAATTCAACTTATGCCGACGTTTCACGGATACATTTCCACTTTTTCTTTTTAGAGATACAGGCTATTGAAATTTCAAAAAAAGTTCGCAGTTTCCTGCAATTACGGCACATATTTTCAATAATAAATTCAATCTAACATAATTACAAGGAAGAGTATCTGTCGATAAATCAACAAATATTCCACCTTGATCAGAGCTAATCAACCAATCAACCAAAAAATCTACACCGAAGAAGCGGATCCAAGGAGAAAGACTACAACTCTTTCATAGTTACTGATTGTCAGGCCATCCTAACTTGGATAAAAAATGCAGAATACCCTGATAGATATGCCTGACGTTGATCCTCTTCAATATTAACTTTAATAATACTTGAAACAGTTTTCTAGTTATAGACTCAACGTTTCAAGAAACTATAAGATTGCGTAGGAAGTTTATATTGGTTTATTATAATAATTCATTCATTTTAAAATACTATAAATTGATTCGCCTTGAAACACACCGTTTTAGAGGTATCCAGTATTGAATGTACTACCAACCGATTGAAATTTCTTGAAAGTTCACTGTTTTTCTGGATAAAGGTAAAGGCTTTGGATCAATGTCTGTACACCACAGAATATATAGAGTTACATCTCTATCTTGAGAGCGCAGACAACCGATTAAGAAATTCTATATTTTTAATCTGTGTGCCAGACTATCGAGAAAATTCATAGTGCTTTATTTAAGTGTAATTCATCCAATATTTCAATTACAATGTGGGCTCATTAACTTCTCGGAAATCGTTCGTTTCCACGCATCTCACAGGTGACGTCGGCTAGGGTTTTCTCATTCATATTCATCTTAAGAATTGTTCTGTAATTACAGATCAAGCATTGCCTGCTGTTACTTCATTTGAAAGCACACAGCTGACGATACTTAGGAAGGGGAAGGATGCGCATGAACACTCCACGTTTTATTTACATCATGTGATTCATCTAAAAATTTGATGAAAATTAGAATAATATAATAATAGAATAAATAAATAATAGAATTTTCAAAATGTGAATGGGCGAGGATGAAATTAGGTATAATTATTTTATGGTGGAAAAAATTTAATATTGCACGAATATCGAATGGAAGATCAGTTTTTTGATAGACACGTGTTGTGAAAAATTCATTTTATTTTTATAATACTGCAAAAAGCGCCAACTCATGAGGGTTAATAAGTTGTAACGTTACAAAACGCTCCACTGTCGATTTCAGTTACGCTTTACTGATAATTTCAATTCCATTCACAAGAAAACGCCGTACTGCAATTATATGATCAATCGCTAAAGAACGCTCTTCGCTTTGACGGTTGAGTGTGTGTTTCGCATGCGCGACCCTTCAAACTCGGCCCAACTGATAGAAAATTCAAAATTCTTCCTTTTGGTGCGGAGAAGTTGAAGATTCAACACCTTGCTAGAGTTTAAGGAATTAACGTATCTCGTCCATCCATTAACATCGTGGAATTTTGAAGTTTTATTGTTTCTTATAAGACGACTATTCAAAAGGCGGTAAGTACTAAGTATATCCCAACCAATATTTTTTGCTTTTGTAAATGCCAAATTGTGATTTCTGATATATTTCATTCCATGCAGGTTACACAGGTCAACATTCTCCTTTGTATAATATTGTGCATTTGATTTCTTGTCTCATTCTTACTGTCGAATAACGTGCCCTTATTCCTGAGTTCTAGATATTTCATCTCATTAACTTGTAAATTGTTTCAATAACGTCTAGAGTCACTGGGAATGTGATCACGTGTTACAAGCACTATCTTATAGTTTTGAAATTTGCAGTCTTTTTACCGGGGCTAACGCCCACTGGACCATCTTTTTACCGGGGCTAACGCCCACTGGACCATCTTTTTACCGGGGCTAACGCCCACTGGACCATCTTTGTACCGAGGCTAAAGCTCACTGGATTATATTTGTACCGGGGCATTGGAATATCTTACTTCCGGACCCAGAGTTTAACTGGATTATCTTAGTACCAGAGGCAATTATTACTGGATTATCTTAGTACTGGAGCTATTATGGCTGGAATACCTTTATACCGAAGCTAATTATTACTGGAATATCTTAATTCTGGACTTTGCTCTGGATGGAATCTCTAAAAACTGGACTACCAGCATAATACCTGCATTGTGGAGGATCATACCGCCGGATCCTTTACCATTAAGATAAGTGCTTCTTCGAATCCCGGATCTCATATTCACTGTACCTAATTTTGTGTTTGTAAATAGCAATTTTAATTGTGAAGTTGAAATAAATAGATAGGGAGTAAGAGGTTGCATCATTACCACCAGATTAACGACTAGCGATACATTCAGGAGTTAATTTGATTTCAAAGTGTCTAAATGAGTTTTCTCAATCAGGTTTCTTCGAATTTCGAGCAGTGGATTGGTAATTTTGCAATACAGACCACAAAAGCGATATCTGTGTTGGGCTGAAAAAACAACATAGATATGGGAATTCTCTTTGGCTCTGGAAATCAAAGTGCAGAAGTGTATTAGCGCAATGGAAAATGTTCAGATGAATAAAGCTTTTTAGCTGAACTGAACCTACAAATTGGCGCAAATAAAAAGTGTTTCATTCGATTGGAAGAATCTATGGTTCAAACTAATGTACAACTCAAAGATTGCCATGAATGAAAATTGAAAGACTGCCATATGAAAATATAACTGGATGTCACTATGATAAGTCACAACCAGTCAAACTAGTGCATAATGAATATTTTAATGATAATAGTTGTTCTTGAATTGAGTGTAGGATGCATGTGTTTTTGGTGGAAAGCATGTAATGAAAACAAGGATTCCTGTGACAGATTTGTTCGTAATACCAAATGTAGATTATATGGTTTGGTAATAATCAATTGGTGAGTGGAAGATTTGAGTATTCAGATATTAGCGATTAAATGTATTAAAACTTTTTCTTTAATGAACCAAGTGACATACCTCGCTCAAATTTTGCTCGAACTTTCACCTGGGCATTTTTCAACCAAGTATGTAGGCGAAAAGTGGGTAATGCCGGTCAGTTGGTAATACTATAGATGATGCATAGAATACAAGGTGCGAACACTCTTTGACATTTTTGGTTCCGAATCATTAAGGGCCGTATTTATAGTTGTTCATTGAGGCTTCCTTACTGAAGGGCGCCTTGAATTTGCTTTTCTATGCAAACAAGTACAAGTTTGTTTGCATAGAAACATAGAAAAGCAAATTCAAGGCGGTCTTCAGTAAGGAAGCCTCAAGGAACAACTATAAATACGGCCCTAAGTAAGTAAAACATGGTGTACTCATCTGTGATCGTATTTACCAATGATGACACTTTTTTCATTCAAATTCAAGGAAATATATATTATGTGCTTTGAATTTGAATGGAAAAAGTGACGTGGTAAGTACGATCACAGATGAGCAGACGAGGACATCATGTTTTACTTACATCATGGTCCGAATTGAGCCCCAAAGGTTGTCAAAATACGGCTTTATTGTCGTTTCTGCCGATAGATGTCAGCATCGAGAAATCTGCCATGTAAAATCTGAAATTTACGCACGATGTTAGTAAAACATCATGAATTTCCGGAAGTTACTGACATGTCGTATCATAGCTAGTCAAATCAGAGCTATTATCAAATTTCCGAGTAATACTATACATTAATTTCGTGAATTTCCAGAAATAAATTCATTTTGACGAATTTAAGTTATGACCATTCATTTCGTTCCGTCAGAATGGTGAAAAGATGTACATATGTGTGTGGATAAACAAGTCTGAAACTTGATATATATGAATACCTATTTATTGCAGGAGGCATTATTTATTATTTCAATATTGAGTAAATGCAGAATAAGTCTTCCAAAGTTGCGTATTCAAAAATACCTATGGGAAACATTTGGAACTATAGATACTAAGATACGACGATGAATTTAACAAAACAGTGTGTAACTACTCTCTTATCCACTTACACTTTCTGCGTCTAACGCACGTTTCGGAAACCAAGTTCACTTTGTCAAAGGCATATCGTTACCAATTACATTACAAGCGCACCTGTTGCATTAGTGAGAGGATGGTATACAGGACCAATGGAAAAGGGTTGTTAAGGTCATTAGTGTAGTGCTGGGCTATCAAGGGTGAGTTAGGTAAATATTTGGACTAATGGGTTACCAATGGGGGTGAAATCATTGTTTAGCAATCTGTCTTTTCTCTTGAAAATATGTATACCTTCAAGAGTGTTTGGGTAAATTTTGCCCGAGCTTTTTAATAGCTTTACGGATTCTTCTGAAATTAAATGACCGGTTGCTGAAACGTGATTCGTGATCGCCGATTTGTCAGGATGGTTGTTACGGATATGGCTCATGTGTTCCTTGAATCTCGTGTTGATGTTCCTCGCTGTTTGTCCGATGTAAGATTTGTCGCAGTCTGGACATTTCATTTCGTATATACCCGATTTTAGTTCATCCGGAATTTTATCGAACGTATTTCCCTCAAGTTGTCTGGTTTTTGTGGCGGTTGTGAAAGCTAATTTAATATTTACTTTTTTGAAAATGTTCATAAGTTACTTGTAGGTTTCAGGGTGATACGTAAATACCCTGAAACCGTTATCTTTTCTGTGTCTTTCATTAAAGTTATGTCTTTGAAAAATTGTGTATTTTTATGTTTGGTTATCAATTTTAGTAGTAAATGTTTATTGTAACCGTTGTGTTCAGCAATTCGAAAAATTTTGTTTTGTTCTTTGTTGAAATTAATTTCCCTGAGCGCTAGTCACCCATTATTCCAAATATTTACCTGAATCACCCTTGATAGCCCAGCACTACACTAATGACCTTAACAACCCTTTCCCATTGGCCCTGTATACCATCCTCTGACTATTGCAACAGGTGTGCTTGTAATGTAGTTAGTAACGATATGTCTTTGACAAAGAAAATTTGGTTTCCGACACGTGCATTAGACGCAGAAAGTGTAAGTGGATAAGAGAGTAGTTACACACTGTTTTGTTATCAGTATTCTATCCACAGTGAACTGAAATAGTTATTACGATGAATTTGTCGGGTTTAAAATTCTTCTGATAAATCCGTACGAACATGAATAGCAAAGTGAATAATTCATATTTCAATGACACGAAACATGAAACGTTCCTCCAAATATATTTTCACAAGTATGTAAGAAATTCATGACTTTTGGATTAAATATTTTTTTTCGGTACCTACGAAATTTATGAACCATAGTTTTCATTAAAGGAGATTCAAACTATCCAATAAATCCTCGTGTGAAATAAATCTCTCGTTCCGTTTTTACTGTTGTTCAGCCTCGAACGGACTTCTTGTATCCATGAAAGTCTTATAAGAAAAAACCGCATCGACATACTGCTCCTTGTTTCCTGATACATATTATCAATGAGTAGTTGTTCCAGATTTGATATACTCCTCTTATATATCAGTAATAATCCATTATTTCAAATATCCAGTTCATATTTTGGGGGGATAATTTCCTCAGATCTAATAGATTATAGATCAATGAATTTTATTCAGCGGAATCATCAATTACAGAAAGAAATAGGACAATATTTGACAATTCTAGGACCGCGTTTTGGACCCAAAATTTAACTGGGTAATAGAAGGAAAGTGTCGATACCTGAAATATTTTATGCATCTTGGTAATACTGGTCCGTGCTATTTTTCCAATATCACTGCATTCAACGCGTGAGCAGTGATTTTGCGATATCGCGAGTCGGCTTCTCGCTTCGTCATGAAATTGTAAGCAGTTAGAGAGTAACAAACAAAGTCTTTCTCCGATAAATACACGATCAAGACTAATGAGATTTATTCGATCTGTACTATAACCACCTTTCGCATTGAGGTAGTACAAATTGTTAAAATGAGTTTCTCGAAAGTTAGGAGTCGAATCGCGATATAGCAATCTGGCTTGCACTTGGCCGTACCTCTCAGTTAGGCCTATCGTTAACACGACAACACTCTTGAAGCTGAAGCTCATTATACCGGCAAGACTCAAATAACCCAAATGAAGAGTTAATATTTTCAGCGATATCACAATATCCCGATTTGGCAATGAAAAACTAGAAGCAAGTTTCGATAAAACATGTGAAATTAAGGACACAAAATTCACATTCCATTTTGGGAAATGTATGTCGTATGTTTGAACGTGCATCACTACGAATAAATGATCATCCTTTTCAACTATTCCAGTGTACGGATATATGGAGGAATTTGAAACGGAAAACCCTTTCATAACAGTTGATGACATAAAGAAGACACTGAAAGATACGTATTTTGAACTAGGAAGTCATTACATTTGGGTTAAAATGCAAGCGTTAACTATGAAGAATAATGCGTTGACTGACTCAAGTGAACAAGTGAGTATAAAAGTGGGGGCAGGCCTTCCTAGATATTATTCAATTCTTATAGGTGGACGCTTCACGACTTCTGACCCCCAACGACACTGTTTAATGTTCAGTTGCAAATGATTTTCGATTTTTCGATCATGAAACCTTCAAGGAATGTTGAATTATTCACATTTTTCAAACGAATGACATCAGATGTCGAGTCGATTGTAAACACAATAACTTCCGACAGATTCGACTCTGAGACTCGATCGGGAGTGGTTTCTACCTCGCTGCGAAACCACTAATGATTTTTCTAGGAAATAGTAAAAAATTCGACTGTGTCGATATTTTTAAAATACCTTTAGCCGCGTACATACACGAGAGCTGAGCGGCTTGCGAGGCAAGTTAATTGGGCTGCCTCGCAAGTGTGTACGGTGTCGCGAGCCATTTCAACAACGCGAGGCTGCCTCATAAGAGCCTCGCAACTGCATCGGAAGCCGCTCAGCTCTCATGTCTGTACGCGGCTTTAGAAATCGCCCGTAAATCCCTTCCGTGTGTAAACAACCTTAAGCCGCGTACAGACACGGGAGCTGAACGGCTTCCGAGGCAGTTGCGAGGCACTTGTGAGGCAGCCTCGCGTTGTTGAAATGGCTCGCGACAGCGTACACACTTGCGAGGCAGCCCAATTAACTTGCCTCCCAAGTGTGTACGGTTACGCGAGCATTTCTACAACGCGATGCTGCCTCACAAGTGCCTCGCAACTGCCTCGAAAGCCGCTCAGCTCTCATGTCTGTACGCGGCTTTATACGCAAACTCATTATCAGATTATCAGATGTCGCGCAAATATCCAATAAATCAATGCGTTATTCAATGTAACGATATGGTTAGATGTCGCCATCTTATTTTATAATTTACCGGCTACTACAGTGACTGTATACAAGATCTCTTGTATAGAGTCACTCTACCGGCTACCAGATCCTAGGAAATACCAGACACACTGGAATTATCCTCTCTTATTTCCTCTATACTCTACATTCTTCATCTAACAGTTATATACAGAGGTCCGGCCTGCTATATAGGCTGCAGTGTAGGCTGGTTTGACTCCATTCACTTTTATGAAGTCAGTCGGTAGGCCATGAAAGTTTGATACATTCCAGACTGTATTATCGAAAAATGTGAGGTTATGTTAATATTTTTTTCGGAAACTATCGATGAGATTTCAATGAAACTTGGCGCAGACCTTGAAGTCTAATCTAAACAGCAATATTCGACATTTCAGCTCGATTCGACACACATTTCCAATAATATCGGAGAAAAGTAGGTCAAATTTCGCATTGGCAATGAATTTTAACCAGCGCTTAAATTTTCCTGACTTCAAGTCAGTGCTTTTCGAGAAGTATTTTCCTATGTTCCTATTATTTAAATTTATTGTAATAATGATGAAACTATCATCTATCGTCAATGCACAGCTCACACCAACATAATTCTTCACTTTTTGAACCACACGCGGTGAAGACAGAGAAAGTAATGGCATATCAGAGAAAAATAGATATTCATTTTCAAAAATATTGCACTTTCTAAACGATGTAATACCCAAAATACCTGAATTTCCAAGTAAAACCAAATTTGAGCCGTTAAACACCATCTACTGCAATGGGTGTGACAGGGAGAGGTTACTGTAATTAGCGCTATCTTTGTTACGTTGCCCCTTGTTACGCTTTAAGCTTTAAGAAGAAGGGTCGGGTCCCTTTCCAGGTAATAATATAGAGTTCTATACCGTCATATGGCTACGCGACGTTGGGAGAGGGGGGGGGGATTGAAGAGGGGAAATTAACATGAAAAATAACTGAAGGAGAACGAACAATAAAATCATCTCACGCAAAAACTACCACACAATACATGAAGTTGAACCAGATTCAGATACTAATTCAATTATGATAAAACTTGGCATCTAGTTTGAAAATTCTGATGCACAACTTTGTGCGAAATTTCGTAACGATCCGGACATTAGAACAATTTGAAAAAGTTTTTTTTTCAAATATTCAATATTCTGTGATCTTCCACTCATAATATATTCATGAATTTCTGTATGGCAAATATATCTATATATATATATATATATATATACCTATTCAAAATTTCATTTTTTCAATATTTCCAAATATACAGATTATATCGAATTGAAATCCAGTACTTTATCGACAAAAACCTAGGAAAGCATTAACGTGAAGTCAGCAGCTTTTACGTACATATTCAAAGAATATCACCAAGACACATGAGCGCAAAAGCTGCTGACTTCAGGTCAGTGCTTTTTTAGTTTTTTATCAATCAAATTCTTTGAATAACTTTTCTTCAGCAACGAACAAAACATTTCATATTCGCAGAATGCAAAACCAGCAATAAGTTGATCCGCGGACCATATCCTATATACCTATATATAACTTGACACTACTGACGCGAAATTAGGAACTTCAATATACATTTCAGCATATCAGAGATATTCTTAACAACTACCTTTATTTGGATAAAATTATCTGGTTTGAAGAGTCGATGCGCAGTCTACGGATATTTATTAATATACCGAACTACATCATATCGAATTTGGTATGAAATTCCCCTTCCCCAGTGCTGGTGAATTTGACAGAATTGGGTTGGCAACTTGGACGGAAGTTTGTATGATCTCGGTTTTATTCTCAAAATCCTTTTAAGTGTCACTTTTATGTGAGGCCAGAAAATGCAACTGCAAACCTGGGTCACCTGAATAGAAATGTTCAGAAAGGAATCGCCATAACTGTCGATGCTTCCAAGAGCAAGAACAACGATATAGATAAAGTCGACGTTGGAATTTTGTACAGATGGCATTGCACTGATAACGTGGGATTTTGTGACGGAAGGGACTTAGGAACAGGTAAGAAAATTCAATTGAGAGATATATTTACTTTGCCATTTATTTGAAAATGACAGGAAATCGAGATAGCTGGTGCATCAACAAGATCACCATGTTCAATACCGAAGTAGCTTGATTTCGTTGCTACAGTACTTGATGGCCCTGGCATCGAAAATGAAAATATGTACTGTTTTTCCATTATATTCCATGATCAGTAGCTGAATGAGCAGCAGCATAATGTAAATGATACATGGTCATGTTTTGTTTATGCGCATCCTTCCTCATCCTAAATGAAGTCTGCTGTGTGCTCTCAAATACAGTCACATCAGGCACTGTATGATCTGTTTTTACAAAACGATAGGTATCTTCCATGTTACAAGAAATATGATATTTTATATTTTCCTCAATATATTTCTATACAATTTCATACCGTTGGCTTTCACACACTTTCACAATGCGTGAATGTTGCCTATTCGGTAGTAACAATGGTAAAAATTCGCGACGCAAATTCAAATTCGGTGTTCGGTGAAACGCGGTAGATCGCCTCCTACGTCACATGTAACCCAAAATGATCTCAAACTACTAAAATGGACTCACTGATGACGAGTCCGGTAAATCGATTCTGTCCAGCCGTATAAACGATTACGGGCGTTCGAAGAATCCTATCGACTTGAATCTTTCAGGGAGGTTGCACTTCAAAATGCGACGGTTAAGTTGATTAGCGGACAAAATCGGCCGAAATGTTTCGGAGTAATAGTCATTTGAAGTTTTGAGGTTATTTCCTGATATTTCAGAAAACTATTGAGGCGATTGGATTGAAACTTGGCAGTTAGTAGGAGCATAACGACACGCGACCTCTCACAAAATTTTGTTGTGATCGTGCTGTCACCCGTTAAGTCGGCCGTTAACACAATAACTTCCGGAAGGAACGACTTAAGAACTCGATATTTGTAGAGAAGGTTTGGGGCTTAATTACGAAAGAGGAATTCGTGAATGGGTAAAATCGAACCAATGATTCCGTAGATATACCCATTCAAAATTTTTCCAATAGTCGCCAAAACACAGATTACCTCGAATTGAAATTCAGTACTTAATCGAAAAAAACCTAGAAGAGCAATCACGTGAAGTCAGCAACTTTTGCGCGCTGATGACTTCACGTCCGTGCTTTCCTAGGTTGGCTCCCGCAACAGTGACGCGATCTTCCATATCTGTATTTAGGAAGCAGATAGGAAACTAGTTTTGAATGATGTTAAATTATTTCTTAACTCGACAAATCAGAAATGATTTCGGTCACACAGGGTGTTGAATGGCAACATGTATTTTTCATTACTCTTTCGGTTTCTACATAAAAAAATAAAATACACTTTGTACATATCTTTACCGCAAAAATATCAACGGTTTTCGAGGTATTCTGCCTGACATGTCTTTTTTTCCAATATTCGTCACTCAGAGTATTAGAGATTATTAAGTTGTGCCAAAGTCTCATTGGAATTTATTTCCGGTCAAATATTGAACATTGGTTACTCTATCAAACGGTTCATCTGAAATCGAACTGGGATATACAGGTTATGAAAAATAACTGGCAAATATCAGAAATAAAATAAGTAGAATCTCCCTTAATTCAAATCAAACACCCAATATTTTATTATATATAAGAAGCTCCAAAAAAAGCTCTGCAAATTCCGTCTAGTAGTCCTCATGGTAAATTTCACTATGTAATGTATAAACACTCTGTATAATTAATACATAAGACAAGCAAGGTCCAGACAACCTCGCATCATCCAAAAGACGTGTTCAGAAGAGTACTTTCTGTTATTGAAATCTCACGTCGGTTATCATAATATGATCGCAAACACCTTCAGCGAAACATATATTATATTTATGTTTATGTAATATGAGGTGAGTCACAATGAAGCGATAGACCGCATTCATTGTTATTACCGAAGTAATTAAACCCTTCATCGAGTTTGAGTGTTATTCCCATACCCTCTCATGTGCATTCAACTGGACGAACCTATACCGTAACCGGGGTACATCACATGGCGATCCTGCCAGTTAACTGAAACATCACAACTAGTTTTCCTCGAAACAGCTCAACTGTAACAGTATATTTAGTTTTTGCAGGTTTTCAACCAGATCACTTTCTCACCTATGATTTTGTGTAGCGTGTGAAGTAGGTGGCTGCAGAAGTGCTCAGCAGTTTCAGCATTTTTCATCAAAATTCCTTTATTTTCATTTACACCTAAAATATCTGGACATGAAGTTGTTTCGAAATGAATACATTGCAATTTACCTTTATGAAAATGAACATCTTCAGAGAAATGCAGTGAACATACTTTCATGTATTTCGTGAACTGTTTTCCAATCTTCAATTTCAAAATCCTGGCCAAATACTGTTTCCGAATTAACTTTACTTTCATTTGGCTTTGGAAAAAATGAAAACTTGAGGCAGTAGATGATCCTTTCTTTTTCGACCATGAATAACATTAAGTTGAGGCATACAACAATGGTCATTTCGGGAGGATGCCATTTCGTGAAGGACAATATGAATGAAAAATCCCTCGCTGACTTCACTTGAGTGGAATGCTCGCAAACAAACGATTTTTGAGAAGCCGACGAGCACACCATGGTCCGGATTCTTGAATCGGAGAAGGGAGAAAATAGGCGTATCGACGCTGTTGTCAAGGAAAGGCGGTGCACTTTTGATGAAACGATAGAGAACGTTTATTCCATCACATTCAAGAATAGGGTCCCCTATCATTTACATCATGGGCAGGAGCAAAATCATGCTGAAGTTTTGAGTCATATGAATGGATATGACATAAATCAGAGAAAGTGATGAATAAGATTCTGTATCATTGCTTTGAATTCTTGTCTTTCTTCCTCCAGATTCCAAAGTTTTCATTCCTGAAAATTTTGCCACAGAAGGAGCATACTTTTCATTCACTGTTGAAGTAAGAACTGATCAAACGCCATGGCAGAAAGCTTTTCAGTTCATCAACGTCAATACATCCATGCCATATGTCATAAAGTGAGTAATTATTTACAAAAGTTTGATAGTATAAGTTTATATATATACAGGGTATCTACTTCAAACAGTCGAAAACTTCAAGGCTAGATTCTACATGTGATTTCCAACAAAAAAAGTCATTAAACACAAGGTTGAAATATTGACGGTAATTCTTCAATCACATTTTGTGTTTTTACGGAATATCTCAATGTTTTTTATGACAGGGGACCACCTAAATGAATATTTCGGAGAATAATGGATTGGAAGGTACGGTCCAGTAAGATGGCCACTAAGGAGCCGTGATCTTACCCGTTTGGATTTTTAGGTCTGAAACACATTAAAAGAAAAAGTTTATTAACTGAGTGTTCAAACTCGATATAATCTGATAAATAGAATCAAATTGTGTTGTGCAGAAATGGGTCAGAAACGTTCTGAACTATTCGCAGGGTTGAGGATTCAGTAAGCAAAAATGTGTAAAATGTATTGATCAAGGCGGTAGCCAATTTGAACATTTGCTATGAGTTAATAGTTTGATTATTCATAGCGAGTTGTTACAGCATTTTGTCCTCTCTCTTAACTTCTTTCTTATAATATGTATTAATAAAATTTAGTTCATTCGTTTGACTCGACAGATAAATTAACAGTTCTACTGGAGTTTCTCCTATATTAAATCAGAAAAACAACTGATTCAATCATTAAGAGCATCAAAACGGAAGAAAGTCACGTTTGGATAATTTCTTACTATTCTTTGGTATCTTGTTAGCCATGATATTGAGGTTGAAAAGATAATTTTCTTGTCGGAATGGGCTTCACTTTTTCTGCCCCAGATTTCAGTCGTCATACCTTATTAGAAAATCTTCAATACATATTTTGATAGCGACCTAGAAGTACAATAAAGAAAGTTGAACTTGCAGCTGCATCAAAGAGTGTGGTAAAGGACCTAATACCTGGAATCCGTATAAGACGCCTTGGATTTTATCAGAGTGTCAATTTGAATGCGATAAATACCGTCGCCAAGACATCAAGGGAAAATTGTTAGATGAAACCGGAAATATACTAACTGAATACAAGTCGATAGCATCCCAACCAAACGCGGTAGAGAAATTCAGACAGCCTGGGAAAATATATAAAGTACGAGTATATCACGAGAAGAACGGAATGGGTAAGTATATATTTTATCACCATTCATTATTTGACAGTTAGGGCCGGTATTATAAAACTTAACGGGAAGTTAACTTTAACTTTAACTGAAAATTAAGCAGTAATTTCCAGTTAAAGTTAGATTTGCAGGGTTCTCTTTATCAGGTGGTTTGGGTATCAATTATAGTTAAAGTTAAAGTTAAATCGTTATTTTCCACAGATTCTCTGTCTTTTGGGCTTACATAAGGGGAATATAACCTCGATTTGTTTGTTGTTATGATATTTTCGAAAACATGTTAGCAAGAGATATAATTCAGTTCATTTGTAAAGGACTTTTAATTCACGATGACGAAGATGACATGAATATTGTTGAACATCCTCGTTGAGAGATATTCACTTCATTTTTGAAGAACTTTTAACTGACTATGACGATGATGCCATGAAAATTGTTGAATATCCTTGTTGAGAAAGGATATTTAGAAATCGGCTGAACCATTTGAACTTATGGGAAGAAACGGAATTCAAAAACCGATTTTGCTTTTCTGGACACTCAGCACGCCTGTAATGGAATACATATTCTCAGAATTCGTGCTGTGACGCTTGTGATGCAAATGTGTTGATTACATGCAGAGTTTATGCAGCTTGTTCTTTCTTGATAGTTGCTAGACATTTTAGGGGTTTTCACAAATCAACTATACTGGCTGTATTATCAGAAATGTCTCATGGAAAATTGCATACTTATTATCTATTTACATCAAAATGCCTGCTATAAACCTCACTCGAGTAATAATCCAATCTCGAGAGTTCCTCATGGCATATTATTGTAATGAAAATATCAGTTACTCTTTCTGTTCAACTATTATAAGATGTAAATGAAAAAAAAATCATTGGCATTTATTCTTTTCGGTGCCTAATATAACAGATAAAAGTTGTAAATGCGTAATGAAGCATAATAATTTATACACATTATTTAACTTTTAAGATGAAAGGAAATCATCACAATTGCAATGAATACTTTTCTTATAGTAATGGCCAAGCTGGTAGCTGTACAAATTATAGATATCAGGGCTCGATAACCCTGAGCCACACAAAACATTACCATATTTTTTAATTGAATGACAATTTTTGCAAATTTAGTGTTCAGATAATTACCACTCCCAGTGTCAGTTGAAAGTACTTGCCCGTTGGTGAAGAGTGAAGTATTCGTAAAAAATTCTGTACCTAATTGGATTTGGACAAATTTTATTGTAATTGTTATATATTTCCTGAATTGAATGTATCTCATTATTGTCAAAGTTTTTCCTTTTAAGCTTTCATTTCCAATATATTCATTAGTAGAAGTAGTTTTTTTAGTTAGGTGACCGAATAAATACCCAAACACCACTTCCATATTGTAAAAAGTATAAGAATTCAAAATTGATCATTGCAACACCCCCTCAAATCAGTAATTCTATTTTTATGGATACCACAATCCATTAAGCTCCCTGATACATAGTGCGAATATTTGTCAATAAAGGATTTGTTTATTCCTATCATATTTTGAAAGGGAGTATTTTTCCAAAGTCCAGCTTTTCCAACCCAGAAATTGGTGGTTAGATTTATTACAGAATCTCAAACTATTTCATTCTCCTTTTCATAGAAATCATCACAGTATTTCTTGTCTATGATAGAAATGAGACTTTTATAATTCCGACATTTTTGAGCAAAAGTTAATTTTCAGTTAAAGTTAAAGATAACTTTCAGTTCAGTTTTATAATACCGGCCCTTAGTCTGTCGGTTTTCGATAACTACGTGGCGTTTCCCGTTCTATCCGAGGGTCGTAATAATTACATACAGGGTTGGGATAAAGTTTAAAACCAAGTAAATATCTTTTGAAAGAAAAGGACAACACTCATGAAATTGTGCAGGTAAGTGCAATGGCGCAAATTGCAACTGATGTACAATTTTTTTTCCGGTTGAACTAGAAATACCCTCATTTTTTAATTCATATGGGACCTCCTGTATGTCTTTGTAGATATTGAAAGAGTTTCGAATGCGCAAGTTTAGTGTAAAAAAGTCAAGAAAAGCCCAGACGTGAGGTCAGGAGTTTTACGCTCTTGTTCAAATTCTAACTATTAGATCAACACGAAATTTTGCACCTATTTTCGTGTTGGTAATCTCCTCTTGATTACGAAGTTTCAATCTGATTTTTTCCTTATATCTCCGAAAGTAAATATTGGAACATAGTTGAATACTGATTCTGAGATTTGAATTCTAATCAATATTTCCAGAGAAAAAAATATTTTCATCAAAAATTTTTCAAGAACTGGATCCTGCACGTTGGGGCATTCCAAAATTGTCCACGAAGTGTCAATCTGATCGAGTCAATACTTCATGAGATATCGAGGAATTTACATCGAAATTTCAAATGGGCCTAACGCCGAAACTATCCAACCGATTTCACCCATTGAAGAACTCAACCGAGATATTTCGACTCCAAACCTAATCTGACAATCTCAAGTCGCTTCGCTTTTCTTTCGAAAGTTAGAGCACATACGGACGTACAGAATTGAATATGACAACGGATTCTTCATCAGGCAGTTCAACCCAATCCTTTAAGACCATTTTCGGCTCAAAATTCAAAAATTACAGATATCGTAACGAAATGATAACGCGCTGTTCCCTAGAACAAGCGCGTAAAAATCTTTAAAGACGGAAATTATAGCACGTTAATCAATTTCTTTCGAATAATACAGTGCGCGTCAAAATTATGGAACAAATTCAATTTCTCAGCAGAAAAATATTTGGCAACAAAATCCTGAAACAGGTCGATATTTCTTTCACTTTTACCAAATTAATATGCATTTTTGAAGGATTTTTGTTGCACCCTGTGTCATCCCCGTCAACCCTCTGAATTTTTTGAGCAAGGAAAGTGGGTCATGTGGCACTTTTTTGGCAAGGTTTTTGTGTCTTCTTTACAGGCGTGCAGAAATTTTCAAGAAAAATTTTGGTTTTTTGAAAAATTAGTTAGTTCAAGGAGGTATTCAGAAGGTGCACTTTGTGATGGTTCATTTACTTTGAGACGATGGTACCTGATGAAATTTGTCACCGAATGGAAGTCGACCATTACAGTTTTGTTCATGCATAACTTTCAACCCCTACGAACCCTTTAATCGAGAAAAAAAGTTTTTCACGTGAGGGGGTTGAAAGTTGTGCATGAACAAAACTGTAATTTTCGACTTTCATTCGGTGACAAATTTCATCAGGTACCATCGTCTCAAAGTAAATGAGCCATGACAAAGTGCTCATACTGAAAACCTCTTTGAACTAATTCTTCGAAAAAAAAATTTTTCGAAATTTTTCTGCACGCCTGTAAAGAAGACACAAAAACCTTGTCAAAAAAGTGCCACATGACCTACTTTCCCTATTCAGAAAATTTAGAGGGTTGACGGGGATGGTACAGGGTGCACAAAAATCCTTCAAAAATGCATATAAATTTGGTAAAAGTGAAACAAAATTGACGTGTTTCAGGATTTTGTTGCCAAATATTTTTCTTCTGAGAAAATGAATTCGTTCCATAATTTCGCCAAGTGTCAAATTCGAATATAAATTCAATTGTACCATGAAGAATGCTTTATTTAAGTGGAAGAAACCGTATTTATTGTACAATTAAATTTATGTAAATTCGAATTTGACACTTCGACAACAGCCACTGCTAGATCGTACTCGTTTATTACTTATAATATGCGTCCATACAGCATTAGTTTGATTATCTGAACGTTTTTTTACGGTAATGTAAAAAACTCAAAAGAAGTTAATTAACGTGCGATAATTCCTCGCTTTATGGATTTTTTACACTAAACTGTGATTCGAAATCCCAAGCTCTTTCAACATCTGCAAAGATATTCAGGAGGTCCCATATAAATTAGAAAAGTTGATGGTATTTCTGGTTCAACCAGAACTATATTATCAACGAAAAATGGTACATAAGATGCATTTTGCGCCATTGCACTTACCAGCAAAATTTCATAAATATTATGCTTTTCGTTCAAAAGATATTAACTTGTTTCCATACTTTATATCCCAACCCTGTATACAGTTACTGAGATGGAATGAAAAATGGTGCGTCAACTCCCAATAGACGACTTCGGCCCAAGTTGCCAACCCACAATTTACTTAGCAAGATTACTTTCACTGGGGAACGGGAATTTCAGGACAAATTCGACATGATAAGGTTCGCATTATTTATAAATAACCGTAAAACATGCCTCGGCTCTTCAAACCAGATAATTCCTTCCAAATATAGGTTTTTGTTTAGATCATCCCCGATTGGCTGAAATTTAAGTTGGGATTCCTGATTTCATGCAAACAGTGTCAATTTTCATAGGATACGTTCCGAAAATCAACTCTGTTGTTTCGGTTGCCGATTTTCCGCTCCGTAAATATGAAATATTCGGATGGTTCCTGGAACAAGCGCGTGAAAAAAGTTATTTACGGAATCTGGTTGATGAAAATGCAGTCGATTTACTGTCACCAGAACGATTTTCTATGGTAAATATCCATAGCATAGAACAATCTATGTTTACTTTAGGTTTGTTTTGGTTCCGAGTTCAGATCTATTCGGGACGGTTCTAGCTAGAACCGTCGTGTACAGTCCCGTAATGCGAATTTGTCCTGAAATTCCCGTTCCCCAGTGAAAGTAAACTTGCTAAGTAAATTGTGGGTTGGCAACTTGGGCCGAAGTCGTCTATTGTAAGCTTACTAAATCAATAGACCGATGCGGTGTTGCCGACTTTGCGAGTAACTCCATGAAATTATAAAAATAGGTCGATATTTCTAAGTTTTTTATATAAAGAGGTCATCGAATCCTTATATTCTTATGGGAAATTGGTATTAAAAAATTTTACTATCGGAAATTGAATAAGAATTGAAGGCGACACAGACAACACGCAATTTCAACTAGTCAGCTTATTGCCTTAAAAATTGACGTGATGACCTATCGAAATAGCGCTACCTACCTACCTGTAGCAATAGGAAAAGCAATATTCATAAAAACAGCAATAACAATACCAATAGCGGTTTCTTCATTATATGTCTGATTGGAACTGGTCTGTCATTTCTTCAGAGACTATTGTTGGTGAAACTGATTTTCGCACATACCCATTGCCAAAACTGGAAAACTGTCGTTCTATTCCACCAGAGGGAGGTCCTTTAACAAGATTCAAGATATCGTGTGATTATGACGTGCAGAACACAAAGATGTTTCATCTTCGTATTATAACGAACAATACAGGTAAGTTATCATTCATAGGGAGTTACTAAGATTCGTGTGAAAAATATTGTATAACATTAGACCATATTGCAAGTACAGGGTGGGCCAATTTGGACAATTTGAAGGGGAAGTCCTATTTCTTTACTAGACAGACGAAATCTAATGTAGGTTTCCGAGGGCCAAATTTCATGAGGATCTCATCAGTGAAAACCGGATATTTCATCTCTATTGTCCGACGACGATCACGTGATCGTCGACAGCCAATAGGGTGAATCTCCGATTACTCAAATATCCGAATCGCCCTCGCACAAAAGGCTACATTATGTTGCTTTGATGTTACACGGGTACATAGAAATGAAATGGCTGCTGGTATTGCGAAGAAACAGAAGTTTAACCTCAACCGGAACAATTTTACCTTTTTCCTGGGAGTCATCATCAAACCCAAGCCATGACTTTTCGAATTCATTCTTATGCTTAACCTCTTCTCATTCCACTTGTTGTTTTTTTTTGTGTTGCTGTGAACAGTTGTGGAAGAAACCGAAACTCCCAATTTTTTCAGAGGTATATGCTGCAGATGCTACAACTTTGGAAGATATTGAATTTTTAGTATCAAGTAAATCTGAAGTTGTCATTTCAATTGAGGACATAAACGAGGTTACTAATAGTCAGAGAGTGATCATTAAGGTAAGACATTCTTAGGATCGAACTTGAAACATTTCATGACGTTCGAGGATTCAGTTTTGAGTGTTATTGTGCGAAATTGGGGCTATATATAAAAAAAATCTATTTTTAGCGTACCCTTCTTCTATAGCAACCGGGAGGAAAAACTGGACGAATATCGCCAATATGGTTTTTCTAGAATTTTACCTTTTCGTGACTTAAAGGCAATATTGAGTAATCAATAAAACAACGAGGCAGCATCAATTAATGGGCAAAAAAGCGCACTTGATCTCATTGATCACCCGGAATAACTATCATGTCGGAAATCACTCAAGTTCAAAGATTCAAAATCAAAAGAATATTCGCAAAACTGCATCGTAAGAAATCAAAAGCGGGAAGTGCCATCGACGAATGCATGAATTCAACTGGTCTTCTTATCTGAAGACTTCTTTAGTCGAAAAGACATGGAGTGCGATTCTGTTCTTTCACCCTCAATGCCAATAAGGTCAAATTCACACATCTAAGTCACGCAATTTGAAAATAAATAAAATTTCAATTTTATGAATTTGAAACACTTATCATTTTATTCATTTATCTGTATTTTGGAGAAGAACTCTATCAGTGTGTATTTTATGACGAAAAATTATGCGAAGTCTGTACGAGGAGGAATAAAATTTGCGATCGAATAATCTGAAGTAGCGGGACCTTCGCCAGTCACAAAGAAAGTGTGAGTCTAGCCGCTACTGGTATAAGCTGTGGTCTGGATTCATCTGTGAAGAATACTCATCCACATTTTTGTTTACCCTAGTGGGATCTTTCTTATCCAAATCTACCTCTTAGATGGATTCCCACGGGAAGAAACAGGACCTTTGAGGTGACTTCTAGCGTGAAGCCTGAAGGCCAGACCCCTGTGGATGATTTATGACCGATTGGTCGCTGACATCTATTATTTGTTATGTTATATGTATTATGTTTTGATATTCGGCATTGATTTCGTGCTTGTAACTGTCGTGAACCACCAGGGTAGGTTTTGAAGTACCAGCATGTTTTTCTCAGACACCTCCTGTTTCCTAGAAATGTGGCCACAGCCTAGACTTACAGTGATTTTAGTTTTCCATTTCAGAACCTTCTCATATGCATTCTGCCCTGTAAGAGACCCATTTTGCTTGAATTAGCATAGTCAAAAGGAAGGGCTTATTTCTTATGCTCATGACTATGATGCATAAATGCTTCCATTGAAATACACATGTTCAATGTTGATATATGGCTCAGGACTGAAAGCATGACTAGAATTAGTGAATTGGGCCGGAAAAATAATGAATGATTATTATAAAGGGTTTTTCAACAAGAACTTTGTTTTTCAATGTGGTAACACCGGCACCACATGACAGTTTTGACATTTAGTTTTTTGACGTATTCGCAGTATATGCTTTGGCACTTGTTACAATGAATTCAATTTCGCTCGAAAATCGCATTAAAATAATTCAAATCCACTATGAAAATGGTCGTTCTGTTAAAGTTACATTTCGTAAAATTCGTGATATTTTCGGACAACATAACGTCCTTCTGAGACCGCTATCAAGCAAAATTGCCGCATTTGGGCTTCTGAAAATCCTAAAGCAGTTATTGAGAAGCCTTTGCATGCTCAACGTGTCACTGTGTGGTGTGCTATGTGGTCTGGAGGTGTGATTGGGCCGTTTTTTTTTCGAAGATGGGGCTGGAAATGCGGTAACAGTCAATGGATCACGCTATCGCGAGATGTTAACAACTGAATTTTGGCCTATTATTGATGACATGGATGTCACTGAGATGTGGTTTCAACAAGACGGTGCCACATGTCACACAGCCAATGAAACGATCAATTTATTGCAAACCAAATTTCCCGATCGCATAATTTCGCGAAATTCAGCTGTTGAGTGGCCGGCCAGATCGTGTGATTTAACACCACTGGATTATTTTTTGTGGGGCTATGTTAAAGACAGAGTTTATACGGAGCCAATCGAATCGATTGCAGCCTTAAAACTCAAAATCCGTGATGTCATTAACGAAATAGACCCTCCATCTTGCCAAAAAGTGATTGAAAATTTTGATGAAAGAATCAACGTCTGTCAGCCTGGTCGTGGTGGACATTTGTCAGATATCATTTTTCATTCATAATTGCCGAACTTTTCTCTTTGTAATACAATAAAAATTTTATTCATTTTCCACTAAATTCTTTGTTTTATTTTGTTTTAAAAAACAAAGTTCTGGTTGAAAAACCCTTTAGTACGAGATCCGGCTGCAGAATTAGTGCGCTCATCGAGTATTTGCTTGAAACAAATTTTTTACATACATTTGTTAATAGGAGAATATATATCTAGAGGTTTGCAAGTTACAAGCAGCCGTGCTTACATCGGTGATTGTTACATGTAATTCCCTGGAAGCGTTATGGTAGTCGCTGCCGGGTCGCGACTGCCAGACAGCTACTGTCGAAATCCGAATCGTACCCCAAGATACTTTTAGGTATAAAAATACTTTTTGGTAACTCGTAAACTTTTTAAGATACAAAGTATAGATTCTTCTGCAAAGTATCCAAACTACTAAGTACTTTTTGCCAAAAAACAAACAGAACTGAGATACCATCTAGTGTCTAAACGTGACTACTGGTACTGTAAAGTTACCACTATACTATTTCCCGACAGCTCTGTAGGAATCCTATTTCAAGTCTTTAAGAACCGTTTGAAGACTGGTGTGAACAAATTCAAAACTTGTATTTACCAATCTAATGCTCTTGGGTAGTCACATTGATAGGGATATCAGTGTTTGATATAATTTCAAAGGGAAGATAGGTTTCATAAGAATATACACATATTCTAAATATGTATATAGACGAAACGTCGCCTTAGTTGGTTGTTGTTTGGTCGTTCCTCCCATGATAGGGGACGTGGAATTCATTATTTCAAAGTTTAAATCTATAAATTAAAGATTTCTTAATCCGAAATGAAACTTCAGGTTCAGTTATGGTGCTTGATCTGTTCGAATAGCGAAGTATAATTCATTCAGTTTTATTTCACTCTGTATAATCAAAAAATGTAAAGTTACAGTAATTACACGACGTTGTCCGTTCTACATCGAAGTCGTAATAATTATGTTTGTAACTAACACAAAGCATAGTCATTGAAAAGAATATGTAAAGGATGAATTTTTGAAATTGACATGAAATAAACTCTATTCAAAGGATAATTTTTTGGCTGGCTCGGACGTATTTCCAATCACTTTTTCCAACATTTGTGGCCGTGTATCGGCAATAACGCGGCGAATGTTGTCCTTCAAGTGTTCGATAGTTTCGGGCTGCTGCACATTATGGTTGTTCAATTGAGGAACGAAAAAGTCTGTAATCATGGCTCTGTAGCGGTCACCATTGACTGTAAAGTTCTGGCCAGCATCGTCTCTAAAGTATGAACTAATGATTCCACCAGCCCATGAAGCACACCAAACGACGTCTCTATGGATGCGTATTATCAGTTGGAGTAAACGTGCTGTGAAAACGGTCCCAAGTTAGTCGAATCAATTGCTGTGATAGACGATTATCTTGACAGTAAAATGGACTTAGAGGTCGATACGTATTTCGAACATAACCATTATTTTCAAAATAAATTTGCAAAATTTGGAAGCGTTGTTCAGGCGTCAGTCTATTCACGTTGAAATGCCAGACCAAACTAAACACAAATCACTTGACAGCTGACAAAATGGCAGCCAGTTAAAACAGTGTTGCCAACGTTCTATACCTCTAAAAAAACAACCTTTATCTTGACAAAATTTCACTAGTGCCAACCTGATTCAGTTCTAGTTACAAAAATTTCATAGACCTATTCCAAGAGATACTGACCGACATGACATGCAATGTATCAATTTTGGTGTTCACGAGGTAGATTAGAAAATAGTTGAATGAGATGCTGTGAAGCTACTAATATGCGACATTTGAGTACATTAAAATCAGTAACATTGCGCTGTATCTTCGCAGGTGGAACCCCTCATCGGCCCAGATGGTTTTCCGGGTATTCCAGATATTTTGAAGCATTTCTTTAACGAATCCGATGGTCCCAAGTCAATTTTTGGTTTGATTCAGAAAGGAGAGTATAAAAAGGCGCTCCAAGTAATGAGCGTAATAGCGAGTGCATTGGGAGAGAAGGAAACAACTGACGACGAAGAAAAAGATGCTGTCCAATTGTTAACGAAAGAACTCCTCAAACATTTATCGCACGTGGGTGTATAAGTTTTCACCTACTTAACTAAAATAATCTTAATGTTTTTTCCTGTTTCACAGGAAGATTCTGACATTTTTGGAATACATTTTTATCTTTAGCGGACTAATAGAAATTTAAGTTTCTTTCTTCCAGATCATCTTCATTCAATATAGCTATATTGAGTTCAGGTGATTAGGAATAAGGTGGGTAAAAAGATGCGCGTCTATTTCTTTTTATTTGTGGACTTCTCCAGAGAAATTCGTTTTCTACACTGTAGGTAGCGCTTTTGGGAAATTACGCGAACAGTGACTATATTAGAGAGATATTAGAGAGATATTGCAGTGTCAAATTTGTGTGACGTTATTAGCGCAAACGTTATTTTTGACATTTAAGCATGCGCAGATTCAGTTTCATAATAACGCGACGTTAATATCGTTAGCGTCTAACGTTATTTACGGAAAATTGCGAGCCGCAATTTACGTTATGCTATTCTATATCGGAAGGATTCGTTAAGTTTCGGGTCCTTCCGGCCCCGATCACTGTTATAGAGAAGCTGTTTGTTAATATGTTTTTTGTGTTAATTACACAACTTTCTCGGATTTTTTTAATCTATTTTATAATGCCTTCTACACATAACTGATATTAGACATATAGATTTCTAAGTGCTTCCACAGCAATTTTTTTCCATATATAGGTATTCGTTACTTTTTCAAGAAATACTTTTGGAAGCAACATGAGGGGTTTGAAATTAGGAATAGTTTGAACCATGCCAATTATATTGTTCAATATATAACTAGTTTCACTTCTTCTGCAATAGCACCAGCTGAAATTACCGCTTCCGATTCCTTTTTCATTTTATCCAGAATCAAAAAACTAATGTTAAAATGCAAATGATTAAACTTAAGGAGTTTGTAACACAAAAATCTGACGTCTCACATAACCTAACCAAACAAACTAATAACTTACGCAATGATAACAAAAACGTGTAGCAAAATGTCTACTTTTGGAATGACCGTTAAAACCTGAACGTTATTTTTAGCGTAACCGTAATAACATAACGTTTGCGCTATTCGAAAATTGCAATATCTCTCTATCATCCTAGTGTCATCAAGGGTTCATGGAACTTACCACCAATATTTTGACATTTGACGAAACCTGACGGATTCTCACAACGTCACTGGATCGATGGGAAATGAGGCAACTTTTGAAGGCAGCGTGAAAATGTAGTCCCTGTAATTACGACAGATCGTCTCTGTCTCAATTGCCATTTCATGAATGATTATTCTGATAGCTGCACGTGCGTGCTTCTCTTTTTGCGCTCATGTTTTAAAGAACGGCGGGCTATCGTTTTATCCAAATGTCTCTTATTTCCGAATTGTTTCTCAAAAATGTTCTTAAACATTTAGGTTGGCTCCTTATGATGACGACTCCGATCTCAATATCGATTCTGTCCGTCAGCGGAGAATCCTATCCACATGAACCTATGTATATGTAAAAATGCGATCTCCCAGAAGGTTTCGGAGTTATTTATGGTCATTCGGAATTTTGAGGTTTACCTGGTATTTCAGGAACGACCTGATCGATTGTATTGAGATGTGGCAGTTAGTTTGAGCATAACGACGCTCAACTTATTGTGAAATTTCGTTGAGATCGTACTGTTGGTAAATCAAGAAAACGAATGTTTCGCCAATTTTTTTCCTTTCGGAAACTATTCATTACATTGGAAAAGATTTTTGCTCCGACTGATCCCCTCGGCCGATCATAAACACAATAACTTCTGAAAGAAGCAACTTAGAAACTCTCTACTTATAGAGTTAGTTTGGACCTACCAACGCCAAATTCGTGAATGGGTAAAATCCACACAATGATCCAGCCATTCAAAATTTTATTTCTTCAATATTTCTAAAAATACAGATTAGATCGAATAGATATCCATTACTTGATTGGAAAAATAAGAACTTGAAGGTTCATACAGAATTTAGTGAGGAAAATTTGATCGGGAATTCGCAGAATATTGAGTGTTTGTTTTAATGACACGATCATCATAAAATTCATTAGCATTTCTGAAGTAGTAACTGAGTTTCAGCATGATTGAATCAGTATTTCCGAGTTATTCCGGAAAAAAACAACGTAAACGAGGACAAAACCACAAAATTCGATATATTTTTTTTAAATTTCTCCGTAGATTATAATCGTAGAAGACCACTGTAAAACATTGACTTCAAGATAATATATGAGCAGAAGTTTCATTACACTCGATGCATAAAGTTAACCCAAAAAATTTTTTCGACATAAATTCTGAAAGATTTTTTACTAACAGTGAGTACGATTTCCTCAAGATTCTGCAAAAAGTTGCGCGATGTATGTATGCTTCAACTGACAACCAATATTCAATTACATAGCACGGGTAGTTTCTGAAATGTTAGGAAATAACCTCAAAATTTCAAATGACTCTAACTCCGATACCGTTAGGCCGATTTTGCCTGCTAAGAAACTTATCCGTTGTTTTTTGTCATGGATCTTACGCTGAAAGTTTCGAATCGATAGGATCTTCTGCACATCCGTTATGGTGTTCATGCACTGCCGGCGGATGGCATCGAATTTGACACCTACTTTTTCATCAGTGGGTCCAACTCAGTCGTTCGAGACCATTTTCGAGAAAAAATTCGGAAATTACAGACATTGGGTCAAAACGATAGCACGCTGCTACACAAAAACTGATTTATCATAAAATTTCCAACCATTTTCATTATCCTGATCAAGTTTGAAGATAACCTATCGACATATACGGATTTTCAGCTGAAAAATCCGTGGTTACTTGTTTCAGTTGTCAAATTATAATGAAAATGTCAAACCTAGTTGGAACAAATTTGTATTTACATCTGCAGCCTTAGACTGTCCACAAGAAATGAATTCAATATGACAATTATTATTAACAATTATTTTCATGCGTTCGGAATGGTGACGCCTGTGTCAGTGATGACAGTATGAACTTTTTTACCTATGTCCCCAATTTGGACTGATGATTCAGTCGGAAACCCCCATTATTTCAATTATCTCAATTGAGTTGATGGCCATCCTGTGCAAAGCCAATCTCTATTCAAATTTCGACCGGATTTGAATTCACTGCAATTCTCATACTTACGTTTCCTCAAACCTCCTGAAACATGTTTAGGGCTTCCAAACGTGAGATCACATATTAAATGCAATATTCAATACTGACTCGATTTCAGAAATTGGGAATGTATCGTTATTCCACAAACATTTGCCAATTTAAAAGAAAAAACTATCCAACTAATGAAATTCCAATGCAGATTCCAATGGAAGACCTGGAGACAGTCAATTCTATGAGTGGTATAATAAGTACGTTGACCAAAATCAATCCTACTGAACTAAATGATGCGGATATGTCGAAAATATTCACAACGCTCTGCAGTCAGTTGGCCAAGAAACAACTTCATCTTTCGGAGAACGACGATTCGAAAAAAACAAATGAGAAAGAGCTGTCCAATATTGCAACGTAAGAAATTATATTTACTACGAGGGTTGGCCGATAAATACCTAGCCTATAATATAAAAACAACGATATTTGGAAAGTGGCGATTTATTTTTCAATATAGTATCCCTTAGTTCGAATCAATTGAGCCATTGCTGCTCCAACTTCTTTAACCCGTCTGAAGAATACTTTTTCTCGAGGTCTGCGAAGAAGGTCTCTTTCACGGAGATGACCTCCTCATTCGACTGAAATTTATGCCAAGCGAGTGAGTTTTTCGCGGTTGGAAACAAAACATTTTTGGAAAGCACTGACGTGTGGTAAGGAGCTTTGTTATACTCCCTTGATTAAGTTAGTCTTTAATGTAATCATCTGTTCACGAATTGACCCTGCCATAAGCAGTTTCACTTCCTGATGGAAAGATTTAGCGATCTTCTTTCCAAATCGCCAAAGTTGTATATAAAGGGTGTTTCAAAACAGGTGATCTCGTCTCTAGGATTAGTAGAAAACTGAAAATAATTAGGGTTTGCTAAGTGAAAAATTTCCGTCACGCGATCCGTATTCGAGATGTGTTGAAAAAAAAATGTATACACATTTTTTTGAGATTTTGTCGAAACTTCTGGTAACATTTTAATGAAACTTCATGCAAATATGTTTTGGAAGCTGATACATCTCATGAATTCGTTGTTATATCTATCATAATGATGAATAAATTTATTGTTAGTTTTTGACAGTCACCTTACTCTCATATCTATATATATATTTCATATATATTTCGTACCAAGAAGTATTCAACATACCTTTTTCAAGGTTAGATTTCGAGTGAACTTAAAGACCATTAGATTTCACCCCAAAAAAGTACTCTTAGTGAAACTCGATCTTGTGTATCGTTTTCGGTATATTTCGATTTGAAAATTATGAAATAATAACCGCTACGTATAGAGTAATGATTGAGTTATTGAATGAATAACAAATCAATATGGGAGATGATCCAGCAATCGTGATTTTTTTAATGATAATTCGTAAATAGGTTAAATCCGCCCAATGATTCCGTGGATATACTCATTCGAAATTTTATTTTCCAAATATTTACAAAAATACAGATTATATCGAACTGAAATTTAGTACTTGATAGAAAAATGATAGCTCGAATGTTCATGCCGAATTTCGTTAATATAATCTGATTAGATCAACGTGCATTTGGCGGGGTCAATACGGAAAAAGATGACCGCTCTGACAACGAATTTGTATATGAGCGCAAAAGCTGCTGACTTCAATTCGGTGCTCATTCCGAGATTTTTAGAGAAATGGTTTTTTCAGATCAATCAGATTATAGCCCAATTCATTTTCATTCAGCGGAATCGCTATCAGCGTTCACAGAGAGGAATAAAACAATATTTGACCATTTTTGTTCTTTTTGAACCCAAGAATTATGTGGTTACTTGATGGTAGTAAAGAATCGACTATGCATCTTGACAGGAGGTGAATGAGACTGACTATGGACAAGTAACGACAGTGTTAATGGACTACTTCTTTGTGTGATGTTTTTTGAGTGGTGATGCACGGCGCGGCACGTTATCGAAATGAGGATCTCCATCCGAGCACCGACCGCGTAGCGCGGCGCCGTGCAACCGACCTAATGGACGGACCTTGTTCATTTTGGTTCAAACTTTCAGTACGGCGCTTCCGCTGTATCCCAAGCAGAGCAGCGCCGCGCATTGCCACCGACCTAATGGACAGTCAGCTTAAATAACCCCTACAGAGTGGAACCGCTTCAGCGATGAATTCGAACGAGCGTCTTGAAGTTCTTTACTTCTCTTTCTATGGATGTTTTTTTTTCGTTCAGGAACCTTTTGAGCTGTGCTGAAACCGATGTGTCACCCGATTACGACATATTCAATCAGACCGAAGAATTCGACGATATTACCACGAAATATCCGATAAAAGAAGAACTGTCAGAGAAACAATTCGAAGAATATCCACAGTACACTGCAGATGATGTATTGGATGAAAAACTCAAACATGTGAGTCATCTTTTCATCGATTATTAACAAATTTCATCTCATACCTCTCATCGATAATTTAGACTATTTTTTTACTTGCACGATTATTACAAAATTCTGCATGAAGATTTGTTATGTGTATGTTATCATGTCGGGCCAATTTGACATATTTTTCGAATATCTCTGAAAATAAATATCGTGCGTCGAATTTCATCGAAATGTGATGAATCGTTCTCATAATACATGATTTCAAGAAGAATTTTAGAATATTTTTACCGATAACAACCTCACAAAATTTTGTTGCATGCTCGTATTCTTCAACTTTCCAAGAATTCGAACTCTGTACAACATGAGTTATTCAAAATGAAAAAAAATGTGATAAATTTTGGAATTTTGTTTTTTATTTTCAACTCAGACCACCCACAAAATATTGCATTATTTGACGTGTAGGTATTCACTATTCACGAGGCTAAAAATCGGATCAATCTAGTATTTTCCAGATATTGAGGAAAGAATTTCAAAATTCCGAATCAATACTGATTTTTATATATTTTTTTTCTGATATCTCCGAAAACGAATATTGGATCGAATTGAAATTTCAAATAACATTGCTTGATATTCACATCACGGTCTGCGTATCGTAATCCGATAAATCGTCTCCGAAGAATATTTTTTTCTCAATAAAATCCGGCAAATTCAGGAAAAACTATTTTCCTATTTTATTTTCAGCAAGTATATTCACACAAAATTATGCATGAACTGGAGCGTTGGTTTTTTTCAACCAATGTCAAAATTTCGAACTGATCGCATAAACTCATACTTTTTGGGGGGGATATTGAGGAACTACCCTCAAATTGCAAACATAAGCATAACTCCGGAACCATTCTGCAATTTTGCTCATTAACGAACTGAACTGAGGTATTCAGACTCCAAACCATATCTGATAATTAAAAGTCACTAGGTTGTTTCCTTCGAAAATTAGAACATAGGATAAAATTAAATTTGACGACGGATTATTTGTAAGTGAGTCCAACCTAGTCAGTTAAGACCAAATTTCAGACATTTGGGCAAAATTACATCGCGCTTTTACCCAGGACAAGAGCATTCACTTTAATAAGTCAGTCGTGGAACTGAGCAATGTTGGCACTACTGGCACTAGTGTAATGTCGTCAAGGTCAAAATAATTCGCCGGGACGTTCTAATTTTTTTTCTCAAATAATTTCATCAGCGACTCTATGGTCTGGTTAAGTTACAGCTAGGATGCATCCTAGTTACATCTAAGGTGCAAAGAATTATCTATGCACCTTAGTTACATCCGCTATTACTTTTGTGTAGAACTGACAGGAAAATCACTAGAACTTTAACCTAGCATTTTTCAATTATACAGAGTGAAATTGTTTCAAACTTCATGACCTGCCGATTGATTTCACGAATGAAGGGTCTTCATCCGATTGACATTGACTTCATAATTTATTTCAGCTTCTTGATGCTGCTGAGAACGTACTGAACATCTGCAGGGACATGGGAAATTCTATGATGGTTTCCTTATATGGCCATATGAAAGAACCTATTTATGTTACCGGGAAAAAGAGTACCATAGGTTTGATGAAATCCACTGGAGCTGGGTTATCTACAATTGCTTTTCAGCAGCACAATATATCGATAGTTCCCAGCCAATTCCTCACGGCAATGAAATCTACTATAACGATGAGAGTAAAGTATTTTCAAATTCGATAGATGTAAATTATAATGATACAGCAAGCGATGCATTTCGATCAACCATACAGAGAATCTGGAGATCCGACGAAATTATTACACAGGATATTACTTTCCGTCAATATTCCATAACATTTTTTCGGTATAAATTTCACGCCTTAGAGGAGAAATTAGACTGAAAACCAGAGCCGGATCTAGGATTTTAGCGCCCGTGGCAAGTTATCGAAATGCACCCTTTTCAATTTTTTTTTTCAATGACTACATACTTTTCATGAATGTTAGTATTTATTCTACTCCTAAGATGTTTTACTATTTTTATATTCCTCTGAGAACGAGCATTAGATTCTTAGGTATATCAAACAATATGTGTATAGAAATTACTATAATCTCCCATGTATCTTATAAGGTAGTGAAGAGAACTCACAATCGTATTAATATACGATAATGAGGGTATGAAGAAAACGAAAAGGAAACGAATAGAATAATTTATTTCGAAAATAGTATATAAGCATTCAAAGCTTCAAAAAAACAATGAACGAAAGTGTAAATGAATAACTGAAATACATAAGAGAACGCACATGCCAACGAAGGTCATAACAAACATTTCAATATCACTTTTTGTAATTCGCCATGATGAAGGGTCATTAAAATCAACTGGTTCAGGTTTAACCTCAGTAAGTCCTGATTCCTCGTCAAAAGAATTTTCCTTGTCCGAATTATCCGAAATGGAATACTTTCTTACGCTAGGCTCGGTACTTGAAGAAGTAGGAGGAAATTTCCCTACATGATGGACTTCGCTAGTGAAACCACTTTTTGTCGACACAATACCCGCATCGTTCTTAAAGTAACTTGAGACATTTCTAGTATTTTTTTAGGTCTAATAATTTTTTATTCCTGATCTTCCGAGATTGCGATCCTGATAGTTTCTTGGGCGGCATTTCGGTTGGTTATATCAACCTAAAATTATATAAGATTCTGAAAATACAGGGACGTCGAATCGGAATGTTTTGGGCGCTCGTTTATATTCATATCTGAATTGTCTCAATGCTCGACAAATGTCAGGAGGACAGAAAAAGGTTTCATGTTTCAGTGAAACTCAAGAATCATACTATTCATTCGATCGACATTTGATCCTTTTTCTGAAGTACCCATAGCTAAGAAGCTATCGTATTCTTCTCAACATTTTGATTTTTTTTCTAACTTCTTCTTATACATATGAAAACTCGTCTAATAAAAGTAGCGCAATTTTAATTGAATCGGTATAATTTGGGATCTCGCAAATAAAATTCGAACTATAATATCGCCGACATATTCCCAACCCAAACATAACCTTATAAATTTTGGAGTCTTTAAGTTATATCTTTCGATAACGATTGACTCTCGGGTGCACGGACAGAATATAATTTGACCGAGCGCGCAAAAATCCTCAACTCGAAATTGAATTATTCAAACATACCTGATTGAAATTTTTAAACTTTTTCCAGCAATAATAATTTCCCGGCCCGCTTGCACGGTCACGTTATTTGCGGTATTGCACATAATATAAAATTTAAGGATGAGTTCCTGGTCCTATTTTTCTTATTGATGCCATCAACTGCGCCGCTGCATGGAAGTACCCCACATGAGAGAAAAAAAGTAGTATTAATAAGACTGGGGTGATTTCATCAAGCCTATCGGTCGTAAACGTCTTCGAAATACATAACGCTTATCAAAGCCAGTGTGATGAACGATTCGGCGAATAATGTGGACTGTCTGAATCTCTTTGTCATGCCGTCAAGAAATCGACCCTAGACGGAGCGCTACCGCTGCTAGTTCGTACCATTAAACTCCCTCTGAACTTACAGCTAATTGAGGTCTTCAGAGTTCGAATAACAAACATCTGGACGCGATCGGGAATCGTAGGGCGACCGCCAAGTGTAAATTTATCATCTGTTAATTTATTGGTAATTACTTGTCGCCGAATATTGTACAACAGGTGTATGCAATATAGCACCGCTCTAAAATATGAAAGGACTTTGAAGTGAAAAAACATCATTTCAAGAGAAAAAATCATAATTTTGCGCCCCTAGTTGGTTGGCGCCCGTGGCAAATGCCTCCCTCGCCACGCCCTAGATCCGGCTCTGCTGAAAACTACCCTAGGTCTCAAGTCTTTACAGCAGAATTTTTCATCTCAATATTCACAAAACTTCAGCAAGGTCGGGTGGAAACGAAGCAAGTGGATTCACGATGACGATGTGCTCTCATTCGAACAACAAATCCACGACTCATGAAAACAATGAGTACCTACTTCAAAAAAATACTATTTATGCAAGTATATTTCTAATTCTGCAAAATCACGAGAATTCATCATACCAATATCTCCAATACTATTATCTGATATTTTCGAACATACAGATACTATCAAATTTACATTTCAATCGATTGAACAAAAATACAGTTCCTACAGAACTCAAAATAAAAACTTTCAATTGGAGGTTCAAAATTAAAATTTTGAAATTTTTCTAACTTGTTCGGACGACACGATAATCATTCCGCACAAAATTATGATCTGTATAAGCCAACTAGATGATCATTATGATCGGATGAGAATTTTTTGAAAATTTACAACAATAACGACGAAAAAACAAAGAAATTCAAGGTAGTTACGAAACTTCATTGGATTCCGAAAAAAATAGTTTTACAATAAGAAGTATTTGGAAAAGTTTTATTTTTTTCCAATTGGTACTCTACAACTACGAGCTGATCGCATATATGCAGATACGTTTTTTTTGTGGAGCAGCGTTCTATTGTTTTGTCCAAATGTCTGTTATTTTCGAATTTCTCCCGGAAATGCTCTAAAATGACTAGCTTAGACTCACTGATGCCGAATCCGGTGTCAAAATCGATTCTGTCCGTCCGAGGATACGAACAGGGCAAGCTAGAAAACTGAAACTTTCAGAGTAGATTGCGCATCGGGATGCCGCGGTTAAGGTCGCTAATAGGCAAAATCGACGTTATAGCCAATTGAAATTTTGAGGTTATTTCCGGAAACTTTCCACCATATTTGAAAACAAATTGCTCATGCCTTGAACTCCGTATTTCACAGCTGTGTACCAAATTTCACTTCCATAAGGTTATAATTTTCGGAGATATTGGGTAAAATATAACAAATTTCGAATTTTTCCCCTCGATGTTTTTCTGCAATAACTTCAAAATACCGATTCATTATGACCAAACTTGGTAATTGGTTTGAAGATGATGATGAGATGACCAACTTTTGCGAAATTTCGTGACGATCGTGTCATTAGAGCGATTTGAGAAAAAAAACTTAAATTATTTTTCAAATATTGGATATTCTGCAATGTTCTGATCATATTATCCTGATGGAATTCTGTATGAACCTTGGAGCTGCCATTATTCAATCAAGTATCTACAAATATCGAGTTTCTGAGTTGTTTTTTTTGAAGTTATTGTGTTTACGTTCGGCGCGCAAAAGCTGCTGACTTCACGTCAGTGCTTTTCTTGGTTTTTATATTGAGTAGCAGTCCATATTCTCTTCTGTGAAAAAAATATATTAGATTGAAAATTGAATATATCTATAGCTACAAAACTGATAATAATAGGAGATGCCGTATGGGGCAAATATCTGTTTGCGAATATATATTTGTTTTTAGTCAATATATTTTCTACTGAACACGATATATTCAAGGGCAAGTAATTTCGAATATATTATATGAAATGTGAGATCGAATGCCATCTTCAGAACTTCGAGAAGTGATGGCTTGAGAGATTGTAGGTTGAACGGCATGGGTAGGAGGAGACTTTGACCCCGGCGGCGAAAAATTTTTCGGGTGTACCACACCCAAAGACTTATTTTTTATATAACATATTTGTATCTCTCGAAAGAGAGTACGTAGTAGATGTTCTTTTTAAACGTGTCCATTTTTTTTCGACCTTATTATTATGTTAAATAACGCTTTCACTGTATGAAGAGCTTAACTGGGACATAGAATTTACCTTACCAAGTAAGACAAAGGTAGTTCGAGAATCGATGTGGTCACGAGACGATTATGTGTCCTCATTTTTTCTGTAAGATTGAGTAACTCACTCATTCCTTTTCTATATAACCTCATTGAGAAACCACCAGTGAATAACACTAAATATTGGTGTTATAAATGATTCGGGCTCTCTCAAACTTAGATTTTCAAACTTTTAGAAAAAATGTACGCGTTCTTTCGACGCGCCTTCTCTTGTCAATGTTAGATAGATCTCACGTTCTTAGATATTCGAAACTTCCAACTCGTTAAAATATTGTATTTGGTAGAAAATGAATATAGCAGAAAAAAAAAATAAATGAAAAATAACCCTGTCATCTCATATAAGTTACTGATTTTTTCTAGGTGTGCAGTTACCACTACAATCCATTTTGGTCGGCATCGGCGGATTTTCAGATTCCCACCGGCGTAGTAGATATCAGCATTATGAAACTAGCCGAGAAAAAGGAGATAACAGATTTCGAATCATATCCGATGAACATTTCTTTTATATTATTGGATGAGTCAAAAGTGCAAAAAAGGATCACAAACGGCACTCTTAGAGTTCCTGATTGGACCACAGAATACCGAGAAGATAATTTCACCATATTCATGTTAGAGGCGAAATCAGGAGAATCATTTTTTATCGAATTTTACAACATTACTGATGCAGAGCGCATCGAAGTGAGTCTCTAAAGAAATATTCTCCTTTTTCCATATTTTTCAGTCATTTGGTGTTGGCAGTTACCCCAGCCATGGCGTGGGGCGCCATTATATCAACTCCAGAAATTAAATGAAAACAATTAAGAATGATTAACTAAAATCAACAGTGCCGTCAATATTCAGAGGTGTCATTATATAGGTTTGGCCAATAAAATAATATACAGGGCGAGTCTTTGAATTGTTAATTCATTTCAAGCCTGGATTCCTATCGTATGAAACACTTTCCATTTACCGTTTTTCCAAGCTTGGCTTTGTTAAAAAAAATTTAAGCATTTGAGTATTTCTCAATGTGCTTAGATACTACTCCACTTTGTTTGCAAGTTTAACAAAGATATCTTTCACAATGATCTGTATTGCAGAAATATACCAATCCATTGCTTGAAATTAAAAAAAATTGATTGAGAAAACTTATTTACTCACTTAATTTGTATGATTTGGTGCTTTTTGCGGTGTTATAAAAAAAAATATTTCACTACCCTTGACCATTGAAACAATAATCTTCTACTTGATATTCATGCAATGGTGTCACCACCATAAGCTTATGCAAAATTTCACCCATGCCATGTTTTGGATTAAAATTCCATAATTATACTAATTCTCATACAATTTGTAAATTAATTCTATAAAATCACTCAATTAGGGTGAACACATTCAATGAAGAGTATGCATTATATGGAAAGTCTAGTCCATAGAATTGGAGACAATAGCCTCTATGTCGATATGATTACGAAATAAATTAATATTTGTCTAATCTTTGGTTCGGGTGAATGTGAGCGAAGAAAACTGAATAGACAAAAAGAATAAGCGCGGAAAGGGTCATTTTCCAAAATGCCAAAACTAACTAATTATTTGAAGAAAGCTGTGTTTGGCGCATCAGTACCAACTCTACTAGAAGGCATTGCTGACAACAAAAGTTATTATTCAATACCACCACTGCTCTTCTCAAAACACATTATCCAGGTAGTAAAACCATAAGTAGTACTAAAACAGCAATAGAAAACACCAATAAATCGGTTAAGGTAGATTGGGATATTGCTTGGAAAATATTTACAATCAATGACTCGAATGGACAATCAGAACCTTTCAACGGTATAATTCTTCTTGAGTAGATGAGGTGTTTCCTGTACTCCTGCAGAAGCAAGCGGAAGAGATTCTTCCCTATCTGCTGGAGATCACAAGAAGAAGTTTGGTTTTGGGTCAAATAAATGATTTGGAGGGATCAATTGCAAGTGCAATTGGAGAAGTGCACAAACATGAAAACAGTACGGGACTGATACCCAATCTTTCAGGCCCATTTACCTAACTCCGTTTTGTTCAAAACGATGGAGAAGATAACTACATAAGAACGGAGAATCGGTAGAATGCCACTTCACAAATGTCAGCATGAGTACAGGGCTGGACGACCGACTGAAGGCATCCAAAACACTCTGCAATATGAAGAAATCGCATTGTGCGCTTTCCAAGACATATCTGGGGCCTCTGACCACACAACACACGTTTCTGTCAGAGAGGCACTTGTAAGGCTAGGAGTGAATGACATCAGTATAAAATTGATTATGAGGGGTTGTCGAAGAGGACAGCTGAGACATTGGTGGGCAATCAAACCATCTCTGTCAAAACCACTCGCAGAACACCTCAATGAGGAGTATTATTTCTCTTCCTGTGTGGAGCCTGGTAGCGGATGAACTACTATACAAGCTAACGGAGATGGACCCCAAATGTATAGGCTATGCCGATGATATACTCCTAGTAGTAAGAGGCAAATTCCAGAGTGTCATCTGTGTGTTGTTTCAGAGGGACCACAGAATTATTAAACAGTGTGGTGCTTGTCAGAGGAGCTAAACATCAAAGCAGCCAAGACCACAGTGTCAGCGCACCTATACAATAGAGTTTTTGGAGGAAGAAACTGAAAGAGAAGCACTCTGTAAGAATATTCCAGGCATGGATCACCCCAAAAAGTTCCTTCGGAACGTCATAATTGCAAGGTTCAAGTGTATTTGGATATCAGTAAGAATTAGTAACGCTTCATTACTGGCTTCCTCACAGGACATGGCTATCTAAGGAAGCATTTAATGAGAATGGGCTCATCAGAAACTGATGTGTTCTGATTCTGTGGGGAAGAGGAGGAAACCCCCGTTCAACTGGATAACGAATGTATCGCCATTGCGAGCCTACGCAAAAATTGTCTTGGGTAGCAGAATTATAGGAGGAATGAAGACTCAGCCTCCTTGAAGTCCTCACAGGTACTGAGGTACAGGTCGGAATAGAATTAAACCCATTACCAAACTATATAATAAACACTATCACCTACTCACCTAAGCCGAATGTGTAAAAATTGTTAATGAAAAAGTATTTCATTTTGTGAGGGTTAAAATTAATGTGCAACTTGAAGACTCCCCCTGATAAACATATATTTTGGCTACAACCAACAGTCACTAGTAGGAATTCCAAAACATTTTTCGGATAAGGTTTGATGATATAATATTTCAACTTATAGGTTGTTGTTGTTGACATGGCGAGACCTACATTGAATCTCTTCGCTGACGCCATACATGTCGATATAAATGAAAATAAAATCTTCATACAGCTTGATGAGGAGGAAGACGATCAGTGGTTCCTGATCGGAATGTACCCGAATGAAGTTATGGTAAATAATCAATAGATTTCTCCGTAATTTTCGAGAGTGTCATATTTGTATGGTATTCATCAATTTGAAAGCAATATTAGCTACCAACGAATAAGAGAGTTTAAAGATGAATCATCGTTCATAAGATTCGAGTCATCTCGGTAAAGATCTTTCAAAATCATTATTAAATATAGGTAGTCCATGCATTTCTGATTTATTCATTTATTAAGACAAGATAATTAAGGGTTGATATATAACTTATAAATTCATAAGAATATACAATTGGAATGTGAATAACCAAAAGAACACCTTCGACCCAAGAAGGGAAAAAATTTGTATTATGACAAAAGAAAAACAAAAATTGGAACAAAACTGAATTGAAACTGGCGATACTGGGCAGTCAGTCCATAAAATATTTTCTCGAAACCGTTAAGAGTAAACAAGACAACGTGTAGGTAAATTACGGCTAGACAACACAGCCAGATTCAAGTTTCGTTAAACCTCATTAACATCTCAAGGTCAGGCACCTGCACGCGGTCTATATGCGTCAACGTTGCCAATAGCCGCGTGAAATATTAGAATTCGGAGAAATTTCGAAGTTTATAGGAGAAAACGGGGTGTATAAGGTTCCTATTTCAAGTTGACGAGTTAATGTTGAAATTCTTCAAATGTCAATTCCGGCCTATGTCTCAAAAACAAAAGAAGTTTGAGGTGTGAAGTCAATAAATAATCGAAAATACATAACCGCCATGTACCATTAATCGTCGTGTATCTATCAGGGTAAAAAATTGTAGTTCAGGTATAATCCTGTACGTACATGTTATTGCATTTGCAGCAAATCAAAGGAAGAACAAATGTAAGCTTCAGTGTATACACTCCGAGATGTGTTCGATGGAATCTACAGAACCAAACGTGGGAATTTGCCTGCTCGGTAAGATTGTGTCTATTATACATATGTATAATTTTTTACTTTATGTATTCGTTTTTAGGTTTACATCACGACTTCTATCGAAATAATACATTGTCGCTGTTTACACCTGTCAACCCTGGCGGGTTCAGTCAACTATAATAATATAAGAGAGCACCCAAAATTCTTGAAAATTGATTTCTATTTGCACGCAGAGGGGAGTTTATTTATTGTGTCTATGGTGACGGCCATTCTCTTCTTTTATTGCTTTCTTCTCGTGTATTCGATCGAAAAAAATGAGGTGAGTGCTATAAACATAGAGAAAGAGTTATTGGATAAAAGGTAGAGGAATGTCATATCCGCGCAGGTTTTTTCTACAGGTACCTCTATTATATCTTATCTTAAGCATAGACCCCCGAGGTCCAAAGAGCCCCCGATCGAATTAACATTTTTGAAGTATCAAAATTCGTACTGCAAGTGAAATCAAGAATAACGTAAACATTGTTGATTGCTCAAGGTCTGTTTGCGTTACGTGTGACTGCGACTGTGAATTCAGCTTTCTGTGAAAAAATATATATATAAGGTTCTGCTTCCGCGTGTTTTCTCCAATAATAATTCTTATCTGCCTGCAATAAATCCCCGAAAGGGTGTAGTGAAGTTGTCGGCATCCCCCTGGGATCTTGGGACATACATACCTTGCACTTGCTTGATATTCAGAAAACGCTTTGATTACAGTTGAAGCTGCCCTTGCAGTAGGTTCGGCTGGATTCGTTACGCTTTCTGTGGTCTTTCTCGAAAATAGTCTCAAACGATTAGGTTGGATTTACTGAGGACGAATCCGGTGTCAAAATAGGTTCTGTCCGGCCATCGGTCTTCTGTGTTCACGATAACAGGCGTGCGGAGGATCCTTTCGAGTTGAAACTTTCGGGGTAGCTTGCATTTCGAGATGCGACGGTTGAAATTTGATAATGGGATAATCGGCTAAATGGTTTCATTTTACAGCCATTCGAAATCTTAAGATTATCTCCCTGATATTTCAGGAACTACTGGTGCGATTGTATCGAAACTTGGCAGTTGGTTGAAACATAATGACGCGCAATCAATTTTGTCGGGGTTGTGTTGTCAATCAATTTGAAAAAATATTTTTCGAAATTTTGTTGAGACAAATTTTTTTTTGGAAACTCTTTATCATATTCGCAAAAATTCTGCTCATATCTTGAGCGCTATATTTCACAGAAGTATACCCAATTTCGGTTTGATTCGTTAATCTCTTTCTGAGATATTGGGAAAAATATATCAAATTTCGTGGATTTTCCTTCGCTATCGTTGTTTTTCCGGAGTAACTAAAAAATACTGATTGAATATTGATAGATAGAACTCGGTTATTAGTTTGAGAATACTGATGAACAACTTTGAGCAATATGTAGTGATGATCGTGTCATTCGAACGATTTTCTGAACATATTTTCCTCACGAAATTCTGGGTAAACCTTCAAGCTGTCATTTTTAATCAAGTACTGGGTTTTTATTCGATCTGTTTTGTATTTTTGGAAATATTGTCGAAATGAAATTTTTAATAGATATACCTTCGTGATCATTGGGTGGAATTCACCCATTCAAGAATTCGGCCTTCGTAATAAGTGTCCACCCTACTCTCAAAATATCTAGTTTCTGAGTTGTTTCTTCTGCCGTTGGGCGTGATATAACGAAGAGTATGGATTAAGATGCTGCATTAACAAAATTTGCAGAAATGAAAATGAGAAAAAAATATCTCTTTGATTAGTTTTTCGGCATTTCATATCGTTTTTAGTTTTCAATAATTTTTCATGTTCATTTTATATGATTTTTCGTAGAAGGGAATATTGTTCCGTAGTTTTCACCAATGAATATCTTTGAGCAATAAATGTTATGTTTATGCTGAAAATATCGAAATCTGATTAAAAAATTGTTTCGAAAGAAACTGAAAGATTAGGGAGGGGCCCCGAAAGTTTTCAAGCGTAGGGCCCCGGAAATCGTCGATCCGCCAGTGGCCGAGATATTTTATATGGATGTATCACTGAGACCACTGAGTCATTGTAACAATGACTGAGTATACTCCTTTCACTTTTATAAACTATCCCGAATGGCCATGATTTAGGTCTATCAAGTTTTTACTCAAAACTGACTCATGAAATATTGGCAATGTCAACATAATTAATTCTTATAGCGACATTGCCAAATGCCAATGCCAATTTCTACTCTCAATAATCCTACTCATAATCATCACGCTTGGGAACTAAAAATGCCGAAGGTAGTTTCGAAGAAGCAGAGACAAAGTATAAGGAAGTGCTTCGTAGAATTGAAATATGCTTTTCCTGATAGTAACCCTGATATTTTGGAATCAACAATTTATCACATTTTCGACGTATGTGATTTAAGACCCAGTGTATCGTTTACATTGATTCCCAAGAAATTTGTGTATTGAGTTACTTTTAAGGTGACACAGGTTCTGTAGTACTCCTACATTTTCACACTGGAGTATTTCAAGTTGTGCAACAAGGTACTTAAATGTCTTCAGCGACTTGTTCTTTGGAAATTTCGAAAAGTAGGGAATTCCATAGGTTTGTCTGTTCGTTAGAAATTTTACTACAGGGTTATGCGAGTACTTTTTTTTCGAATGAACTATCACAAGGTAACGGACTACTCTATCCATTATTTCTCACCAAAATTTCAACACTCGATTCTTGATTTCCGAACAAGAAAATAGCATAACTGAAGCTTCTGACCATGTTTATTTACGTGAAACATTTCCAGTGTTAACAGAGAAAAAGTCCAAAAAGCACTGCCGTGAAGGCAGCAACTTTTGCGCGCATGTTCAATGTAGATGACCGCTTCAGCAACGAATTTGAACGTGCGCGCAACAGCTGCTGCCTTCACGGCAGTGCTTTTTGAAATTTTTTTCTGATAAATTACTGGATTTCAATTCGATCATATCTATATTTTTGGACATATTGTAAAAATAAAATTTTGAATCTGTATATCTACGGAATCATTGGGCGGATTTTACCCATTCACGAATTCGACCTTCGTAATTAAGCCCCAAACCTACTCTACAAATATCGAGTTTCTAAGTCGTTTCTTCCGGAAGTTATTGTGTTTACGGTCAGCCTGACGGCCGACTGCGTAAACACAATAACTTCCGAAAGAAACAACTTAGAAACTCGATATTTGTAGAGAAGGTTTGGACCTTAATTACGAAGGCCGAATTCGTGAATGGGTAAAATCCACCCAATGATTCCGTAGATATACCCAATCAAAATCTTATTTTTCCAATATTTCCAAAAATACAGATCAGATCGAATTGAAATCCAGTACTTCATCGAAAATAACAGTTCGAAATTTCATACAGAATTTATTGAGGATTATATGATGAGAAAATCATAGAATTTTTTTTTTCAAATTGTTCTAATAACACGATTATCACGAAATTTTGCATAAAGTTGTCTTTCAGCATCTTAAAACTAGCTGTGAAGTTTAATCAGGACTGAATCAGTATTTCTCGAATAATACCGAAAAAATCAACGATATCGAGAAGAAAACCTCGAAATTTTACATATTTTTTCACGATATCTCCAAAACTTATGATCGTATCGAACTGAAATTTAGTACACTGCTGTGAAATTAGAAGGTCAAAGTGTGAGTATAATTTTTTTTGGATATGATTAATGGTTTCCGAAAAAAAAATTTTTTTGTAAAAAATGTTCGAAAAATTTTTTTTTTAAAATTTACTGACAATATGATCTTGACGAAATTTGGCTCAAAGTTGCGGGTCTTTATACTCCACCAAACTGCCAAGTTTGAATCCAATCGCTCGAGCAGTTTCTGAAATAAAAAATAAATAACTTCAAAACTTCAAGTGCCTATAACTCCGAAACTATTCGACCGATTTGGCCCATTAACGAACTTAACCGCGGCATTCTGATTCGCAACCTATCCTGAAAGTTTCAAGTAGCTAGCTCATTTCTGTCGACAGTTATCGTGTCTACGGACGGCCGGCCGGCCGGACAGAATCAATTTTGACACCGGATTCGTCATCAGTGAGTCCAACCTAGTCGATTGAGACCATTTTCGGCTCAATCATCAAAAATTGCAGACATTTGGACAAAACGATAGCACGCTGTTCCCCTAGAACATGCGCGCAAAAAAGTTTCCCCAACATTCGCTAGATATTTGGAATTATTGAATTCACATAATATTTTCTCAAAATCATTAATGCCCCAAAGTAATTTCACATTTTGAATAATACGTAATTACAACGACCTCCATGTAGAGAGAACAACGTTGTGTAGTTATATCTGACAGGAAAATGACTATAACCTAACATTTCCAAAATATACAAGGTGAATGTGTGTCAGAATGTCATGGCCAACCGGGATAGTCTCTGAAAGTGAATGGAGTACACAACAGTTCATTTTCCGAATCTTTTTCTATATTTTTTATTTTCAGACTCTAGAGGATGCTGTGTTTTTCATGTCAGACGTGCCTGCACATTGTAGATATGCATATTTGGTTGAAGTGAAAACTGGAGAAAGAATCAATTCTGGTACGACGTCGGACGTAGCTTTAGAAGTGATTGGAAGGAATGGTCACTCTTTGGTGAGGATTGTTGTAATGAAAAAATTACATTTGTTTCCCTAGAACAAGCGCGTGAAATCAAAAAATCTGATGAACACTGACTGAATTTCAATTCACAGAAACATGTTCTCAATTTTCCTGATCCATTTTGTGAATTACTTCAACGCTCTGGTCAGGATTACTTTGTGTTCGCATCAGATTTTCATTTGGGATCCTTGAAGAGAATCAACCTTTGGTTCGATTGTTCTGGAACATCGCCAGCTTGGTACCATAATCAATATATCGATTGGTTCGAGTGTAATCTCATATTTCCAGGTATTGTCATTGCGTGAAAATATGTGACTTACAAACCAAGCGTTGGTATAACTTCGATGTTGACAGATGGTTGAAAATAGATGATAATCCAAGGATTTTCATGAGCATACCGGTTTCCGAGACCTCTGCTAATGCCAAAGATAATAAAGGAAGATGTTACTCCAGTTTACTCAAATTTGGCCAGTTGAAGCATACGATGTGGCAATTGGTGAAGAGGTAATCTTGGCATTTTAAACTTGTCGTACTTATTCTGCACTCTTAGAATAATTTTTTCTTGCACCCGATACCTTGAATTTAAGTGGGGAATGTGAATAGTGTGATATGTTCTTGAGAAGGTCTTTTCCTCCTATATTTTTCAAGATCTGATCACTCGATTCTAATTTGAAAACGAACTGAGATGGATAACCGTCTCATTGAGCTCTGCTGTGTGATACACTTTTAGATATGAACTTTTCCAGCTGGTGAATTGTTCGAAGTGAGTTCGATAGAAAGACCTTCCAGATCTCCAGATCTGCCCTCCTCTTCAATTTTTTTGTAGAGCAAATTGAAATTGATAATGTTTTCTACAGAATGCGCCTTGTCGGAAGAACTACGTCATCGAAATGTCGACGAATCAAGAATGTGAATGTGAAGCGAAAAAAAATTTATGTCATGGTATAGGACTCGGTTTGACAATTTGTTCAATCATGCTATTCGGGAATTTTGAATTTTGTTTATTAATCTAATTGAATGACCATCAAAAAATTGCGTACAAATTTGCTCATCAACATTTTCAAAATACTAACTGGGGTTCATCATGACCAGATAGATATTTTTCGAGGTATATCTGAAATGAAAACAAGACCTAGAAAATAACCAAGAAATTTCACATATATTATATCTTCCCTATATCTCCGAAGATCAATATACGATCGATCTGGAATTTCAAACTCTGTTGCTAGGTAGTAACTTCAAGACTTCTAATGAATAGTTCCAAAAAATATATGTATTAAAAATTGATGAACTCTCGTACGATCCCCACCAAATTTCGAAAATGTTACGCATCGTATTCAACAACTATCCACGAAGTTTATATTGATAATTTTTGAGACATTGAGGAAATGAGCTCAAAATTTCTAATAGCCATGAAACTTGACATTATTCGTCTCAAATATCTTCTGAGTTGAACAAAAGAACTTTCGCATTAAGTTGCGCGTTGGTCCTTTCCAATTTATCACGAAGTTTCTGATCGCATCAGTTCTTCTTGATATATCAAGGAAATAACTTCAAAATTTCAAACAAAAACGAAATTTGACTCCGAAATTGAATATCAGATAAAACTGAAATTTGGAACACGTTGTTAAAATTCAGTTAGAAATCTGTGTCGAATTTCATTGAAATCTGATCAATAATCTCCGACAAAAAAAGTTTTCAAAATAATTTGGAACATTTTTTAATGCGGTGTTTTTCGAATTTTTGAACTACTTGACCCGAATTGAATTTTGCACTCAGTTGAGCGTTGATAATTTCCAACCAATTAAAAAGTTTCAATCTGATCACATCAGTACTTCTTCAGATAACGGGAAATTGCATTTTTCCGATATCAATGTAATAACATTGTGAAATTGTTATTGTGAAACATAAATACATTGAGAGTGGGTGGAATACGATTTTTCCGATATTGTAGTGTAGACGTTCATAATCAAATTTGACCACGGATTCTTTATAAATGAAAGGAACCTAGGCGTTTGAGACCAACTTCGGCTCAATTCGAAAATAACAGACATTGTGACGACACGATAAAGCGCTGTTCCCCAGAACAAGCCAGTAAAAAATAAAGAGGGGACCCGCCCAGAAAAATTGAGATATGGAACACAACGCCACATTCGCGGCACCCTGTATATATGCAAAACCTTACCTGAGTTGTCCAAACACAACTGAGACTATTTGATTTGAACGAGATTGACCGTAGCCTACGTAATCTACCAGGCCAGAAGGATACCCGAAAATGCGATGTTGAAGTTCTACGAAGGGGGGTTCTCATAGACAATTGTGTGCTATGCAACCGTCCAAACACGCTTTAGTTTACATCATTATTTCGCCGGGAAACGAGATAAAACGTTCGCATTATTCAGTTTTTCGCTCTGATCGGTTGTTTTATTAGTATTTTAGGTGAAAATTAGTGTTTAAAACGTTCGTAATGTTTGTGAAGTGTTGTTAGAGTGCGTTTCGTTCTGGAATACTTCTTGAAGAATCGATATCTATGGAAATCAACAGGTTATATATTTCAACAATTGAAAATCTTCGATTCGAGTTTCATCATGGCTCGTACTTGTGCAGTACCCGGTTATTTGATCTATTATAAATCGTTACGTGCAAAAGTTTCCGTTTTTCAATTTCCCAGATATCCTGTAAAAAGATGACAATGACCGAATGCAAAATTTACATAGAGAAAGACAGTTTCAAAATTCAAGACGATACTAAAGTAAACACTAGTAGTAGGTATCCATAAAACATTTTGTAGATGCTCATAGTGTAGGACTGATATTCTGTACCTACTTCAGATGGTTGATTTATTAGTAAACCAAGAAAAATTTCCAAATTAACTGATGATGCATTTTCCTTCAATTTTTCCAAATCCTTCTAGTTTATGTCTTCTACCATTGTTCAATTGAACAATGCTTCTACAATTACCTCCAAAAGAACTGATTTTCAACATCAAAGACAAGAATTCATAACGACTGGAACAATCTGATCAGATCAAATCGTTGTGCCCATTTCAAAGACACGGCTATTTCCAACTCCTCTTTCAACTTTCAAGAAAAGAATTAATTTTTCGAGGATGAGGTATTGAAAATTTCGACGGGGTTCAGGATTTTCCTCAATTTGAGAATGAAAGATTTTGAAGAAGAATGCAACATATACCCATTCCTAAATTCGATTTATAAATGTTCGAAATTTGAAAACTTAATATCATGAAAAGGATTGATTAAGCCTCAGATTCCTCTGCTGCTAACATAAGTTTTCTCAAAAGTTGTATCGGTAATCACCAAAAAACATAATACGGATTATATTGGCACGTCTCAAATTATTAAAATAAACTTCCTTTTTTTATTCAACAACTGAAATTAGCAGTTTCACGGATCTCCATTTATTCTACAAACTATTTGTGGCCATCTGTCAATTCACTTCCATTTTCCAGGTGCATAACAGTGAAAGTATTTATTATCATTTCGAGGGCTAATATCTTTTCAATTAATATTTTTCGAGAGTCACGAATGTCTCCCATTTTAAATAATGTTTTAATGATATAAAACGCCTCAGAAACTCAAATAATATAATACCTATTATGATTGTAATCTTTTGGAACTCAGTAATACAGCTACCTCCTCATGGTGAGTTCTGGATTATTTGCGATAAAGCATTATCAAACTAATCAGAAAGGAACGAAATGCTGTGTATTTCTTTTTCAAAAACATTTTTTAGTGATATTACGTATGGAAGCATTTCGAAAATCACATCGTTAACTGTAAAGTGACTATGACATCGGTACTCAATCTTCTTTTTTCCCTGCTTCGTGACACTCCTTTAGCAACAACGGCAACATCTTACCTTCCGGCCTGTTAGTTCACATAGGCCCCGGATTGACATGAATCTGCTGATGATCGGATGAGCCTGTTGTGGGGCTTGTGCATAGAACAATATTGTTCTCAGTTCCACACATTCTTCTTCCTTCGACAAAACAACTGTTGTCAGAACCACCTTCAAAAATCTTTTGCTCTGATTATTTTATTATTATTATATTCTTTGTTACCCACTTCTCAAGTTTTTGACATCAATAATTTTATGCCAGTGGATTTAATATTGTATTTTATTAATAACGATCATCAGGTAGACTCGCTGGAATTAGGAACTTCTGCGAAGATGGCAGCGCCCTGACGGTTGAATTTGGAACCTGTCTAAGCTAGTTGTTTCATGTAAACAGACCTTAGAAATGTGGCGGGAACGAATGTTTAGTAAGCAGAGCTACAACATGTAAAGGAATTATTATAATTTTGTGTGAAATTTCTTGAGTAAGAACTTTCCGTTTTGATCACGATATAAAATGGTGCATTAGATCTTCGAGGATAATTTCAATGTTATTCTCAAAACACAATAAACACAATTACACAATTTGGATGCATTGTTCAGACGTCATTCTTTTCATGTTGAAATGCCAGTCCAAACTAAACCCAAATGAGTTGACATAATGGTCGCCAGTTATGAAAGTGCTGCCAACTTAAAGTTCTATACCTCTAAAAAAACACCCTTTAAAAATGGAAAATATTAATATATTCATATCAATGACTTAAGCTATTATCAACTATAAAGCTACCTTTTGTGCGAGGGAGATTCGGGTAATCGGAGATTCTTCACTATTGGCCGACGACGGTCACGTGACCGCCATTTACGAATAGGGTGATTCTCTCGGCCAATAGGGTGAATCTCCTATTCCCCAAATACCCGAATCTCCCTCGCACAAAAGGCCCCTTAACAGTATATCTAGTGTTTGTCAGTTTTTCAATCAGATCACATTCTTTGAATATGATTTTATGTAGTATGTGAAGTAGGTATCTGCACGGTAGTTTCTCTGAAGGCACAGCATTCTTCATTAAAATTCCCTTATTTTCATTTACACCTAGAAACGTATGGACATGAAAATATTTCAAAATGAATACATTGTAACTTACCTTTCTGAAAATGATCATCTTCAGAGAAATGCAGTGAATATACTTTCATTTATTTTGTGACCTGTTTTTCATTCTTCGATTCCAAAATCCAGGCCTTTCTTCTATCAATGAGTTCCCTGCCAAATGCTGTTTCCAAATAAATTTTACTTTCGTTTGGCTTTGAAAAAAATGAAAACTTAAGGCAGGGGAAGATCTTTCCTTTTCCATTTCGAATTGAAACAATCGAGAATTTCAATCGGAAAGAAACGAATCGATTAACGAATATTACAAACACTTTCGGTATACCAAAATTTCAACTTAGAAAACAACGCAAAAGCTCAAAAATGAACTCTGAAAATAAGCAGACCACGTTAAAATCACGGGCACGTCTGAAAACTACTAGTTTCGAAGGGTTCGAATTTCTATCACCAGAGGAAGCATAGCTTCTCAGTAGATGCAAATTCAATATATTAAAATATAGACTGACACATCCATTGCAGAGGATTGTGGGATTGTGGGTGATTTCTTTCATTAATTCGTAATACTTATGTTGCAGATCCAATGAGCCGAATTTTGGACCTATCAAGCGGTATACCATGATGTTATCTGTGATTTTGACCGTGATGTCTTTAGCGATGAGGTTTCACATAAATCCAGAAATGCTCCCTAGAGATTTCATAACAAAGCATTGTTACTATCAGTTCCGTTGGCAGAATGTATCAATAGGACTTTATAGTGCTCTCTTCACATTTTTTCCTCATCTAGCAGTTATGATTGGATTTAAGTAGATATCTAATGATGAATATCGATTCTATAATAACTTGAAATAACATTTTCAGAAAATCTCGGACAACCACCTTGACAATGACACTGTGGTAAGCATAACGTCTATGATCTGACAACACCTCATATCCGCATACAACCCAACTGTTCAGGAGACTCAAATAAGTTATTTGGATTCAGCGATCAGAGGGAAACTATCATAGGAGATATTTCCTAACTGGCTGTGAAGGATGAAAGATCATTTTAGCACTTTGGTGATATTTCCCATATCACGGGCGGAAATAATCTTAGGGGGGAAGTGGAAAGACAATTTGAGTCAAAATTTCAGATAGTAGGTATTGTCAGATCATCGTCGATGATTCAAATATCCCCTGGCTCTCCAAACTGAGAAATAATAGAGGTTTCCGATGAATGTTCAAAAATACACTTGAAACATGCTTTTATGAATCAGAAAAAATGGTTATTTTTTAGGGTCATACTAATAATCAACGTTTTTCTTCATGTGCACAATTTGGTTGTATATGGCCCTTGGGTTATACAGCCTACGACTTTGGATTGGACAACATCTTGCCTAGTTGCTATGATTTTCTATATTTTCTTCATCGAATTCATGTACGGTATATTCTTGGACATGGTGATGAGAACCAACATATCAACAAGGATTGATTTCAATAAGATATTAGCGAATGTTGAAGTACAGAGAAACTATTTATACAAATTATTTGGAAATTTGATATATAGACCTATATTGGATCCGATATATAATTTTATGGATGGAGCGGAGTATAAGGTGATTTTTAATTTTTGTTTTCAATTGAATTTCCATACTTCATCGAAAAGAGTTATATAATGATGATTTGTCGACACTCTCTCTATAAATGATTGTAATATTTCAGTTGGCTCTGAATTATGCCTTGATATTCCCAACTAGGGTTCCTCAATAAATAGTGCTTTCATGATGAAATAAACAAATTCATTTAAAAATTGGGTTTCTATTTCATGTTAAAATCCTCGGACACGTCGATTATTATATTTATTTGGGCATTTTTTGCTATAAAAATTTTTTATACAGGGTTTCTCATTTGGGAGCTATGACTCTGTCATTACTTTCTTAAATGTAATACCCTGTATATTATTTCACTTTACAATTCTACGATACATTCTTATTACTTTTTGTGAACATACCATATTCCTAAACTCGATGGATTCCAAGATATAACGGATATAGTGGATAATGAAAAATATGATATGAAAACACACAAATGTAATTCCAATTCAATTATTGATGTTCAATCTGTTCTCCGTTTACTTCGAGGCATTTCTGAATTCGATACAATGTTTCCCGTTGCACATTTTCAATTATTTCTGGACTGACAAGTAATAAGAATTCATCTTAGAATTCCGAGGTGAAATAATATACAGGGTATTTCGTTTAAATAAATAATGACAAAGTCATAGCTCTCAAATGAGACACCCTCTATACAAAATTTTTATTGCGAAAAATGTCCAAATAAATATACTAATCGACGTGTCCGAGGATTTTAACATGAAATAGAAACCTAATGTTCAAATGAATTTGTTCCTTTCATCATGAAAGCACTGTATTAGACAATTTCAAACATGACGTGCCATGCCCAGGGAGAGTCAGTTCTGTGTCGAGAATTGTAATGTCACTAAAGCTACACCAGCATTTATGGCACACTTCAAAAATACATTGCTCAGAATTTTGTACACATTTATTACAAATTTGCGTCCCAAAGCAAAAATTTATTGCAGCTCCCGTTTTCCAGAAAAATGGCGTGGGCCAGCTTTAGATTAAAGCTGCACCACGCAGTCTGTATTTTCCAAGAAATGCAATATTTAGTCATCGAATTGGCACCAGAATTTCTTACAAATTTATTACAGATAAATGACAAGCAAAAAATTCAAAATTATTAACCCCAAGGGAATAGACACCCCATAATATGGAATATTCAAGTTGAACATGCATTCAAAAAGTGGACGGTATGAAATATTCATCATACTTTCTTAAACAAACTTTAAACGACCTCATATTGTCCGATGATGGGGATGAAGCATCCCCGAACATATCGAAGTTCTTATTACGTAATTATAGGAGCAACGATATAAACTGCGTAACTCAATTTCCCGCGGACTGTACATATACTCGTATCTATCGGGATATTTCAACTCTCGAGGATATCACCGATTTTTCTTCGCTTCAAAAATGTATTACAGTAGCGCACAATTCTTTAACATATGCTTTGGAGTTCAAACGAACTATTTCAATCAGAAAAATATGGAATTAGTTACGTGGTATGTGAAATAAAAATTCGAAATATTATGATGGAAAATTGCTGTATCACCGATATTTCTTCTTTTCAAAAATTCATTACAGTAGCCCAAACTTCTTTACCACATGCTTAAGGATTTGAATGAACCATTTTAATCAGGAAAAGTAAGGAACTAGTATAGTAGTATGTAAAAAAAATTAGAAATTTCGATATTCATCAATTTTTCTCGTTGTCACAAATTTATTACAGTAGCCCACACTTCTTCAACATATGCTTAAGGATTCGAGTGAACTATTTCATCGAGAAAAATAAGGAATTAGTATCGTGGTATGTGAAAAAAAAATCGAAATATAATGGTGGAGAATTTCGATATTCATCAATTTTTCTCGTAGTCAAAAATTTATTACAGTAGCCCACACTTCTTTTATACATGCTTAAGGATTCGAGTGAACTATTCAATCAAGAAAAATAAGGAAATAGTATCGTGGTATGTGAAAAAAAAATTCGAAATATAATGATGGAGAATTTCGATATTCATCAATTTTTCTCTTTGTCAAAAAATTATTACAGAAGCCCACACTTCTTAAACACATGCTCAAGGATTCTAGTGAACTATTCCGTCAAGAAAAATATGGAATTAGTATCGTGGTATGTGAAAAAAAAATCGAAATATAATGATTAAAAACTTCGATATTCATCAAATTTTCTCGTTGTCAAAAATTTATAACAGTAGCCCACACCTCTCTAACACATGCTAAAGGATCCTTGTGAACTATTCAATCAAGAAAAATATGGAATTAGTATCGTGGTATGAGCAAAAAAAAATTCGAAATATAATGATGGAGAATTTCGATATTCATCAATTTTTCTCGTCGTCAAAAGTTTATTACAGTAGCCCAAACTTCTCTTACACATGCTTAAGGATTCTAGTGAACTATTCAATAAAGAAAAATATGAAAGTAGTATCGTGGTATGAGCAAAAAAAAATTCGGAATATAATGATGGAGAATTTCGATATTCATCAATTTTTCTCGTTGTCAAAAATTTATTACAATAGCCCACACCTCTTTAACACATGCTCAAGGATTCTAGTGAACTATTCAATCCAGAAAAATAAGGAATTAGTATCGTGGTATTTGCAAAAAAAAATCGAAACATAATGATGGAGAATTTCGATATTCATCGATTTTTCTCTTTGTCAAAAATTTATTACAGTAGCCAACACTTTTCTAACACATGCTTAAGGATTCTATTGAACTATTCAATCAAGAAAAATAAGGAATTAGTATGGTGGTATTTGCAAAAAAAAATTCGAAACATAATGACGGAGAATTTCGATATTCATCGATTTTTCTCTTTGTCAAAAATTTATTACAGTAGCCCAGACTTCCCTAACACATGCTTAAGGATTTTATTGAACTATTCAATCAAAAAAAATATGGAATTAGTATCGTGGTGTTCGCAAAAAAATTTCGAAATAAAATGATGGAGAATTTCGATATTCATCAGTTTTTTTTTGCACATACCACGATACTAATTCCATATTTTTTTTGATTGAATAGTTCACTAGAATCCTTAAGCATGTGTTAGAGAAGTGTGGGCTAATGGGATAAGTATTTGACAACGAGAAAAATTGATGAATATCGAAATTCTCCATCATTATATTTCGAATTTTTTTTTGCTCATACCACGATACTAATTCCTTATTTTTCTTGATTAAAAAGTTCATTCAAATCCTTAAGCATGTGGTAGAGAAGTTTGGGCTACTGTCATGAATTTTTGAAAAGGAGAAAATTCGGTGATACCGCAATTTTCCATCATAATATTTCGAATTTTTTTTTCACATACCACGTTACTAATTCCATATTTTTCTGATTGAAATAGTCCGTTTGAACCCCAAAGCATATGTTATAGAATTGTGGGCTACTGTAATAAATTTTTGAAGCGAAGAAAAATCGGTGATATCCTCGAGATTTAAAATATCCCGACAGATACGAGTATATGTACTGTCCGCGGGAAATTGCGTTACGCAGTTTATATCGTTGCTCCTATAATTACGTAATAGGAATTTCGATATGTTTGGGGATGCTTCATCCCCATCATCGGACAATATGATGTCGTTTAAAGTTTGTTTAAGAAAGTATGATGAATATTTCATACCGTCCACCTTTTGGATGCATATTCAACTTGAATATTCAATATTTAGGGGTGTCTATTCCCTTGGGGTTAATAATTTTGAATTTTTTGCTTGTCATTTATCTGTAATAAATTTGTAAGAAATTCTGGTGCCAATTCGATGACTTAATATTGCATTTCTTGGAAAATACAGACTGCGTGGTGCAGCTTTAATCTAAAGCTGGCCCCCGCCATTTTTCTGGAAAACGGAAGCTGTAATAAATTTTTGCTTTGGGACGCAAATTTGTAATAAATGTGTACAAAATTCTGAGCAATGTATTTTTGAAGTGTGCCATAAATGCTGGTGTAGCTTTAGTGACATAGAATTGTAACTGTGAAGAGTATGCATATGAAGCGGACAGCACAGAATATTTCAAGGCCAACTGCGATGATTCAATCACTCATATATAAAAGACATTGTACAATAAATTTTTTTTTTGTAGGCAAAGGTATTCATTTCGTTATTTAATGGAAGGAATAATCGAACGTATCTTCCCCTTGTAGGCCAGAAAAATGTATTTCGGACAGAAAAAAGAAGTATCATGGCAGATTCAAGATTTGCTCATGGCAATAGCCTTGATAACATTCTTTTATTTAATCGTCTTGGGAGAAAAAGATAAAATATACGATATCAGGGGACACGAAGAAGTTCTGAAGCTGCTAAATGGTTCTAAAAATAAAATCGTGCCACTAAGATTAATCAACAGCATTTCAGAGTACGTTTTTAGGATATTATGATTGGCGTGGTATCGCTATACATGAAGAGCCATAAAACAAAATTTACATCATTTCACCTATTATTCTGATGAAGAACTTAAAATGTAGAAATGCGGGAAATAATTCTTATAGCTTAGCGCCTCTATTCATTCAATTTTATAACTACTCCTCAACAAAAATGGACAAAAATATCTCCACAACATTGGATAGATTTTGCGTCGAAGCAAACTAAATTGTCCGTTCATGCCTTGAAACTGCTCTTGAAATTCAGACCTCTTTGGTCGCTACCCATCTGCGGGTTACAAGTAATAATTTTCAACCAGAAATATTGAAAGAATAGGGGAATTTCCGAGGAAAACGCAGTCCTCAAACTTGAGAAATCAAAAATTTCATTTGAACTCAAGAATTGAAAATAAAATTTCGAGAAAACACAGCAATGAAGTTGTGAGCCTTCGCCCAGTTTCCTACTCAATAAGTCACCCAACTATCCTTGCATCTCTCCAAATGATGAATAACTTACAAATGCTATCTTCTGATCAGATGATCCTCACGAAATGTTGCATGTACCTCCCAAAGTAATTTCCCAGGCTTCCCGGTGAGATTTATGAGAGATCCTAATCAGGCTCTCATGCGAACTCTAATTGGGACCTAAAACAGTAACAACTGCAATATGATCTGGAAATTCGCATTCCGCGCTCTTGAATTCATCGCCGACGTGACAAAAATGAGAAAGTCGCATTGCGAGTCATCCAAAACATAACCGAATGGGAAATTGCGCTAGCTCCTAACGTCATTGAAGTTGAGTAGTAAGCACACCACAGTTAGCCCTTATCTTACCTTTGAGATATTGTTTATTTATTCGACATCGGCCGTATCTGCGATTTTTGATCAATGTGAAGCCCAACCTAATCGTTTATGGACCATCCTTGGTTAGAAATTGAAAAACACCAGATATTCGAACAGACTAATCATGCTTTTTCATGGAAAATGTGCGCCTAAAGGTGATGCATGAAAAAACTATCAGAATCATCTGGTATTGGTGTCTCAATTTAAGATTGTAGCGCCACGGTGGCCAGTTTGAGAACCTTAGGTAGAGGGATAGGAGAGGTTTCCAAGTGTTCGCTTGTATATTTGATTGATTGAAATTCGATTTTACAATTTGTCAAAAGATTTTTTCAGTTAAGAGAAGTGATTCTTTGTATACATATTTCATTTTTATGAAAGATTCATGTATCATCTATTCTAATTCAGAGTAGCAATGCCACAATATCTGTTAGAAGTATTTCGGTTATAACTTATTTCAACTCTAAATGGCAAGATCATTGCTAAATTAATTGGAGTATCTTGAGGGCACATAAGCTAGAAGTGTTCAGGAAGATGCATGCGATATTATATTGCATGTTATTTGAAACACTAATAAACGTTCAACCTTTTTATCTACCCTACTTAGTTATTGACCCAATACACCCTCAGATCCACGGCTCAAAAAGTTGAAAAACAGATAGTGTTGTGAAACATACTCTTTGGAATAGCAGACAAATACTCATAACTTTAATATTTATATAGGGAAGGACTAAATTTACACAATATATTGTGAATAAAATGAACACATTCACTTAAAACTAATGCTACTTGTACCGTAAGCCTTATTCATTATGGATTGACAAATAAATTCTTCCAACACTTACATGATTGGTCTTGAAGAAGCTGTAATAAATGAGCCTTGTACAGCTTTGATTTCATCGGCAGAATCACTTTGAGCGAAAAGAATTCATCACCAGATATTTCCTTGTTGAGACTCTTTAGTTTCAATAGGTCAGTTCTATCATTAAAACATGCACGTTGTTCCTTAAAGATCAGTTCAACAGGCAGTTTTCTGGAAGGCATAGTATTACTCTCAAGTAAATTTCTCTGCTCGGATTAGGGGCCTGGAAAACAATTGTCTGCATGTGTGTGATCTAATATCCCATGAGCAATTTGTGCTCACCTCCATAAAAATGATCATCATCGATATAATGCAGGTATCAGACTCTCATAAATCTTGTTTGTTGATTTACCAATTTTGAGTTATAAGTTGCCAAGGTTTTTATCGATTCTTCAACACTTTCAGGCCCTACTTGTTTGAGGAAGTGTCTTCACCCCAAACTCGAAATTTTTCACCGGGCTGAGGAAATCAATGGGAAGGGATATTTGAGTTTGCTTTTTCTCAGTAGAAACACTTGTGAAATCACAAAAACGCAAAGAAGAATGCAGAAACTTTCTCATTTTCTAGACATTTCTTTTAACTTGTCAATGATAATCCCTGTACGTCGGGTTACTCTGATAGCCACCATAGGGAGTAGCGCTCATCTTCATTCGCCAATACTTCAATTCTGGATTATCCTGCGTGTTTTGAGAATTATATGTATACGATTTTTTGCAATGTAGTGTAAATACCCATTTGCATAGCCCAAAAATGCCTTTTCTCCTTAGTTTACACGATTACATGGAGAAAACCTTCATTCCAACAATTCAGTCTCATCAATGGTATGGTAGATACATGTCTAAGAATCCCGGTATGACGTCGGACGCATGCAACAGATACCTAGGAGTGATAAGACTGAGGCAACACAGAGTGGAGGCAAATAGTTGCCAAATACCAGAGCAGATGAAATTCTTGAAAACGACATGCTATTCATCGAGATATTTTTTTCAATATGATTTTCAGAATTACACACCGCATTGGAATAGGACAGTACCCGGATATTACACTTCCGACCTAGAACATGTTTGGGGATTCCAGAAAGACACAGGCGGCTTTTATTTCGGTGAGGATTACTTATTTAACAAATCTCTTCACCTGTGAGAGTCGGACAGCTCATGACACATGTTTCATGAAGTGTTTGATTCGAGTTGAAATTTCACATGATATGACGTACGGTAACCTTAGGTAGAGCTACCCTAGACGAGTCCGACTGACTATGGACCGTTTTTGCACCATGGTTACTCTAACTGACTGTGTGGTGTGCTTCATGGGCTGGTGGAATCATTGGTCAGTACTTTTTCAAAGGACGATGCTGGCCAGAACGTTACAGTCAATGGTGACCTCTATAGAGCCTTGATTACTCACTTTTTCGTTCCTCAATTGAACAACCATGATGTACAGCAGCTGTGATTCCCACAAGACTGCGCAACATGTCACATAGATCGTGCCTAAATTGATTTACTGAAGGAAACGTTTGATAACCGCACAATTTCACTTACCGTGCCCGTGAATTGGCCTCCAAGATCGTGCGATTTAACGCCGCTAGACTATTTTCTGTGGGGATATCTGAAATCGCTAGTCTACGCTGATAAGTCCGAAACGGTCGACCACTTGGAGGACAACATTCGCCGCGTTATTGCCGATATACGATCACAAATGTTGGAAAAAGTGATTGAAAATTGGACTTCCAGATTAAATTAAGTTCGAGCCAGCAGTGGCGGTCATATGCCAGAAATTATGTTTAAATAATAATGCCAAAAGATTTACTTTTTAATGAATTTTATGTCAATTTTAAAAATTCATCCTTGTTTTATTCCATTTCAAAATACTAAAAAAATACCCTTTAATTACTCAAACCATTGACTTAGACGTAGAATTGGTTGTAGGAATCTGTTTTGTTCACGTTCTTCTTGTGTGATGTTTGTTTATTAAGAGAACTTTTTTGTGCAATTATTAGGATGTTGATAATATCATTTGCTCGATCAATGAAATATATATTTAGTAGCAATGAGGTTATCCTTTTTTCTTTTCGGGTCTTATTAATAAGTGAATATTCATCGATACTTCTGATTCGCTGGAAGCTTCGGCTTGAGAAATTCGGTATCTCACATAACCACAAAAACCTAGAAAAGCACTGACGTGAGGTCAGGAGCATTTACGCGTTTGTCCGAATTCATTGCCAATTATGTCAAACCTTCACACTATTTACGTATTGACCCCGACAAACTCAGCTCTACTCCCATATGATCCCTACGACATTTTGCTTGAACCTAATTGAAAAACGTACGTGAATATAATCAACTTGTATTTGGACATTGATTTACAGTCGATGCTCGAGTTCATTGATGTTATTGTCCTGTTGGTCATTTTCTGATGTGCGAGTGATTGTATCAATCCCCGAAGAGCATTAAATTCATCACCAGCATTTGAGGACCGTTAACATTGTATCAATGACATCAATACCAGGTCACGAGTATACCGACACAACAACAGCAGTCCTTATATCGATGGTCCCAGGGCTTTGAATTGAGGCTTATCTATGACGTGGAGAAAACAAGATCATTTTTTCTATACTATAAGTACTTACCCACCTTTTAAAATTCTCATCAGAACCCACAGCATAAGTTGCGGTCAACTTCAAGCATAAAGGAAAATCTTCCGAGATATGTATTCTAGACGACTACTCCAGAATTAAACTAGATACAACTAGAAAAAAGGCACGATGATTGTTACACGGTTCGCAGACCTACATCAATTGATCAACGCAGTCATTGTTATGAGGCTGCTAGCGTACATCAATTGATGAACAAGTTGATTGTAATAAGGTACCAGGACATCGTTTGATGCCCTAGAGCATTGATAATGTAACTCCAGGCCATGATTCAATTACACTGATACATTGATGTGATGTATTCGTAGTATGGATCCATTACAATAGGCATTATCACAAGGTTTCATCATGATCGCCCGTGCATAGTATTGATCACTTCCAGGACGTGAATTCAATGTATTTTTTTTTATTGACCTGAGGCTAATTTCCTTGAATCATCAGGACAATGTAATGAATACATTATAATATCGGCCTAGAGTTCATTATAACGATCAAAATAGTGAAGTCCATTGTTCCGATCACTTTTTGACATTGTCCCAATGTTAAATACATCACAGTGATGTCCAGACGGTTAATCACCTGAGGTGATTGATACCAGGCTCAGTATTATTTTCTGTGTAGGTGTACTAGGTGTAGGTCAGAAAGACACTCGATTACATACTACTCCAGCCAACATGTAATTCTTATTTTGACACTATTCTATTTCATCTTCATATATGTGTATGAATGTGATCGAGAATAAAGACCTATTATTATTATTATTATTATTATTATACTATCATGTGAAATTTCAACTTGAATCGAACACGTCATAAAACATGTATCATGAGCGCTCGGACTATGACCTACTATAATATCTCGATCGTATGAAAAAAGTATACATACGTGGTGATAAGCAAAGGAACTAATGAAGTCATAGACTAACTGTGTCATAGTCTGTGGGAGTATGTGCAAATCGGACTGTCACCTTCCCATCATTTCCGACACCTGATCAAGTACATAGTTCGACGAACAAAATGGGACGAGGGTTGGCTTGCTGAAAATGAATTTCTGAACTGCCGTTTGTACCTAAGGCAGTTGAGTGTTTTGTTGGACTTTGTCAACATATTGTGCATCTTTAGTGATCGGCTACCATAGGCATTAGCTCCTAAAACTTTGACTCCAACCCTTCTGTGCACATGCCTCTCAACAGCACACCTAATAAACTAACATAAACACACTAACGAATATCTGTTGATAAATCGACCAAAATTCCACCTTGGTCAGAGCTAAATCATCCAATCAACCAAAACATCTACACCGAAGAAGCGGCGTCCAAGGAGAAGGGTAAAAACTGTGAAACAGCTGTAACCATTGTTCCACATGTTAACCACAGTTCGACGACATTGGTCCGCAGTTGAAGGCAGCATTAATCGTCGACGCTATGACAAGAGATCAAAGGCTCGAATAGGGGAATAATCGGATCGAGCTGAAATTTTGTACACTTCAATGACTGTATCGAGTTTCCCAGGAACCGGATGAATATGAAAAAAAAACTATTCAGAAAAATTTGAAAACTTGTTGATTTTATTTTTTTTCATCCCGGAACCCATCGACTGATTCTTCTCACTGACTGATTTATAAATCAGGATATTCGGACTTCAAACCTTGAGTGACAATTCAAAAACGAAGGGGATAGATAGTACATACAAGGATGAACCTACGGTCATTTGTTCAGACTTGAACTTGTCATCGAATTCTTCATCAATGAGTCCAACCAAGTCGTATAAGTCTGTTTTCGGGAAAAAAATCATTCGGATATTTTGGCAAAATGACAAAGTGCTGTTCCCCAGAACAAGCACACATTCTCAGTTCCTGAGATCATCAATGTTATTGAAATCAATTCAATTACTGTTTCAGCTGAGAATGCGTATTACCCTTTAGGAGGATATGTTGCTTACTTGGGTAGGACTATGAAAAACTCCTTGATCAACTTTAATTATCTGAAACGACAAAATTGGTTGGATCATCGTACAAGAGCCCTGATGATAGAATTTTGCCTTTACAATGCAAATGCTAACCAATTCAATTTCGTAGGAATTTTTGTGGAGAGGACGGCATCAGGATACATACACTCAAAACTTTCGGTGAGGTATATCACAATTATTTACAAAAAATTACTTGGAGACTTAATAACGGAGGTCCAATCGGTGAATGAATAGAAGTCGCCTAATGATTTCGTAGATAAAGGTACCCATGCGAAATTGCAGTTTTTCAATACTTCTGAGATATTCACCGTTGAATGATATAAAATCTGACAGAATTCGACAGTTCCAAGAACTCATTATAGGCCTAACACATGGTTCGAACTCAGAACATCGGTGTGGACCCAAACAATAGTTTTTATGCGATAACACTCCACAGACTAAGAAATCATGCCTGCAGGGCTCTGAATAAAGAACATAAGGACGGAGCATAATGCCTCACAAAGTGGGTCCGGGATGGATGTTGCATATGGCCGACTTTCCTTTCACTTTGAAGAGAGAACAACTTCGAGACTTCTTTGTCTGACGAAACTAACTAACATGAGTCATACTTGTAGGTTCAATATGGGCGCCTATGTCCCACTTTTATACGAAGTAGAAAAGCGTTATGCTTCTTCCTGTTGTTCTTTATTCAAAGCTGCAGGGTTTGAGATCCGATGCTAAATTCGAATCGTGTGTTACAGCCATTAATGTGTTCACGTGTTGGTTGATTTCATATGATTCATTAATTCTTCACGTGTTTTTTCGATACGACAATGAGCGATAATTGTATTCTATATAATCACACAGATATATATGAATATAAAGGTTTTCTAGAATAATTTTCATTGATTCTCATCCTTAATATTTGACGAATTGCAGGTAACCACTGAGAGAATTTTGAAGTACGGAACAAAAGCCAATACGATATCTTTGATTTGTGGAATATTCTTCATGGTAATCGTCATCATTTTATCCATTCGGACAGCAAAGCGGATACTAGAGACCAAGACTTGGTACAACGCAGACCTTTGGCTTCTGGTTGACATTGGGATCGTCACTCTTAGTATCGCATGGCTAGTGATGCATTTCAAAAAGCTCTCCTTTCTCAAAGAATTTGCTAAGGAACTGGAGGAAAAGAGAAGCAATGCATTTGTGGATTATTTTGGAATGCTCCATGTGGTTAATGTTTTGAGTTTCTTGACTAGTATCTTGGTCTGCCTGACAATCATCAGAATATGGAAGTTGCTACGATTTGCCGTGGTTTTTCGAACAGTTGAAAGAACACTCCTCTTTTCTTTCGAAACCCTATTGGTTATGTGTACAGTATTAGTCATATTCTTCATTGGATTTGGTTTTATGAGCTACGTATTCCTAGGAACTAAACTGAAAGAATTCCACGACTGGTATTATATACTCAAGATGATGATTACTTTATTGTCCGAATCTCGAAAAGAAGCACTTGAAAATATGGGAGTAAACGAACGAAGTCTTGGTTATACATTTTTCGTCCTGTATGCCGTATTTTGCGTTCTTATCAGAACCATCTTTGTCGCAGTTATTGTTTTCAATTATAAAAAGGCCCGACGGTTTGCTTTTGAGGAAAAGATAGAGTACAGCATGAAAGATTATACTCGTGAAAAATACCATCAGTTGAAACGCCTGGGAGGCATGTGGATAGACAAATTTCGCCTAAAAGCAGGAGGAAAAGAGAAACACGAATACGTCACCCCTAAGGAAAATTGTGTCAGATATATGAATTTCGTCGAAACCGATTCTAATAGGATGAAAGCCATGGCAAGTATAGCTCAATGCGTGTTAACGAAGAAGATGAAAGGATCGATAACGAACGAATCTGATCATGAAATGATGATGAAGACAATAAACAGGTTGAATGAAAAGAGTGAGGGAGAAAGGGAAATATTTTTCATAGGTGGAAACAAATTATCTGGATTTACTTTAGTGGATGATAGGAGAATTGTGATGATGGAAAAAATAGTAAAAACCTTGTTAAAATCGCCACAGGAAAGAGCTCTATGGAAAATCAAAAACGATATTCACGAGGGACTCAAGGCAGACAATCTAGCTCTTATGATGCAGATGAATTATCTTCTGAAGCAAATGTTACAGACTGTTGAAAAAATTGAAATCAAGATTGCGTTGAAAAAATAACTAATTTGAGGTTGTATAATTTAGAATTTATCATTGATTCCATTAGGAGAGAAATAGTTTCTTGTTTGTTTCTTCATGTTACAATAAACTGTTACTTAAAGACAAGGTTCATTATTTTCAATTCATCTCATCACGGAACATTTCAGTTTGGTAGTTCATGAGAGTTTAAACAATTCATATGGAGTTGAGGCTTGCAGGATGACCAAGATATATACTGAATGTCGAAAGGCTCATATTAAAGCGCGGATTGAAACTATAGTGAGATGAGCAAGATATGTGGTGTATGAAATATTATAATCGCACTACAGTAGCTGATCGACGAAATCCAGGGCCCTACGCTTGAAATCTTTCAGGGCTCCCACTACCCTCTGAATTTCTTTAAAAAAATTTCAATCAGAATTGGGTTTTTTCAACACAAACATAACATTTATTGCTCAAATTTATTGGCATCAATTCAAATATAACAAATGAATTGCAATCAACGCAAATGTGAACAATTTTATAGGAGTATGTCAGGTGAAAAGTACGAAACAGTATGCCTTTCTACAAGAAAAAAACTCTGCAAATTTCTTACAAGGGTTCATTATTTCCTCAGTTAAACAACCCAATACCATTGATATCTTAAATAACTCTTATACGACCGTTTTCCCAAAACTTTGTCAGTCAACACTGAATTCTGTGCTCCATTTCAGTTCATTTTCAACCCAACCATCCAAACCTTAATCAACGAGTTGATCGGACGTCAAAGGTTTTGTGAAACAGACGAATATATTATTCATAACTCATTGGTTTTTTATCCCAAAATTTGTAGCGTTTTTCTTTACTTTATAACTCAGGGACCACTGGTCGGAAATCATCCGGGTTAAAATTTTTAGGTTGAGTTATGCAACAGTAATCAACGTTCAGAGTTTCATGAAAATTCGGTGGTGAGTTTTCGAGACATGATTTTTTTTCCGAACCCCCAATTTTGAGCCCTTAGAGTACATCAATCATGCAGAAAAGGTTGGAGGATCAATTTCGAGCAGCACACGATTTTTCAATTAAGTTTTGCGGATTTCGGTTCAGTACTTTCAGAGAACAGCCCCGGAGAACGGACGGCGTACGGCGGACGGGCGGATTTTTTTTATTATTTCATTCAAATCTAAATACTTCAGAATGAAAACTGTAAAATTTTCAGAGGGGGTAATTTTTTTTTGGTCGATCACTAAGGTTATTTATTATTTGATTTTATCAGATAATGAACCAGAAGTGCGTAAAATGGTTGGTTACGGAATTGGATTGATGGAAAAGCGACAAATTACCTGAGATCAAGTCGATTTGCGTACCATATCCTTTAAAACATATTGACGTAAAATCAGGGACCCCAACTTGAATTTCAGCCAATGAGGATTCATTTCAACAAATACATATTTATTTGGTTGCACAGTCCTTAGACTTGGACATGGCTTAGAGAGGAAGAAAGCATGATAAAAGTAAAAAATGGTGAGCTCATCTGCTCATCTGTGATCGTGTGTACAAATGATGACGAATAAAACTCCTTTTTGTGCGAGGGAGATTCGGGTATTTGGAGCTATAGGGATACCCTCCTGAAACCGATCGCCAAAGAGAATTCAAAAGAAAAAGAGTAATTCACCAAATATTAATTAATCATTTGGAATATTCAATGTTCAATTTAACATATCCATAGCATAGAACAATGTTCATTCGCTTTATGATCCATAGAACATAGACGAGACAACAAGCAACAATGAAAAAATGACTAATTATAGTCTATGGATCATAAGGTAAATATACATTGTTCTATGCCATGGATATGTTACCCGTAATCATGATGTGAAAAACATGGTGTGCTCATGAGTGACGTCAGCAAGATTAAAATACAAAGAGTTGTATATTTTCTGCTTTGAATTAACATGCAAATTCAAAGCACAGAATATACAACTCTTTGTATTTTAATCTTGCTGACGTCACTCATTTTTCAGATGAGCACACCATGTTTTTCACATCATGCCCGTAATTAACCTCTTTCCAGGAATCAACCGAATATTTCATATTTACGGAACAGAAAACCGGAAACCAAAACAACCAAGTTTATTTGCGGAACATATCCTATATGTACACTTGACACTATTGACAAGAGATCAGGAATCCCAACTTAATTTCCAGCCAATCGGAGATGATCTTAACAAAAACCTATATTTGGAAGGAATTATCATGTTTCAGGTGCCCATCAGGCACCGTATACGGATGTCGGAAATCTATAAATAATGCGACTCCCATCATGTAGAATTTGTTCTGAAATTCCCCTTCCCCAGTAATAGTAAATTTGGACGAAATTTGGGCTCGGTTGGCAACTTTGACCGAAGTGTAGCACTTTCATGTCCATAAAGTAAGCAGAGCCACTTGCACGGAAGTCAATGAAAACCATCTCATTAATTGTCGTATATTTGTCGGGAATTTGTCGTGAAAGAAAAAAATTTGTTGCGCTTCTGGTTTTTTTTAAGGGGTGGCTCTGCTAACTTAATATTAAGTTAGCAGAGCCAATCTAAAATATGCATCGAATTCGATCAAAAATGTTAGGAGTAATTGTCGAGTATTTGTCGTAAACGATCTAACATTTTTTTTATAGCATTTATAGGTTTTAATGAAATTTTCAGGTTTCTCAGGAAATTTGTCAGATTCGGCAACACTGCATTCGTAATTTCAGGTATGTTTTTCGTATCATTATTGACTGATGTTGGGTTGTATATGTTAAATCTTCTATTTCCTGAGATGAACAATTTTCGTTTCAATGCTGAATAATGGAAATATTCCATTCTCACGGATATACATCGACGTAACTTTGTGATACAAGAAAGTTGATTAGATGACCGTTTTTTCTTCCTGAAATGAGCTGAGCGGTTGGAGGACGACCAAAACATATTTGTCGTGAAAGAAAAAAATTTGTCGCGCTTCTAGTATTTTTTTTAAGGGGTGGCTCTGCCAAGTTAATATTAAGTTAGCAAAGCAATTCTAAAATATGCATCGAATTCGATCAAAAATGTTATGAGTAATTGTCGAGTATTTGTCGTAGACCATCCAGCAAGAAAAAAACAGAAAAAATAATTTTTTATAGTTTTTTTATAAGTTTGAATGAAATGTTCTGGTTTCATAGGAAATTTGTCATATTTTGCAACACTGCATTGCAGTGTTGCAGTGTTTTCGGATTCGTCATCAACCTAGTCCAACCAAGTCGTTTAAGACTATTTTCGGCTCAATCATAGAAAATTACAGACATTCCGACAAAACGATAGCACGCTGTTACCCTTGATAGAACATGGGCGCAAAAAAAAATACTGAAATCTTCGAGAATACCAGTAGGGAGTCGGTTCCGTCGAGGGGTGTGGGGCAACCTATCGACGAAGACAGTACGCCTTTGTCGGCGTAATAAAGTGCGGTAATAAAACCAACAGTGACACGTGTGGCTTCCGCATATTTCATCGAATCTAATTATAAGGATGATAAGTTAGACTTTTATGACGGTTAGGGTGAATGTTTACACATTTTCAAACTGCAGCATTAGCAGACCCGAGGCAGGCTATATGTTCAATAATCTGTTATTTAATTAAAATATGAAAATGTGGCCCTCCGATATTGCCCGAACCACCCCTAGCAGAGTGGCGCCAGAAACGACTGCCTCGCTGCCTCACCCCTAACGCCGGCCCTGTCCGTGAGAATGGAATATTTCCATTATTCAGCATTGAAACGAAAATTGGTCATCTCGGGAAATGAAAGATTTAACATATACAACCCAATACCAGTCAATAATGATACGGAAAACATACCTGAAATATCAATTTACCGATGCAGTGTTGCCGAATATGACAAATTTCCTAAGAAACCGGAACAGCTCATTTCCGGAAGAAAAAACGAGCATCTAATTAACTTTCTTGTATCACAAATTTACGTCGATGGTTATCCGTGAATATGGAATATTTCCATTACTCAGCATTGAAACGAAAATTGTTCATCTCGAGAAATTGAAGATTTAACATAAACAACCCAATATCAGTCAATAATGATACGGAAAACATTCCTGAAATATCAATTTACCAATGCAGTGTTGCCGAATATGACAAATTTCCTAAGAAACCAGAACATTTCATAAAAACCTATAAAAGAGCTATAGAAAAAATATTTTTTCTGGTTTTTTCATGCTAGATGGTCTACGACAAATACTCGACAATTACTCATAACATTTTTGATCGAATTCGATGCATATTTTAGAATGGCTCTGCTAACTTAATATTAAGTTAGCAGAGCCACCCCTTCAAAAAAAAACTAGAAGCGCGACAAATTTTTTTCTTTCACGACAAATATGTTTTACTCGTCCTCCAATCGTTTAGCTCATTTCCGGAAGAAAAAACGGTCATCTAATCAACTTTCTTGTATCACAAAGTTACGTCGATGTATATCCGTGAGAATGGAATATTTCCATTATTCAGCATTGAAACGAAAATTGTTCATCTTAGGAAAAAGAAGATTTAACATATACAACCCAATATCAGTCAATAATGATACGAAAAATATACCTGAAATATCTATTCACGAATGCAGTGTTGCCGAATCTGTCAAATTTCCTGAGAAACCTGAAAATTTCATTAAAACCTATAAAAACGCTATAAAAAAATGTTTTTTCAGGTTAGATCGTCTACGACAAATACTCGACAATTACTCATAACATTTTTGATCGAATTCGATGCATATTTTAGGTTGGCTCTGCTAACTTAATATTAAGTTAGCAGAGCCACCCCTTAAAAAACCAGAAGCGCGACAAACTTTTTTCTTTCACGACAAATTCTCGACAAATATACGACAATTAATGAGATGGTTTTCATTGACTTCCGTGCAAGTGGCTCTGCTAACTTTATGGACATAGCACTTTCCTGTGTCGGAAACATAGACATATTAAACTCTATAGTTTTATAGGTCTATGGTCGGAAAGTACTACACTTTCTTTGCAAACGAAAGGACCTGCAATGAATAAAGTGAATAATCTCATCATTTCCCTTCCACAGCGCTAGTTAATTTGTCGAAATTTTTGGGTTGGCTTGGATCGAAGTCGTCTATTCTCCATAATCGAAGTTGCGGACACAGCATGATCTTTTATTAACATCATGCGACGCAGGACGTTGCTGTCTACGAATGAAATTTACAGCATGCCAGTAATGTCATTTTCTGAAAGCGAAAATAATAAATTCGGAAAAATGAAACGCATTCATCGAATGCTTTTATATACGATTTATCTACTATCAAAGGATATAATCGAAGTAACTGAAGGATATTCAATTGACAGTTTGGAACCTTTAAAAAGGCAAGCAAGAGCAGCAGATTGTAAAATATTTGAATTGAAGATAACAAATTGGTGAGTCCATTCAATTATATTCGGAAAACATCTAAAAATGCAGTGACGTGAAGTCAGCAGTTTTCGCACGAATGTTCAACTTCGTGGTCAAATTTAATTCTGTCCTGCCGTCCGTATATGGTCTTACTTTCGAAGGAAGGGACTTGAAGTCTTGAAATAATCATCAGATTATCATACTTGGAGTAAATCATCTCGGATACGGATAAAGCATAGATATATTAAATTCTCTGGACATGGCCTAGAGGTTCATTTCTGAAGAATCGAATGCGAATATGGTTTGGAGCTAGAGGTCCGAGAGAGAGATGGAACTAGTTCGGGCAAGACCATGGACCAGATACGCGGTATATTTGTATTCTTTGCCCGGTATGCTACTTCGCATGGAGAGAGAGATGGAGAATGATCTCAATCGCAAAATTTAACGTAGATTAGAAATGAAATCAGGCATGCACTTAGTGAATCTCCAAGGAAATGACGTCTTGGTATTGAACTGGAAGTGAAGAGTAGTTTCGAAAATTGGTGATCATTATTTGGATATGAATATTTAAAAAGTGGAATGATAATTATCAAAAATATTTGCTAAATAACTTTTTTTCTTTTGAATTCTTTTGGGAATCCGGTTTCAGGACGGTATCCTTAACTCCAAATGATTTATTCTTCAATTTTGTGCATTAAATGATCCCAAACGATAAGGTCCGATGTATACATCTGGTTCTCGAAGCCCCGGCGCCTGTGCGGTGCCGTACTTATGTGTGCATTCCACCACTGATATTAGAGAGATATTGCAGTGTCAAATTTGTGTGACGTTATTAGTGCAAACGTTATTTTTGACATCTAAGCATGCGCAGATTCAGTTTCAGAATAACGCGACGTTAATAGCGTTAGCGTCTAACGTTATTTACGGAAAATTGCGAGCCGCAATTTACGTTGCGCTATTCTATATCGGAAGGAATCGTTAAGCTTCGGGCTCTTCCGGCTCCGATCACTGTCATAGAAAAGCTGTTTGTTAATACGTTTTTCGGAATAAATTACACAACTTCCTCAGATTTTTCAAATCTATTTTACAATACCTCTTTCACACAACTGATATTAGACATTAAGATTCATTAGTGCTACCTAAGCAATTTTTTTTCATAAATAGGTATTTGTTACTTTTTCACGAATTAAGAAATACTTTTGGAAGCAACATGAGGGGTTGGAAATTAGAAAAAGTTTGAACCATGCCAATTATATTGTGTAATATAACTATTTCCACTTCTTCTGCATTAGCACCACGTGAAATTAGCGCTTCCAATTCCATTTTGTCCAGAATCAAAAAACTAATGCAGAAATGCAAATTATCAAGCTTTAGGAGTTTAAACGAGAGTTTGTAACACAAAAATCTGACGTCTCACATAACCTAACCAAACAAACTGATAACTAACGTAACGGTAACAAAAACGTGTAGCAATACGTCTATTTCTGGAACGACCGTTAAATCCACGTTAACCACCAAAACGTTATATATAGCGCACCGTAATAACATAACGCTTGCGCTATTCAAAAGTTGCAATATCTCTCTAATATATACCTACTTCCGTTCGCAAGTACGGCACGGCAATGTCGCCGGCTTTGTGCATTCTACCATAGAACAAGTACTATATTTACTTTATACATTCTACTGATGCAGTGTACTTTAGACCGTATGTAAGGCACCGCAACAGCGCCGGGTCTGGAAAAATCGGATGTGTACACCGGACCTTAAAATGAACTAAATAGTGAAGAATTCTTTCCGAAATTAATTTCTGCGCTCGGATCCATAGCAATTAATAGATATAGTCATTAAATATTTTCAACGTTCTTTCCAAATTACTATACTTTCATATTTTTTTTCGAAAAGGTTCCCAAAATATTATGAATGATGAATGACGTTAGTTGTCGAATCAGGATCTGCTCGTTTGCCAGAAACGATACGGTTGGTCGACGTGAAACAAAAGTTGAATATAAAAGCAGAATTTCGCTAAAAAATTATTTCACATATTTGATTCAAATATGAATATCATCATTATCAATGATCTCCTCCTTCATTCAAGATGAAAGAACTCCAATATTATTCGAAAAGATTACGACAACACAAAACAACACAAATATTATATCTTCTATACAGTCCTTATAATCTAATTCAACATGGAATGATATGAAATACATAAGTTTAAAAAACTTCTGAAAACACAAATATCAACTTTTGAAGAAAATGTATTCTAAACTGGTCTGTCTCATGTTTGCCAAATTCTATGGTTCTACCCGAAGTAGTTCCATCCATGTATCCTCGGGTCCTCTCTCTCTTAGCCATGTCCATATAGTTTTATAAGTTTATGAGCCAAAAGTTTTGATATTTGTGTTTTCGGAAGTATTGCAAAGCAGGTTTTGGGTCATCTCATTTTGTATTAAAATATAAAGACTGTGTAGAAGATATAATTTTCGTGTTGTTTGTGTTTTCGTAAGATTTCCGAATACAACTTGAGTTCTTTCATTTCAAATAGAATTAAGTGGTAAATGAATAATGGCTAATTCATGTTGTGCCATTAATTCTGGGAGGAGATAATGGAAAATGAGAATATTTATAGTTGAGTCGAATGTCAAACAATTTTGCTCCGAAATTTTGTTTGCGTATATTCAACTCTTAATTTCTCATCGACCAACCATATCGTTGCTGGAAACGGGCGTATTTGAATTCGAAAATGAGCGTTATTCATCAGTAAGTCTGCCTACAATATTTTGAGACTATTAATTCATTAATTGCTATGGATCCGAGAGATCTAATCGTTGGAGACCATTCAATGCACAAAATTCAAGAATAAATCAGGATACCTTCCTGAAACCAGTGGCCCAAGAGAATTTGAAAGAAAAAGATCATTCATCAAATATTTGTTATTAATTGATAATTCTGAATATTCATATCCAAACAATAATCACATTAATCACCAATTTTCAAAACTTTCATGTAATTTAATACCAAGAAGAAGTCCTTTCCTTAGGTGAATGCTATACGTCATATTGTGCAAGAGATCTATATCATCCTCCATCTCCCTCTCTATGAATACCGGTTATTTGTATCGTGTATCTTGTCTATGGTCGAACTAGTTCCATCTTTCTCTTGTACCTGTCGCAAGCTACCTTATCCGCATTCGAATTTTTAGTAATTAATTCGTTCGCCGTATCCATGATGTACAAAACATGGTGTGCTCATCTGCGAAAAAAGTGACGTCAGCAAGATTGAAATTCAAGGAAATATATATTCTGTGCTCTGAATTTGAATGAGAAATGTGTCGTCATCATTGGCAAAACGATCACAGATGAGCAGATATGAGCACACCATGTTTTACTTACATCATGGCCGTATCTAGACAGTTTAATATGTCTATGGAAATTACTGAGGCGTTCATATTGAAACTTCGTAATTTGTTGAAGAATACCAACGCACAAATAAGTGCAAAACTTTGAAAAGACTTGAACGATAGACAATTGAAAAAAAATCGAGAATTATTCAAATTTCTCTTGAAAACTTCAATTTTTCAATCAATTACTGGATTTCAATTCGATCTGGTCTGTGTGTATAGAAAATTTTGGGAAAATAATAAAAACTGATATTAAATAATCGAGTTCTAAGCAGAATCCTTCGGGGGTTTTTGTGTTCACGGTCGGTGATTGGGCTGTACGCACAATAAATTTTGAAAGAAACGACTTGGGGACTCGTTATTTGTACAGTAGATTTGGGACTTTATAATGAAGGTCGAATTCGTGAATAGCTTAATCTGCCAAATGATCTCGTAGATGCACATTCATGATTTCATTTTGTCAAACCTATGATAACCGTCAAAATATAAGGAAAAAAATCAAAAACTACGGATGGGATCGAATTGAAATCTAGTATCTACCTACCTAGATTTGATATTTGTAGAGTTGGTTTAGGGCTTAATAACGAATCTTCCCAAAGGTTCCGTAGATATTCAAAATATTCAATACTTCAAATTTCATCATTTCCAAAATCAGATAAAACTAAAATTTAGGAATCAATTGTAAAATGGTAGTAGAAGGTTGATGCAGAGATTCGTGAGGAACATGGGGAACGAAGATCGCCAAATCTTTTCATCAGTATGGGTAGCTGTGTGTTGGGCCAGGGCAACGAGTTCGAACAAGAGCTTGAAAGCTCCTGACGTCACGTCAGTGCTTTTCTAGATTTTTTTTTTCATAAAATCTTATCAGCTACTGATATTTCCTTTTTAAATTTGTATTATTTTAGTGATATTCAGATTTCACGTTTTGGTAATGAACGGATTAAAGCGACATTTGAGCAAACATGTAATCTGAAAAATAAACGTTTTACTTTCGAGTTTGGAAAAGGTAAGATATTGCTATGAGATTTTTTTATAGTTGTAGGTTCTTGATGCTTAACTTGAGGAGATATTTATTCTGCGAAATTATCCAAAATATCTCGAGGATAATACGCAGGACTTCACACAACGATCAGGTAAAATTTTTGGGTGCCTTGTCACACTGCATGATAAAAGCATATCATTCAATTTTCGTCAACGGAAATTATTTAAACCTTCTCATTATTGTGAATTTGTGAGTCATCATTCTGCCCAAATGTCTGTTATTTTCGAACTATTAACAAAAATGGTCTAAAAAAACTAGGTAACTAGGTTGGACTCACATATTTTCCATCTTAATGGGACTTTTCACCTTAGAATCACGCAAGGGATCTCTCTTCACCGTTTGTACCTCTAATTTAGGAACACCCTGTGTATAATTAGTATAGTATAGCTTATGAAAAAGCTACAACACCTGGACCGGTATTTCCTGAGCCACGAATCAGTGACGGATACCCAGAAAAGCTGTGCAGTTCATTGAGACTTCAATGTCCGACTGCGTCGACTCGTAAACAACGTAGGAATGCAAAATGCAGGCCGCAGTATTTGCGAGTTTACGAGACCTATTTGCCCCTCCTATACAAACAAACGCAATATCTAGGGATATTTGAAATATTCCGGGAAAATTCTAATCTATTCCAGTTTTTCGATGATGTTTCTATGAAAGTGATTCTTAACTACGAAACGAGATGAAAGAAATGTGTATTTGCCTGAAATTAACTTTATTTCATAAAAACTCGGAGTAACTATAGAATATCAGAAACGACCACAAAATGGCAATTATTAATTGAGCTCTTTAAGATATCCCAAATTAACCAAAATTTTCCTCAATAACGTATATGACTCCTACGATTATTCACAACCTCTCTACATCGGCTGCGCATGCTCCGAATCAAATTGTCAATATCCTGTTGAGGTTTCTCATTCCTAGACTCTTGTAGAGATAAAAACAGTATTATCTCTCGTATCTCAACAATCTTGAAGAATTCTTCGCTGAACCATATCCCACACATGCTCTATGGGATTTAGGTCGGCAGACTGCAGAGGCCACATCAACACGTCGATATCACTGTGCTCGAAAAAGTTTGTCGAAATTATTGTCATGCATATGGATAAAGTTTGGCTCTGCAGTGCCAGTATCTTATCAACATACATCCTTCCATTCAGAAATCCCTCCAACAAAATGAGGTCAGTTAATCCACCCCAACAGTTTCACCTCCACACCATTATTGTTCCTCCTTGGTAAGGGTTAACTTCCTGAACACTACGGAGACCGGAGACCATTTACATTACCGGGATCTTTCCACATCCGAACTCTCCTTGAATCAGGATTGATTCGTGAGTAGAACACTTGACCACTGTTCCACATGGAATGTTCAAATGTTCTTGTGCCCACAGTAATCTCGCTACTCGATTACCTTGTGACTAAGTTTGATCTCTTCAAGGGCGACTACTGCGAAGGTTGTTCTCATGCAGTTGTTTTGGCACAGTATCGTCAGAAATTTGGATAACGTGAGCTGACAACAGCATGATTTCTTGCTCAGGAGCTGTAGAAATCGGACTTTTGAAGCGTTCAGCTGAAGAATGCGGTCTTGTATATAAGTTGTTCTGCGATCTGCATTTGGACGCGATATTACTCTTACATACCTCCATCTAGGAGCCATATCGCTCTTAAGGTGGGTATTCATTTGAGCGAATGTGCGCGCACGCTGTTCGTACACGCACGGATAGCGTGCGCGATCACCCAGCATCCGTGTAAAAATGCTCAATATGGACGTACATTAACGTGACAAATTACCAAATTTTCTACTCATAGCTATTCGTGCGCGCACATTTGCTCAAATGAATACCCACTTTTATAATTCCATCTCTAATCAAATGTCGTCGCTGCATGGGTACGAACTAATATTACAACGATTAGCAGAGGACTAAAAGGAATTGGCAATTCATTCTGTCCTAGAAAAAAATTAGAGAAAATGTGGCCAGAAACGCATCTTTTTGTTTTCATGAAAAATGATCAGCAAAAAATTGCACAAAATAGATGTTTTGCAGTTGCATTGACGATAATATGGTTTCTGATCATATCATATCAATTTGAGGGGTTCTAGATAACTATAAACAATTTATGTCGTAAGAAATACGAAATATCCCTAGACATAGTGGATGTGAGTATAATTTAATCTGGTCTTAATCATACGCACACAGAATTTGTCGAACACACAACAGCATTTTGAGCTGGTACCACTCAATATTGAATTAGACACATCATGACAGATTGAATGCTAGTTCCATTAATTTCGATGTGAATCCTTATCAAACTGGAAATTTTTATTTCCATTCAGACAGTCTGACAGAAGACTGGGAATTATTTGATAAAAATAAATGAATTGATAAGGACTCGTCAAATTTTTTTGACCACGGCGACATTCTATGGGTATCAACCTGACTGATTACTGGTTACAAAACCTAGAAAAGCACTGCCATGCAGGCACCAGCTTTTGCGCGCATGTTCTATGCAAATGACCGATTTGACAACGAATTTGAACATGCGCGCCAAAGCTGCTGCCTTCACGGCAATGATTTTCTAGGTTCTTTCGATAAACTACTGTATTCCAAGTCGATCTTATCTGTATTTTTGGAATTATTGGAAAAATACAATTTTGCCTAATGGCCTACCGTAAACACAATAACTTCTGAAAGAAATAACTTAGAAAATCGATGTTTTTAGAGTAGGTTTGAACCACTCAATAACGAAAGCCAAATTCGTGAATGGGTGAAATCCACCCAATGATTCCGCAGATACATCCATTCAAATTTTTATTTTTCCAATATATCCAAAAATACAGATGAAGTCGAATTGATATCCAGTAATTCATCGAAAATAGCAGGTTCCTACAGAATTTAATGAGGATAACATGATCAGAAGATCACAGAATATTGATATTTGAAAAAAAGAATATGAATTTTTTCTCTCAGATTGTTCTAATGACACGATTATCACGAAATTTCGCACAAAGATGTCCATCTGCAACTAGATACCAAGTTTCATTATGATTGAATGAGCATGTTTTGAGTTATCCCGAAAAAACAACGATATCAAGAAAGAACCAGGAAATTTTACATATTTTTTCAAAAATATCTCCGAAATTAATAATCGTATCGAACTGAATACACTGCTGTGAAATATAGAGCTCAAGGTATACCCAAAATTTTCACCAAATGTAAGGAATAGTCCAATAAAAATTTTTGACGACAAAAATTTCGAAAAAAATATTTTTTTTTCAATTTACTGACAGCACGACCTCAAAAAAATTTCGCGAAAAGTTGCGAGTCCCTATGGTCAAACCATCCGCCAAGTTTCAATCCAATCATTTCCGTAGTTCTCGAAATATCAGGGAAATTACCTCGAAATTTCAAATGGCTATAACTCCGAAACCGTTTGACCGATTTTGCCGCCTAACGAACCCAACCTTTGCATTTTGAATTGCGACCTATCCTGAAATTTTCAAGTCGATAGAATCCTTCGTACGCCCGTTATCGGGGTGACGGCCTTCCGACCGGACAGAATCGATTTTGATACTTGATTAGTTATCAGTGAGTCCAACAAAGTCGTTTTAGACCATTTTCGGCTCAGAATTCGAAAATACAGACATTTGGACAAAACGATAGCACGTTGTTCCTCTAGAAGTCTAGAACATACGCGCAAGACTTTGGTATACCTCTTCCAAGGCCTACCGACTGATGTCAGTTGAATTCCTTATGTGTGATGCTAGCTTAGATTGAAAATGCGAGGATTTTGCATCAACAACACTAAAACTTATTCTTCACAGACGGGGAATATTCTTTTTCCATTAAAACTTCCGATCCTGTTGTTACTGTGTCTGCTATGAAAAAGAAACTTAAAAAATCGAAGAAAGTTTTTTCACCAGGGACACACTATATTTCCGTCGCAATGAATGCCAAGAGTTTGAAAAATGAAGAAATGAGTGCGTCTACCGACAAGGTATGTACGATGATCAATTCGATTCTTATGCAATTGGATGTACTCAACTAATTTTTTGAATGTATCTAATCCCCTACAAAGAAGGTTTTATGAATACGCCCTTAAACAATATTTGAATCGATGATAGACTAGACCATGACCACTCAGAATATCGAAATTTCTGAGGTAAAATTTTCACCGTTTTCGAGATTATGGGCATTTTGATGGGAAATCGCCACCTTTTCTCGAAATTTTGAATATCATGTCTCTGAATTGGTACTTTGGACTTGGAAACTTTTAGCTCTTAGCATTTTCTTACCAGTTGCATTCATGAACCTGTGGACGATAGAACACCGCGAAACACCATTCTTCGTTGGGTTGAAGCACTTCGCTCACGAGGTGAATTGATGAGGAAAAGACCACAAGGAGCTCAACATACAATTCGAACACCTGGGAACGTTGAAAGAGTGCAATAAGCAATTCTTCGCAGTCCGAGTCGATCTGCTCGCCAGCATGCTGCTGAACTTCGCCTCAGTGATCGTTCGGTTAGGAGTATTTTGCGTTAAGAGCTGTGGTTTCACCCCTACAAATTGGCCTTTCTGCAACAGTTACAGCCAGCGGATTATGCATAACGAAAGCACTTCGTCCGTGAGATGGAAGCAGTTGTTGAGCAAAATGAGAACTTCATTTTGTTCATGAGCGATGAGGCTCACTTTCACCTGAATGGTGTTAATCAGCAGAATTGCCATCATTGGGCTGATGAAAATCCCCAACGATTACACTAAAGACCGCTGCATAGCCCTAAAGTGACCGTTCGGTGCACTGTATCCCAAACTCGCGTCATCGGTCCTTACTCCTTCGAAAACGTCAATGGCAATACTGTTATCGTGAACTCTGAGCGCGATATCGAAATGATAACCAACTTCTTTGCATCTGAATTAAGAAGACGTCGTGTTACAATCCGACCTGTGTCGTTCCAACAAGATGGGGCGAGCGCCCACACGGCCAGAGCAAAAATGAACGGTATTCGTCCTCTCTTCCATGGCCGCCTTATTTGCAGGTTTGGTGACGTTCATTGGCCTCCTCGGTCCCCAGATTTGGCAATCTGCGACTTTTTTCTGTGGGAACATCTCAAAGCACGATTTCACCAACACAAGCCCCGAATATTGGAGGAATTGAAGGAAGCAATTCGCGTGGAGGTCGCCGCAGTTGAGAGAGCAACAGTGGAAACAGTTTTCGGAAATTTCCAAGAAAGACTACAGGAGTGTATCGCGAAACAAGGACGCCACCTGACTGATGTGATTTTCCTCACATGGAATTCCTAAATTCCTTTGCCGGAACCTGTATTATCGAACTTGTGGTTTAATACCAACTATGTGATTTTGCAATCGGAACTGATCCTTCCTTCAGTAAAATAGCCAGAATATTACTGATCCGTAAGTTCGACAATGTTCGGATTTAATGAACTCATTACCATGGATGAGACATCCTCGACCAACCCTAGGGCCATCAGATCAATGAACTGAAATCTTTTTATTAACTTCACATGGGCTATTTGAAAGAACACTTTTAAGCAAAACTGCAACTGACCTGAGACCACTGAGACGGTGTATACACATGCTATTAGAGAATCTTCGTAAGGGGGTAAAACATCATTTGAAAGGTCCTTCTTGAAAGCATATCATATCAGAAAGGATAGAAAAAATTTAAATTTTTTCCCCAAATATTAGTGAGTGCAATTTATTGCTCGAAACTCTGGTTCGGAGATATTAATTGAAAGAAAATTCGAATTTTTTTTTTTGAGCCAGTGAAACTCACGCTTTGCCCATGGGGATAACATATGGAAAAGTCGATTTTCCAGAACATCGAAAAACTGATTTAGTCGCTGATATTCGCACGCAAGCCGAGTTCACTGAAGCGATAATTAATATAACCAGGTCTCTCAATACAAAAGGGTTTAGTGTTGCGTGAGGCTAAAGGGTTGAATTACGGGCTTGATCTTGCAAACATAAATTGAGATTTTGAGTGATTTTTGCATACTAGTCCATCAGAACTATGGAAACTTACATCGTCACCAAACCGAAAAACATGACATAACTTGATTTTGGAGTCGAAAAATTTAACGGAAATTCTTTTCAATTTTTCTGTTATTTTCGCATGACAGCCTTTGGGAGTATTGAAAGCTATTGTTGCGGTGAACAGTAAAATAAAATTGGCATGTATATCGGATGTGGCCGAGACGAAGGCTAGCGCGGAAAATTTGCAGGAAAATTGTATGGAAATGGACACTATTTTCTCACGCTATTTCACATATGCGTAGAAAATGGTATTCTGAGACTAATTGTCAAAACGCTAGTGTCGGAGATGGTCATCATATCGTTTACATAAATTTATTACAGAAAAAGCCGACAAAAAAATTCTTGTATTCATGAAAGTTTTCTAACAATAAATCACATACTGCTTTTCATTCCTATATACATACTCCATATTATAAATCAGTAGATGTTACATATTTGTTATACTCTTTTTATATATCAGAAAGTAATGAATAAAGTATAGAATCATCCTACATAGGAGCGGTAACTGATCGAAGCAATTATAGACAGATCAATCATTTCAGATATTTAATTAATATTTTATATTTTTATAATATTCAGCGAAATTAATTGTATAGACTTGGCACAGCAACGATAGCGCCATCATCGTTCACAGAGAGAAAAAGAACAATATTTGACAACTCAAGGGCCAAAATTTTAGGTTATAATAGTAGGAAAGTGTCGACTTCTGTTATATCCTATACATCTTGTGTCAGAAATAATGAAAAAATATTTATTCATTTGTTACTTATCATTCATTTGTTTATATGAATTCCCCTTCCTCTGCTGAATATCAGTGTAGATTCTACGTAAGGCACGAAAATGCAACAGCTAATCTTGGAAAAACAAACATGGTTGTTCAAAGTGGCAGTGATGTTGTTGTTGATGCTAGAAGAAGCAGAAATAATGATATCGAGAGGAAAAATAGAGGTTTGGAATATAGATGGAGTTGTACTTCTACTGGATATTTTTGTGAAGAATATGACCTTGATACAGGTAAATGTCACATCTTAATATTTTCAGAGATATACATAGAATCTAATGCAGATGCCTCCATTGGAGCCGTTTCACGTTGTTCACATGGTATTTTAACGGGAGTAGGCCATCATATTTTTTTGGAGATCGATTCGCTGAAAAAAAATATAAACAATAAACACCACTGGGAGGGTACCGTCAGTCAACGTGGCTGGAAATGGTATTCCGGAAAGAATAGCTTATCGTTCGTACTCTCTTTTTTTATTCGATGAAATCCTGGAGGATTGCAAATATTACTCCAATTTTGAGCGGCGATAGAACCTTAGCTTCTAATTACCGACCCATAAGTCTGCTACAAATTGTTTTTAGGGATGTGCACGGAATCATCTCTCAGAAGATGCTGCACCAAGACCTCTACTCCACAAGATCGAATATTTCGGTATTCGAGGCGATCTGTTGAGTTGGATTGAGTCATTTCTACACTCTCGTCAATATGGTGTGAAGGTTGAAAACTCTCTGTCTTCTCTGTTCGATGCTACTAGCGTTGTCCCACAGGACTCATTCGTGGGTCCTTGTTATTTCTCGTATATGTTGCTGACCTTCCATCAATTATCAAGAGTTCATGTTCGTTTTACGCCGACGATTTAAAATTCAACTCGGAATCATCGAACGTCGATCAGTTGCGGTCCAATCTCGAGAAGGTCTTCAGATGGTCGTGTCATTGGTTACTGCACATGAACATTAAAAAGTGTAAAGTGCCTCACCTTGGTGAGAACAGTTCCCAGCATTGATATTTTCTGGGCAGTGAGAAGATCAAATCCGTTAAACAGCATAATTATCTGGGTGTAGCAGTATCCCGTGGCTCAACCTGGTCGGCCATTGTTTGGTAGCGATCTCAGTGGTATATTCACTGGTTATAATAATCTGCGTGGTCATCGCTTCAAATTGAAGCGAGAAGTTTGTCGGTCCCCCCCTAGGCGGGTGTGTTTTATAGGTGGAACTCTCTTCCCGCTGAAGTAGTTAGCTCTTCGCGGTTAATTCTTTCAAAAGTCGTTTGGACTAGTTTTTCCCATCGTGAAGTGCTTTCTCAGATAAGGAATATTTTCATTTTTCTTCACATTTGGATTGAATAGTTTCTATTTCACCTCGACTTTCGTTCACCTTTTTTATTTATTTTCTGTATGTTTGTTATCGCTTTACTTGTATCACACGTTGTGTAATATTGTTTGTGAGTTTATGGGCTTTGAAGCCTCCTTTCCTAGCATCTTGTAATATTAATGATAGTAATAATAAAATACGATTTGACAGGGAAAATATCAATAAATTACTGACTTAAAGTAATTTTCCCCTGAGTGACCGGTAATACCCAATCTTACCCTAAGTACTGCTTTCCCACACCACTTACGCTTACGTTCATTGTGAACCAACCAACATGCAATTATTCAATGACAACCAATTTCAGCTTCTAGAGTATTGATACCAAGAGAATACGTGATGGATGGAGAAAAGTTTAATATGACTGTCGAAGTGAGATCACTACCAACAAGTTGGCAGAGCGCTGTTCAATTCATTACAGTGAATGATGCGGAACCATTCGCCGTTAAGTAAGTTGAATCGAAGTAGCACAACAATTCACAGTTTACTTAAGGCTTCTTTCACATGGAGAGACGTAAATCGCTAGCACTCGAGTTGAAGCGTTTTTCTCTCCCACATGCAACTATTCTTGGAAAAATCATAGAATGATGATTTTTAAAACTTTGACATGTAGATGTGTCCGCGAAGCGGCTTTTCCTTCGATACCTCGTTGGCTACGAAATTTCTGAAATACCGAAAAAAATCTATACAGGGGGTTTCATCATGAACTGGTCAAACATATATAGCCCTATAGATGACATTGGGAAAGTCATTTGTGCCTTATGACATATACCCCGTTTTCGAAGCATAAGCTCTCGCTTATGCTTCGAAAAACAGGGTGTTTACTGTCAACTTTGAGCAATATTCTGATAACTGTGGTGACTTATGCGTGACCTTTTAAATAACGGTTTTTGGTCATATCTTAGTATTTTTTAGTGCTCATTTCAATTGTTCGGTAGAAATTTGGAAAAAATATTTCAAAATGGCGGAAAACCTACAAAGTTGGAAGTTTTTGTTTTCGATTGCCAATTTGGATAACATTTTTTGTACTCACTTTTCTAAGATTTTCCGTGAAAAATGTCTACAGTGAAAAAAAAATTTCACCCAAAATTGTTGAACTTACCTTCATTCTGAACACTGGAAGTAAAAAGAGAATGGAAAAATATCCATTGCTTTTCATTTTATAGCCTTCCAAACATTCAGCTCGGAGTACTTGAATAATTTTTATTCGAGAAACTGGTGGCCCTACGGAGGCCAAAATTGTTCTAATGGGTCCCCAGAATGACCCGGATAGAAGTATGAATTTATCAAAAAAAAATGTTTTTAAAAAAAAACTTTGGTAGGAATCGAACTCTCTCCATATTCAGAAAATAGGGTCAAATTCGATTAACTACCGTTGCTTGGTAACGGACGTCATTATAATCAGAATAAATCCTACTAATACGCGGTCCCATTGTCCGTAAGTGGAGCTAGTTCGAATCCCATCGAAGTTTTTTTGAAAACAATTTTTTTGATAAATTCATGATTCTAACCGGGTCATTCTGGGGGCCCATTAGCACAATTTTGGCCTCTGTAAGGCCACAAGTTGCTCGAATAAGTCTATAAGATGAAAACCAATGGATATTTTTTCATTCTGCTTTCACATCAGTGTTCAGGATGAAGGTAAGTTCAACTTCGAAAGATTTCAACAATTTTGAGTGAAATTTTTTGTACTGTAGACATGTGAAAAAAAAGTTGAGTTTGAATTTTGCACAATTTTTTTCACGGAAAATCTTAGAAAATTGAGTACTTTTCAATAATTTCATCCAATTTGGCAATCGAAAACAAGAAATTTCAACTTTGTAGGTTTTCCGCCATTTTGAAATATTTTTTCCCGAATTCTACAAAACAATTGAATTGAGCACTAAAAAATACTAAGATGTGATCAAAAACCGTTATTTCAAAGGTCACGCATAACTCACATAACCACAAATATCAGAATATTGCTCAAAGTTGACATTAAACACTCTGTATCTCGCTTATGCTTCGAAAACGGGGTATATGTCATAAGGCAAAAATTACTTTGCCAATGTCATCTATACGGCTATATATGTTTGACCAGTTTATGATGAAACACCCTGTATATAATTATATAAAATTCAACTATATGAAAGGCGAATCGGGGCGCAAGGTAGATCTGGGCGCAAGGTACTACACACGTATACTAGTTGAGAAATATTTGCTCAGGTCTATTTTCCTCTCACATAACTACGCAACGTTGTACGTTCTACACTAGGTAGAAGTAGTTTTATATGTAACTGAATGAAACCATAGATTCTCCGATAAAGGTATGTAGGACTTGACAACGTCTCGCTGAAATATTTTGACCTTGACGACTTTTCACGAGTGCCCAATAGACGACTTCGGCCCAAGTTGCCAACCCACAATTTTCTTCATAAATTTACTATTACTGGGGAACGGGAATTTCAGAACAAATTCCACATGATAAGGTTCGCGTTATTCATAAATATCCGTAAAAGATGCCTCGGCTCCTCAAACAAGATAATTCCTTCCAAATATAGGTTTTTGTTAGGCTGAAATTTAAGTTGGGATTCCTGATTTCATGTTAATAGTCTCAAGTTTATGAAAGATATGTTCCGCAAATCAACTTGGTTATTACGGTTGCCGGTTTTTCGTTCTGTAAATATGAAATATTCTGTTGGATCCTGAAAAAAAAATGTTAATTACGGAATTTGATTGATGAAAAAGCATTCTTTCTGTCACCAGAACATAGACATATTAAGTCCATGCACCAGAACGACAATCAATGTTTTATGGTAACATATCCATAGTAGAGAACAATCCTTATTTACCTTATGATCCACTACCTCGGTAGCCTAGAGGGTGGAAACATGTTCTAGGATGCTGAAGGTACCGGGTTCGAATCCCGGCGAGGTCATACATGTTGTAAAGTGTATAGGTGGGGGTGATTTGGAAAGAATCTTAGAGTAGAATACTTGTAGATGTGTAGATGGACTTATAATCCATAGATTAAAAGTTAAAATTAAGTTTGTTCTATGCAATGGATATGTTACCATAGAACATTGACTGTCGTTCTGGTGACAGAAAGAACGTTTTTTCATCAATCAAATTCCGTAATGGTAAAAATTTACTTTAGGGACCGTGCCCGATTTTGATCCTGGTTTTTTTATAGATGCAGTTTTTTGTAGTAAATCGGGTGATACCAGTCTCGACCCCGTCAAACTCTTAGTTTAGAAGATATTAATTATTGAAATCACATTTTTTGATACTGAACTGACAAAAACTCACCATTGCGCGGCCGCTCATATTTTCCACATGCAAAATTCCTGAACCATTATGATTTCATTATTAGATAGTGCCGCTTAACTTCTGATTTGGACTGCAACTGTCCGAAATCCAACTAACCTCACTCAACCGAAGACCTTGATTTCTCCTGAATTCGATTTTCTTTTATGGGACTAAACTAACCTAACCTAGCAAAGTACCTTAACAACATAAAGATGAGATTGAAGGGCACCGCCCTCTTCGGACTTGGCACTGTAAGAAATTAAACTAACCTAACCTAACCAAAAACCTCAACAACTCAGAGGACGAAATTCAAGGGCACTATTCTATATTTAATTTACTCTTCAGATTTGTACTGGCACTGTCCTAAACTAAACTGACCTAACCAAGTACCTTAACAACTCAGAACACGAAATTCAAGGCACAATCCTGAATTAAATTTCCGTTTCTGATTCAAACTGGCACTGTCCTAGATTAAACTAACCTTACCTAACCAGTCAACAAAATTAAACTTAACCATACTCTATTTTATGGAGGGTGTTCGATTTTTGATCGGTTTTTAAATACATTCAGTTTTTCTAGGCATATCGATCGGTATCAGTCTCGAATCCGGTAGAATCGTAGTTTAGGGGATATTTTTTGGAAATTGGTTCCTTGTACTGAATTTGACATAAAGCATCAAATTATTGAAAGGATTCATCGAAATCTCATCATGCTGCTATCGTATTTGAGCATAAACTTTGGTAAATATCATCTTTTAAAACGCCAATAAAGAGCATAACTCTACCTTCCCCCGTAAACAAATACATTAAGCTGTAGTTAATTGAATACTTCATTATTTCTATCAAACAATATCGAAATTCGACGAGAAAATCTAATCGGAAGATGTCTGTTGCATGTTTTTGTGTACTAATTGCACATAGTCTCACCACTGGTGCCTTCGTTATATTTTGTCACGTCTCTTCCAGTAAATCGGAACAAGCCCACAATCTCATGTTGTTGCTACTGCCTTCCGAATCGAAAATTTTAAAGTTAAATAACAGTCAATCCAAAACTGTGAAAATTAAAAGACGACAGGATGTAAACGCAATCGATTGTCGAGTAGGATTTAGATGCATGGAATCCTAAACATTTTGGGAGGATTTATGCTTGTATTCTGTAGTGGAACTCATACAAACCATAGAAAAAATCCACAATCTACATTTCTGATAGACATAACCAAGGAAAAATGCAAATGTGTTGTCAAAATATGAGAGAAAATTGCAATTTTCAAAAATTAATAACTCCGAAACTACGAGTTTGCCGGAGTTGAGACTGGTTCCAATCGATGTTTCAAGAAAAACTGCATCTATAAAAAAAATCAGGATCAAAATCGAGCACCGTTCCTAAAGTAGAGAGGAGCCTCCGTAATTAACCATTTTTTCAGGAACCAACCGAATATTTCATATTTACGGAATGGAAAACCGGCAACTGAAAGGAACCAAGTTGATTTGCGGAACATATCCTATATAAACTTGACACTATTGATATGAAATCAGGAATCCCATCTTAAATTTCAGTCAATCGGAGATGATCTTAACAAAACCGTATATTTGGAAGGAATTATCTTGTTTGAGGAGCCGAGGCATCTTTTACAGATATTTATAAAGAACGCGAACCTTATCATGTCGAATTTGTCCCACAATTCCCGTTTCTCGGTGATAGTAAATTTGTGAAGAAAATTGTGGGTTTGGCAACTTGGGCCGTAGTCGTCTATTGTTAAAAAAACTTGATAGGCCGATTCTAAGGCCTACTGACTGACTTTCTTAAAGTGAATGGAGTATAGGTACTACTTGTGGACGTGGTTCAACAAAGAGAGCTAAATGATTTTCATGGTCGAAATTTGTTTGATAATACCATACTTAAGACAATAAAATTCAATAGAGGATCACTGTCGTGAGGACAGGCGCTTTTACGCACTTGTTCTGATTCCTCACTAAAGTGGTCATCTATGCACGTATTGACCCCGCCAAACGCAGCTTTACTTCATGATGGAAATATTAGGCAATCTTCTTTTTATATAGTCCTTACGAAATTCTGTCTAGTCCTTTTTGGGGCCATTTTTGGTTGAAAATCCGAATAGTCCAGGCATTTGGGTAAAACGATAACGTGCTGTTTCCCAGAACAAGTCAGTAAAGACAAGGATATAGTCTAATTACTACGTCCGTTTTTTAGTTGCGTCGAAATGTGTGGAAAATATCCCAACACCCTTTCGCCGAATGAATTTCCCATTTTCGAACAGGAATGCCTACATTCATGTGAACGATTTGACAAAAATCTGCTTCGCGGTGTCCTGATCGACGAGAACAATAACTTCATCTCAGGATGGGACAGATTTGCTTATGCATCCTGGTTTCAGCAGCATTTGCCTGCGGGAAAGAAGGTGATCTGTAAAGTTGTTTATGGATCCATCGACTCTGGTACGTATTGATATGAAAGTTTCTAGATGTTTGGCAATGTTCATCACATTCATCAAAACATTTATGAGGTATAACGGTATAAACAGAACAAGTGGGTTGCGGTTGAGGGGGAGTGGGGTCGTGATCGCGGTCGATGTAAACATTCATGTAAATCAAACACATCGAAGAGGATGGAAGAGAACATAACAGTTAAGTCGCAGTGGGGGTGTAGATGTGATTTGTTCTACATACATGTCTACAGCTCGATCTGCAAGGATCCCAACAAACACAGCCACCGGAATGCAGTTCATAAAATTTTTTATTGAAACTGCACAGTTTCTGCATTGGTAATATTCCATTTCCAAAAATGCAGACTTTTAAATACAGCTGCTTTACAGCTTTTGTACAACAAAATCGAAATGCTGTATGAGACAACACTGTCTCTGTATTTGATGCTATATTTTGTTCTAATTTCTAATAGTCAGCCATCGATGTCCGGTACCACAGACCAACTGTGCCGGTAGCCGGTACGTTAGAGAAGCGTTGTCATTCGTCATCGTCGGCCATGCTGTTTTGTAACGGAAATTTGTTTGTGTTTGTTTTGTGAAAGATTCTAAGTCAATCGCGCTATTTGAACTAACTGTTTGTTTCAAGTTGACTGTGCTGGAAGTGTGAAAAACTAGTGTATCGACCTGATGCATTCCCGAAAAAACGAAATAAGGCAAATTAGACTGATCTGTGTGATTAGTTTAATATTAGGATGATGCCGTTTCTTTCGAAACTAGAATGAATAGACAATAGATGAAAACATCTGGGTTTCTACCTGATCTGGACAGGGCCAACAGAAATCAGAATTTCGAAGTACATAAACATCAATGAAGGAGTTTTAGATATTATATTCACACAAGGTAAATTTTTTTCGTTTTGTTAACTTATTTGCTCCACTTAAAGTTGCTGTACGAAGTAACAAAGGGAGCAAAAATGATTCACCAACCGATATTGAAACAACCATCAGGGTTTGGTTGAGAATAACGTACTTATGTGAGACGAATTAGAAAATAATGAGAGAGAGTGACCCAATAATATACTACATTATGCATAATGTTTGATATGGCCGGTATTTCTGAAAAATCTAGTTTTTTCTATTTGAGCTATGTTCCTAGGGCCCTATTATTCAGTTGAATTTGCTATGAATCACTTCATGTTATATGCTCAATACGAACTAGGTTGACCCGATTCCTAAGACAGCCAGTATATGTTTCAGGAATCAGGCTCACCCCCGAAAAACCTATATTTTTTTAAGTAATCGGATTGAAATTCTTGACATGCATACCACAGACTGTTTTTTATCGACTGAGGCAAAATAGGAAATTCTGTGTCTTCTGGTTTGACTGGCAATAACCGAACTTCGATTTTTTATATGATTTTGTGTATATTTTTATATATTTGAATTACATGCTGAATTTTTGGTGAAAAGTCGTGAAAAATTGAATAATTTCAAAATTTTTTTTAAGTTATCAATATCCAGATAAATAAAAATGGCAGTGACTTTCATACCGTAAAGCATAGAATTCGAATATGCAAAATTATATACATCACATCATATGAGAAAATCAAAATTTACTCGGTAATTTCCGGATAAAGTGGAAGTCGTAGACTCACTTTTTTACATCTGTCGATGGTGAAAAATTTAGTATCAATGTGCAAAGTTTTAATTCAATCTCTTAAAAATAATTATTTTTTCGAGAGTGAGTCTTATTCCTATTAGTCTCCTCATACAGCCAAGCTTCTGCTACATTATTGCTGCGTAGAAACTTCATATTGAAGTAGCACAGTTGCTGCTTCATTAATGCCTAGGAAATACAAAACGAAGTGGCACTGCTGCTGCATCATTACTACGTAGAAACTGCAAAACGAAGTGATATAGCTGCTGCACAACTACTGTACACTTGCTATACTTCAAATGGAGTTTGAACTGTACAGTTTCGATGCAGATCCGCGGGACATATACGGACGGTTTCGGTACAGTTACTGCACCACCATCGTTACACTTCAAGTACAACGATGTACAGTCGTTGTACCCTTGCTGCGATATAGTGTTTGCTGGGATATTCTTGCTTGATTGGTGTGTACAAGGAAAAGTGGCCATTTCCTTCAAAAGCAACTGGCAGAGAATGATAGCATGATATGTTTTCTGGTAATTTCGAGTTTACAAGTTTCAAACGAAACATAAATACATACTTTGTTACATATAATTTCGCTATACGAGTACACCAAGATACAAATATCACTGAATTGCGTAAGAATACTGTGATATGGAACCTCTTCTGAAAACCTTGAAGTATTTTAAGAAAGGGACAGTTGATATTACTTGAAGCAAGTAATTAACCTCGAAATAAATCTAGAAAATTTCTCCCCCTAACATTGACGTAGCTCCTCAAATTGAAAGGAGAGAGGCTGATTATGTGCTATTTGAATGTTCATTGTCCTGTGATATCTATCAATTTGCTCGCAAAATTATTCACATGCAATTGAATTCCTCACAAATTGGAAATCTTGGACCGTTTCTAGCTCGACTGAGCATCGCAAGTAAACTCCTTGTTATATGCTGTCGTCATCGAACTCGACTCAACTTGTACCATTGTAAGAAGATATAAACAGATTATATTAAGTTTTATACAATGCTAGTACTATCAATCTCGACCTCCACCTCGACCACGATCCACTTGTCTTATTTGTATCTCAAGGGTAAGGAAATAGAAGAAATCATTTGATCTGGCTCCTGATGTGGTGAGTTTCCAATTGAGTTTTTCGATTTACCAGACGATTACATCGGAAGTCAGGAGTTCATGGTTCTTCCTTTGCCTGAGTTGGATAACTGTAAGGCGATACCATCAAAAGGAACACCCCTAACTAAATTCAAGGTCGAATGTGATTATAAGGAAGGAAGTAGCAAAAACTTTGAAGTAAGAGTTTCAAGTGATGATACTGGTGGGTATTTCGTTATTAACTATGAACTATTGACACGGGAGGTACATAAATGAGAGTTTTTCTTCCAGTTGTGTTCTCTGCCACAGCTCCCAAATTGGAGGACATTGAATTCTTAGTGTCAGCAGAAGATGCAGTAATTACCGTGAAAATGGAAAATTTTGATGATGTTTATATGGAAAGAAACATAACTGTTGAAGTGAGAGATATTTACTATCAGAATTTCCGTTAAATATTCTTATGAGTCATGTCCATTGCAGAAAAATTATTGAGGTTAAAAACTGATTTTCATCTAGCTCTTCTTCATTATATATCAATAACCGGGAACATCCCCATAAATGACTGAAATGAAAGTTTTGAATGAATTTAATCACCAGAATGTTGTGACGAGAGCAGATACTTCGTTTTTCTGGTGTTGATGATATGCTAATATTCAAAAGGGCGATTCTTGGAGTCATTTCAAGAAGAAATATTAATTAAAAGTTTGTCGTAAACATGTTAACTTTAGTGGTGAATTTCCTGGAAAAAAAAACTTTTTTTAATTACCACAATGTAGAGGTCTAGCCCCTAAAAATTGCTCGAGAGCCGGAAATCTCAAATCCCGAATAACCGGTATCTGAGTTTGTGACGGTTCTTAGATTGTGATCCAGACTTGATAGCCTGAAAACCGCTAAATTTTTGCAATCTTTTCAGTATTTCGCTTATAACTCGAAAAGTACGCATACTACGAAAAGTGTATATTTTCATGCGCTTGAATCGCTTCCTTAACTAATAGCATATCATCAAGGAACACTGTTTTTGAGTGGTATTGGAGTATTTGGATGAGTACGCCTTCAATCTGAGGAAGTGCCGAGACTTGAAACATGAATTAATTTCGAAGCTAGATATTGCAACACAGCCAATTGCACATAAATATGGAGAACTGATTGATCCAAATCCCTTCCTGACAAAAATCTCACTGTTGCAGATAGAACCACTAATAAGTCAAGAGGAAAATGTAGCTTCAGCTGTTGAACATTTAACTGATATCTATGAAGGAAGAGTACCAGGAACAGATTCAGTGGAAAATCTGATAAAAACAGGCCAAGATAATAAAGCTGTCCAGGTCATTGATGTTGTGGCGAGAGGAATGGCTAAGGTGGAAATTACTACCGCAGAGGAAAAAAACACGATGGAAAACCGAAAGATAGAAATGTTGAATGATTTGAGGAAGGTTTGTTAACAAACTCTTATTTTCGAATCAAACTGATCCGTCCGTTTTTCGCGAGACATCAGGAATCTACGACGGCGTATTGGGGCCACTGTAAAAAATGAAAAATCTGGCAATTGCGAGATTCAATCTGGCAATTGCGGAATTTAATCTGGCAATTGCGAGATTTATTCTGGCAATTGCGGGATTCAATCTGGCAATTGCGAGATTCAATCTGACAATTGTGAGATTTAATCTAGCAATTGCGAGATTCAATCTGGCAATTGCGAGATTCAATCTAGCAATTGCGAAATTTAATCTGGCATTTGCGAGATTTTATCTGGCAATTGTGAGATTCAATCTGACAATTGCGAGATTCAATCTGGCAATTGTGAGATTTAATCTGGCAATTGCGAGATTCAATCTAGCAATTGCGAGATTCAATCTAGCAATTGCGAAATTTAATCTGGCAATTGCGAGATTTAATCAGGCAATTTCGAGATACAATCTGGCAATTGCGAGATTTAATATGGCAATTGACAGAACAAATCTGGCAATTTTTCTGAAACAGAACTATTAAGAATTATATAAAAATTGTTTTTTTATGGAAAACGCCCTTGCGGATTGCGGAATTGAACTTTTTGTCAAGGGCAGTTTCTTGGAGAACAGATTGCCTAGCGAACATACCGGGACAATACAAACGAGAATCAAAGCGAACTGTGCCTTTTCAGAGTACAAATCTGACTCTTTCATCAGACAAAAGAGAAAGTTATCAGAATTATTCATTTGCTAAATTGACATTTTGATGATGAGATGGCAAAATGGGGCCCATTTCTACAGAAAAATATGCAAAATTACTCTCTTCATTTAACGAAATGCAAGAGGACTCTTTTAATTTTTTTTTCAAATTACAATCTGATTCCGACATCAGTACTTCCCATTGGGAATCACAAGATGAAAAAATTATACAGGTGTCACTTAATTAAACCGACAAGTTTCTAGTGGATGTTCTAGAGATTATTTCGGATACATGCATCCCAAATCATATAATGCGAAAAAGCTTCGCTAAGGAGCTAGAGCTCTCTGAAGATGACGTCCAGGCAACAATTTTTGTCACTTATCTCCGAAACGGCGACACCGAAAGTATGTTGAAATTTTACGCTCTGGCTCTAATATCAAAAATACGCACAGAATTGTTTGAGTGCAATTCTTTCATGTCAAACATAAGCGTATCATAGGGCGCGTTTTTAAATTCACCAAACTGGTGTGGTGGATTAGTGGTGGATACAATAACTCGTTTTTATATTATTGTGGTGGAAGTGACAGGGAACCATTTTTGTTTTTTAATTCAGTTGTTTGGTCCACTAATTTTTTAATTTTCCACCGGTTTGAAACGTCAGTGGTTTGACATTTGTCTCACGTTGGAGATAACAACCTAACTATCCCGCTTGGTTTATGTTACGAAGTACAGCATTATGAACAATTTCAGAATGAACTCACAAGTTGAAATGATTTATACTAATAGAATTGGTGAAGCACTAGGCCAAGTTATTGTGCCGTTGTGAAATGTACAGAGAGACGAAGGAATACAATTTTTTTTATCTATTATTGGAAGAAAAAGAATACTATGAACTATCCTACAGAAGGAAAACATCCTACATTCACGCTATAAATTGAGAAAATTGTCCTGACGAAGTAACGAAATATGGTAGAGTTTGTTGGAGACATTTCCACATATGTGAAGGAATTATGTTCGATTCGTTTAATAAGATGAATCATGCTGAGATAACTATCATATGAATAATTTGTCTTAAACAAATTTTTTCATAATAATGAACCAGAAAATTTTCTCTGTTCTTAACCGAACATGTTTTGATGTTGATCTTCTACCCAAAGATGGAACTTCTACATAATGTTCGTAATAAGATAAATATTGGTATGGATAGTAAAGCATTTTTTGAGGATGAATCGAAATCGGTGTTCAAGGAATAAATTTCATATATGAATTATTTTATTTGTAACATATATTTAGTACAATAAATATATAATTGAAGATTATTATAGCACTTACAAAGCAACTACAGACCAATATTGTAGTAATTTGATGATTTGCAACATATGTTATTTGAAATAGTACTGAGAAGTTCTTTGGAACCCATGTTTTTTCCATTCCATACATTTGTTGGATTTCATTCAGCTGTTTACTGTCAGGAATAAATGAGCCAAAAAAGTTTACTATTTCATTTTCAATAGTTATACCTATAATTAATGCTATCTCTGATGTTGATACTCTAGGCTTTAGAAGACAAGAATAAATACTATTTTCATTTATATTGTTTTGAATGATTATCATCTGAGATGGAATATCAGTTACTCAGATCCATTATCACGAAATTTCACTTGTAAAATCACTAAAATCTCCAAATAATCGCTCTTCGCCAATGTAAACAAAGCGATTGTATTCCTTCGTCTCTTGGTGTATTTATATTGCATGTCTTTTGCTCACAGTAAAACCGCGGTATTCTTGTCTATGGGCGCATTACACTAACCACAAAGTCGAAAATTAATCTATGTTCCTTAGATTTTCATTCCTTGCATGAACACAAAGACCGCAGAATATAATCACAAAATCACCAACCTTATGTCCCGGAATATTCCGTCCACCAGTGTCGTGACAACAGTCCCACCACAGCCGCGGTTTGGTGGAATGTTTGACATTTAAATGACATTGGTGGAGGTTGGAGGTTAAACAAACATCATTGGTGAAGATTATTCATTCATTTTACGAGTGAAGATATGGATCTGATTAACCGTTTTTCAGTTCCAACGATTCTCATTACAAACGATATAAAGGGAAACTTTCAGTATTTTACATTGATTCTTGCTTTTTGGAACCTGAAGAATCGAAATCAAAGATATCATTTATTATATCTATTGAAAATGAAACAGTGAAAAATGGTGGCTTACTCATTCCCTGAAACGATTATGAGAATGAAATAAAACATATGCATGAAATGGAAAAACATGAATGAAGAAAACTTTTTCAGTTCTATTTCAAAGAGTGATATATATTGCAAATGATCAAATTGCTAATTTATTATTCTGCAGAGGTAATGTCAGTGCTATCCTAATCTATAATTTTATATTATATAATTGTTACACATGACATAAAAAATAATGCAAATAATGTTGCATCCTTGTGTTAGACGATCTTCAAATGAACACCTATGAATCATACATACAAAATGCTCTATCATCCATAACAATGTTTTTCATTCTGCAGTAGCCACGTCAGAGCTTTCATAATCTATAATCAAGTATCTCAATCCAAAATATATTACAGAATAATGCAGAAGAAATTACATCCATGGATATGCCGAACAGGTTGAATTGAGAACAGAAAGTTCTTCGATTCGTCACTTTAAAATATTCGCAATATTTTATTGAACCTATTGTATAAATCACATAATGAATATTTTTGATGGCTTCACATAGAATATAGAGTAATGGTAGTGGTACCGAATCAAGATGGGTTTTGTATATCAGACCAGCCATGTATCATATATTATCAGGAAGTAATAATGGTTGAAATATGTGTGTTAAGTAGTAGAGAACTGTTTTCACCATATTGCTCTCATCACTATACAAAACGAATTGAATAGATTTTCAAACAATTTCCTTCACCAGCGTGGAAAATTTCTCTAACAAACTCCTTCATATTTTGATGCTCAGGCCAGTTCTCCCAATTTATAACATGAATCCAAGCTGTAAACCTTCCCTAGGAAATTCCACATGCTTTTCTATCTCTTCTAAAAGGGTCGAAGATGCAAACATTCAAATATAAAACCTACGCCGTATTCCGCCGTCTCTCGATATATTTTCACAATGGCACAATAACTCGGCCTGGTACTTTGATAATTCTATTAATTTAATCATTTCAACCAGTGAATTCATCCTGAAAAAGCTGTATTTCATAACATGGACTGAGGTTGTTTTGGGTTGATTCACCTTAATCTTTGACAAATGTCAAACCTTGCACCAAACTGATCCATCAAGTCGTTTTTTAATTATTGGTTGAAATGACGTAAATGTCAAATTATCCAATCCACCACTCTTCCACCATAGTCCACCACAACCACACCATTTTGGTGAATTAAAAAACGCGCCCATTTTGATGGGGGGGTCGAATGGTATTTTTAGTGACAACTACTTTAACCTTTCATTATTTTACAATTTATGCATCAAATTCATAAACAGCGATATTTTTTCTTGAAAAAAAGTGCTCTTGTGTGATATCGCCGAATTTCCTCCGTGCACTAATCACTGTTCGTTATCGAAATAATCATAATTAAATAAGAGAAAAATAAATCTTGTACTCGATCTTGATTATTTTATAAAAGCTTCACGTTATAAAACTATTAAAACAAAATTATTGAGTTTACTTAAAGTTTATCATTTATGTCATCTTCAGAGGGCCCCAGCTCCTTGACGAAGCAATTTTCAATTATATGATTTGGGATGAATGTTTCTAAAATAATGTCTAGAACATCCACTAGAAGCTTGTCGATCTAATTATGAGACACCCTGTACATTCCTCAATTGTCTTCTATATCAACCTGGAAGGATACCTGCCGTTTAAGCCCTAGAATATTTCCAAACTCAGCTCCACCCTCGTTTAGAAAACTATCCTGTAACTCAAAAAACCAAACTTTCCTAACTCGTTGAACAATATATATCTTTCAGATAGACATTAATGATATGGACATATCCAAATCAGTCAGTGGAGTAATGAAACTGCTTGCGACCGATCGACTCGATAATATATCGAACCCTAATATGGCTAAGCTACTCACGGAGTCATGCGGTGCAGTTGCTAAGCAGCAGCTTTTCCTTTTGGAGAACGATATGGAATCTGGTATCAGTAGGAATGAGATGGTGGATATAACAAGGTAATTCTATGTTACATCAAACATGTTGAACATTTTACAGAGAGGTTTATATGTATACCTATATATATTTATATATTCTGGGCTTAACAATATGATACAATGTACACATTAATAAGATACAGCCTAGTGCCGTCCCCCCAGTCCTCATTCTCTCGATCCTGTGCCAGTTCCACATTTAGCCTTCTCTGCTCCATAGATTGGCGTACTCCCTCATTCCAAGAGCGTCTTGGCCTTCCTCTCTTCCTCCGTCCTGGCGGGACCCATTCAAAAACTCGTCTAGGCCATCGATGTTCAGGCATTCTCATCAAGTGTCCAAACCATTTTAGACTTCTTATTTCGATTCGGTTCATTACTGACTCTCTGGCATGTAAACGATCTCTAATGCTCTCGTTCGTCGCATGTTGAAGCCTTGACATTCTTGCTATGTATACCTAAAGGCGGGTATTCATTTTAGTGAATGTGCGCGCACGCAGAGCTGTGCGGCAAAATTTGCTTATTTGTCACGATGACGTAGGTCCACGTTGAGCATTTTTAACGTAGAAATTCATTCGAGCAAATGTGCTCGCACGCTGTTCGCGCACGCACGGACAGAGCGCGTGAAGGCCCAGTGTCTGTGTTAATATGCTCAATGTGGACTATGTCAATATGACAAATAATTAAATTTCTGCTGCACAGCTATTCGTGCGCGTACATTTGACCTTTAAACTGACAGATTCGATGCCGCAGCCCATGAAGTTTCAGGACTTCTGTCTTGTGTTGGTGCCTATCCATTCTGGGTGTTGGCTAACATGATGGCGACACGGACCTCATCAATTGCTGCCCGAAATAGCCCTGTGGTATTTGAGTTGAACCAAACTTTCAAATTATTCAACCACGATATTCTTCCTCGTCCAATGCTTCTCTTTCCCTGAATTTTTCCCTGAAGTATCAGTTGATACAGAGGTATCAACTTCTACAACCGTAGAGACGGATTTCTCATAACGTGACTCAGGTATTCAAGTTTCCGTTTTTTTACTTGGTACAAATCTTCTCCTCGTTGAATCTCCGGAGAACTTCTGCATTCGTGATGTGGTCAACCCATGAGATCTTCAGAATACGACGGTACAACCATATCTGAAACACCTCTAATTTCTTGCAGGACGCTTCTCTTAACGCCATGCTTCGACACCATACAAAAGCACTGGAAAGGTATAGCACCTCAGTAGTCTTATTTTGGTCTTCATAGCTAAGGTACTCGTAAAAAGCTTTTTCATTTGGAGAAAGGCACTCCGGGCTTTCTCGATTCAACATTTCACCTCAATGGGTTTCGGGATTAGGTCATTCTTAATGACAAAGCCAACACCATGAATCTTTTTAGAGACGACAGGAAGACCATTCGAGAAAAAGGTGTAGCCACCATCTGTGATACTGCATTCATCTAGGAATCTAGTCTCGCTCAGAGCAGCAATTTCCACATTGAGAAAGTTGAGCTCATGAGTAATCGTGGCAGTTTTTCGTTCACCGTGATCTGAAGTGTCGGAGTCTTGAAGAGTCCGAACGTTCCAAGACGCAAAGTGGAATATTTCACCTTCGATGGATTACTCCCTCAAGCAGACATCATTCCCCGGAGATCCGAGTGGAAGGGTATTTTACGGCTGCTTATGTGAATAGCCTGAAGTAGCTCTCAGTTTTGGCTATAGTCGTGACGTTTAGTGTGTCCATGGCCCAGAGGATCTGCGACGATTATTACTTCTGGAATGATTATGGAAGCATAATATGTGCATCCAATTCGTCAAAAAAGTACACGAAATCAAATGATCCAAGTTGACGGTTCAAAATTTCTTCAATGTTGCAATAGAAGATATCTATTGTGAACCTCATAAGATTGAAAAAATAATACTAATATAAAAATTTCTCTGCTCATTTTGTCGGAGCACAACAGGTATTCACTTAACTCGAGAGGGTGTCTTAGGAACTATTCAATGTCTTGCATGTAATTATATCATCATTGCCAATTTATGGCTTCAATTATACAGGGTGGGTCTTTGAGTTGTACATTAATGTCAACCATAGATTCCTCTCATCAAATGAAACACTTTTTTCCCTTATCATTTTTCCAGATTCGGCTCCAGCAAAAAGATACTGGTTGTTCGAATTTCCAAGAAAAATCAGTTTTTCTTTTGTAGCTTTGATATGGTAACTCGGAATGACATGAATTTTGGTGTGAAGTTTTCTATAACTATGACACATATTCTTCAGTAATCACTTTCATCCTACTTTAAACAGTTTTAGAGTTATAGACTCGCCGATTCATAAAACTATACGAAATTAGCATGAAGAATGCAGATAAAGTTTATCCTATGTCATCATAAGAATCTTCAATAATTAAATTATTTAAAATATTTATTTGATTATTTCTTATAATTTCTCCTCAAACGCACCGTTTCGCAGATATTCAACGTCGAATATTATAAAATCGGATAAAAATTCGAAAAATTTCCTTTTATTTATGGATCCACCCCTGATCTAGTAAAGGAAGTAAATTAAGCTGGGTTCGCGTTTATCCGGACCATAGAATAATAAGAAATATTCATCTATTTCGCATACAACTAATATAAGGTATATGCATAGATATAACATAAAGTTATAATATCTATTGGTATATGCTATTTCGTGACCACACCAAAGACATAGTCACTGTCCATGGACAAGACTTTCCATAACGATAGTTATATAGTTATAGTTGGTAAGGGGTTACGTTCCACTGCCACCTTAAGGTCTATTGTGCCTCCTTGTCAGAGCTGTTTTCGCAACCTACAGCTCGCCCTCCAGCTCTAGAGCTCTGATGAATTCTAATATCTGCGAGGGCTTCAAGGAGGCTAGGTTCTCATTCCTCCTATAATGCTCCTGTCCAAGGTATCTTTTGCGCAGGCTCACAATGGCGGGGCATTCTGTGATCAGGTGAACAGGGGTTTCCTCCTCCTCCCCACAAAATCTGCACTCGTCAGTTTCTGATAAGCCCATTCTCATCATGTGCTTCCTTAGGCGACAGTGTCCTGTGAGGAAACCAGTGAGGAGGCGTAACTTATTCTTACTGAGATCCAGATGATTTTTGGATCTAGCAATTTTAAAGTTCCGAAGGAACTTTTTAGAGTGTTCCATTCCTGGAGAATTCCTCCAGAGTGCCCCTCTTTTATTTTGTTCTTTCTCCAAAAACTCTTTCTTATAGGTACATTCGCTTATACCACAGAAAGGTTCTGGGCCAGTAGGTAGCGTTTGAGCTCCCTTTCTGGCTAGAGTGTTGGCCTCTTCATTTCCTTTGATTCCTGAGTGCCCAGGAAACCAGACTAAGGAGACATTGTTATTCTTGCCTACTTCATTGAGTTTCCTTCGGCACTCCCATATCAGCTTTGAGTCGATGACATAGGAGTTCAGTGCTTTAATAGCAGCCTGACTATCAGAATGGATCACTATGTCACACCCTTGATAGTTTCTTTCCAGGTTTATATCTATGCATCTTTCGACAGCAAGTATTTCCGCCTGAAAAACACTCGAGTAGGAGCCTAGCTTCCCTAACGATAACATTCTAGACTTCTAGGGAATGTTTTTAGGGTTGTTGATTGATATCATATAATTCATTTATAAATTTCGTGAAAAAAGTATAATTATGGAGTTTTCAGTATGAAAATGGGCGAGGATGGAATTGTGTATAATCTTATAGTGGAATGAAATTGGATATTGCACGAACATCAAGTTGAAGATCAGTGTTTCAAGTCCAGTATATAATGAAATTATTTCCTTTCGATTATATCGCAAAAAGCACCATATCATAAGAATTCAGTGAGTGAATGAGTCTTCTCAATCTTGTTTCTTTGAATTTCAAACCTTGGATTGGTTATTCTCCAAAAAAGATCACCGTAAGGGATATCTGTGGTGAACTTGCAAACAAAGCGCAGGAGTATATTAGCCTATTGAGAAAAATTTGAATGCTTATAACTTCTTACCTAGGCCAAACCTGGAAAAAAGGATAATTAAAAAAGTGTTTGATCTGATGAGAGGAACCTATGGTTAAAATCAATGTACAACCCAAAGACTCACCCTGTATAACTTATTGCCGGTCCAAACAAAATGATATATGATATTATTTCGTACGAAATTAAATGTGAGTCTGTTGTCTGTTGAGTTGTTCAAGATCGAGAAGGATCGATCTTGTCACTAACACAGTGTCGGAGGCTTCACACAGTCCATAATAGCTGATGTTTGTTATTACCTTCTGGGTTAACACCTTCAAACCTTTTGGGTATCTTATATGTTCAACTGTAATAATGTCTATCTATCCACAGCGTGTTTCTGATTCATTATTCTATATTCGTATTTCAAGTAGCTTTTTTTCGAACTCCTAAGTTTTTTTTCAGGAACCTCATGACTTGTGCAGAAACGGAAACATCCCCATATTATGACATTTTTAACGAAACTGCTATTGAAGTGGACGTGACAACTCCGTTTCCGATAAATATGAATCTTTCAGAAAAGACCTTCGAAGATTATCCACAGTATGTTGCTGACGATTTAGTGGAGGAAAAAGTGAAAGATGTGAGTACCCATATCCTCATGATTACTGCATCTGAATTTCAAATTTGTATTGGGCACTCGTGAAAAATGCTCAGTTCGGATTTTGACAAGGAACCTTGTGCTTGTTATACAACTGCCATATGAAGAATTCTTCAATGATGTGCCAATTCTTGATTTTCTTCAATTCGAACCCTCATTTTCATAATGATGCCTTGGAAAAAAAACCTAGAAAAGCACTGACGTGAGGTCAGGCCTAACCACTGATAGTGAACATGATAACTTCAAGAATAATCTACTCAGTAGCTTGATAATTGTAGAGTATGTTTGGAGTTTAAGTACGAAGGCCGAATTGGCGAATTTCTAAAAACCATCGAATGATTCTGCAGATATACCCCTTCGAAATTTCATTTTCCCGATATTTCCAAAAACAAAGATTGAATATCCCTTCAATGAAACATGCCACCTTGAAATTTCAGCCAAAATGGGCCTACAGAACAATGAGCAAAATAACTCTTCCATTCAACAAAATGCAGGAGGATTCTTCAATTTTTTTCTGCTCATTGTTCTGAATACCCTATTCAGGGTATATCTGCGGAATCATTCGATAGTTTTTACTAATTCGCCCATGCGGCCTTCGTAATTAACCTCCAAACTTACTCTACAATTATCAAGTAGATTTTTCCGGAAGTTATTTTGTTCACTATCAGTAGTTAGGCCGGGCGTAAACACATTAACTTTAGGAAGAATCGACATAAGGAATACAGGGTCTTTCACGAGGAACCTCACCCATATTTATACGGGAAACTACTGAACGTATTTTCATTAAATTCAGCACTTATAAGTATTTCACGATGCTGATGAAATCTAAAATATTTTCAAGGCATGAGCACCTCCAGTTTTTCCGGAAATGACGTCAACTTCCGTTTTTCAAATTAGAACACCATTTTTTTATTGCAGAAATAGATTCCTTAGAAAATTTCAATTTATTTTGATGTAACATTTTTCAGTTTTGGTTGGAAAATTCTCTCTGAGCGGGAAAATTCGAAAAAAAAAATCGAAAATAGAGCTCCGCTGAAACAAGAATAACTTCGAGGTTTTTGGATGGAAAATTTTCATTTTTTGGATTTTTCAAGATGTAAGATTGATGTATCCACTTTAAAAATCAAAATCGCGATTCATGATACAGGGGGTGAAAAAATCGCTTTTAAAGTTAGGGATGACAAAATCGTGAAAAATCAATTTTTTCAAATTAGAACCCCATTTTTTTATGGCAGATATTGAATCTACGTTAAAAAATAATGTGAGTGTATGCATCACACCCTTGCCCTAAAATGGATATTTTCTGAGTTATTCACAAAAAACTGTTTTTCGTCTTGAATTTTCAGCCATTTCTTTTCCCTTCACGCCGAAAAGATGAAATTTTCAGGAACTGTTATTTGAACCATGCTATAGATTTTTCACCCCTTCTTGAAACCGACTTCGAGTTACTATTAGGAGAACCATGGCAAACTCTCGCAGTTATAACTAGAGAAGATGCTCAAAGTTTTGACCGTTAATTTCTAGACATTTATTTATACGTCTCAGGAATGCTTCGTGCGTTGCTCTTCTTATTTCATCGGGAGGAAGAGATCTGCAAAAGTGTTTAAAAACCAAATTGAGTTTCAAAACTATGAATCTAAAAATCTAAACAAACCTGAACGCATTTCTGACTCGTTCTATGCAGTCCTCTTTATCAGTCAGGGGAGTTGAGTAGACAATATTTTTTATCCTACCCCAAACATAATAGTCTAAAGGAGTTAAATCGGGAGAACGTGGTGGCCAAAGATGTGGACCATTGTTCGCCAACCATCGATCTTCAAATAGCCTGTAGAGGATATTTGACACATTGAGTGAATTGTGTGGAGGCGCGCCATCTTGTTGATACCGTAAGTCATTATGGTTCTGTACTAGCGGCTCAATTATTTGAGTCAATATGTCAGAATATCTATCTCCTAAGGGAGAACATTCTTTAAATAATGCAAACATGTGTAGTGTTCTATCTTACCAGTTAAAGTCCCATCATAAATGTGAACATCGAGAATTGCATTATTTTTGATGGCGCAAAAAACATTGAAACTCCAGGTCTCTTGAAAGTTCCATTGTCTGAAGTGGTGGTTGTTCTCTTCATCCCAATAATGACTGTTATGCCTATTGAAAGAACCATTCTTTGTGAATTTAGATTCATCTGTCCAAATTATACAGTCCAAAAAGTTTTCATTCTCTTGAAATCGAATCATCATAGCTTCGCAAAACTCTATTCTCCTGACGAAATCAGTTTCCTTCAAATGCTCTACCCTATTGAATTTATATGGGTGCATTTTATGTTTTTTTAATATTCTCCAAACACTCGATTGAGATAATCCCAGATCAATGTCGGCATCTTTGAGAGAATTTTGAGGATTCACACGAAAATATGCAAAAACTGTAATTTCGTTGTTCTCATCTTCTACTACACTTTTTTCTCTGTGTGTAGTTTTCTTAACGAAAGATCCGACATTTCTCAAGTTTGTCATGGTTCTGTTAATGGTATCTCTCGTTGGTCTGGGTCGGTCAGGAAACCTCTCAATGAACAGTCGAATCGTTCTATCTACAACTTTATTACATTCTCCATGAAGTAGAATGAGATTTAAATAATCTTCATTGGTAAAATTAGGCATAGTGATCGATTTTATAACTTAATACGAATTATCACCAAATTAATAGTAAACACAAAATGCTACTGAATAAAGAGGAATTTGGCAGATGTAATTAATGATATCTATCATTAAAAAAAAATAATGTAAAACATGGTAAGTTTTTGCATATGGTTCATAAGGAATTATTTATTTATCACTGGAGAGAAAACCGATGGCCGATTAGTTGAAATAAAGAGGTTTCCGATACAAATTCGAATCCAAATTCGCCATCTATTTAGGAACAACCTGTAACTTTTTTCTCTTGCATATTAGGGTAGTAAAATCTAAAACATGGTTTAAGTAACAGTTCCTGAAAATGTCATCTTTTTGGCGTGAAGGGAAAAGAAATAGCTGAAAATTCAAGACGAAAAACAGTTTTTTGTGAATAACTCCACTTTAGGGCAAGGGTGTGATGCATACACTCACATTATTTTTTAACGTAGATTCAATATCTGCCATAAAAAAATGGGGTTCTAATTTGAAAAAATTGATTTTTCACGATTTTGTCATCCCTAACTTTGAAAGCGATTTTTTCACCCCCTGTATCATGAATCGCGATTTCGATTTTCAAAGTGGATACATCAATCTTACATCTTGAAAAATCCCAAAAATGAAAATTTTCCATCCAAAAACCTCGAAGTTATTCTTGTTTCAGCGGAGCTCTATTTTCGATTTTTTTTTCGAATTTTCCCGCTCAGAGAGAATTTTCCAACCAAAACTGAAAAATGTTACATCAAAATAAATTGAAATTTTCTAAGGAATCTATTTCTGCAATAAAAAAATGGTGTTCTAATTTGAAAAACGGAAGTTGACGTCATTTCCGGAAAAACCGGAGGTGCTCATGCCTTGAAAATATTTTAGATTTCATCAGCATCGTGAAATACTTATAAGTGCTGAATTTCATGAAAATACGTTCCGTAGTTTCCCGTATAAATATGGGTGAGGTTCCTCGTGAAAGACCCTGTATATTTGTAGAGTAGGTTTTCAGTTTGATCAAGAAGGTCGAATGCTTGAATGGGTTGAATTCGCCAATTATTCTTTAGATAGTTATACCCATTCTATGCAATCTAGTACTTGATCGAAAATTGTAGCTTGAGGTTTATGCAGAATTCCGTGAAGACCATATAAAAAAAATCTGCGTTTGGATGGGTCAATACTGTATAGATGACCGCTTTGACAATGGACCAAGCGCGTAAAAGCTCCTGACCTCACGTTAGTGCTTTTCTAGGTTGTTGTTTTAATCCATAAAGACCATTTTTGGCTTAAAACTTGTAAATCACAGACACTGGGCAGAACGATTACTCTTTTGTCCCCTAGAACAAGCGCGAAATGAAATGAAATAACTTTTTGCTCAATATGTTTCATTGAATAAAATGAATATCTGATCGTGTTGAAAAGTTGTTAAATATCGATATCTTCTAAGAGGAATATGCGATTAAGCTGAATAGCTGAAATTTGAAATACTGTTGCTAAGTAGTGACGATTTCGACAAACTGCTCATGAGCTACGGGGAAGTACCGAGAAAACTTCTTGGGAATCGCCTCATGAAGCATATGTAGAACGTGAACAGACGCCGCTATCCCGGATAAAGTGTAGGATCCAGTAAATGCTTCAACTATTTAACAGTAAATGCCGTGAACGGTCGATGTAAAAGAATATTGTATACATTTTATGTTTCGGAAAATTCAGAGAATACATATCTTTTTAGACTGAAACCGATTCTTCGAGTTTTCGCTGTCAATAAGCGTAAAATTTCAACGGAATCCGAGGTATGCTTTTTGAAATATATGAATTTCTGAATTGAATTCTCTGAATTTTTCTCTTGGTTTGTTCCTCAGGAGAATCAGGAAATCTGATTGGGCTGGAATAAAGTAGGGACTCGGTTATGAAGTGGCGGTTTGGAAATCTCAGTGAAATTTAAATGAAATATGAAAATTTTCGGAAAATTTTTTTCAAATTTTCCTATTAATAATTCTTCATATTACTACTGTACATCTACCAACCAAGTCTCATTCCGATCAGATAAAAATTTTTCGTTATTAAAAAATCAAAATCTCAAATGACTGTAGCACAAAAACCATTCGGCAGATTTGGCCCATTAACGAACCGAGATATTCAGGATCTTAATCTAACCTGAGAATTTCAAGACTCTAGGTCCTTTCTTCCGAAAGTTATCGCACATACGGCCGACCCTACAGAATCATTTTGTGTACAGGTTCTTCATCAGTGATTCCAGCCTAGTCGTTTGAGACCAATTTCGGCTCAAAATTCGAAAATTACAGACATCGTGATGAAATGATAACGCGCTTTTCCCCAGAACAAGCGCGTAAAAACTTACTTTGGAAAGGTAGCGAAGATCTTCCCCAGGAGATCTTGGATACGGAATCTCCTTAACAATATTTTAAATATTTTCTTGATGAGATGTTTGATATGAATGCATAAGAATCCGTGAAACTGAATCACTGAATTTCTTAGATTCAGTGTAGGGGCTTTGGATGATTATATCATATAAAGGTTGATTACCTCCTTGTGTCATGTTAGTTTATATTGATGAACTGGAGCTATCTTTTTTTCATGAACCTTTTCACATTTCCATAATTGTTATGTTTTTTCAGTTTTTAGCGGCCTCTGATAATATGGTGGATATTTGCCGTGATATGGGAAGTTCTCTAGCATATTCTTTTCCCGTGGAAATGTCGCATCCTGTTTATATAGAGAGAAAAACGAGTTCAGTTGCTGTGATGAAAAACGCCGGTTTTAATTTAGCATTCGTATCATTCCAATTGCATAATGTTACTATTCAACCCCCAATGTATCTCCGGAGATTCGAGGCACCTTTTTCATTTAAGGTAAGCCTATATTTGTGATTTTTTTTTGTAGGTTTTTTTTCTGGGTTTTTCACTACCAATATCAAACATAACTACGTATTGAAAATTAAATTAAAATTGTTTTTTCGTATGGAAAACGATTAGCGAATTGCCGGATTAAACCATTGGTCGAGGGCAGTATCCAAAGAAAAAGGTTTCCTAGGAAACCATCAGAACAACGATCAACAAAGCGAACTGTGACATTTTTGAGTAAAAATTTAACTTCCTCGTCAGACAAAGGAGAAAATTTGGATTCTTGTGTTTTTTTGATTTTTCGTGTTTTGAGACTTTTGTCAAATTGACATTTTCAGAAAACCACAGCAAAGCAGATATACAGAGTGTAACAGCCAAATGGAATAAATTCGATAACGAATAAATGAGGGCGTGTTGGGAAAAACTCTCGGACACGTCGATTTGTAATTTCAAATGCGCATATATTTCAAGAAAATAATATTATATAGGGTGTTCCATGTGACCGTGGCCAATACCAACTTTCTGGGTTGGCAACTTGTACCGTCATCTATTCAATGATTTCAATCACTTCTCTATTTGTTAAAGGTCTGCAGCTACCAGAATGACCCATACTGGTCGACTTCAAAAGACTACAAGATACCGACGAACGTCATAGACGTTACTCTCATGGATGAAACTAGCCATGAGCCTGTGACTCACTTCAGCAAAACTCCAATGGATGTTTCATTTGATGTATCCGACCATCTAGTAAAGAAAATATTCTCTAACGGAACAGTGAGGAAACCGAATGAATCTTCTAGATTCAGAGAAGATGAATTCACAATATTTTTGATCAAAGCGAGATCACAAGAATCTTTCTTTGTCGATTTTTATAATCTGAAAAGTACCGACAGTTTCGAAGTGAGTTCTAGTATTATATGACAACACAACTCAAAAACATATCAGAGATGTCCCTGGGTGTTTCATTCACACTTCAGAATTTCGTCAAATTTTCCAGCATTTTGGAGGGAGCACAATAACTCCCGAAAGAAAAAACTTAGATACTCGATATTTCTAGGGTAGGTTTGGACCTGAGTTACGATTCGTGGGTAAAATTCACCCAATGATTCCACAGATTTAAAATTTCGATTTTTCCTTCAATTTATCGAAGGTAGGATAGTAACAGAATTTCGCAAGAAGTTGGGTGTAGTTATGCTCCAACCAACTGCCAATTTTCAATACAATCGCTGTAGTAGTTTCTGGAATATCAGGGAAATTACCTCAATATTTAAAATGGCTATAACTCAGACATTGTGACGAAACGATAACGCGCTGTTCCCAAGAACAAGCGCGTTATTACAGACATTTGTACAAAACGATAGCACCGCACGCTGTTCTCTAGAACATGCGCATAAAAGCATATCCATTACCATAAAATAATCTATGTTTATTTAATGATCCATAAATCATACTCAGTACTTTTTTCTACGTTGATTGTTGTCTCTGTTATGATTATTTTCATTTATTTTGCTACTAAATCATTAGTCCGAACCGGAGGATATCATTTATATTTCATACTTTCGCCAACGACGCAGCATTACCAATAATTTGGAAATTCTCATTTTGAAGAAAACTCGAACGATATTAGATCCGGCTCGAAGTACCACGAGAAAACTTGAACGATGTTAGATGCGGCTCGAAGGACCATGAAAAAACTTGATGTGTCAAATCAGGCTCGTAAGACCTGAAGTCGGTTGCTTTAATTTATCAATTAGGTTAAGAAATCAAACTCTGTGGTTCTGATGAACTTTTATCTTATTAATATAACAGTTACACTAAATGACATGTACTCAACGTGTTTGGGTACTGTGTTTTGTGTAAACACCAGGGTCCCTATTCTTGAATCGCGAAAAGGAGAAAATACGCGGTGCATTTTTTATGGAACAATAGAGAACATTCATTCCATCTCATTTAAGAATAGGTCCATGGAGTGCAATCAGGAATATAACAGTGGAAATACCTTATGTATTGATGACTTCGGCTAGCAATGATCTCGGCCCGTCATCCCTAATCAAGTGACACATAACATAAACAATTTAGTCTAGAAGTCTGTTGCTACTGGCCGAGGTAGCCATATATTTGAATGAATTTATCACATTTTAAAATCTATCATATTTGAGAAAAACTGAAATTTGTCCAAACACAAATCTCAATTTAGACCTACAGTTGCCTTGACGACCGTTCGTAATTTCCAAACAGCGCCACCTTGAGTGGAAAAAACGAATTTTAGCGATATGCCGAACATTGGCTAGACAAAATCACATCTCTCAATTCACCTTAATGGGTGTGTTCCGTATATATTCTTGGTTACTAATGGTTAGTGAATGTAACAGATAAATGAACCAAACTGTCAGCCCAGGCACTAACCATTAGTAACCAAGAATATATCCTGACCACACCCCTTGGTTCATTTATCTGTTACATTCACTAACCATTAGTAACCAATGGGTGTGGTCCGGCTATATTCTTGGTAACTAATGGTTAGTGAATGTAACAAATAAATGAACCGAACTGTCAGCTCAGGCACTAACCATTAGTAACCAATGGGTGTGGTCCAGATATATTCTTGGTTATTAATGGTTAGTGCCTGAGCTGACAGTTCGGTTCACTTATTTGTTATATTCACTAACCATTAGTAACCAAGACTATATCCGGACCACACCCATTGGTTACTAATGGTTAGTGAATGTAACAGATAAATGAACCGAACTGTCAGCCCAGGCACCAACCATTAGGAACCAATGGGTGTGGTCCGGATATATTCTTGGTTACTAATGGTTAGTGCCTGGGCTGACAGTTTGGTTAATTTATCTGTCACATTCACTAACCATTAGTAACTAAGAATACATATACGGACCACACCCTATAATCAATTTCAAGCGATTGACCAAATGCACTGGTTATAGTTTCGGTTATCAAAATTGACAGATTATCCTTTGCCTATATGTCAGTTTGGATAACCGTTACTATGACCGGAGCTTTTGGTCCATCGCTTGAAATCGATGTATGTGACTCAATTGTGCTGTCTCATTTTGATCAAGGTGATTGTGTTAACGGTCTCTGCCTAGATAGTATCCAATATGTATTTGTCGAAATATTGGGAGAATGAAAATGGTTACATCGGCTTCTTAACCACTGGCTGGATGCGACCAATTCGCGAATTCACCCTTCGTAATTGAACCTGCTCTGAAAGTTTGTAGATTATTCATTATTTGATATAGATATTGTGTTTGCAATCGACGGTTAGGGCAGCTTTGAACACAATAACTTTCAGAGGAAACGACCCAGAGACTCGATATTTTTAGGGTAGATTCGAGGCTAGACTACGGAAACCCACTTTGAGAAGCTGCATTTGGCAGGGTCGATACGTGGATTGCTGACTTTGGCAACGAATTTGAACAAAACCGTGAAGTCTCCTGACCTCATCATTTATAGAATTTTTGCGATTTTAATTGTAACAGAAGATTTTCGATATTCCTCAGGTGATTGTCATGCCTATGGGAAGACCCGTACTGAAAGATTTTTCAGATCCAATTCTCATAAATCAGGACAAGAAAAAATATTTCGTAACACATTCGGAAAGAAGGGACAAATGGTTCATGCTGGGTATCAAACCCGGAAAAAATATGGTGAGTTCATGGCAAATTTCACCGCATCAAGCAAAAACTATTCGTTCATACTAACCTTAAAAAGTTCAAGCAAATAAATCTTTCAAATTCTATTCGTTGTTTCTACATAAAATGTGTGTTGCACACTACAGTCCACCACCTTTCAATAGACGACTTCGGCCCAAGTTGCCAAACCACAATTTTTTTCACAAATTTACTATCACTGGGGAACTGGAATTTCAGGACAAATTCAACATGATGAGGTTCACGTAATTTATAAATATCCGTAAAAGATGCCTCGGCTCCTCAAACATGATAATTCCTTCCAAATATGGGGTTTTGTTGAGATCATCTCTGATTGGCTAAAATTTAAGTTGGGATTCCTGATTTCAAGTTGATAGTGTCAAATTTATATAGGATATGTTCCGCAAATCAACTCGGTTTTCGGTTGCTGATTTTCCATTCCGTAAATGTGAAATATTCAGTTGGTTCCTGAAAAAAAGTTAATGACGGAATTTGATTGAAGAAAAAACGTTCTTTCTGTCAACAGAACGACAGTCAATGTTCTATGGTAACATATCCATAGCATAGAAAAATCTTTATTCACTTTATGATCCATAGAACATAGAAAGGACAATTATCAACAATGGAGAAATTATTAGGTATAGTCTATGGATCATGAGGCAAATAAAGATTGTTCTATGCTATAGATATGGTACCCTAAAACATTGATTGTCGTTCTGGTGCGTAGACTTCATATATCTATGTTATGGTAAAAGAAAGATTGCTTTTTCATCAATCAAATTCCGTAAGAAACCATTTTTTTTTCAGGAACCAACCAAATATTTCATATTTACAGAACGGAAATCCGGCAATCGAAATAACAAAGTTATTTGCGGAACTTATCCTTTATAAACTTGACACTATTAAAATGAAATCAGAAATCCCAACTCAAATGTCAGCCAATCAGAGATGATCTCAACAAAACCCTATATTTGGAAGGAATTATCTTGTTTGAGGAGCCGAGACATCTTTTACGGATATTTATAAGTAACGTGAACCTTATCATGTCGAATTTGACCTGAAATTCCCGTTCCCCAGTGATAGTAAATTTGTGAAGAAAATTGTGGGTTGGCAACTTGGGCCGAAGTCGTCTATTGTCGGTTTATAAGAGTGTAATGTAAAATATTCCACACCTCTACTCAGCTTCTGCAATATAACTCAATATATGATTGACACAATATTCTATGCTCCTTTCGTTTTCGGTGATGATGATCCTACCGTTTCTAGGTTTTGCATTTGCATATTGTATATATCATAGACATAAAACAAGGAAAAACTGTGAACATAGGATGTAAGGATGTGAGAAAGCCGAAACGAACTAGCCCCCAAGTAGATAGGAAAAGATCTACTGGGGATGATAAAGGTTTGTCTTTATCAAGGGGCAACTGATTTTGTGGCGTTATTGTCCAATCTCTACGTATATTGTATTTATTCACATTATCATAGACATATAGACATTCGGTTTGCACGATACTTTCAGAGTTGTGAACGAATGTTGATAACGATGGGAAAGATACGAAACGAACTTCCTCCTGAAGTAGATAGGAAAATATATTGATGAAATATCTTGAATATTGATAAGTGAATGGTAAATACACTTCACTTAAACCAAGGGTTTTCATTATTATCTTAAGATAGCAAAATAGGATCTTTGCAAATCAAAGATTACTATATCATACTTTGGTTTTTAGGCTACTCATATCTGGCATCAGTGGGAGATTTTTATTTATATCAGGGTTCATAGATCTATCTATAAACCCTGATCCATACAAATACACATAACCCCACACTATTAGGGGGCCTTTTGTACGAGGGAGATTCGGGTATTTGGGTAATCGGAGATTCACCCTATTGGCCGAGAGATTCTATTGGCTGACGACAATCATGTGATCGTCGTAGGCCAATAGGGAAGAATCTGCGATTACCCACATACCCGAATGTCCCTCGCACAAAAGGTAACTTTAGGTCCTTTCGTTTGCAAAGAAAATGTAGCACTTTCTATGCAAACGAAAGGACCCTTTATATGATTCATATAAACCATAGACATATTGAACTATAGTTTTATAAGTTCATAAGTCCCAGATTCTGTGTAATCACACAGAGTACGAAGTCGAAACTTCATAATCTGTCACTTTATTCCATTACAACATTTCAGCAACGAACTGATTGCAAGTTCACTACAAAAATCTCCGAACATTAGGTTTTTTCGTTGTACCTCCATGAACTCCACTAACTACGCTAAGTCCACTGATTGTTCGGTGTGTTTTGTTGTAAACTTGCACTCTGTTCGTTGCAGAAATGTTGTGAGCATGATACAAGCAAAACATGATGTGCTCACCTGCTCTTCTGTAACCGATTCACCAATGGTGACGTCATTCTTTTCATTCAAATTCAAAGCACAGAATATATATTACCTTGTATTTTAATCTTACTTACGTAATTTTTTTTCAGATGAGCACACCATAGATGATGATTTTCACATCATGGTTGGGAACATAATGTGAGTAGAACATGGTGTGCTGATTTGATCATCTGTGATCGTGATTACCAATGATGACGTCACTTTTTTCATTCAAATTCAAAGCACAGAATATATACTTCCTGGAATTTGAATGAAAAAAGTGACGTCATCAATTGTAATCACGATCACAGATGAGCACACAATAATCGATCTCGAGCGATGGACCAAAAGCTCCGGTTATAGTTGCGGTTATCCAAACTGACATATAGGCAAAGGATCATCTGTCAATATGGATAACCGTAACTATAATTTGAGATTTTGGTTCATCGCTTGAAATTGATTCATGTTCTGCTTACATCATGGTTGGGAGTCAGTGTAGTCACAGATTACGTGTGCAGTGCATAGAGTGAGGTTATCTTCTGTGATGGTTATGCCTAAATATAATTCATAATCATTGATATCTGTTGTTGCCTCTGTTTTCTGGTTCGCAGTGTTTTGTTCTACATGTGTGGATATTTTTGGACGAAATTAATTTTCAACATATCGTTATTCGAAATGTAATTTTTTTCCGCAAAGACTTTAAAAGAAATTCCCGACAAATCAACATCACCTCGAAATGGTTGCGAAAACAAAGCTTAGAATTCTGTCATCTTAGATTTGCGTAAAAACATCCATCATATATTTTTATTCTATGGTAATCATAGATCAGATTGAACAACACTGATTCCACTCATTCTATTATCTGTGACTACACTCTGCACTGAGAATTCGAAGTCAGTGGAGTTAGTGTGGTTAGTGTAGTTCATGCAGGTACAACGAACAAACCTTTTATAAGTGCTACACGATCAACGAACAAATTTCATGTAGCTGTGTCTATGCATATTAGCATCGACAAAGAGCACAATAACACCACAAAATCAGTTACTCAAGAAATAGAAAAAACAAATTCCCCCTAGATATTTTACTATCTACTGAGGCGAAGTTCCTTTCGTATTTCTCAGATCTGTACCAATTTTTGTCACAGTTTTGAAGAAAAGGCGGAGTTCATGTCTTCCTGTATAAGCACATAATACACACATAACACCACACCATAATGTAAATAATACATTGTTTGTTCATGCGCATCCTTCCATGCTAATTTTCACTCATTTTAGCCCGAAGAGGTTGATGTCGATTTCGTGGTGTACACTCCAAGGTGTGTTACTTGGCAAGACACTACGAAATCCTGGATATTTGCTTGTCCGGTAAGTTCCCAATTCTAGTCTTCTCTTGTAACGTTATATTTTCAGGTTGATACGTCTTCCACCCCTCAGACAATACATTGTTTGTGTGAGCACACTTCCACTCTTGCTGGAGCTTTCGAGTATAATGAGCTCAAAGAATTCCCGAAACTAAACCATTTAGAATTCGAACTGGAAGAAGCAGAAAGTTTCTTTATTGTCATAAGTGTTTGTATACTTGTCGGAGTTTACTTCTTCCTACTTGTATATTCGGTGCAGAAGAATGAGGTGAGTGTATTCGTTCGACTCCATATTTCCAATTGTGCTGGTAGCTTAGTGGTTAAGCGTTGGGCTAGGAAAGAAATTTTCTAGTGGAAGAAGGAACCGACCAACGTTGACTGTTGGGCCAAAAATGAGCAGTACAATGGGTTTGTTTTGGTTCCAAGTTCAGAACTGTTCAGGACGGTTCGAGTATGCTCGATTGCGATTTTTCAGACTCAAAAAGACAATTGCGCATACTCGAACCGTCCCAAACAGTCCTGAATTGGTTCTGAAGTAGGAACCAAAACAAAGCTTATGTCTATCGGGAGGCGTGAGGACAAGGTCCGTATTCTGAACGAGTGGAATTTTGATGTGCATACGAATTCCCGGACTAATTACTTTCTAATAAGCAAGCACATCGAATGTTCACATGTCCGGAATACGGACCGAAGGCAGGGCAACAAAGATTATTCAGTAACAAATCCCTCAGGCACTGACTCTTACAAACCTACGAGCCTTCAAAGGGTTTTCTCAAATCCTAGGAGAATCAGCCGAAAACAAATCCGTTAGGATAACTTATTGGAGGTTTGGCATCTGAAATTTGTGTTTTTGATCGGCTAGAAATATGGGGCAAATTAATATTTTTTCACTGTTATGAGTGAGTCTATTAGAATGGTTGAGCCTTGGAATTCATAAATGAAAAACAATGTCATTCAAATGAACAGCAGGTCTTGTACCCTTTTCGGTCATCTAAATTTTTCAGTGCATTTTGTAGATAACGCTCAATGGACCATTTCAAAAATGGTAAAGTGAAAAGAATAAATAGGAGGAAATTCATTGGAAAAGGAAGAGAATACAACAAAAATGAAGGAAATAATATTTTAGGGATGATATGAGATCAGGTAGTGGAAGTGGGTGCGTTTTGAAGGGTAAAACAAGCTTTATCTCGATATCCGGCCAAATTACAGAGGGGTTATTCTAAGTTTCACGTAATTAAAATATGTACTAACTCTTGTATGCACACTTTCTACGTAACCTCAGGATTTATGTGAAAAACTCAAATAACCCCAAGATTTTGTATTTTTATTTCTTATGTTTATAAACGCGAAATTCGGTAGAACCTTACCCTTTTCTGTGCCAAACACAGTAATTCCAAAATCTATTCTATCCAGCCGGCACGGATTTGTAACTTTTGCGAAATTTCGTCGAGATCGTCAGTAGATTGAGAAAAAAAAATTTTTTTTTAAATCCATTCATTACATTTGAAACAATTTTGGTCATTCATCGAGTTTCATATTTCACAGCAGAAAAAACATTTCTCTATGGATTTTCAGAGTGAATGCATGACTTCATCTCCATGCAGCTTACGCCACAGAATAGAGAAGTTATACTCTATTCTGTGCTCACGTCATATTTCGCCAGATACATCATGCTCTCTCTCTCTCTCTCTCTCTCTCTATGAAAAAGAGTATACCGAGCACAGAATACCGGGTATTTATAATTTATAATTGTATCTTGTTTATGGTTTTGCACGAATTAATTCCATCTCTCTCTCGTACCTCTCGTTCGTTACTTTATCCTCATTCAATATGTCTATGGAGTAACCTCTGCCAAAAAAATACCCCACTATGAATAGGTCACCTGAAGACGTAAGGGTACTTTATTGTAATAATTCTGAATGTGAGATACTTATTGCAGACTATTGAAGATGCTGTATATCTCATGTCAGATGTGCCTGCTGAAAATCGATACGCGTATCTTGTCATCGTACACACTGGTGGTAGAATAGCAGCCGGGACATCGTCAGAAATAGTTGTGAAACTAGTTGGATCACTAGGATGTTCGCAGGTTGTGCAATGAATAGGGTGGTCCAGTCTTCCATGCAAAACGATGTAGAAAGAAGAATTAGTTTTGCTGTATGGACTCTTATTGGGAAATACTTCGCCAACAAGTAACTGCTAGAGTTTTGTCTGAGAAATCGAATTCATTCGTTTCCAAACGACTGGAGATATTTGAAAAGTTATGAATGAAGCATATCAATTTAATCATTTTGGTGAAAACTTTCACGCCCTTACTTTATCTCAAAATTAAGTTACATTTAGGACGGTCGTTCATTGGATGCTTTCCATTTTGAGAGGCGCTACAGATCCAAATGTATAGAATTCTATAGGTATCCCCCTACACTGGTAGCGAATTCAGTTCAGAGTGGAATTCGAGCTGCGGAATCGAATCCCATGCAGTTTAGATCTGTCGCGCCCGAACGCTATGGAGAAGTATACGTTCGAACGTTGTGAGTGGACGAGATATTCATAGAAACCTGTATTCATTGTCGAATGCGAGGTGGATCAGATTTAATGGTCATAAGTCTGTCTTTTTCCTTACTCACTTCCAGTCGTTCTGTAGGTGTTAAAACCGACCTGCATTCGGATTCATTGTCAATAATCGGCTGTATAGCGTCCAAATCATTCAATCAGTGTGAAACCTCGGAATGAGAGATAATAAGCTGAAAGCTCGTTTACATCTTTTTCTTGGCTTTCTTACAGTATCATCAGAATTCACGTGAATCTCTTTAACATTAGTAACCTCAAATTAATGCTTTTCTAGAACGAAGTTCATGATGCAAACTCATTCTTTTCCTCGTCTCCATCGTTCACCGAATTTTCTGCATGGAAAATGGACCAGTCTCTACTTGTCGATTTCTGTATTTTTCTTAATACATCCTTTTCTAGGAACATGTAGTCAATTTTCCTGATCCTTTATTGGAACTGCTCCAACGATTTCAGACAGACTATTTTGTTTTGGCTTCTCCCTTATATCTTGGAAAGTTACAGAGAATTTATATATGGTACGATTGCACTGGTACTTCACCTGACTGGTAATAACATTTCTTCATTTCATACCCTTAATAACTTTGTTCCGTTATTCAAATGATATTCATGAACTCAGAAAATGGTGTGGAAGTTCAGAAATCAATTTAGACTGCCATCTCATGTTTCAGGTATTGCAACAAAATACGTGTTTGTGATATGCAAACTAAAGAATGGTATGCGTTCAAGGTCAATAAATGGTTTAAGGTCGACGGAAAACCGAATTTCTTCCTGAGTGTTCTTGCTTCAAGTGATAAAGAAGATGTTGATTATCAAAAGAAAAAGAATAGATTGATGAAGAGTTTCCTCAGTTTCGGCCGATTCGACAAGACAATATGGCATTTGTCTACAACGTGAGATCCTCAACTCATAATACTAAGATTGAAACAAGGAAAGCTCTGACGTGATGTTGAGAGCTTTAACTGGGTTGTAGGTCTGCCCGTTTCAGTTTTAAATATTGCCAAATTCGGAAAAACCCGCAAATTTTCCCCATCGCGAAAATATTGATATGATATTTGCAATTATGTACGCAGTGTGTTCTTGGATTCGATGTTCCGCTTCTCACATCTTCAACATCCTCATTCTTCAATGTGGTAGTGAAAAATTATCAAAATTGTTGTAACTCGATGTCTTATACAAGTAGATCAAATAATATGTCTTGCACATTTTGACACCGGAAGTAACCGAAAACCTAAAAAGAAGTGTTTCCTGGACATGCCCACTTTATCCTATTTGCTATACTCCTAGGTTTTCAATCATCGCGACTCTGGATGTGTCAATTCTTCCAACTGATACGATTATACCCGAATTCTTAACTAACAAATTGTATACCGAATCTTGGTTTTCGGGTAATATTCTTGGATTGGCTTAAGACCTATACAGGGTCTTTCACGAGGAACCTCACCCATATTTATACGGGAAACTACTGAACGTATTTTCATGAAATTCAGCACTTATAAGTATTTCACGATGCTGATGAAATCTAAAATATTTTCAAGGCATGAGCACCTCCGGTTTTTCCGGAAATGACGTCAACTTCCGTTTTTCAAATTAGAACACCATTTTTTTATTGCAGAAATAGATTCCTTAGAAAATTTCAATTTATTTTGATGTAACATTTTTCAGTTTTGGTTGGAAAATTCTCTCTGAGCGGGAAAATTCGAAAAAAAAAATCGAAAATAGAGCTCCGCTGAAACAAGAATAACTTCGAGGTTTTTGGATGGAAAATTTTCATTTTTGGGATTTTTCAAGATGTAAGATTGATGTATCCACTTTAAAAATCGAAATCGCGATTCATGATACAGGGGGTGAAAAAATTGCTTTCAAAGTTAGGGATGACAAAATCGTGAAAAATCAACTTTTTCAAATTAGAACCCCATTTTTTTTTGGCAGATGTTGAATCTACGTTAAAAAATAATGTGAGTGTATGCATCACCCCCTTGCCCTAAAGTGGATATTTTCTGAGTTATTCACAAAAAACTGTTTTTCGTCTTGAATTTTCAGCTATTTCTTTTCCCTTCACGCCAAAAAGATGAAATTTTCAGGAACTGTTATTTGAACCATGCTGTAGATTTTTCACCCCTTCTTGAAACCAACTTCAAGTTACTATTAGGAGAACCATGGCAAACTCTCGCAGTTATAACTAGAGAAGATGCTCAAAGTTTTGACCGTTAATTTCTAGACATTTATTTATACGTCTCAGGAATGCTTCGTGCGTTGCTTTTCTTATTTCATCGGGAGGAAGAGATCTGCAAAAGTGTTTAAAAACCAAATTGAGTTTCAAAACTATGAATCTAAAATCTAAACAAACCTGAACGCATTTCTGACTCGTTCTATGCAGTCCTCTTTATCAGTCGGGGAGTTGAGTAGACAATATTTTTTATCCTACCCCAAACATAATAGTCTAAAGGAGTTAAATCGGGAGAACGTGGTGGCCAAAGATGTGGACCATTGTTCGCCAACCATCGATCTTCAAATAGCCTGTAGAGGATATTTGACACATTGAGTGAATTGTGTGGAGGCGCGCCATCTTGTTGATACCATAAGTCATTATGGTTCTGTACTAGCGGCTCAATTATTTGAGTCAATATGTCAGAATATCTATCTCCTAAGGGAGAACATTCTTTAAATAATGCAAACATATGTAGTGTTCTATCTTACCAGTTAAAGTCCCATCATAAATGTGAACATCGAGAATTGCATTATTTTTGATGGCGCAAAAAACATTGAAACTCCAGGTCTCTTGAAAGTTCCATTGTCTGAAGTGGTGGTTGTTCTCTTCATCCCAATAATGACTGTTATGCCTATTGAAAGAACCATTCTTTGTGAATTTAGATTCATCTGTCCAAATTATACAGTCCAAAAAGTTTTCATTCTCTTGAAATCGAATCATCATAGCTTCGCAAAACTCTGTTCTCCTGACGAAATCAGTTTCCTTCAAATGCTCTACCCTATTGAATTTATATGGGTGCATTTTATGTTTTTTTAATATTCTCCAAACACTCGATTGAGATAATCCCAGATCAATCTCGGCATCTTTGAGAGAATTTTGAGGATTCACACGAAAATATGCAAGAACTGTAATTTCGTTGTTCTCATCTTCTACTACACTTTTTTCTCTGTGTGTAGTTTTCTTAACGAAAGATCCGACATTTCTCAAGTTTGTCATGGTTCTGTTAATGGTATCTCTCGTTGGTTTGGGTCGGTCAGGAAACCTCTCAATGAACAGTCGAATCGTTCTATCTACAACTTTATTACATTCTCCATGAAGTAGAATGAGATTTAAATAATCTTCATTGGTAAAATTAGGCATAGTGATCGATTTTATAACTTAATACGAATTATCACCAAATTAATAGTAAACACAAAATGCTACTGAATAAAGAGGAATTTGGCAGATGTAATTAATGATATCTATCATTAAAAAAAAATAATGTAAAACATGGTAAGTTTCTGCATATGGTTCATAAGGAATTATTTATTTATCACTGGAGAGAAAACCGATGGCCGATTAGTTGAAATAAAGAGGTTTCCGATACAAATTCGAATCCAAATTCGCCATCTATTTAGGAACAACCTGTAACTTTTTTCTCTTGCATATTAGGGTAGTAAAATCTAAAACATGGTTTAAGTAACAGTTCCTGAAAATGTCATCTTTTTGGCGTGAAGGGAAAAGAAATAGCTGAAAATTCAAGACGAAAAACAGTTTTTTGTGAATAACTCAGAAAATATCCACTTTAGGGCAAGGGTGTGATGCATACACTCACATTATTTTTTAACGTAGATTCAATATCTGCCATAAAAAAATGGGGTTCTAATTTGAAAAAATTGATTTTTCACGATTTTGTCATTCCTAACTTTGAAAGCGATTTTTTCACCCCCTGTATCATGAATCGCGATTTCGATTTTCAAAGTGGATACATCAATCTTACATCTTAAAAAATCCCAAAAATGAAAATTTTCCATCCAAAAACCTCGAAGTTATTCTTGTTTCAGCGGAGCTCTATTTTCGATTTTTTTTTCGAATTTTCCGGCTCAGAGAGAATTTTCCAACCAAAACTGAAAAATGTTACATCAAAATAAATTGAAATTTTCTAAGGAATCTATTTCTGCAATAAAAAAATGGTGTTCTAATTTGAAAAACGGAAGTTGACGTCATTTCCGGAAAAACCGGAGGTGCTTATGCCTTGAAAATACTTTAGATTTTATCAGCATCGTGAAATACTTATAAGTGCTGAATTTCATGAAAATACGTTCAGTAGTTTCCCGTATAAATATGGGTGAGGTTCCTCGTGAAAGACCCTGTATTATATTGCTAGTTTCCTGATGATCTCGTGTAAGAACTCATTTCACATGTTTTTTTTTTCAGAACGACCAATCCTAATTTCGCCTATCCAAAACGACTCACCTTGATTCTGTCCGTTATAATCACCTTGATGACGGTAACTATGACATTTTATGGCAGACCTGAGTTCATCCCGAGAGATACGATAAGAGAAAATTGTTATTTCGAGATGCGTCTGGGTATCCTATATAATGGTTTATACAGTGCTCTCGTAACATTTTTTCCTCATCTTGCAGCCATGGAAGGATTCAAGTAAGTCAACATTCTTGAAAGCCGCGTCCAGACAAGTGTAATCCGAACAGCGAATGCAATAAAACACAGGGAATTTTATGGTTCGAGGCAGCGCTCTCTCTGCTCTGTCGGGACTCGGTTTTCAACTCGAACGCTGCATTCATTAGTCAAGGCTGAGCTCGGGTGCTGTCCACACTGTTCGCCGAATCGTTCATCAAATTTTTTTGCATTCGCTGTTCGGATTACACTCATCTAGACCCGGCTTAAGTGTATGAACAGAACAAATGGGTCGCGGCCAGAGAGAATAGAATATATTAGAGCGGTCATTGTATTGCGAACTCGATACCGAATATGAGCTCTTATTACCCCATTATCTGGTGCTCTACCGTCTCTACCATAGAATAACAAATCCTAGATGTGCTAAGTCTCTACTAAGTCAGGGAAACGAAGTGGCCGCCATCTTCTGGGGGGTTGGCGAGAAAAATTACAGCGATTCAAATATTCGTGCAGGTTCCTTATACATTTGAAATATCGAAATTTTATTGTCTGTTGTAAGTCATAAATCACCAAACATTTCATTTTGAAAATTTTTGAGTCACATAAATCAATGAACAGTGATCACACAGATAATGAATATACGGAACTCTTACTGCAATAACTATTGATATTAAAAATAGATTTAAGTGGGATTGAAAGTTCGAATGTGAGTAATATATGTTCTACATGGTAATAAAGTTACTACTTCTAACTATTATTGTAGTTTGAAATGTTAAACAATATGAAGTATTATCAACTCAAAAATTGAAACATTTAAATATCCAGTCAAAAAAAATATTTGTCGCGTTTCGAAATGCCCAACGAGAACTAGCTAGTAATCCGACCAGTTCCGAAGTTACTGATTTCTTTTTGAAGATTATGACATTTATTGATGCAAATATTATCCTGAAAAACATTTTGAGTGTTTCTTGATGTTACGAATTTTAGAGGAGCTAGCATCTCTGATACAAATAATTTCCAATTAAATCTTGTTAATTAAGAAAGATTCGTTAAATAGTGCAAATGATCTCCACATACGACAAAGATTTATAGTCGAACTATTCAAGTTCAATCTTGATCGAACAGAGCTTCCAAACAATAAATAGAAACTAATTTTTGGCAACTAAGTCCATTGGATCCGATCACAGTGTGAAGATGCCACTGAAGTGCTGAAGTATTTCCGCATTTAGGTACACAGTTCAATTTTCAAATATGGGTTGAGACTGTTATTATGAAATTCTAATATTTGAGATGCAGGTTTCTATAATCTCTCTCTGAATGCTGAGGTCGCTTGTTTCCAAGATTAGCACAGAAGTTTCACCCCCCCTGGTCCCTACATATCATGGTTTCTTCCGCTTTTACAGGTGTTATTCGCTTTGATTCTCATTTCCTTTAAGTTTTTGGATGGATGATGATTGATTGAACAATATCGTTTCGACAAATTCATCAAAACACATCGAAATGCGATGATCAATCCAATTCTTTGGAACGAAATATGAGAAAAACATAATGATTACTGTCCTCAATAAATTAATGATTTTTAAGCTTCTGGTGCACTCTTTGTTCATCGAAGCTCTGTTTCGGGTCACGGTTCATTTTAATTCTAATGGTGAAATATACTCTCAATCAAATAGTTCTTATGGTTGTCTTCTCCATTGATTGATTAAGGTTTGGGTCATTGAAAAAGTTCATACTTGAGTCTGAAAGTAAAGCATTGGTGTAGTTGGTGATATTGCTATTGATTTTGTTATTCCGAACTGATGACGTTGACTTTTTCATAGATTATACAAATCCGGTTCACATCTGATGACGGTCGTCTGTGTCCTCCTGTCGCGGTCGATGTCGACAGAATAGGTAAGGGCCGTATTTATAGTTGCTCCTTGAGGCTTCCTTACTGAAGGCCGCCTTGAATTTGAACTGATCGGGAAGCAAATTCAAGGTGTCGCGGTGGAGGTTTACATCGATGCTTTTGAAAATCAAATTATTTGTTTCACATGGAGTACTACTGCGCGGACCATAAGGATGCTTCCCTGTGATTAGTGCCTTCAAGGCCAAGTTTCCATTCTCATTAACTAAGCAACTCGCATAGAATGAATTTATCAAATTGACTATAAATACTTCATTACATAGAAATCAGCTATGTACAAGACAAATATATCACTGAATGGCTCAATATGAATGTTATGGAACTTCTTCTGAAAAGCTTGAGGGATTTCAAGAAATGGATAGTCGATAGTTCTTGAAGCACTACTACTTCTTCGGAGTAAATATAGAAAATTTGACTCCCTAACCTTGAGTTAGCTCCTCAAATTAATAGGAGGGAAGCTTATATTGTGCACTTTGGATATGAATGTGCACTTTGGATTTGAATGTTCACTGATCTGTGACAGCTCACAATTCACTCGCATTGGCCTTTACTCACAAAATTACTAACATGCAATGAAATTCCTCACAAATCTGAGAAATCACCCACAAATCATCTTGGACCATTGCTAGCTTAATTGAGCATCCCTGCTAAAAAGGTGTCGGGTAGGTTCAACTGATTTCAGATTTTATTACTAGTCATTCAAGTAATTTCTTTCAAATTATCTGGTTTTCTACACAGTATTTATGGAAAGGCATACAGTGGGGACGGATTGATCTCTTATAGGGTGACATGACCTTGTTGCTGAAACTCATCAAAAAGCGCTGTGAGTCGTCTATGGCACCATTTTCAGGAAACAGAAGATGCTGGGGCTTCAAGAGATATCCTTCCTGTTAGCGACTGATTCTTATATACAGTATGTAATCTGCTGAATGTTAACCTCAAAGTTAGCGATCCAACTGTCATAAATCGTTTTCATCAGACTGGAATTCGCGCTGAAGGTCCCCGCAGAGTTTCTGTTCCAATGGGAGTCGCTCTAGAAGATCAGATTGGGTCGTGAAATATTTTAACTGAACAAGAATGGGTAAAGATATTGTACAAAATTATTCCACAATGGGTTTGAGACTAGATTATAGCATGAAGAGTATGGAGAAGCCTTGGTAGTGTCGTTTGTCTAGAAACTGTACATGCTTTAAATAGTTATGGTTTAGGTTGGCATTGCAATAGGCTGTTGAAATTATCTCGTTTTCGTAGAAGATTTTATGAGAGCTAGGTGATACCTTAACCACATTCTGGAATTCGTCATTGAGCCATATCTTGCGGATTTGGGTAATAATTTTCTGTGGATGCACGATAATAATCTTCCTCACATAGCGAACACAGTCTCTAGTTTCTTACGTGAACAGCAAATCGAGGTTTACCTGAGGTCAGCAAAAGAAAAAGCTAAATATCTGAAAAATTCATTGAATCAATCAAAAGTTTCATTGCTCCACCTTCAATTCCACTTGCCCTACCTTTAAGTCAACTGTAGCTACAGTCATGCATTACAGAAGCGTGTTTTGCATGTTGCAAAGGTGTTTCAAACGAGAAATTAACTGTCACATTTCTTGAGAGAACAGTGGAAACAAATTGACCAAAATCAAATGGATAGTCTGATAAGAAAATTAGGTATGAATTTCACATGTTCTTCCTTATTTTAGACTCTCCATTTCTATCAAGCAGACTTTTTTCTAACGTCTCTGAACTCTTGACTTTGATCGACTCTCAAATCTTAAATGAGCATTTGTCAAACTGTTATTGCCAATGACTTTAGTATGATATTTCGTGGAATATTCAAACTTAACATGTGTTTCCATAGAACATTGAATAAAGATCTTGCTAAATCAGAGACTTTGTATTTTTTCCAATTTTTCTCCGAGTAAAGGGCTTAAGATTAAACCATTTTCTGACAGATAGCTCAATCATCTCGTTTTCGATCAGTATAGATCAGTATAGACTCAACATTTATTTCCGTGGGGTCTTCCTATAAAGTTATTATTTCCAGTAAAGTTTTTTTAATCTTCGTCACAAATAATCATCTTCCGTTGAAATCAAGTTCGGCTGCAACAGCACTCGATTTCAACGGAAAATGCAAGTCAAGGCATGCCTTGACCATTTTGATGTGTGAATTTTCGAACTACTAGCTACGTTGGGCTATTGATATCTTTCACTGAGAAGATTGAATGGCTCACTTGTTGATATTGACTAAAATTTAAATTTTCAGGAATTCAAGAATACAGTTCCAATCGAAGTATTCAAAGGACGCAAGGGCCCTACCAGCTGCATTCACAGTCTTTTTTTGGTAGATTTTGATGAAATTGTTTTTTGGATTATTGTAATCTGCATAAATTTAATATTCACAGGGTCGTCTTAACTGTGAACATCACACTCCACATCCACGTGCTTCTAATATATGGCTACAAAGTTATAGCACCTACCACATGGGAATGGATGGTGTCAGTTTTTATCGGTTTCTTCTTCTATGTTTTCATCCTGGATTATCTCTACAATATTTTCCTGATCCTCATTGGGGGAGCAGTACAACCGGTCCGTCTGAATTTCGAGAAAATCTTAAGAAATATAGAAGAACAAAGAAAAGTGTTATATAAGTTCATTGGACAATACATTTATAGGCCTATTCTTGGTCCGATATATGAACTGATGACAAGAGCGGACTATGTGGTATGTTAACTTTCCCAATGTCATCTACACGGCTGTATATGATTGTCCAGTTTATGGTGCAACACCCTGTGTAATTTCTCACTGTTATGTATATGTCACAATTGCCAATACATCACCTGAAATCCGAAAAACTTGATTGAGGAAACTCATTCACTCAGCTCATTCTTATGATTTGGTGCTTATTGCTCTGTATGTATTGTAAGGAAAATACGCGTGGCTTTTGCCACGAGTGCAATCTAACCAGGGACGCAAAATTATAACACAAGTAGTTATCAAACATAATACAAAATAATAAATTCACATTTGTCGACAGCCCTACGATTCTCGATACACTATCTGGGATTCGCTCATGATTCATTAATTACTATTACGACCGAGGCCGAGGGGAGTAGATGAACAAAGTCTTGCATGAAAACTTCTCATTTTACGCATCTGGAGTATAATTACTCCGTAGCTAGGGTACCGCAAGGTAGGGCAATGCCCTAACTTGAGACACCATTGACCTACCTTCAAAAGCAGAAGCTATACAGGGTGATTCCGGAGGAGACCGTCAGATTTTGGGATAAGTTTACACTAGTCAAGACAGTCTCGCAACAATGTTTGGTTTATGGTTGGGCGTCTCTATTGAGAATATACAAGGTGATTTGTCCGATTCGACCGATTTTACTTTTATTGATAACTTTGGTATGGCTCATTCGATTTTAGAGAAATTTTCAAAATAAGTGGTTATTATTGTGATAATTCCAGCTTAATTGAGCAGGTTGAAAACACGCCCTGTACATCGCATTTCCAAAACTACGCTATCTGTTTACGATTCTACTATAATAAGTTATTATTTGAGAATTTCTAATTTTTTTGGCATACTTCTACTTTTCTGAGAAAATTCCATCAAATAAAGTTGAAATTTCGCTCCAATCAATTCTACTTTCATCGATAACTTTGGTATGGCTCATTCAATTTTGATGAAATTTGCAGTACAGAACAATCTGAACGAGTACATTCAATAATCGCAAAAGTCTCTCAAAATTCAGGGTTGTAATTGTGATAATTTTAGAATTTCAGATTAATTGTGCAGTTAAAAAAAAGTTTAGGAAACGCTATGTACAGGGTGTTCTTTCAACCTGCACAATTAATTTGAATTCATCACAATAACACCCGCTTATTTTGAAATCAAGTAGTGTTCAACACTATTGTACTACGCTGTAAATTTCATTGAAATCGGATAAGGCATACCAAAGTTATCAATAAACGTAAAATCGGTCGAATCGGACAAATCACTGTATATTCTCAACAGAGACCCCCAACCATAAACCAAACAGTGTTCCGAGACTGTCTTAACTAGTGTAAAGTTATCCCAAAAATCTGACGGTCTCCTCCGGAATCACACTGTATATCTAAAAATTCATGAATGAAAATTTCTATTGTCCTTCCTTCATTTTCAATTGCCCTTTCTCTAAGTCAACTGTAGCTACGGCTCTGATTACTGCAAATGCAAATTAGGATACAGGAATCATTCTGAAAGACACACTTACCCCCTATGGCTCACTTGACCCACACCCCTCTATGTCAAATTTCATCGAAAATGTTGAAAATTGTTGGAAAAAAATGTTTCGAATAATTCTAACTATACGATAATCACAAAATTCTGCATGGGTTTGCAAGCTGGTATCCTATCCAACTACAAGATCGAATCTGATCGCATTTTTATCTCTTGAGATATCGAGGTAATATACCAACATTTAAAATGGGTATAACGACGAAAACCCTTTGGCGGATTTTGCACATTAACAATCTCCTCTTGTGAACTAAGGATCCTGTTAATTTCGAACTTTAGAGTTGAATTTGACCACGGATTCTCCATCAGTGAGTCTGGCCTAGTCGTTCAAGACCATTTTCGGCTCGAAATTGCAAAATCTCTGGAAAAAGTGCATGAAAGGGTTTATTTCTGGTATTGTATTATAATGTCTTGTGAATTTTTCTATGAAAACGTTTCAATGAAAATTTGTGAAAAGATAATTGTTTTCTGACATGTTTTTCAGAGGAAAAGAATACATTTCAGACAAAAACGTGAGATGGTCTGGCAAGTTCAGGATTTCTTCATGATTATTACATTCATGTTAATGTTGTATATAATAGTTATGGGAGAAAAGGATTCGGTATACGACTTACGAGGACACGAGGAGGCGATTAAATTGATAAATGGACCCCCTAGTCAAAGGAGGAAACTTGAACGTGTGAATCATATGAGAGAGTAAGTTCGGAAGAATTTCATTTCATTGTTACAGGACTTAGAAATGGCACTCTCATTTGATCATTAGGAGGTGAAATTTCTATTTTTTCGAATTGTTCATGAATGCAATTGTACATTTTCTATTTCATCCGCATCCATAGGATATCCAGCTAACCTTAAACAATTCGACAAGTGATGACAAAATAGGTCATGATGGTTCCGAATATCCAAATTTCACTGATTAAAAATAGCGGAATTTAAGATTGGAGCAATCGGGATTATCTGTTTGAGTCGAATTATAGCTATTCCATTCACAAAATGTTGTAAGGATTTCCTGAAAGATTATCTACCGAAGTCGATTTATATACAAGCACTAACGTGAAGTCAGCAGCTTTTTCGCGCATGTTCAAATTAGTTGCCAAAGCGGATTCATAACCCTATTTTCCCAATATTTCAAAAAATACAGATGAGATCTGATTAAAATTCAGTACATAATTGAAAATGACAGCTTGAAGGTTCATACAGAATCACGTGAGGATAATATGATTGCTGAGTATTGAACATTTGGAAAACAATTGAAAATTTTTATTAAATTGTTCTGATGACACGATCACGCAAAAAGTTGTTCATCGGCATTTTCGAACCAGCTACCAAGTTCATCCTGATTGAAGCAGTATTGGAGTGATTCCTGAAAAAACCTAGAAAAGCACTGACGTGAAGTAAGGAGCTTTTACGAGCATGTTCAAACAAAAAAATTTGGCAAATTTTTTTTTCTTAAATCTCGGAAAATGAATTTCGGAGCGATTTGAAATTGAAACATTATTGTTGAATACCGAATCTGAGTTTTGCGCCAGATTTCGTTGGAATATAATCAATATTTTCGAACTACTGGATCCACACAAAATTTTGCACTAAGTTGCGCTTTGTTATTCCAAAACTGTCTACAAAGTTGCCATCTCACCGAGTCAGTCAGTACTTCATGAGATATCGAGAAAATATCCTCAAAATTGCAAATTGAGCTTAACTCCAAAACTGTTCGACTAATTTCACCCTTAAAAGAACTCAGCCGAGATATTTGGACTCCAAACCTTATATGAAAATTTGAAGTTGCTAGGTAATTTCCTTCGAAAGCTAGAGCACATACGGACGGATGGAAAGACGGAAAAAATTGAGTTCTACCATGTATTCTTCTTCAGGGTGTTCAGCCCAATCTATTGAAATCATTTTCGGCTCAAAATTCGAAAATTACAGACATTTTAACGACACGATAACGCGCTGTTCTCCATCAGAACAAGCGCGTAAAAAACAAAAATACCGATGAAAAAATCCGCAAACTTTGGCTGGCAATTGTTCCCCAATTTCTCCAAAGATTAGAATCATTTCGAACTAAATTTTGGTTCACAGCCGTGAGATATGAAGCTCAAAATTTTCGAAAAAATTTTTCGAATTTACTGACATATTACCATCTCAACATAATTCTGCGATGCGTTGCGTTTCGTTATGCTTTAACTGATTGCGAAGTTTCAATCGAATCGTTCCTTTCATTCAAGGGGGACTTAAGGCATCCTTAGACGATTATAAAATAAGAACCTTCTATAAAGGAGCCTCGAGTTCGAGCTAGGGAATACCCAGGCAACAACTATAAATACTGTCGTGAATTTCCTGCCGAAGTCCTACGCACCGTTAGGATCTGGCGTCTAGGAGGTTCGAAAGTTTTCAAAATAAAACTAAACGGTCAAAAACAACACACTTCAATTCGATTCCTAGTTGTAAAATGAATATACCAGACTAGTGCCGATACGAATTAATTAATGGAGTGAAAATATGAACAATAACGCTAAAAACCTATTTAAAATATTTTAGCCGAGCCTCTGCGTTATCGACCTTAAACTTTTCGCTTCGAATTCCGATCCCGACTGACTTTTGTCTGGAATTTTCAAATATCCCCAAGGATACATCTAACATACCTAAATATGTCTGTGTTTATAATAACAACTTGAGGGGCGAACCACCTTAGCTCGCTCGAAAAATGAAAACAATGCAGGTGGCCGCACAGGGCCGTATTCCCTAATTATCTGGGGACAAATCTGTCGAGTTACGACAAATACGGTCCTTGAACAATAGGTCACGAGCAGCTTTGACAGTTGAGAGAGACTGGAGGACCAACAATAACCTAAAATGCATTGTTTACCAGGGTGAAAAGCCATTACTCTCGTGATTTCGTTACCATTTGGAAATATTGGACTGACATATATTCAATTTTTTTCGATAAGGACTTAATATGAAATTAGTCACTGATTTGCTGATTTCATAAACAGGCAAATAAACTGACTTTTCGTTTTTTCAGTTTGCTGTTTTTATGCGTGTTGTAGTTCTTTAAATAGGCAGCTTGTTGCTTTGATATGGAGGTAAAATATTTTGTGACATCATCGTGCAAATAAATTTTTCTTTCAACGGCCAGGTATTCCTGGCTGTAGTAGATAGGAATAGTGTATTGACTCAGTGGATGGTTTTTGTTTGTACAATACCACTCAAGGGTGAATCTGGCTAAAATGCCGATCAGTAATGATTCACACTTTATCTTTGTAAAAACACACAGAAATGCTTATCAAAAACTGACGATTCTCAGATAATTCCTTACCTAGAATCAATCGGCATACCCGAACAAAACATTGTGGGTAATAATACTGCACATATCGTGAGAATCAGCTAAACATTTTACTGCATTAAATACTTGAGTCATTAAAAAAATCACGATTTTTCAAAGATTTCATACCCTGAATCTTTCGGCTTGCCCTACTAAAATATTGTACATGATTACTCGACTAAACATGAAAATCAGCTCGAAATTAAATTTCATTGCATACCTGATAGTCAATGTCATGAATCAATCCTATCTGATTCAAGTTTCATTCATTATGGAGTCTAATCTCCATCCCATGTTATTTACCGAGTTGGAAAGTAACATTTATTCTATGTAAATTTTCTAGTATTCAAACGCATTTATAGATTGAATGAATTCGGAAAATATGATTTTGCCTTTCAGAATCAATAGAATTTTCTCATTTTTCTGTTTTAAAATGGATAAGTTGAGTTCCTCTCCACATCCGGATAGTACCATTCACATGAAAAAACTTCAACAACTCATTGGTAGTTTCCATCGATTTGTTGTTGATTAGTTGAGCCTGAATATCTAAATTTACTTAAGAAAACTTTGGGTTCAAATTGTATTTCCTGCCTTACTAAACCCAGCAACATGCAAAAACGGCATCAACGAGCAAGAATTGTATTTATTCGAAAAATTCAAAATATTTTGGGAAGCTCTTACTGCTCTATAAGATACAGTCGGGTCCGGTTATAACGAGCTCAGCGGTTCCAGAAAAAATGCTCGTTGTAAGCAAACGCTCGTATTACACGAATTTTCACGAGATCGGTTTTATCGAGGTTGCTGGTTGCTCGTACTACTTTGAGCATCATCAATATGCATATGCGTCGTGAAGTTTGTATCAATACGCTCTATGTACTTCATTAGATACGTACAAGAAATGAAATTGTTCTGTACTTTAGAAAATACAAAGGTTTTACTTGAAGTAATAAAATAAAAAGATATATGGTTTTGATGAAAATTCATGATGTTAATATATACATAGTACCTACATATTATGCATGAAATCTATATTTATATTGAACTCGCCTTTTATTTATAAATGATACTCCTAATTTGTTCGAAACTATTCCTGACTATTTCCGCTCGTATAATAACAATAGACGATCGTTTTAACAGAAGCGATTTAGCTAAGGAGGAAAATCTCTCCTTATGAACGAAGCACTAAGAATATTTTTACATAAAATTTTGACTCGTTGTATCCGAGCTCTCGTTATTACCGGGCTCGTTCTAACCGGAACTTATTCGCATTGTATCAGATAGGCTACAGTCCGTACCTTGAGAATTTGCTGCTTAAAACCGAACTCTCGTTATAAGTTGTACTCGTTGTAACCGGACCCGATTGAATTAAATACTTTGAATATAGGCCCTAGATAATGCAGAAGTAAATATTTCAGTCAAAAATATCCCAATTAATACAAAATCACAAGCCAAATCGCTTTTTCCCATGGTAAACAATGCATTTCAGGTTATTGTGGGTACTCCAGACTCTCTCAACTGTCAAAACTGCTCGTGGCCTATTCAGTTTCAGGGTGCTCTACATTCCCTTTGTTGACCAACTTGAATCGATATTTTCTCATACATTTTTCAGTTTCGAGAAGTTTATGGAAAAAGGCTTCATACCCACCATGCAGTCATATCAGTGGTATGGAAGATATGTTACAAAGAATGCGGGTATGACGTCCGACGCCTGCAACAAGTACCTTGGCGTATTTCGTCTGAGGCAGCACAGGGTCGAAGAGGACTCTTGCCAAATAACATCAGCGATGCGATTCGTCAACAGGACTTGCAGGTCACCTGGGTATTTTTTTCGATATGACTACATGAACTATACGCCCTCTTGGAACAACACAATACCAGAAGTGCACAATTCTAGGTTGGGCAGCGTATGGGGCCATCAAAGGGGAATTGGAAAGATAGTATTTGGTAATTTAAACGAAAAAACAGTTCTCGTAGCTATACAATATTTACAACATGGAAGTTCATCGAAGGTCTGAGTACCACAATAATTCTCATTCAATAATAATCCATCATTTGTGCTCTAATTTCATCACTAATAATTTCTTTTGAATTTGTGCTAATGCTTTACATTTGGCAAATATGTACCTACAGGGTGGGTCTTCATTGATTCCAACAATAGATTCCTCTCATCAAATAATACCAATTATATGAAATCGTTCAATCATTGTAAACTATGGACACATAATAAAATGTTATTTTATGTCTATGGTGTAAACCATAGAAATAGTACATGGACTGCGTAACAACACGACAAGATCGGCTCCCACTAGAAAGAGAGCCAAACCTATCTCCCACATGAGTCTTTTACTATCCTTTTGAGAGTTCGTTTCGTCACTCACAATGTTACCAACAGTTTCGAAGTAAAAGCTCCATATTTTCATCTATGGTGTGTAAACACATCAGTTGAATTATTTGAATTATCTAGAACGTCTGGTCCGTACACATGAAGACGTCTCTCTAAGTCTATGGTCTGGTCACAAAATAGAGTAATATCTGGGTGTATTCTTTGGTCGAGATTAATGTGGGTGAAGCTTAATTACTGGGCGGAGGGTTATATCTAGAATTTTATCAGATATTATATAACATTTAATGTTGAAGGTCCCGAAAACGGTGTGTTTCGAGAAAAATTATAAGGAATGATTAAGTATTCTTAAATGGTTAAGGATTCTCATGATGGCTCAACGTTAACTTCATCTGTATTATTTATGCTAATAAACTATAGTTTCATGAATAAGTGTGTCTATAGAAAAATGCAAAATCATTCCAAAGCATACTTGAATCGAAACCGTTTTAAGGAGGTTGAAAGTGATTATTGAAAAGTATGGGTAATAGTTAAAGATAATCAATTGCAATCAGAATAATAATATCAAAGTTACGAAAGGCAAACTGTTTTTTTTGGGACTCGAATAGCCTAGCTGTATATTTTGATGCTGGACTTTGAATCCAGAATGAAGAAAGTGTTTCATTTGATGAGAGGAATTCATGGCTGAAATTGATGTAGAACTCAAAGACACGTTCTGTATATGCATATCTACAACTATTTACAAGTAAAAACATTTTCTCTGTCAATTGTTTCTGAGTGATATATTAAGGTTGATTCTCACTATACGTTCCGTAACCTTCCAGTATCCTTCCCGTGAAATATTATAATGTGTAAATGAATTGATGTATGCACACTATATGTCCCGTTTACGTTCCGTCCACATGACATTTCTGCCTACTAAATTTTGACTCAAATCATACGGAAGGGATACTGGAACGTCACGGGACGTATAGTAAGAAGCAACCTTTATCCTACAATTGGGGTTTTCCTTTGAACATATAATTTCAATATTATATTTTTAAAAAAATGTTTGATCTCCTAAAACTGAAAAATAAAAATGGGGATTTGTCTTGAGTGCACGATATGGCAACGTCGAATTCAGCTTTCTCGGAAAGTAAAGGACGTCAAATGTGTTACTTTGCTTAGGAAAACAGAGATAGCTATACTTCGATCTGGTTAGAGTAGAAGACAACGACCAAGGAATAGAAAAAGAAGAACACAGACTGGCATACTGTCATATTACTGACTGTCATACTGTCATATTACTGACAAATCGCAAACGGAAATTGGTTGTATTGATAAGGAACACGTGTGTACCACAGAATAGGAATAAATATTTCATTATTCTATAGCAGAAAAAGCTATTCTACTAAACACCGTTGTCACTTCGTGCATGCCTCGCAAATCACGAACCCTAATTTTGAAATCTGATTTTGAATACTTTCTGAAGGTTATTTGGGAAAATGATGAATCAAACCCATAATGATTATGTTCCAATTTGCATTTGCAGTGATATCCCAAATTCAGGAAAAACCCCCATTATCCTTGGATGTAGCCCCAATGCTTTTTTGCTCACTCCTTATTCGATCCTTCACTTATTGTTGAAGTTGAATCTATAATGTAATCTCTGATCTAATGAACCTAGCCCTTTGTTAGCTGGCCATACACGGACGTTCTTTCCTTTGGAGTATCATGTCTCGTGAGGACGTGATCATGACATGAAGTACGGCGTGTCAAAAAAAACTGTCGTCGCCCATATACGTGATGAATTGAATCAGATGATTTAATTCACATGATAGTTCGTAGCGAACCATTTTAATGGTTCGGTTGTGTGGATATCACCATGAAAAATTCTATAAACAAAAGCGGAAAACGCGCATGGCAGAAAAATTGGCTGACTGACAAAGATAAGTATCACTACATGTCGCTTTCGAGAGAATTGAGGGAGAATGATACTGATATCTCCATAAATTCTGTTATGAATTCCTTCGTTAATTGAAACATCAGTCATGACTCATAATCAATTGAAATAATAATTTCTTTTCGAAAATTCATATAGAGAGGCAAACCCTGCAATTGCACGCGGATGGATGGGTGGTAGCATGGAACATCGGTTCGCCTCACTCCAAATAAAATCGTTTCTTAAAACCTCTTCCGTTTTGTCATACACACACGTTCTATCATGCCGTGAGGCGTGTCATCTTGAAAATTCGCTTGAAAATAACGCCTGTGTATGCCCAGCTATCAATACATATTCAAGCAGCCAGGAAGTTTTGAGCTGGTTTCAAAACTTTTTGCTCTCACGTTCATTATTGAAAATCTAAAATTCTTTTCACAACAACTACGAAATTACGAAATAAGCATTTATAATTCGTGTTTGTACACATGCTTTAACGGCCAAAAGTTGAGATCTCAATCTTTTAAAGGTCTTTCCGGATTCTATGAAAGTGGTGGATATGTTGCGGACCTTGGAAGGACAATTGAAAACTCATACGTGAACTTCAACTATCTGACTCGGTACAACTGGTTTGATCCACTCACAAGAGGTGTCATTTTGGAATTCTGCCTTTATAATGTGAACACAAACCTATTTCATTTCGCTGAGGTTGTTCTGGAAAAGACACCAGCTGGATATATTAGTAAAGATGTCACAGTGCGGCCTTCATCTCCAAAATTTCACAGAATCAATCTAAAATACGTCTTAATTTTCAGGTTAAAACTGAGAGAGTCGTTAAGCACAGTTCCACAGGTCAAAAAGTCGCATTGATTTGCAGCGTTATTTTCATGGGACTAGTTCTGGCCATGACCATACGGACAATTATACGAATAGTTAAAACGAAAGTTTGGTACAAGAGAGACCTTTGGCACATTGTTGATGTGTTGATAATAGTTGTGAGCTTTTCTTGGATAGGTCTCTACCTTGGGAGATCCAGTGTCCTTCAAGTGTTTGTTAGTCATATAGAAGAAAATCCTAGCAACTCTTTTGTAAACTACTTCCCTATTCTCAATATCGAGTCCTGGATGAAGACACTAGCTGCTGCCTTGATCTGCATTTCCACTGTAAGGATGTGGAAAGTAGTGAGATTTGGTGTTGTTTTCCGTACAGTTGAGAGAACGCTGATGGAATCCATGAATTCCTTGTGCATGATGTTGCTATATTATATTATTTGCCTCATAGGATTTGGAGTTACTATTTACGTTGCTCTGGGCTCAAAGGCTGAACGGTTCAAAGATGAATATCACGTCTTGAAGACTCTCGTCTCTGTTATTATAGGCATAGACAAAACTAAACCTGATGAAGTGCGCTTAAACGAACGAGGTTTGGGCTACGCTTTCTCCATTCTCTACTCCATATTCAGCCAATTCTACACCACAATTTTCATAGCCATCATCATATTCGGTTACGCTAAGGCGCGTCAATTTGCGTTCGAAGAAAAATTAGATTACAACTTGAAAGATTACGCGAAAGATAGACTTGAAGATCTGAAATTACAAGGTAGAATACTAGCACATAAGTTTCGTCTTACTGCCGGTGGAAAAAGTGTTTTCAAGGAAGAAATGGTCACACCAAAGGAAGATAAAATGAGGTACAAAGACTGTGTCCATACCGACTCTAACAGAATGAAGGCTATGGCCAGCGTTGCCAAATGTGTGCTTTTGAAGATGCAGAAAGGACGGAGGATAGACGAATCAGATCATGCCTTAATGATGAGAACCGTCAAAAATTTGTGTGATAAGGAAGAAGGTGAGAAGGAATTCTTTTTCAAGGAAAGCAGTACAGTTGCGGACTATAATATGGTTGATGATAGGAGAATCCTTATGATGGAGAAAGTTGTGAAACGTATGGTAGAATCTAAAGAAATGAAGGTTAAGAGGGAACAGGTAGAAAAGATGGAAGAAGCCTTGCACGCGGATAATCTGGCGAGAATGATGAAAATTCACTGTCAGTTAAAGTTGATGAGTCGAGCAATCAATAATATCGAGATTGACACGCCATCGAATAGGAAAGTAATCTAATGTTTCTTGTTTTAAGAATAAAATATTTGAGTAGTGTGAAATTATTCATTGTGTATATATATATATACATTTTTGAGAACAGGCTCTACATTCTTTGGTATACCCCAGTGTTAGCAGAGGAAATGTAAACGGTGTACCATACAATTTTCCGTATGATACAAGAGCACAGATAAAAAGCTCAGCCAAAACTCTGTCTCTCCGTATAAGTGTAGAAATTTATTTAAAGAATATGGACTGCATCATTTTCATTGAAAAATAATTTTTTGTCATCTTGAATGTATGGTGACAAAATATCTTGACATGATATCTGAAGCAGAAAGAGCGACAAAAAACGAGCAGGAAGCAGTAAATAATATTACGAACATTCGCTCTCTGACCGGGAGGGTCTTTCGACCAGATCCGGTCCTCGCAACTCACCGAATGAGTTGGTGACTAAGTGCGGAATTTATAGTCGTTCGTTGAAGTCGCCCTCAAGGATGCCTTGCCGAAGTTTCTGTTCTAAAGTACGAAATTTTACCATCTTTGAGGAAGGAATATTCAAATAAAGATACCACATGCCACCAGCCTTTAGAAAGTGACCATTCGTTAATTTATGGTTGAGAAACTGTGTCCATATCTTATTGCGGTATGATTTAGTTTGTGCAAAGTAATAATTTTTTTTGTATTTCACTATCTGGCTGGATACTGATTTAATATCCGGTGTCCGGCCGGATACCGGATATCCGTTTCATCTCTAAAAATTTCAGATTCAATATGCAGGTTGAAAAACACCCTGTACAGTTCCAAAACTTCTTTATCCGTTTCAGATTTTACCATAATGAGTCATTATTCAGTTGCTTCGAATTTTTTGGCACACTTCAGTTTACCCGAGAAAAAATTTTTGAGGAAGAGCACAGTCGAAATTTTGCTCGAAAGCATGGAGGAGAGAATATTCTAGATAGTGATAGTATTCTGCATACAATCATTCGATTGAAGAAATTACTCAATCACATTTTTTTGTATACCACCGCTTTTTATTAAAAGGATTATTTCTCTTTCTATGAAACAACGTACCTTCAGTGATTTCTTTCAATAATGTACTCATTTACGCATATCAAGTCATTTTTCTGAACTGAATGATTTCATATATAATACAAGCAATTAAATATGAAATTACGAATTCGACAAGACTTTCTTAGAACTAAGGGCCCGCTTTGCATCCTTGAGATATACCTTCTATTTTACATTACTGTACGCTTGAATAATTATGGTAGAATCTGAAACAGTATGATCATTCTTAGTTATTAATATTGTACTTCCTTCAAAATTGAACGAGCCATAACAAAGTAATCCATTAAAGTAAATTCTATGGGTGCAAAATTGCGTAATTGTCTCTTTTTGAAAGGAAATTCACCAGAGGTTTGCCAAAGAAAATAATAACGCTTGAATAACATATAGCGGAGTTTTGGAAACGCAATGTAGGTACAGTGTGTTTTTTCAACCTGCACGATTAATCTGAAATTATAAGAATAATAACCACATATTTTGGAAATTTTGTTGGTACTATTGAATGTGTGTTCATTTATATTGTACCTCAGTGAAAATTACATCAAAATCAGCCATACCAAAGGTATCAATAAGAGTATACTCGCTCGAATCGGAAGAATAACCCTGTATAGTCTCATAATAGAGAACACCAACCATTAATCGGACATTGTACCGAAACTGTCTTGTGTATTCCTAACTTCTGCTAAAATTTGACGCTCTCCTGCGGAAAAACCCCGTCAGAGCTGTCAAAGATACTTTGAAAAAGGATCTAGATACTAGATAAGTTACTTTTCGATAGAGTATCCGAAGTTACTTTCGGTATCTAGATACTCTTCAAAAAAAGGAACTTAGATACATATCTTAAAGTTCCTTTTCAAAAAGATAAGATACTTTTTAAGTTCCTTTATATATGAGGTTGCAGTTTTTAACGTTTCAGATGAAGTATGTATTTCTTGTTTTTTTGACCTACTTAGTTCAGGGAATAAGAAAATTTGTATGCTAAAATTCCATTGACGCCAAAATAAGAGATTGGAACTTTTGCGTTAGATAACCTTAAAGCCACCTTCTCAAAATACAGCAACTCAAACAAACAATGAATTATTTATAGAGTAATAGATAAAAGTTTATTCACTTATTCAAAACAAAACTGTTTTTTTCTTCTTATTCTCAACGTTCGAAGGAAAAATGGAAAAATTGTTCTGGAAATCTGACCGGCACAAAGTCAGCATGATAAAGCACAACAGTTTTTGACACAAAAAAACGCAGGTGCTGAGTCAACTTCTTTTCAATATCTTTTTTTGTTGAAAAATTAGCAGGATTTTTGTGAAAATTTCAACAGCACAAATAATTTTACGTATATAAGACAAGTTTTCGCATATATATTTTCATTACGAGAAAGCGAAAGTGCTAGGCTAACGTTAGTTTAACTTCCGCGATTTTTCGGGAAACCCGTCGAAATTTCGTGTAAATATTTACGACACAAGTCAATACAAATACAGCACAAATTTTTTCACCCTATTTTGAGAAGAAAATTTTCCATTTATGATTTCTCGAAATATTAGAGCGACTTCAGAAAAACTCTAACGGCACAACTCAGTATTTGTGAAGCACAATCTTTTTAAGCCCCATTTGCAGTTGGAACACAGTTTTTCGAAAACCGCTGGGCTGGCGTAGTTCAGACATTTTGTGGAAGATGTTGTGAACTGTAATAACAGGATTTCAACTTCACAAAGCAGCACAAACCAACAATTCAGTACAACACACATTCATTCACACATTCGTCTAAAGAAACTTTTTATAACTTACAAGATACAGTTCCTTTTCAAAAGCATCTTAGATACTAGTTACTTTTCGCCAACAAAAAAAGAACTGTGATATAGTAACTTAGATACTTTGAAGTATCTAAGTTACTGTAAAGTAAGTAAGATACTTTTTTCTGACAGCTCTGAACCCCGTATATACTTTTATCTACATACATTCCTCCACTCAAAAAAACATTAACCTTCTTCGGTCACTGGCATAAAAATGATTGCCTACCGGATCAAAATAACATGAATTTCTAAATATTTGTGTCATGAAAAAGGACATTCTAACAAAAGATCAACTGGCGAACAATAGTTCAATTAAACTAATCAGCACACAATAAAGGTATCAAATCTACATAAATTAGCAGATTAAATATCGAATTTCCCAGTAAACTGCAACAAGTGCGAAGTACTTCTCGCCTATCTACTCCTATTGATCAATAAATTACTACTGCCTACCTTATGTAAACTATTCTTTGGAAGTTCAACCTTGACTAATAGATTTCAATTATTTCAGTATGTACGTATCAAAAACAATAATTTCAAAGCAGCTTCTTTCTCATCTTTATTTATAGAGATACGTTCTTCCAATTCCAATGAATGCTGCCGGTTGAACGACGGTACGTTCCAACAAATTGCGAGTAATCAGCACGATTATCGAGACATATAATTTTATCGGCTATCAAGTTGAAAATACAAGAGATGACATCATCGAGCGAAATACTGGACGGAACACCATTTCACTGATGTACCGGGAGGATTCTTTAATAAAAACGCTGCAAATTTTACACAAGGGTTTATTATTTTCTCATTTAAATAACCCAATATGCCATTGATATCTCAAAAAACTTATATATTATGCATAACTCTTTGGTTTCTCACAACACAGAAACCAATTCCATGAAATAATTCATGTGAACATTGAAATCTCAATAAATACACTTGTATAATTGAATAACATTTCGACATGCAGAACGCTAACTGAGTAGCAAAATTTAAAATATTTTGAATGAGAAGAGACGTTCCACAGTCGTTTCACCTCTTCGAAAATCTAACTATTTTCCACAATTATTAAATTTCGTGTCGGTATTCTACAACTGAAAATGAACTACAAATCAGATAGGGTTGGTCCTTTTTGAGATATTAGGGAAATAACCTCAATATTCAAAATGGTCACGAAATTTTTTGCCAATATCTGCACAAATAAATATCGGTCAAAACTGAAATTTGAAACACTGTTTCTAAATGTTGACTCTGAAACCTGTACCAAATTTCATTGAACTTTGATGAATATGTATCCGAAAAAAAAATGTTTAAAAAAAATTTTGCATTAAATCGAGTGTCTATATTTCACAATTAGTCATGATGTTTGAATCCGAACGCGTTCGTATTTCTTGACACTGAGGAAATAAACTCAATCTTTCAAACTAACACCAATACGTAAATCAAAATTCAAGACTTTCCGCTAATATCAAATGTGTAGATGTGATTTCTACTGGGATTCAACTTTGTTCTGAAAAATATTAATGAAATGAAAAAAAAACTCAATCTTCCTGTGCAATTGATCTGAAAAAAAATTTTTTCACAGCAGATATCCGATTCACTTGATTTACAAAGTATCCACCACACAAACTGAAAAACTAAAGTTATTTTCAATAACCTTTCTGTAACAATTAAATATATCGTGAACCTCATCAGGTTGAATTCGAAAGAATAATTCTAGATTATAAATTTCGTTCGTTGTTATCGTCGTCAGACACACTCAACAAAGAGGGTGTCAAGTCCGAAAGTCTGCTTGATGTAAAGACGTGAAATTCAAACAAGTAGTTTGCCGACAACCAGATGATGATAGATGCGGACTATTTTTGTCTACGCTATATCCCTTGACTAAGGTCACAGACCCCATTCAGAACAGGTAGATCGGCTCCTAACTTTAGTCTAAGGCTCCAACCCTCAGTATTAGATTCTCGACAATCGACAATTGATGAGATTTGCGGTTTGCTATTGACTTTTTTGCGTATTATATCCTCCAATTTGATTTATCATATAAATGCTAATTATTTTCTATATTCACGCTTATTTCAAACTGTCAATACGAAAGATTTTGGATTTCGATTGAAACCAGTAACGGATATCCACAGGTTGACGATAATCGTATTACGCAAACCGAAATTAATGGAAACCTCCGATCAACCGAATTTTTGGAAATCTGCATTATTTTAAATTGCGCTACTTAATTCGCGTTCTGCATGTAAAAGTGTTATTCAGTTATAAAAGAGTATTTATTTATTGAGATTTCAATGTTTCAAACGAATTTTTTCATGGAATTGGTTTTTGGTTTTATTCAAGATATGAATGAGCTTCATGAAGAAATTTAATCTTAAATCCCGTAATCCGCAGGGTGATTTCTATAAATAATAATTTGATCCGATTTTCAGTAGTTATGTTTAAGATATTGGGAGAGAAAACCCAAAAATATTTAATCTGAACTACTTACGATTATGAAATTGTCAAGAACATCGATGGGGCATTTGCAAATTGTGATTATAAAATAATAACGCATCCATTAAAAATTTTTCGATGTGTTGAAAATTTGGTAATTGGTAATTGGTAATCAATATTTTCATCTCCTTTTAGAAGTATGACTCTGGATGAAAAATCAACCAATTATTCCAGTGAATTACAATCTTAGAACTGAATGCGATGATGTAATTTTCGACATTATTGGAAATTTGCAGCGTTTTTCCTTATAACTCAGGAACCACTAGTCGGAAATCATCCGGGTGAAATTTTTCTGGTTTAGTTTTGAAACAGTAATCCACGTTCTGAGTTGCATGAAAATTCGGTGGTAAGTTTTCGAGAAATAATTTTTTTTTTCCCCACCCCCCCATTTTGAGCCTTAGGGTAATCCGATTCTGCTGAAAAGCTTGGAGGATCAATCCCGAGCGACACACGATTTTTCTACCAAGTTTCACTGATTTCGGCTCAGTACTATCTGAGAAAAGCCCCGAACAACGGACGGCGGACGGCGGACGGACCGATTTTTTTTTATTAGTTTATTCAAATCTACATACTCCAAAACGTAAACTGTGAAATTTTCAGGGGGGGTTAAAATTTTTTTTTTGTTGGTCGATCACTAAGGTTTATTTTTTGATTTTATCAAATAATAAACCAAAATGACTTTTCTACTTCAAATTCAGACTTGTCGTATCCAAACTGGGATTCAACAACTTCAAAATGAGAGAGATCAATTTCGAATTGATAGTGTTACCATAGATGTCTAAAATATAGCAGGTGTCTACTATAATTTTGGGTCAAAACGCGGTACTAGAATTGTCATAAATTGTTCTACTTATTCATCTCTGTAAACGATGATGGCGCCAAGAAGCATTGTCAAGTTAATGAATGCCGCTGAATAAAAATGAATTGAGCTATAATCCGATTTCCTAAAAAGTGAATAGGAAACCTATTTGAAATTATGAATCGATCAGTTGACTGCTCCTATGTTGGATTCTTAGTAATATACAGGGTGTTTCACCATAAACTGGACAAACATATAAGTAGATGACATTTGGGAAAGTCATTTTTTTCTTATGACATTTACCCCGCTTTCGAAGCATAATCGAGATACAGGGTGTTTACTGTCAACTTTAAGACTTATTCTGATAACTGTGGTGAGTTTTGCGTGAACTTTGGTTTAACGGTTTTTTGGTGGCCAATACAATTGTGTTGTAGGATTCTAAAAAAAAATGGCGGAGAACCTTTTCCTATTATCGATTGCCGAATTGGATAGCATTATTTCAATGTACTCGATTTTAAAAGATTTTCCGTGAAAAAGATTCTCCAGAATAATTTTTTTTCACATGTCTGGATTGAAAATAAAATTTCACCTAAAATTGTTGAAATCTTTCAAAGTAGAGCTAACCTTCATTCTGAAAAGTGGTACGAAAACAAAATAAAAATGTTGGGACCTGAAGACCACCATTTTTTTGTAAAAATTGTTCAAATACTCCGAGTGGAATCTTTCGAATGCAACAAAATGAAAAGTACTGGTGTTCCGAATGAAGGTTTGTTCAAGCTTGAAGATTCCAAAAATTTTGGGTGAAGATTTTTTTCACTGCAGACATGTAAAAAAAAGTAGAGTTTGAATTTTGGAAACAGTTTTTCACAGAAAGTCTTAGCAGAGCAAAGACGCTGTATTTTAACAACGTTTTGACCTCTTTTCGTACCCAAAATATGTGAAAGCGTGTATGTATTCCATGCATCTATTAAAAGATTATTACACTATCCAATACACAGAGAGATTCTGGAGGAGACCGTCAGATTTTAGGATAAGTTCACACTAGTCAAGGCAATTTCAAAACAATGTTTGGTTTACCGTTGGGGCTCCCTATTGAAACTATACAGGGTGATTCGTCTGATTCGATCGATTTTACTTTTATTAATAACTTTGGTGTAGCTCATCTCATTTCAATGACCTTCTCATCGTAGCACAATATGAATGAGCAAATAAAAAAAATTTTGAATTTTTTGAAAATACGCTGTTGTTATTTGGTAATTTCAGATTGGTTTTGCAGGCTGAAAAACATCCTGTACATTGCGTTTCCAAAATTTCGCTATCCGTTCCATATTCTACCATTATGAGTCATTATTCAGGCGTATTCATTTTTTTCGGCACAACTCCAGTTTTCCGAAATTTGACTTCAACTGATTCTTGTTTTTTTGATAACATAGGTATGGCGCATTCCATTTTGATGAAATTTTCAGTTTAGTGCAATATGAATTAGTTTATTCATTATTTTCAACATTTTCCAAAAATGGAGGTATGTTATAATGGTAATTTGAAATTGTTCAGGTTGAAAAATACCATGTACATTGCATTTCCAAAACATCGTCATCCGTTTCAGATTCTACAATGATGAGTCATTATTAGTTGTTTCTATTTTTTCGGTACACTTCCGGTTTTCCGATGAAAAATTTTCAAACATACATATTATCGAAATTTCGCTTCAAAGCAGTGAAAATATTGCACTAGGTAGTACAGCAGTTTATTCCAAGGATGCAGAGCAGCTCCTAATAACTAAAATAGTATTTTAAAATTTGTAATTTATATTTAATTGCTGATATTCTGTATGGAATCATTCAGTTTAGACAATGACTTTATATGCGCAAATGGGTACATTATTGAACGAAATAACTTAACGAAAGTTGTTTCATAGAAATAATCCTGTTATAGAAAAGCGGAGGTGTGCAAAAAATTAAACTAAGCAATTCTCAGAACTGAATGATTCTATACAGAATAAGATCAATTTTATGAATTATGCCAAAAAAATTAGAAACACCTGAATAATGACTCATTATTGTAGAATCTCAAACGGGTGGAGAAAATTATGAAACGCAATGTACAGGGTGTTTTTCAACCTGCACAATTAATTTCAAATTATCACTAAAACATACCTGCATGTAGGGGGGATGTTGAAAATATTGAAAGAACTAACTCATATTGCACTACACAGAAAATTTCATCAAAATTTAATGAGTCCTACCAAAGAAACCCAAAAAAGTAGAATCGGTTGAAGTGAAATTGCGAAATTCTCCTTGTGGAGTTGTGCCGAAATAATTGAAAACACCTGAATAATGACTAATAATAGTGAAATCCCAAGCTGAAACTAAGTAATTGAAAAAAAAATTTGATTCATGTAACAATGACGAAAGTATCTCAAATATGTGCATTTTAGAGAAAAAATTCATTTGAAACATTATTATTCAATAGGGAGAGGAGATTTATTTAAGCAGAAGGTATACATCCCGGGTGTGAACAATGCAAGTAAATCCCCTAGATTATCATGGGAGGTCGTAGTGAAGGAATTATTCCCAATAAAAAAAGTTCAGAATAAACAGCTTACAGTTTCCTCATACAACAATCAAAAACCCCATCAACACACGACGCCAAAAAAGTCAGGTTGGCCATTTGAATCGTCGACAGCTTGTGCCAACTACACGATTCTGAAGCAGTTCGAACTCCTTTTTCAGTTCTAGAACAGTTCGGAATCGATTCTGAAAATAACCAAAACAGGATAACTCAAATCCTGAACCGGTTCTGAAATGAACCAAAACACGCAATTTCAATCGCGCATGCTCGAATAGTTCTGAACCTGAAACCAAAACAAAGTTACACCAACGCCGAGAGCGTGGATCAAGAGCAAAGAGTGGATTTCGGCAACACAGCCACATTCAAATTTCAAAACACCTCGTTAAATCTCAAGGTCAGGCACCTTTTCGTGGTCTGCATGCATTTACTTTGCCAATATCCGCGAGGATTATTATAATGGGTGGAATTTCGACGTTAATAGGAGGAAACGTAATGTCGCCCTGCAGGCTTCAGTAATTAATTTTCGAATTTTTTTTTTTTTGGGATGTAGGTACAGTGGTATTTATTTCTCCATTTTTCACACCGAGCCAGTTTTTTACCCAGAGAATTCTTGAAAGCAACAAATTGGCAACATTGCGCATTTTTTCATTTTTCAACCATTTGCACCCAAAAATACTCTGAAAAAAAAGAACCCTGGCCTCAAAGAGTCACCCCGTTATATACGTGATACTGTTTGCTCTTAAGAAAGGGACCGGCATCTAGGGTAGTGAAATAAGCGACACCCTACCCGGTATACCAGGCGGTCCCCCGTTTTACTGGGCCCTGTAGATTGGATATTGCAATAGGCCTTTTAACCATTATTTAAAGTTGTCCATTTTCTTTTTAATATGGATTTCTTCAAACCGGTTTTCAGTAAAAAAAAGTTGAAAAAGCTTTGCCAATTTGAATGAGTTCATTTCTGATTTGATTTTTTCTACCAATTTGCAACCTTCTTCCTGAAAGTGCCCTTGACAAATAGTTCAATCCTGGAATCCGCAAGGGTTTTTCAACGAAAAAATCACAATGCGGTTTTGTTGAAACCGCATTTTCTTTTTTTTATGTTTTCATTTAGTTCATTACCGTGAATCTGTGAATATTCTTCAGTTTCATTCGCTTTCATTCATTCATTCATTCGTTCTTGTTCACTCATAATTGACGAGATCATTTTGTATCCCCCCGTACCTTCAAATCTGTTTTTTACGTCTTCGATCCACATATGGAATAATCGGAATTCAACAACAAGCAAGTTGGATTTCTTCTACGCACAACTTAGCTGTTTTCAAAGTTTTCACGAGATTTACATCAAGTTTTACAACAAAATTGCTCGGTTTTTTTCTGCTGAGCGGAACATCAAAGCCGAGTACCTTTGGTGAGCTACAGACATACTCCACAACTAAAATCACTTCAAGAAGGAATCACTGAAGAGAGACCGGGACAGTGCAACACAAAAGGTAGGATTTGAAGGTTTTTTTTAACATCATTGAAATTTATACGATCCACTTGAACTCAATCCTACAACAAGTTATCAGATATTGGGGGTGAAAACCAAGAAAACATACAAGATGATTTCATTCATTCATTCATTCGTTGGAGTTCACTCATAATTGACCAGATCATTTTGACAAGATTCTAGCGGTCGCCCCGCCATGGCTGAAAGCACCGAATGGAAAAATATTATAATTTCTCTATTCTTCTGTGGTGAAAGTAAGCATGCATATTGACATAAAATCCAAATAACGGAGGCGGGAAATATAAAATACAGACAATCTAACCTAACCTAACCTAACCTAACCTAACCTAACCTACAATTTCAAAAATTGTCTGTATTTTATATTTCCCGCCTCCGTTATTTGGATTTTATGTCAATACGCATGCTTACTTTCACCACAGAAGAATGGAGAAATTATAATATTTTTCCATTCTGTGCTTTCACCCATGGCGGGGCGACCGTTAGAATTTTGTATCATTTTGTATCCCCCCGTACCTTCAAATCTGTTTTTTACGTCTTCGTTGCACATATGGAAAAATCGGAATTCAACAACAAGCAAGTTGGATTACTTCTACGCACAACTTAGCTGTTTTCAAATTTTTCACGAGATTTTCATCAAGTTTTATAACAAAATTGCTCCGTTTTTTCTGCAAAGCGGAACATCAAAACCGAGTGCCTTTGGTGAGCTACAGACATACTCCACAACTAAAATCACTTCAAGAAGGAATCACTGAAGAGAGACCGGGACAGTGCAACACAAAAAGGTACGATTTGAAGGTTTTTTTTAACATCGATGAAATTTATACGATCCACTTCAACTCAATCCTACAACAAGTTTTCAGATATTGGGGGTGAAAACCAAGAAAACATACAAGATGCTTTCATTCATTCATTCATTCATTGGAGTTCACTCATAATTGAACAGATCATTTTGTATCCCCCGTACTTTCAAATCTGTTTTTTACCTCTTCGATGCACATATGGAAAAATCGGAATTCAACAACAAGCAAGTTGGATTACTTCTACGTACAACTCAACTATTTTCAAAGTTTTCTCGAGATTTTCATCAAGTTTTACAACAAAATTGCTTAGTTTTTTCTGCAAAGCGGAACATCAAAGCCGAGTGCCTTTGGTGAGCTACAGACATACTCCACAACTAAAATCACTTCAAGAAGGAATCACTCAAGAGAGACCGGGACAGTGCAACACAAAAGGTAAGATTTGAAGGTTTTTTTAACATCATTGAAATTTATACGACCCACTTCAACTCAATCCTACAACAAGTTTTCAGATATTGGGGGTGAAAACCAAGAAAACATACAAGATCCCCCCAAAATAAGCTTTAATCGATACATAATACAATTCCCTGTGAGAACTTTTTATTGAAAAGTATTTTATTTATCCAGCCTCCCCTGTACATTCAATCTGATGTGGTTTCCATATAAAACTTCACCTCGTTCCGGTTTTGAATGCAAATGTCCTCCATGTTTGAGAATTTATGACCAATTCATGACATCACTCCGCGAGCAAAATATTTACGAAGGAAATAAGTGATCGCCGAGAAAATAGATTTCATTTCAACGACGAGCCTCCTAGTGTGTATCAACTGAATGTTCCGCATCGCTGTAATAATCGAACCGACAGTGCGATAAGTGAAAGTGAACTCAAGAAGGTGCATCCTCATCTGAGTAAATCGTACCTAAGACTTCAAAGTGACAATGCGTTCCAAAGAAAAAGTGACAACCCGCGACGAGATTCTCCGGAACTTCACCAGAGAATTTCTGGTCGAAGAAAAAAGACGATGTGAGATCGACAGATACATTACAGATTTTCGTATCCTGATCCACAAACGTCCGCATGAAAATCACAACTACCTGAATCGTCTCCTGCAGGATTACACCACGATGTTCCTGTCTCACGAAAGGATATCCGTCAACAAAATGAATCAGGAGGATGTAAAGTACCAATTACGGGCTGAACTGTCATCTAGGAAGAAAGACTCACCCAAACAAAGGTACGTGAAATCTAAGTTATCAGAAAAAAATCAAATAAATTCGGAACACCAGAGCTACCTAGTTTTGAAGGCAAAAACCGAGGACTTCATGAAAAAACTGAAAGAATACGATGAACTTGAACGATTAGCATACGAAATTTTCATCGAAAATTCCAGCTCTGGCGAAATGAATATGTATCAGTATGAAATCGAACCTGAAACCGTTTTAAAACTGAAAAGTTCTGATGCCTCCTCTGATATTCCCCACAAAAAATACTACAGAAACGTTTATGTTGTCAATAGTCCCAAATCAAATGAAAAAAAAACGGAAAATAAAACCGTCAAGAAAGGAAAACCGTATGACTCAAACAACTTCGCATTCATCAAGAAAGAAACCGAACAATTTCTATCGAACAATAAGGATTACAATGATGCGGAACAAAAAATTTTGTCTCAACAATACCAAAATAATGTCTACATAAAAAAATATGTCGACACTCTAACTTCCTCCGATAAGCCCAAAAAAGAATCGCCCAAAAGAGGAATTTTTTCCAAAATCAAGAACATGATGGGTATCTCTCCTGAAACCTCAACCAAATTCTACAAAAACATCGAGAATAACCATGAAGCTATAGTTGATACAACAAAAATGTTTTTGAGAGCTGAGAGAAAATATAATAACTCAGAATTCGAAGCATACAAATTATTTTACATCGAAAATGGAGAATTCCAAAATCCCTTAATTGTAGTAATCGAAAATATCGCATACGAAAAACAGGTCCCTTATGTGAAAAATCTGCCTGAAAGTGGAAAAAAAATTAAAATTAAACAAAAACTTGCTTTGAAAGCTTCAAATCCGAATCAGCGAAGTTCAGACGAGAGAGAGTTTGAAGATTTCAATCTAGTAAAATGCTCTCCCACAGAAAAAGCAGAACCCGACCGAAAAATGAAAGATATACAATTCCAATTCGAAAAACCCAATATTGTTCCTGATATCAGGAATACCGCAGAAGAAAACACGATTGAAATAAATTCTTCCAAGAAAGAATTTATGATTCTGCGAGAAGAAAGTAATAATTTTATGGATAGGCAAAAACTTTATGAGGATCAACAAAGGTATTACTATGTGATTCACATGAGGAAATATCATGTTAACCCAGTCAAAGAAAAAAAGGAAAGTATATTTGCCAAGATAAAACACTTGTTTTTCGGCAGACAGGACAAATCTAAGGAAAAGATAAATTATTTCAAGGAAGTCACCCAAGAATTTTTGAGAAATGAACAATATCATCATGATTTGCAGAAACAAGCTTTCTGTATCTTTTCGGAAAATTATGGTTTTTACCCGAGGGATTTTGACCAAAGGGGTGATGGAAGATCCGAGAAAGCAATATGCCAAGATTCCGGGAAAATTGAGCTGACTCGAAGACATATAAATGGGAGATCAGCAGAAAAGCTGATAAGTCCACATAAACTCTTCGAAGAGATGAAATCCCCAGCAAAAAAAGAAACCAATAGAAAGACCGAGAAAAGTGCAACTTTAAAGAAACAAGATAAGTCTGGAACACCACCTTCATTGCATTACAGAAGCAAATCAGAAGACTTACTCATGTTCAGAACCAAAACCAAGAGTCTCGAAAGTAAAAAATCACCTACAGGGCATAAAACCCTTTCAGATCGTATCAAAAGTATGGTAGGCATAGGAAACAGAGGCAGAACCAAATCTCGGGATATGCTCAGTCCAATCGATCCGCTTCAATATTTTCTTGACCATGAAAAATTTTACTATGACGGTATTCCAGAAAAACAAGGAAAATACGGTAGAAGTGCTTCTTCTATAGAGTATTTGCCTAAAGACGGCACTATCAAGACCAAAACAAAGAGATTTTTATCTACAGAGAATGTTTTATATCAAGACCATAAGACATCTTCAGCTGGTAAACCACCGAGTGGACGTCGAAGAAAAGAAGAAAGGAACCGAGATAGCAAGGAGAAAAAAAGAAGCAGAACCCTCTCGCCAGCTCAGAAATTGGTTTCTAAGATAAGGAACATGGTCCATAAAAAACCTGAGAAAGACAAGGGAGATGTTTTCATCCGGAAGGAAACCGAAAACTTTTTGACAGATCACAGAAAATTCAACGATCTGCTCGGACCGAGTACAACTGTACGATACAGATCTGAAACCGATAATAATTTTTTCAATGATTCTCTTATTTCAGGAAATGATCAACTGGTTGAAATCAACAATCCTACTTTACAATCACCGACGGAAACTATGTTCCCGAAAGTTGAAAAAAAGAGTATCGAATCGAAAAAACAGCCGACTTATAATGTAAACTCAGTTTTTAAAATTGATGAAACAACAAAAAAAGAGCAATTACCTACAACAAATATTTGCGATAACCAAAAATTCGTAAATAATCAAACGAAACTATTCTTACACGATATCAAACAATATCATGATTTGGACAAAGAACCCAACACCATTGATAAAACAATAATATTTATCAATAATAAGGATAACTCAACTGCAAAAGAGGACAACATAGAAATGAAAAGGGACGAATATGACTCAAATCTGAGCCCAGATATTCCTAGGAATTCAATAACTATGAAGAATATGTCTTTTGAATCAACGTCAAAAGTTATAGAACGTCATCCAGAAAAACGAACAAAAAAAATCATACAAGTGAAAAGCTTTGAGAGCGGAGGAAATGAAACGAGTGAAGGTAGCACCAGAATTAAACAAAATATACTCATAACGGAAACACGCATAACCAACAGAACATCACATGAAACTGTACAAAAAACCACTAACAAGAATTCTGCACAAGGCTGGAATTTCTCAAGCAATATGGAAGAAATGAGAAGGCAATTCCCAGAATCTGGACATACTTATGAAAATATATCATTTTCAGGAGATAAACCAACCTCTATTGATACAACTCGTATATCACCAAGCATTCATTCTGTAAAACAAGATGCTCTATGTGAGTTAAGACAACCAAATACCAACATCCATCGTTCTGTTGACGTTATGAATACCCATATATCTGCAAACATTGCGAATTTGGACAAACAAAGATCCCAAGAGAAAGGCACATTACCTAATGCGCAAGTAACGGAATCTTACCTGAAAAATATTGGTCCAGCACACAAAACGGGACAGTCTTGTAGGAATGAAGAAGAAAAAGAAAAATATACCATCAGAAAAGCCAAGGAACCACCAGCAGTTTCCAACGATGAAGATATAGAAATTAAAGAAATTGACTCTGTGCAGAATGGGTTGGAGCCCAATGAGAATACCTCACCAGGATGTCAATTCAACGTGATTGATGCATCGCGAAGAGAATACCCAACTACTAAACCTGAAACACTCCTTCGGAAACAAACGAATGAAACTGTTGATAATGAGAAGCAGCCATATGATGATCACAACAAAAATATGAATATATTTGTTTCCCCTGGTGGAAGCTTACCATTGAAAACGAATGAAGGTGAACAAACGAATTTGAACGAACCATCTGTTATGAAACGAAGAGAAACGTTCCAATTCATCAGGAGGCAAAATGATCTATTCCTAAAAGATCATCAAGATTACCACAACACACAACGAAAAGGAGATAAAAACTTCCTCAGCAAAACCCACGAAACAGATACCACTATCACGAAGGTTAAAAAACTGATGTTATCACAACAATCCGAGAAGACCATTTCAGACGAGATCCAACATAAATTAACCTTAGATCAAACCAACGAATTCTTGAGGAAACACCAGTACCTAATTCATGAAAAGGAAAGCCTCTTCAATAGAGCTCCAATTGCAGAGACTCTCGTGACTGAAAATGTGAATGTAAATGCTGCTGGTAAACAAAAAAGTTCCCTTGACAGAGCCGGAAAATCTCCACAGGAAGAAGTTAAAGCAAATAAAAGTACATTCTCAAAATTGAGATCATATGTTACTGGCGGGCCACAAAATCCATCGATCGAAGAATCTAATAAACTCCTTCGCCAACAGAGCACTGAATTTCTTGATAATATGAGAAAACACCATGATGAACACAAGGAATCTGCAGCATCTTATAAAGTGATCTGGCTGAGTGAAAAGAAACAAGGGACCATTGAAAAACATCCCACTAAACCCAGTAAACCAAGTATGAACGAGGAAGAAATAGAAGCACTTAAATTGATCAGAAAGGACACTGATATTTTCCTCAAAGATCATCAAGAATACCACAATAAACTAAGGATAGAAGATAATGGTTTCTTCGGCAAAATTGGCAAACCGGAACACTTGATATGGCTTTCTTCTACTCCCACTAAGAAAAAAGAAATCATTATCACCAAAGTTAAAAAACTGATGTCACCACAACAATCCAAAAAGAGCCTCTCACAAACCGACCAGATCCAACCTAATTTAATCAGAGACCAAACCGACGAATTCTTAAGGAAACACCAGTACCTTATTCATAAAGAAGAAACCGTCTTCAACAAAGCTCCAATTGCAGATAGTCTTGTGACTGCAAATGTGAATGTAAATGCTGCTAGTAAACAAAAAAGCTCCCTTGGAAAAGCCGGAAAATTTCCACAGAACGAAGTTAAAGCAAAAAGAAGTAAATTCTGGAAATTGAGATCATATGTTACTGGCGGACCACAAAAGCCATCGATCGAAGAATCTAATAAACTCCTTCGCCAACAGAGCACTGAATTTCTTGATGATATGAGAAAACACCATGATGAACACAAGAAATCAGTAGCATTTTATGAAGTGATCTGGCTGAGTGAAAAAAAACAAGAAACCAATGAAAAATATCCCACTAAACCCAGTAAACCATGTATGAACGGGGAAGAAATAACAGCACTTCAGTTAATCAGGAAGAACACTGATATTTTCCTCGAAGATCATCAAGATTACCATAATAAACAGAGGATAGAAGATAATGGTTTCTTTAGCAAAATTGGCAAACCGGAACACTTGATATGGCTTTCTTCTACTCCCACTAAGAAAAAAGATACCATTATCACCAAAGTTAAAAAACTGATTTCACCACAACAATCCAAAAAGAGCCTCTCAGAAACCGACCAAATCCAACCTAATTTAATCAGAGACCAAACCGACGAATTCTTAAGGATACACCAGTACCTTATTCATAAAGAAGAAACCGTCTTCAACAAAGCTCCAGTTGCAGAGAGTCTTGTGACTGAAAATGTGAATGTGAAAGCTGCAGAAAAACAGAGAAGATCCCTAGAAAGAGTAGAAAAATCTCCACAGAAAGAAATTAAAGCAAAAAAAAGTACATTCTCAAAATTGAAATCATATGTAACTGGCGGACCACAAAAGCCATCGATCAAAGAATCTAATAAACTCCTTCGCCAACAAAGCACTGAATTTCTTAATGATATGAGAAAACACCATGATGAACACAAGGAATCTGTAGCATCTTATAAAGTGATCTGGCTGAGTGAAAAGAAACAAGAAACCATTGAAAAACATCCCACTAAACCCAGTAAACCAAGTATGAACGAGGAAGAAATAGAAGCACTTAAATTGATCAGAAAGGACACTGATATTTTCCTAAAAGATCATCAGGAATACCACAATAAACAAAGGATAGAAGATAATGGTTTCTTCGGCAAAATTGGCAAACCTGAACACTTGACATGGCTTTCTTCTACTCCCACTAAGAAAAAAGATACCATTATCACCAAAGTCAAAAAACTTATGTCACCACAACAATCCAAGGGAAACCTCTCAGAAACAGACCAGATCCAACATAATAATTTAATAAGAGACCAAACCGACGAATTCTTACGGAAACACCAGTACCTTATTCATCAAGAAGAAACCATCTTCCTCAAAGCTCCAATTGTAGAGACTCTCGAGACTGAAAATGAGAATGTAATAGCTGCTGAAAAACAGAGAAGGTCCCTTGAAAGAGTCGAAAAATCTCCACAGAAAGAAGTTAAAGCAAAAAAAAGTGCATTCTCGAAATTGAAATCATATGTTACTGGCGGACCACAAAAGCCATCGATCGAAGAATCTAATAAACTCCTTCGCCAACAAAGTACTGAATTTCTTGATGATATGAGAAAACACCATGATGAACACGAGGAATCTGTAGCATCTTATAAAGTGATGTGGCTGAGTGAGAAGAAACAACAAACCATTGAAAAACATCCCACTAAACCCAGTAGACCAAGTATGCATGAGAAAGAAATAGAAGCACTCAAATTGATCAGAAAGGACACTGATATTTTCCTCAAAGATCATCAAGAATACCACAATAAACAAAGGATAGAAGATAATGGTTTCTTCGGCAAAATTGGCAAACCTGAACACTTGATATGGCTTTCTTCTAATCCCACTAAGAAAAAAGATACCATTATAACCAAAGTTAAAAAACTGATGTCACCACAACCATCCAAGAGAAACCTCTCAGAAACAGACCAGATCCAACATAATCTAATCAGAGACCAAACCGACGAATTCTTAAGGAAACACCAGTACCTTATTCATGAAGAAGAAACCATCTTCAACAAAGCTCCACTTGCAGAGACTCTTGTGACTGAAAATGTGAATGTAAAAACTGCTGAAAAACAGAGAAGTTCCCTTGAAAGAGTCGAAAAATCTCCACAGAAAGAAGTTAAAGCAAGAAAAAGTACATTCTCAAAATTGAGATCATATGTTACTGGCGGAACACGGAAGCCATCGATCGGAGAATCTAATAAACTCCTTCGCCAACAGAGCACTGAATTTCTTGATGATATGAGAAAACACCATGATGAACACAAGGAATATGTAGCATCTTATAAAGTGATCTGGCTGAGTGAAAAGAAACAAGAAACCATTGAAAAACATCCCACTAAACCCAGTAAACCAAGTTTGCATGAGAAAGAAATAGAAGTACTCAAATTGATCAGGAAGGACACTGATATCTTCCTCAAAGATCATCAAGATTACCATAATAAACAAAGAATAGGAGATAATGGTTTCTTCGGCAAAATTGGCAAACCGGAACACTTGATATGGCTTTCTTCTACTCCCACTAAGAAAAAAGATACCATTATCACCAAAGTTAAAAAACTGATGTCACCACAACAATCCAAAAAGAGCCTCTCAGAAACAGACCAGATCCAACATAATTTGATCAGAGACCAAACCGACGAATTCTTAAGGAAACACCAATACCGTATTCATAAAGAAGAAACCATCTTCAACAAAGCTCCAATTGCAGAGACACTTGTGACTGAAAATGTGAATTTAAAAGCTGCTGAAAAACAGAGAAGTTCCACCGAAAGAGTCACAAAATCTCCACAGAAGGAAGTGAAAGCAAAAAAAAGTACATTCTCAAAATTAAAATCATATGTTTCTGGCGCACCGCAAAAACCATCGATCGAAGAATCGAATGAACTCCTTCGCCAACAAAGCACTGAATTTCTTGATGATATGAGAAAACATCATGATAAAAACAAGGAAAATGTAGCATCTTATAAAGTGATCTGGCTGAGTGAAAAGAAACAAGAAACCATTGAAAAACATCCCACCAAACCCAGTAGACCAAGTATGAATGAGGAAGAAATTAAAGCACTCAAATTGGTCAGAAAAAACACTGAAATTTTCCTCAAAGATCATCAAGAGTACCACAATAAACAAAGGATTGAAGACAATGGTTTCTTCGGCAAAATTGGCAAACCGGAACACTTGATATGGCTTTCCTCTACTCCCACTAAGAAAAAAGATACCATTATCACCAAAGTTAAAAAACTGATGTCACCACAACAATCCAAAAAGAGCCTCTCAGAAACAGGCCAGATCCAACATAATTTGATCAGAGACCAAACCGACGAATTCTTAAGGAAACACCAATACCTTATTCATAAAGAAGAAACCATCTTCAACAAAGCTCCAATTGCAGAGACTCTTGTGACTGAAAATGTGAATTCAAAAGCTGCTGAAAAACAGAGTAGTTCCCCCGAAAGAGTCAAAAAATCTCCACAGAAAGAAGCAAAAAAAAGTACATTCTCAAAATTAAAATCATATGTTTCTGGTGCACCGCAAAAAACATCCATCAAAGAATCAAATGAACTCCTTCTCCAACAAAGCACTGAATTCCTTGATGATATGAGAAAACACCATGATGAACACAAGAAATCTGTAGCACCTTATAAAGTGATCTGGCTGAGTGAAAAGAAACAAGAAACCATTGAAAAACATCCCACCAAACCCACTAAACCATGTATGAACGAGGAAGAAATAACAGCACTTAAATTGATTAGAAATAACACTGATATTTTCCTCAAAGATCATCAAGATTACCATAATAAACAAAGAATAGAAGGTAATGAATTCTTCGGCAAAATTGGCAAACCTGAACACTTGATATGGCTTTCTTCCACTCCCACTAAGAAAAAAGATACCATTATCACCAAAGTTAAAAAACTGATGTCACCACAACAATCCAAAAAGAGCCTCTCAGAAACCGACCAGATCCAACCTAATTTAATCAGAGACCAAACCGACGAATTCTTGAGGAAACACCAGTACTTTATTCATAAAGGGGAAACCATCTTGAACAAAGCTCCAGTTGCAGAGACTCTTGTGACTGAAAATGTGAATATAAAAGCTACTGAAAAACAGAAAACTGACCCAAAAAGAGTAGAAAAATCTCCACAGAAAGAAGTTGAAGCGAAACGAAGTACATTCTCAAAATTGAAATCATATGTTACTGGCGGACCACAGAAGCCATCCATCAAAGAAACTAATGAACTCCTTCGCAAACAAAGCACTGAATTTCTTGATGATATGAGAAAACACCATGATGAACACCAGGAATCTGTAGCAGCTCATAAAGTGATCTGGCTGAGTGAAAATAAACAAGGGACCGTTGAAAGATATCCTACTGAACCCAGTGATCCATTTATGAACCAGGAAGAAATAAGGGCACTCAAATTGATCAGAAAGGACACTGATATTTTCCTCAAAAATCACCAAGAATACCACAATAAACAAAGGATAGAAGATAATGGTTTCTTCGGTAAAATTGGCAAACCGAAACACTTGATATGGCTTTCTTCTACTCCTACTCAGAAAAAAGATACCTTAGACACCAAAGTTAGAGAACTGATGTCACCGCAGCACTCCGAAAGAAGCCTCACAGAAACAGACCAGATCCAACACAAATTAATCAGAGACCAAACCGACGAATTCTTAAGGAAACACCGGTACCTTATTGATAAAGAAGAAATCGTCTTCAACAAAGCTCCAATTGCAGAGACTCTCGTGACTGAAAATGTGAATGTAAATGCTACTGGTAAACAAAAAAGTTCCCTTGACAGAGCCGGAAAATCTCCACCGAAAGAAGTTAAAGCAAAAAAAAGTACATTCTCAAAATTGAAATCATATGTTACTGGCGGGCCACAAAAGCCATCGATCGAAGAATTTAATAAACTCCTTCGCCAACAGAGCACTGAATTTCTTGATGAAATGAGAAAACACCATGATGAACACAAGGAATCTGCAGCATCTTATAAAGTGATCTGGCTGAGTGAAAAGAAACAAAGGACCATTGAAAAACATCCCACTAAACCCAGTATACCAAGTATGAACGAGGAAGAAATAGAAGCACTTAAATTGATCAGAAAGGACACTGATATTTTCCTCAAAGATCATCAAGAATACCACAATAAACAAAGGATAGAAGATAATGGTTTCTTCGGCAAAATTGGTAAACCTGAACACTTGATATGGCTTTCTTTTACTCCCACTAAGAAAAAAGATACCGTTATTACCAAAGTTAAAAAGCTGATGTCACCACAACAATCCAAGAGGAATCTCTCAGAAACAGACCAGATCCAACATAATCTAATCAAAGACCAAACCGACGAATTATTAAGGAAACACCAGTACTTTATTCATAAAGAAGAAACCATCTTCAACAAAGCTCCAATTGCAGAGAGTCTTGTGACTGCAAATGTGAATTTTAAAGCTGCTGAAAAACAGAGAAGTTTCCTCGAAAGAGTCGAAAAATCCCCACAGAAAGAAGTTGAAGCAAAAAAAAGTACATTCTCAAAATTGAAATCATATGTTACTGGCGGACCACAAAAGCCATCGATCGAAGAATCTAATAAACTCCTTCGCCAACAGAGCACTGAATTTCTTGATGATATGAGGAAACACCATGATGAACACAAGGAATCTGTAGCATCTTATAAAGTGATCTGGCTGAGTGAAAGGAAACAAGAAACCATTGAAAAACATTCCACCAAACCCAGTAAACCATGTATGAACGAGGAAGACATAACAGCACCTAAATTGATCAGAAAGAACACTGATATTTTCCTCAAAGATCATAAAGATTACCATAATAAACAAAGAATAGAAGATAATGGTTTCTTCGGCAAAATTGGCAAACCTGAACACTTGATATGGCTTTCTTCTACTACCACTAAGAAAAAAGATACCATTATCACCAAAGTCAAAAAACTTATGTCACCACAACAATCCAAAAAGAGCCTCTCAGAAACAGACCAGATCCAACATAATTTGATCAGAGACCAAACCGACGAATTCTTGAGGAAACACCAATACTTTATTCATAAAGAAGAAACCAACTTCAACAAAGCTCCAATTGCAGAGAGTCTTGTGACTGCAAATGTGAATTTAAAAGCTGCTGAAAAACAGAGAAGTTTTCTCGAAAGAGTCGAAAAATCCCCACAGAAAGAAGTTAAAGCAAAAAAAAGTACATTCTCAAAATTGAAATCATATGTTACTGGCGGACCACAAAAGCCATCGATCGAAGAATCTAATAAACTCCTTCGCCAACAGAGCACTGAATTTCTTGATGATATGAGAAAACACCATGATGAACACAAGGAATCTGTAGCATCTTATAAAGTGATCTGGCTGAGTGAAAAGAAACAAGTAACCATTGAAAAACATTCCACCAAACCCAGTAAACCATGTATGAACGAGGAAGACATAACAGCACTTAAATTGATCAGAAAGAACACTGATATTTTCATCAAAGATCATCAAGATTACCATAATAAACAAAGAAAAGAAGATAATGGTTTCTTCGGCAAAATTGGCAAACCTGAACACTTGATATGGCTTTCTTCTACTCCCACTAAGAAAAATGATACCGTTATTACCAAAGTTAAAAAGCTGATGTCACCACAACAATCCAAGAGGAATCTCTCAGAAACAGACCAGATCCAACATAATCTAATCAGAGACCAAACCGACGAATTCTTAAGGAAACACCAGTACTTTATTCATAAAGAAGAAACCATCTTCAACAAAGCTCCAATTGCAGAGAGTCTTGTGACTGCAAATGTGAATTTAAAAGCTGCTGAAAAACAGAGAAGTTTCCTCGAAAGAGTCGAAAAATCCCCACAGAAAGAAGTTAAAGCAAAAAAAAGTACATTCTCAAAATTGAAATCATATGTTACTGGCGGACCACAAAAGCCATCGATCGAAGAATCTAATAAACTCCTTCGCCAACAGAGCACTGAATTTCTTGATGATATGAGAAAACACCATGATGAACACAAGGAATCTGTAGCATCTTATAAAGTGATCTGGCTGAGTGAAAAGAAACAAGAAACCATTGAAAAACATTCCACCAAACCCAGTAAACCATGTATGAACGAGGAAGACATAACAGAACTTAAATTGATCAGAAAGAACACTGATATTTTCCTCAAAGATCATCAAGATTACCATAATAAACAAAGAATAGAAGATAATGGTTTCTTCGGCAAAATTGGCAAACCTGAACACTTGATATGGCTTTCTTCTACTCCCACTAAGAAAAAAGATACCATTATCACCAAAGTTAAAAAACTGATGTCACCACAACAATCCAAAAAGAGCCTCTCAGATACAGACCAGATCCAATATAATTTGATCAGAGACCAAACCGACGAATTCTTAAGGAAACACCAATACTTCATTCATAAAGAAGAAATCATTTTCAACAAAGCTCCAATTGCAGAGACTCTTGTGACTGAAAATGTGAATTTAAAAGCTTCTGAAAAACAGAGAAGTTCCCTCGAAAGAGTCAAAAAATCTCCACAGAAAGAAGTTAAAGCAAAAAAAAGTAGATTTTCAAAATTGAAATCATATGTTTCTGGCGCACCGCAAAAACCATCGATCAAAGAATCGAATGAACTCCTTCGCCAACAAAGCACTGAATTCCTTGATGATATGAGAAAACACCATGATGAACACAAGGAATCTGTAGCATCTCATAAAGTGATCTGGCTGAGTGAAAAGTTACAAGAAACCATTGAAAAACATCCCACTAAACCCAGTAAACCATGTATGAACGAGGAAGAAATAGCAGCACTTGAATTGATCAGAAAGAACACTGATATTTTCCTCAAAGATCATCAGGAATACCACAATAAACAAAGGATAGAAGATAATGGTTTCTACGGCAAAATTGGCAAACCTGAACACTTGACATGGCTTTCTTCTACTCCCACTAAGAAAAAAGATACCATTATCACCAAAGTTAAAAAACTAATATCACCACAAAAATCCGAGAGAAACCTCTCAGAAACAGACCAGATCCAACATAATAATTTAATCAGAGACCAAACCGACGAATTCTTAAGGAAACACCAATACCTTATTCATAAAGAAGAAACCATCTTCAACAAAGCTCCAATTGCAGAGACTCTTGTGACTCAAATTGTGAATTTAAAAGCTTCTGAAAAACAGAGAAGTTCCCTCGAAAGAGTTAAAAAATCTCCACAGAAAGAAGTTAAAGCAAAAAAAAGTACATTCTCAAAATTGAAATCATATGTTTCTGGCGCACCGCAAAAACCATCGATCAAAGAATCGAATGAACTCCTTCGCCAACAAAGCACTGAATTCCTTGAAGATATGAGAAAACACCATGATGAACACAAGGAATCTGTAGCATCTCATAAAGTGATCTGGCTGAGTGAAAAGAAAAAAGAAACCATTGAAAAACATCCAACTAAACCCAGTAAACCAAGTATGAACGAGAAAGAAATAGAAGCACTTAAATTGATCAGAAAGGACACTGATATTTTCCTCAAAGATCATCGAGAATACCACAATAAACAAAGGATCGAAGATAAAAGTTTTTTCGGTAAAATCGGCAAACCGGAACACTTGATATGGCTTTCTTCTACTCCCACTAAGAATAAAGACACCATTATCACCAAAGTTAGAAAATTGATGTCATCACAACAATCTAAAAAGAGCGTCACAGAAACAGACGAGATCCAACATAAATTGTTCAGAGAGCCAACCGACGAGTTATCAAGAAAACAACAGTACCCAATTCATAAAGAAGAAACCTCCACCAACAAAGATCCGATTGCAGAAACTCTTGTAACAGAAAAGATTAATATAATGGCTGCTGAAGAACAGAGAGTTGCTACTGGAAAAGAAGTAGATTCGCTTAAATTGGTCAGAAATTCAACTGATATTTTCCTTAAAGATCATAAAGATTACCACAATAGACAGAGAACTGAAGATAATGATTTCTCAGAAAAAATGGACAAAACTGAAAAGTTCATATGGCTTTCTTCTGTTCCTCTCCTGCCCATTGAAACTGAGCAGATAGTAGCTCCAGCACCCCGTAAGAAGATTATATCGAAAGTTAAAAACATTCTTTCACCTACCAAATCTGTTGATACTGCCATATTCTACTATGATGTTGATGAATACAAAGAAATGGAGAAAAATCAAGTGAACCCTGTTGAATTTCCATACAATGAACATCAGATATATGATACAAATCCAAAATCTTATGAATCTAAAAATTCCACCTATTCACCTATCCGACAGATTGCGAAGAAAAAAGTTACTTTTTCAGAATGTCACATCACAGCGGATCCCGAAGTTAACGAATTCAATGATCAAGAACTGAATGGTTCTATTGATGATTTGTCTTCTAGTTGTCATCATGATTATGAGAATGTACAGATAACTTCATTAGAAACTGCAATGGAAACGAATAAACCACAAGTTATTCCTCGTAAACAAGTTGCAAAGAAAGTTAAAACTCAGTTTATTGATTCGGATGAAATATTCAAACAGGACAGGGACCTTTTTCTAATTCAAGAGACTCGCAAGTTTCTCGAAGACCATAAAAATCATCAGAATGGTCAATTGGCAGATTGTCTAAATACTGACAGTTATAAGGAAAGAAAATCCAAATGTTCCGAGGAAGAGCTCCTGAGGTATCGAAAATCTGAAGCAAGCCCAGAAATTAGGTCATCTAGGGAAGAACTAGATGGGATTAATTCAAAGGAAACGAAAATGAAAACCAAACTCATGTCGAAACTTAAATCTCTGATGGGTGGATCCCAGGAGAATATATCTCCAGATAAAAAACGTGAAATGCAAGATGCTGTTAGGAAACAAACTTCAGAGTTTTTGATAAGTCAGAAATGTTATAATGATTTGGAAGGAGATGCCTGTTATAAATTCAGCTTGAAGCAACCACAGGAAGTTAAACTTTGTGCCAGTAACATACCACAAAGAAGTGATCTAACATTTGTGTCTGAAGCGGACTCCACTTTCTGCTTTCCAAGAAAGTCATCTGACAGCGGAAGTCCCAAATATCATTCAAAAACGAATCAGAAACCTCAGAAATCTTCTTCCGATGAGAAGATATCCAAGACGGCTAAAATTAAGACCAAGGAGAATTCTGATTCTGTAATCAATAATGAAGGAAATGTAACCCCTATTGAGGAATCGTTAAAATTATTGCGATCAATTGAGCAGAATGAAAATTTCTTAGATGATCAAAGACATTATATAAGTTCAGAATATGGAATCTGGAATCAATACCTCAAGTACAAACCCGAAGCAGGATCTAAGAGAAAATTTGGTCAGCAAGAGACATGTGTACAAAAATATAGTCAAATCCAAAGTACTATCTTGACTCCGAAAGAATCAAAAAGGAAATCATCTGCTCAGATCGAAAGTGAGAGAATCGATCATGAAGTGATGCTTCATCAGACAAAGCTATTTTTAGAGAACCACAAAAACTTCCATGATCATTTACAAGAACTATCACCTACATATAGCCCGAAACAGGCCAAACATTTTGTTCTTGGCGATAAAATTGAAACGAAAAAAGGTAGAGTCCTAACCAAAATCAAATCGTTTCTCCCATCGGGGCCTAATAAAAATCACTCACATCATATACAAAAAGACGGAAGTGCCAATTCTGCAGAAGAAAAAAAATCGAAAAATCCAAAGAGTATATATTTCGAAGCACATGATGAAGTGGACAGAACATATTTCCAACCGGAGCAGGATGTCAAAAAACTCACATTGATCTTTCTCAAAGACCACCAGGATTATCATGACTTGGAGAGATCACAAATTCCCAGGTATGAATGGAAAGGAGATGACACAGAAAAAAAATCCAAAAGAGGTGTTATTTCCAAAATAAAATCTTTGGTGACAGGTGATCACAAGAGGACATCTTCAAGAAAAACTACGAATTCTTCAGCTCTCGAATATTCAGAAGTAAATCGAGATATTCCGAGTACTGAACAGGATGGTGTTTCGATAAGAGAATTGGATTCGAGTCCAGCAACCTACCGAAGAAAAATGAACACTCAAAAAAGTGAGGAACAAAAACAAGAAACAGTATCGGAAGTTGAAACGATTGATCTTGAAAAACTATCGTCAGCTGGTGACCCAAAAATTATTCCACATGAATTAACTTCTAATAATCCAGTAAATAAAACTACATTACGAATTGAATCGAAAATAACTCCACCAGAGGAACATAGTGAACGTGAACAAACACTCATCCAAAGGACATCAGTAACACGATATGATCAGATGAAAATGTTAACAGAGAATGAAAGAAAGAAGTATGCTATATCTAAAATAAAAACTCAAGAATTTCTTTTAGACCAGAAACTGTTTTCTGATACTGATTCAGTGCAAGTTAACAAAGCACCAGAGTCTATTAAAGCGAGCAATAATTCAGGAAAGAATAAAGAACTACCAAAGGAATCGAACATTGCTGATACATTGATATTGACATCAGAACAAAAATCTCATGTGACAACAAAAGCAATCGAGTCTGCATCAAAAAATACTAACCAACCCGAACAAAAAAGAAAAGATGGGTATCTTCCTTCAGCCCCTTCGCTAGAGGAATGTGGGGAGCTTAGTGAGGGAGAAAGAGAGAATATTCACTCTGTGGTTCATAGGATGGTCAAACCATTATCACCAACGAAAACGATATTCAAAGAGATAAGGAAGAGGGAAGACAGTCCAGATCGAAAGGTTTACATCATGAAAGAAGGCTATATGATCAAGAAAGAAAATGAGGATGGGTCTACGATAGATTCACAAACGAAAAAAGGGGGAGAAGACATTTCACCTTCCGGAAGAACAACTATTTCTGGAGAACGTAAAGAGGGACATTCACGTATTTCTACTGGAAAAGAAAATCAGAGTAAGCAGATAGGAGAAGTTTCCAGACATTTGTCTCACATAGAAGGCTCAGCTTTAATCGACGCGAAAATATCCACAGGTGAGTGATTTTTTTTTAATTCAATACACGTAAGCAGTCTTAAAAGTTCAAGAAATTTTTGGTGATATATTATCGACTTTATTCAGGCTGCGGAATCAAACTAGTTGTCAGGCGTAGTTCCCTGAAGAATGTTGTCAAATGAACAATATCGGAACAATGCAAACAATTAACGAATGGAACTGTGACATTTCAGAGTTGGATTTCATCGGGACTAAAAACCTCGTCTCGAAAGATTTTCTCGTCTCGTCTCGATAAAAACTCTCGTCTCGATGTTTTTCTCGAAGACAATTTCTCGATCTCGATTCGAGAGTCTCGAAAACAAAAACTGAATGATATTAAAAAAATGCTATGATTAGGTTATAACGTGTAACACAAGGCCAAGGCTGCACCAAAATACAGGGTTTCAAATTTTTTCTATGAGAAAAATTACTCTGAAATACAGAGGCTTCGAACTAAAAGCCACGTATAACAACTACTACAGATTATCAGCAAGAATATTGTTCCAAAAAACTAAGTTTAAACGAATCCTTGATGTTTTAATTCAATCTTTCATCCATACATTCAAAAGTCACCCAGATACGAAAGGTGGAGGTTTAAAATTGTGTCTTCATTCGTGAAGAGAAGAGTACCAGCACCTGTACCAAATTATTTCATCTCAATAAAAGGGGTTGCAATACCACTTAGTCAAAATTATGAAAAAATGGTGCCATAAGTCTGCCACAAGAATATCTTTAGAATTAAAAATCTCGGACTAACATTATTAAAGAATGCAATAAAAATAATATTGAATTTTCGGTCCTTACCCTTTATGGCATTTATTTACCCTGAAAGGCCAGACTGACCTATCAAATAATAATAATAATCATCACCTTCTTTTCATTGTAATAAAGAAATATGAAATGGCATTTGCAATTTTGCAACTTTGAAATTATTATTTAAACTTTGAACTTTAAATTTTGAAATTATTATTTGAATCTAATAAAAATATAATGATAATCATTGATCCCAGTCTCGTTTACCTCTTCTGTTTCGACCTGGCAACACTGGCCGGGAATACTAAAAATATTTTTTAGCATAGTATTCACACTCTTGTTCTAGGGAAGAGCGCGTGATAGTTTCGTCACAATGTCAGTAGTTTTCGAAGTGAGCCAAAAATGGTCTTAAAAGATTGAGTTGAACACCGAGAAAAAGAATCCGTGGTCAAATTCAATTCTGTCCGTCCGGCTGCTCTATGCTCTAACTTTCTAAGAAAAGGCTCTAGCGACTTGAAATTGTCAGATTAGGGTTGGAGTTCAAGGAGGATTCGGTTGAGTTTGTTAATGGCTGAAATCGGTCAAATAGTTTCGGAGTTACGTCGATTTGAAACTTTCAGGTTAATTCTTCGATATCTCATGAAGTACTAAATCGATCAAATTGAAACTTGGTGAGCAGTTTTGGAATACCAACGCGTAGCTTAGTTCAAAACTTCTTGTAGATCCAGTTGTTATAAAATTAAAACGAATCTTTATTCGAAAATTTTTCAAATTTTCGATAAATTTAAAATTGAAAAACAATGTTCCAGATTTAAATTCGATCCGATATTTACTTTCGGAGATATAAGGAAAAAATATGACAAATATCGGTGTTATTTGAAATTTTGACGTTATTTCCGCCATATCAAATGCATTCAGATGGAAACTTCATAATCAGGAGAAGAATACCAACGAGCAACTAGGTGCGCAAGATTTGGTTTGTCTATACTAGTTAGAATTTGAACAAGGGCGTGAAAGCTCCTGACCTCACGACAGTGCTTTTCTGTAGTTTTTATTTGCTCTTTTCTGACGTATTTAAACCTATGAGTTATTGTAGCAAATATTTTTTTCAAGATAGAGTAATCTTGAAAAAATTTATCGATCTCGAAAAAATCTCGAAGTGTTTATCTCGATCTCGTCTCAAAAAAAAGGAGTTATTCTCGTCTCGGTCTCGTCTCGAAATCAAGACGAGACGGGACGAAAAATCCCGAATCTCGAGAGTTTCTTGAAACCCTATTCCAGGATCTATACAGGGTGGTCTGCGAGTAACTGTCTCTTGGGATGCCAAAAAACAACAATTAAATATGGGCTAGGGCTATTCGTTTCTGAGATATAGGGTCATTTATGGATTATGGCAGAACCTTCAGATGGTAATAACTCGAGAATAATTGAACGTATGCGCTTCAATTTTGGCAAGTATTGTCATCTCAGGCCATCGAACTGGTCATATGAACCCTACTGAAATGGTAGGGACAAGGACTAGGGAAGTTCGATTTCTAGTTCCGGGTCTGCTAAAACACCCTGTACATGTCATTCTGCATATATTTTTTTTTGGATAATGTTTTTTACGTAAATTGCACGCTAACCGTTCATTTTTTCTCGATTCAGAATAATTAAACGATCAACATATTGAGATTTATCGATTTGGGAGGAACTTTTTGATGACTATAACTTCTGAACCGTTCAACTGATTCGCTTCAAGTTTGGCAGGTATTGTCATCTCGGGCCATCGATCTGTTCACTTGGACCATACTAAAATAGTACAGACCGGGATTTCTAATTCCAAATCTAATAAAACACTATGTATATGGAATATCAATTCGTCGTAGCTATCATCTTATTCCGCACAGATTTTTCTTAAGAATACTGTTTTCTACGTGAACGGCACACTAACACACGTTAGTTTTTTAATCGTAAATAATTGGTCGCTTATGGTTTCTGAGAGCTCTTACTGCCCTGCATAATGTCATAAGATGATATCAATAGATCTAGCGTCCTCCAGATTCAACATTCAAAAACTACATTAACGGGAAATAGGACCAGGAACAGAAAGATGCTGCAAAGTCCTTTCGCAAAGTGACATTTTGCTTCATCAGGCCAGAAATGTAAGAACTCAACAAATGCGACAACTCCGGATACACAGCATCTAGAACACAATGAAAATAAACGGTCTCAAAAAACAATAAAAATGTATCACAAAATTCTTTCTCAGACATCTCTCAACAACTGAAAAAAATATTTTTATTTTTTTTAACTTCTATCAAAATTTCTTATGTATTACACTGAGACCGAAAAAAAATCATCAGAATAGTTCTTCCAATACGATTATCTTCTACAGAAATTACAAATGTTATTTTTTCGCGTAGTAATGAAAATATACCTACACCACGTACGGCAACATCAATTTACCAACCTCAAATTAAGAAGTGAAATAAAAACCTTGAACTGAAATGAACCGTTGTATACTTCATACAAAAAGGTGAAGGTTACAGAAAAAAATATTCACATGATATTTCTGGACAATGGTGTTGTGAATTATCATTGAAAGCTGTGTAAAAAAACACATGAATCACTACCTCCTGTGAGGATTGAACTCACGACCCCTGGTTTACAAGACCAGTGACAAGACATAGTCGAAAATATTTATTTAGAAAATTATGCAATAGGCATGAAGTAGCTTTTACAATTAGTGTAATGTGTTAGTAAACAGTTCCTGCACACCTATAGCTTGCACTGTTACTCAGATTGGACTTACATAATAGTTAAAGGAAAGTTTGAGATACATTTATTGATTTTCATAGAGAGAAAAATGTTCTTAAAGAGGCCTTATGTATATAGGCTTGTATCACCGATTAAGAGCAAACAATACCACGTGTCGGTAAATTACGGCTAGGAAACAAAGCCACATTCAAGTTTCATTAAACCTCGTTGATATCTCAAGGTCAGACACCTGCACGCGTGGTCTACATGCTTTGACGTTGCCAATAGCCGCGTGAAATATCAGAATTCGGCGAAATTCCGACGATTTAGGAGAAAACGGGATGTCGTTTTGCAGGCTTCAGTGAGTATTTTTTGAGAATTTTTTTTTGGAATGTACTTAATTCTTTTGTGAGAATGCGCAAATTTAGTTATTTTTCCATTTTTCACTCAATTTCACTTTTATTTTCCCGCAAATTCTTGAATATAGAAACGTGGCAACATCGCGCATTCTTGCAATTTTTTCAACCATTTGAGCCCAAAAATTTAAAAAAAAAAAACGAACTGTGGCATTCAAAAGTCGCCCATTATAATCGAGGTATTGTTTCATCCTAATTACGCATTCGTGTATGGGTGAAATCCCCCCAATAATTCTGTAGATATATCGATTTGAAATTTTTTTCCCCATATTTCAAAAATATAGATAGAGTTGAAGTCTTGTCCTACTCGGATATTAATTAAGGCTTGAAGCATCATGCAGAATTTCGTGAAGATCATACTTTTGGAATATATATACTTTGGCTTTATCAAGCAGCGTTGGACGCGGTCAATGCCTGGATATACAGAGGTCCGTGAATGAATGCGAAGTACTTTGGGAATTGACTCCTCAATGGAAGTAATAGAAATACTCCATCTGTTGTTTTTTCTTTGAAGCTATTGTGAAGTTGAAAGTTGACGGTTCTCATTTTATTTAACGGGTGCAGAAGAACACTGATTTATTTAACTCATATTAAGACTACATATTCTGAAGTACTATGTGAATATTCTTCGCATATTTTTTTTAATCCCCCAACTTCCTTATTTGAGATCAAGAATAATAACCTTATCTAACCAATCTGACAGTTTCTTCATGAGAAAGATATATGAAGAATTCGCTTTTTTAGAATTCTTCATTTAATTCTCATGGAATAACGTCTGCATCAAAATTTCGAATCAGACAAAACTTTTCTGACAAAAAAATTATTGAAGCAGAACCAGATGTGATTGATATTTTGAAGTCCTGATAAGGAAGTTCGAGAGATGAAAAAATTATTCGACGACATCTATCTAGGTTTACAGCATTCAGAGGTATTTCAGTCGGTGTTTTTCATAGTTTGTAAAAAATAGCGAAACCGACAACTCTTCCTTTCGATTTCGAAAAAAAATCATAGGAAGTATCCCCACTTATTTTCCTAGAGGAAACAACTCTCGAAGTCCTCCGCATTAATTCACAGAAATCCTGTATAGCTACTGCTTTACCTTGCGTATTTGAGCAAAATGGACGGAAGCGTTCACTCATTTCTCTTTGAAGTATACATAGATTGATGAAGTTGAATGTGGCAAGTTAATATTCAACTAGAATAAGTTGTCTAGAAGTATCTATGAACGAAGGTAATCCGAAAAAATTCAGAAAAGCATTGTAGCTTTTGTGCGCATGTTGAAATTCATTGCCAAAGCAGTCATCCTCTCATTGACCCCGACAAAACAATATTTACCTCCTGATGAAAGGATTTGGCCATACGCATAAAATTGTACATGAACCTTCAGGCAATCATTTCTCAATCAAATACTAGATTCTATGTCAGTAAGAATAGACCTACTATAGTAAATAAACAGTTATATTATTTTAACTATTATTATCACTATTACTGAAACTATTACAGCGGCGGTATTTCAGTGTATAGAACTATTGCCCCATTATCGAAAGGTCTTGGGTTCAAGCCTTTTGCCGGCAAAGAATTCTTCCGATTTCCAGGGTACCGTCCAGCTATTCGATGTTGGGTGAACAATGAAGTGCTGTTCCTAACGTGGGGCGAACAATTAGTAACAAAGCCTACACAGAACACATCCTAACTCCTAACTTGCACAAGCATTATCTTCTTAGGGCCTCCACAGCGAAACCTAGGAGAATCGCCAACAATACACAAAAGACTTTTATCTAATCCGTATTTTTGGATATTAAATTTTGAATGGGTATATCTACGAACTCATTTGGCAGTTTTACCTTTTTACCAATTTGACTTTTGTTTTTAAGGTCCAAACCTATTCTACAAATATCGAGAATCTGAGACGTGTCTTCTAGAAGTTATTGTGAACTTCTGAGAGAAACAACCTGGATTCTCGATATTCGTAGAATAGGTTTAAACTTTAATAAAAAGGTCAGATACAACCATTCAAATATCATTTTCCGAATATAATCGAGAGTACAGTCGAATGAACCCCATGCCGTACTTGATCAAAAAATGATAGATTGAAGGTTTATGGAGAATTTCATGAGGACCATTTGAATATAAGAGCTACGTGAAAATATGAGCGCTTTGACGAATAATTTGAATGACACATCATTCATTACGAAATTCAGCACAAAGTTGTATGGAGCAAATAATCTTGAAAGTTCAAATAACTGAAACTCCGAAACTATTTGGCCAATTAACGAACACAACCGCCACATTCGGATGCGCCCTGAAACATATTATTAGCTTGCTCCATTCGACATGTATCGTGTCCTCGACCGGACGGTCAGCCGGACAGAATCGATTTTGACACCGGATCTGTCATAAATGAGTACAATCTAGTCCAAAATATTCGGCTTAGAATTCGAAAATTACACACATTTGGACAAAGCGATAGCATGATGGTCCCCAGAAAATGAGCGCAAAAAAGAACAAAAGTTGCGTCCGAAAAACTGTCGGATTCTGCTCAAATTTTACATTGAATTCAACTTCAAACCCTCCGTCAGTGAGTTGATACTTATCATTGGAGACCATTTCCGACTCCAAATTTACGGACATTTGGGCAAAATAATAACACTGTTGTTCCCCAGAAGAAGCGAGTAAAACCTCGAAAGCGTTCATCAACGAGAATCTGAAATGTGTGCATGATATCATAAACATCCTCAAAGGTATATGTAGGTAGAAGATTTGGAATTAGGTATTCTTATATTCCACTGATGTTAACTTCTCGAAGTAAATAATGACGCAACTATTTTATCAGCGTTCACAGCGGTTTCATCGTCCTACGAATTAGTCATCATCAGTGACTACGAACCAATGTCTCACTAATATCAACGGTATTTTCATTAACTCCTAAAAATTGACTGCTCCAAACTGCACCCATTAGGTTGGTTTACATAAGATAACGAGAAAAATTAGTACATGTATTAACCCAGTGTAAATTGCAATACAATAATATTCAAATATATTCTCATCCAATTGAAATTGTTTTAGAAGGTCAAGATTACGTGGATAGAAGCAACGATTCACCTTCTCGAGCAGTACCACAAGGCGATTTGGAGGTTAGAAGACACAGCACCAAAAAGTGAGTTGTATAATATACTATTTCTCAGCTCAATTTGGGCTATGGGTGAAGGGAATGTGCATACCTTGACATACCTTTCTACAGATGAAAAATTATAGAATCTTAATTATGATGTACAATGCAAAAAAAATAATTGCTTCCTACTTTGATTCCGCTGAAAGCGTTATTGAATGTTTTACCATTGTATAAAGACAACATAGTAGGTCAACCTCCCTGCTAATATCGTTACCCGAAAAAGATACTCGAACTAGATGGCGTCACCGTCGAAAGATACTCGACGTCAATAAGGTCGAGAATCTCATGCCATAGTATCACAGGGCCGGCAGATTAGAGATTCGGAGAATCTTGGTTTTCGGGTAGGCTATAGCCATTTGATATAACGAGTTTAGGCTTTAGTCTGTTTCTTTTCCGTCGCTTACTGTGAACTACGTATCGTTAATACGATTTTGAAGTTTATGGGCAATATTATGTAGATTTTGAGGTTCGAACAGGAGGAAATATTTCTTGCTAATCACCTCTAAAATAAAAATTTTAGAATCTTGGATTTCGGGTAGGCAAATACCATTTGACTAAACGAATTTGTCTTCAGTCCATTTCTTTTCCATCGCGCACTGTGAACTTCGTATCGTTAATATGATTTTGAAGATTACGGGCAAAATTTTGTAAGTTTCGAAGATTGAAAAATATTTTAGTTTTCGCTAATCACCATTGCAATAAAAATTCTAGGCAAGTGCTGACGTGAGGTCAGGAAATTTTCCTCATTTAAAATTTTATTTTGTTTTTTCGAAAATACAGATCGAATTGAAATCGAGTAGGTAGTTGATTGAAAAATGACAGCCAGAAGGTTCATACAAGATTTCGTGAGATTCATTTATATTATGATAGAAAGATGAATATATGATAAGTATTTAAAAAAAAAAAATTTTACGCGTTGGTTCTAGGGAACATCAGCGCGTTATTGTTTCCTTAAAATGTCTGTAATTTGCGAATTTCGAGCCGAAATTGGTCTGAACTACTCTGAACGATTAGGTTGTACTCTCTGGAGAAGAATCGGTGGTCAAATTCAATTCTGTCCTCCGGCCGTTCGTCCGTATCTACTGTAACTTATTTCCAAGGAAACGAATGAGCGACTTGAAATTCTCGAATTTTGTTCGTAGTCCAAATATCTCGTTTTAATTCGATTATAGGTGAAATCAGCCAGGCGGTTTCGGAGTTATGCCCATTAAAAATTTTGGAGTTTTTACGGTCTTGTTCTAGGAAACAGCACGTTATCATTTCGTTACGATGTATGTAATTTTAGAATTGTTTTCTTCAATATCTCGAAACGTACTAATGCCAGCTTGAATCTCCGAAATTAGTTGAGGAATACCAACTTGCAACTTGGTGCAGAATGTTATTGGTATTCACGGGCTAGGAAATCGAAAAAAAATCTGATTTTTTTTGAAAAATCCCGGGTTCTCGGAGAGTGAATCAGATTAAAATGAAATTTGGCACATACCAATTTTCAGTTCGATCCGTGATTTATTTTCAGGAATGTCAAACTACGTGGCTATTTGAAATTTTAACATAATTTTTTGAAATCTCTGTATGAAATGACGCTAATCAAGTTAAAACTTCATTATTAGTTCGAAAATACCGACGGGTAGAAAATACAAAAAAAATTGTTCTTCGGAGAATTTTTCATATATGTTTGTTGCAACAAACTGTTCTTTTGAAAAACATTCATTCGGCTGCGATAGAGTTTGCCACAGACCTTTAGGTGTTCAAAATTTCAGTTTGATTGGCTATTTATATTCGGAGCTATTAGGAAAAAATATTTCAAATAATTTGCAGAAGCTGATTCGCAAACTTGTTCAAAATTTCTTGATGATCGTTTCATCAGAACAATTCGCAGGAAGGAATAATTCCAAAATTTTGTTTTCAATTATTGTATTTTTTTGCGATCATATTAGATGGTCCTCACGAAATTCTGCAGCAACCTAAACGCTGTCTTTTTGTGCGCATGTTCTAGGGGAACACCGTGCTATCGTTTTATCCAAATGTGTGTGATTCTCAATGATTGAGCCGAAAATGGTCTCAAAGGACTAGGCTGGACTCACTGATGACGAATCCGGTGTCAAAATCGATTCTGTCCGGCCGGCCGTGGACACGATAACAGTGAAACGCAGCCAGCTTGCAACTCGAAACTTGCAGGGTAGTTCGCACATCGGAATGCCGCAGTTAAGTTCGTTGATGGGCCAAATCGGCCAAACAGTTTCGGAGATATAGCCCTTTGAAATTTTGAGGTTATTTCCCTCATATTTCAGAAACTACTGAAGCGATTCGATTGGAACTTGGCAGTTAGTTGAAGCGTAACAACGCGCAACTTTCAGCAGAATTCCGTTGAAATCATAAGGTCACTCAATTCAAAAAAAAAAAATTTCCAAATTTTTTTCGAAATTTTTTTTTTCTGAAACTTTCGTTCATATCCGAGAACAACTTAAGTCATACCTTGAACTCCATATTTTACAGCAGTGTACCAAATTTCAGTTCGATACGATCATAATTTTTTGAGATATTGGGAAAAAATATGTCGATTTTTGTGGTTTTCTTCTCGATATCGTTGTTTTTTTCGGTATAACTCAAGAAATACTCATTCCATCGTGATAAAACTTCGCAGCTAGTTTGAAGATGCTAGATGACAACCTTGTGCAGAATTTCGTGATGATCGTATCATTAGAACAATTAAAAAAAAATTCAAATGATTTTTCTGTTCATATATTCAATATTCTGTGATCTTCTTATCATATTATCCTGATTAAATTTTGAATGAACCTTCGAACTGTCATTTTTCGATAACGTACTAGATTTCAGATCTGATCTGTTTTTTTGAAAATATTGGGAAAATAAAATTTTGAATGGGTATATCTGTGGAATCATTTGGTGGATTTTACCCATTCACGAATTCGGCATTTGTAATTAAGGTCCAAACCTTCTCTACAAATATCGAGTTTCTAAGTTGTTTCTTCAGGAAGTTATTGTGTTTACGGTTGGCCGTTAGGCTTAGAAACTCGATATTTGTAGAGAAGGTTTGGGGCTTAATTACGAAGGTCGAATTCGTGAATGGGCAAAATCCGCCCAATGATTCCGTAGATATACCCATTCAAATTTTTTTCCCAATATTTCCAAAAATACCGATTAGATCGAATTGAAATCCAGTACTTTATCGAAAAAACCTAGTAAAGCACTGCCGTGAAGTCAGCAGCTTTTGCACGCTTTTCTAATTTTCTCACGAAAGCGGGCATCTCCATTGAACATGCGTGCAAAAGCTGCTGCCTTCACGGCAGAGCTTTTCTAGGTTTTTTCAATCAAGAACTTGATGTCGATTCGAGCCAATCTGTATATCGGCAAAATAAAATTTTGAGTTGATATATCAGCGGAATCATCGGGTAGATGTTACCAATTCGCTAATTTTTCCTTCTTAAATGAACTCCTGACAACCTCTAAGTAAATTCTATCGGTAGTTATTGCGTTTACGATCGGTGTTTAGCAGAGCCTTAAACACAAAATTTCGAGTTCCGAAATTTATTTATATATAAGAGTAGGCTTAGAGGTTAATTACGAAGTAGAATTCATGCGAATGGGTAAAATCCACCTTATGTTTCCGTAGACATTCTTATTCAAATTGTTATTTTCTCAATATTTCCTGAAGTACACAGATCGGATCGAATTGAAATCTAGTATTGGATTGAAAAATGATAGCTTGAAGGTACATGAAGAATTTTGTGTGGAATAGATGAAAAGAATAACGTCAAATCTTTTCATCAGTAAGTCAAAAATCTTGAAAATTTTGATAATTTCTTTGGAATTTGGTTCAAACCTCTAAATTAACATTCGACAACAGCGTCGGCTTGTTCCGATATATATTTTGAGGATATTAGACAAAAATTATTCCTATTGAACAAGCGCCTGAAAGCTTGGTCTGACGAAAAGATCCTCACGAAATTTCGCATAATTTTACGCAGTTGCCGTTTCATTATGATAAGATCAGTTCATTTGAGTATATTTTGGAAATAAACAAGAATACCGAGGAATATGAATAATGTTTTTTCAATATCTCCGAAAATAGGGTAACACCAAATTTCAATAAATCATTGAAATTTTCAAGATTTTTTTGACTTATTCAAAATGATCGATAAATACCGATGCCACGATGTCGTATTCATTCAATTAAATATCATGTGACAAAGTTTCATTTATACGTGAGACTTCAATGAAAAATTCACCATGTGAACTATTCCGAACTAACATTTACAAGAAATATTGGACCGAAAAGCAATTCAGAGCGATTGCTGTTATAACAAAGAAGAATGGAAGGGCTTTTTCTTATTACATTTACTAGGCTTACATAATAAATAAACCCGTTTTAATAAGTGCACGTGCGCTCAACGCCCCTGTTTGTCAGATAAGTGGACCGAAACACCTTACTCAGCAGGTATTGGACGCATGATATTTCTAATGGGGATGATTGAGGAAATCTAGAATATGTATTAGAAAAATTGGCAGTATCGATCTGTGAAGAGAGAATTACTATTATTTCTGTTTGATGTGGAAAGAACAAGCCGTATAGAATATAAGGCACCATATATCTGTTTTATTTTTGACATATTTATAATCGGTAAATAAATTATTTCGGAAAGGCCGAAGTCAAGAAATTATAGAAGAAAATCGATAAAATCAATAAAAAGTAAAATACAAATACTTGGAAATGTTAATGAATATAGTTTGGGTAATATAGTCCAAGAGTTGTGGCTAAATAATTGCTTGCACGAATGTATCCTTAACCCACTATCCGTACAGAACTTATCCTCAAGCCATCCCTGGATTTTCTTATGCTTTTCATATGAATTTATGACGAGGGCGCCTCTGTACGGGCTCTTATTTAAGAGATTTCAAATATTTTCGCTAGATGTCGCTTGAAAACGTATGAAATCGTTTTTCCATGGGGTTGTCCTACTATGTTGTCTTTATACAATGGTTTTACTGCAGTAGGTTATCGAATTTCGATTAACTTTGAATTTTATCGAAGTATTTTGACGATTTGTTCGTTTTCTGATTCTATGTTCCTCGTGAAATTTCGTATGAACCCGTACGCTGTCATTTTCGCACCGAGTACTATGTCAACTATATTAGTTCGACATTTCATTTTCACAATATTTTCAACAATATACATACGATAGCATTGAAGTCTCAGCCTTATTTTTCAAGTATTTTTTGGTTTCCGCTCCCTATATCAAAAAAGAAAAATGAAAATTAAATAAACTCATTATTCCAGGAAATCGCTCTTGCGGATGGCGAAATACAAATTATTTGTCAAGGGCAGTTTCTCGAAAAAATTCCGCCTAAGAAAATCGAAAAATTGAAAACTATCAAGCAAGTGAACTGTTACGCTTGTTCTAGGGAACAGCGCGTTATCGTTTCGTCACAATGACTGTAATTTTCGCGTTTTGAGATGAAACTGGTCTCAAACGACTAGTTCTGACTCCCTCATAAGACAATTCGCAAGAATCTAACTAATCTGCAGGGTCACCTTTGAAATAACACAGTATACATTTCCATGAGATAAATCGATATTTTACTGCGCTCCCATTTTATCCCTGTGTTAACAACCTGTTCTAATTTTAAATTATTGATTCATTCGATAAATCGACAGATGTTAAATGTTTATTTGAGTTCCAATTCGCTATAAATTGTTTAGTATAAACATCCACAAGTTATTCTTTCTGAAGGATTCACAGATTATTCTTCGCTTGTTAATTAATTTTTTTTTCAATAATGACGAGTAGTTACATTGAACAGACTTCATGTTTCAAAACACGGCGATAAAATTATCCTGACCTGCACTCTGAGATAAACGAAAAATTTACCAAAATATCAATGACACGTATCTATCGCTTACGGAGTTAAGAATGTGAAAAATTTATTTTTAGCTACTGTTTTTCAACATTTGTTCGCTAATACGTGATAACCGAGTCAAAGCTCTTAGTTCAGCAGTATTCAATTACTTTCATATATCGATAAAAGTTCAATTATAAATTTTAACCTTGAATTTGCGATTCAAACTCTACCAGTGTTGAAAAAAATCTAGAAAAGCACTCACTTGAGGCAGGCACATTAACGAGCATCTTCAAATTCGTTGTTGAAGCGGTCACCTTTTTACGTATTGACCCTACCAAACTCATCTGTATTTCTGTAAATATTGAAAAAATAACATTTTGAATGAGCTCCTTCATCTTCAAATCATTGGGCGAATTTAAACCATTTAAAAATTCGAGATTGAACGATTTAAACCTACTCTACAAATATCCAGTGACCGAAGATATTGTGTTTACGGCCAGCCTAACCACTGATAGTGAACAAAACCTAACCCAACCTAACCACTGATAGAGAACAAAATAACTTTCGGAAGACTCCACTTAGATACTTGATAATTGTAGAGTAGGTTTGGAGGACAATGGGGGTTTTTCCTGAATTTGATTATTACTGCAAAAGCAAATTTGAACATAATTATTATGGGTTTGATTCATCATTTTCCCAAATTACCTTCAGAAAGTATTCAAAATCAGATTTCAAAATTGGGGTTTGGGATTTGCCAGGCATGCACGAAGTGACAACGGGTTTAGTAAAATAGCTTTTTCTGCTATAGAATAATGAAATATTTATTCCTATTCTGTGGTACACACGTGTTCTTTGTCAACATAACCAAACAATTTCCATTTGCGATTTGTCAGTAATATGACAGAATGACAGTCTGTGCTCTTCTTTTTCTATTACTTGGTCGTTGTCTTCTACTCTAACCAGATCAAAGTATAGCTATCCCTGTTTTCCTAAGCAAAGTAACACATTTGACGTCCTTTTCTTTCCGAGAAAGCTGAATTCGACGTTGCCATATCGTGCACTCAAGACTAATCCCTTTAAAGGCAAATCCCCATTTTTATTTTTCAGTTTTAGGGGATCAAACATTTTTTTTTAAATATAATATTGAAATTATATGTTTGAAATGTGATGTTCTAACGGTTTTTCATGAAAATTACTGCATTTTCGTTTAAAGGAAAAACCCCCATTACGCTGAATTCGTGATGCTGTGAAATCAATCAATCTGATCGCATCAATTCTTCTCGAGCTACAAGGAACACTCTGTATGTTGGTTATAAAATTAATCAGATTTACCATATAAAGGTTTTTTGGACTAGTCTAGGATAGCTCTACCTCAGGTTACCGTATGTTCATTTACCAATGAAACACCCAGTATATTAATTTTGATAATTTATAATTCATGTAGAAACAATTCACTCCCTGTAACTCGAAAACTAGCAGTATTGAGTTAAAGCGAACTAAGATTGATCGTCATATAGTTACGTGTTGTATTTCAGTTTATGGATTTTCCTTTCGTTTTAAATCAATCTCCGTTAGGCCGATCGTAAACACTGTAACTTCCGTAGGAAACAACTCGAAGACTCGATATTTTTAGATATCTTTGATATATTTTAGGGTAGATTTGGACATTAATTACAAAGGCCTAATTCGTGAATAGGTAAAATCCGCCCAAGGATTCCGTAGATATTCAAAATTTTAATTCCACAATAATTTCAGAAATACATGTATCATAAGATCGAATTGAAATCTAGTGCTTGGTTGAAAAATGACAGCTTGAAGGTTCATGCAGAAGTTCTTGAGGATTATGTGATCAGAAGATGGCAGAATATAAAACAAAATGGGAAATGTTTTTTTTTAATTGTTTTGATTACACGATTTTCATCAATAAATTCCGCTCAAAGTTGTTCATTAGCATTTTCAAGCATGCATCAATCTTTATCATGATTGAATCTGCAGTTTTCGAGTAATTCCAGAAAAAACAACCATACTGAGGAAAAAAACATGTTATTTCGTAATATTTACGAAAATTATAAAAGTATCGAACTGAAATTCGGTACACCGCTGTGAAAGATGAAGCTCAAGGTATGAGGAAAATTTTTTCAAGTATGGCAAATAATTTCCGAAAAAATTTTGAAAAAAATTTTTTTTTTATAGATCGACAGTGCGATTTCAACAAAATTCTTCAATAAATTGCATATCATTATGCTCCAACGAACTGCTAAGTTTCAATCCAATCGCTGCAATAGCTGCTGAAATATCGGGAAAATAACCACAAAATCTCAAATGGCTATTACTCCGAAACCGTTATGCCGATTTTGCTCATCAACGAACTCAACTGCGGCCTTCCGATGCACGGGCTTCCCTGATAATTTTAAGTCGCTACTGTCGCTACCTTGCTCTGTTCGACTGCCCTCGCCCGGACTGAATCCATTCCAACCTAGTCGTTTTGACGAAAATCAAAATTACAGACATTTGGACAAAACGATAGCACGATATTCCCCAGAACATTCCCCCTGTATTCTTGTATCCTTGCTGGAGGTGGCGATTTTCAACGATTCTTGGAGTTTTAAAAGCTTTTTGTTTAAATAAAATTCATTGTTCAATGCTCTACCAGAGTATTTTTCTGAATATCAGACATCGCTTAATGTTTCTCTTCTTATTCTGAATTGAATTGGAAAGAGACACTTACGTAGGCACTATTTTTTATTCAAAAATATGAAATTCAGTTCGGGTACGGACGCCACTGAAGTTGCTAAAGACTGGTTATTCAAAGTAAAATAATCACCTCAATCAGGTACCCATTTTACCTAGTCCCGTGTAAATATCCCAAGCCATTTAAAAAAATATATACCAATTTGTTATTTATTTGGAATACATTCAACTCCCTTAGTAAACAAGCATTTCCGGATAGAGGCCTAAGTAATCTTTTCAATTCCAAATTACTCAGAGAACAATATCCTGAGTTTGTTCGCAATATTTATGAAACAGGTATAGTTGCCCCGGCAGTCATTTTAAACAAACCGCAGCGATCTACAGTGCGCGTCAAAATTATGGAACAAATTCATTTTCTCAGAAGAAAAATATTTGGCAACAAAATCCTGAAACAGGTCAGTTTTTGTTTCACTTTTACCAAATTTTTATGCATTTTTGAAGGATTTTTGTTGCACCCTGTACCATCCCCAGCAAGCCTCCAAATTTTTTGAATAGGGAAAGTGAGTCATGTGTTACTTTTTTGGCAAGGTATTTGTATCTTCTTCACAGGCGTTTGAAAAATTAGTAAGTTCAATGAGGTTTTCAGTATGTGCACTTTGTCATGGCTCATTTACTTTGAGACGATTGACAAATTTCATCAGGTACCATCGTCTCGAAGTAAATGAGCCATGACAAAGTGCACATACTGACAAAGTCATTGAACTAATTTTTCAAAAAAAAATTTTTTTTCTTGAAAATTTCTGCACGCCTGTGAAGAAGATACAAAGACCTAGCCAAAAAAGTACCACATGACCTACTTTCCCTATTCAAAAAATGTAAAGGGTTGATGGGGATGGCACAAGGTGCAACAAAAATCCTTCAAAAATGCATGTAAATTTGGTAAAAGTGATACTAAAATTGACCTGTATCAGGATTTTGTTGCCAAATATTTTTCTTCTGAGAAAATGAATTTGTTCCATAATTTTGGCGCGCACTGAATGATCTATACCATTGTATAGTTGTATAATAAATTTATACAATGTCTATACTATACTGAAGATGTTCAAATTAAGATGAAAACATTCCGGTGAAATTTTCAACCCTATAAATTCAACAGACAGTGCATTTTGCATAATTCCATACAAAACCTAATAATAAAGGCGATATTGATAATAATGAATAATACTTCGTAGGATTTCATCGTATCATAGAGTCTAGACCTAATATACACATTACGTTACATTAATTCTATGAATCAGTCATGAACACTCCAAACCGGTTACTTGTTGAGTTCACTCTCTTCCATAATAAAAGAATTTTGTCGATGACGATAGGGTCTATTTCTATTTGAAGATATGATCCGAAGATGATGTCATTCATAATAATGCATTGAGAATGGAAAAAGAGATTGTCGTTCAGTACTTCTAAAATACTGCTCAGCAGTCAAATACTGGTAATTGATGTATTGTGAACGATTACACAATGTTTCGATTTAAAGATATACAAAAAAAATTAAATGTTCATCACATGGATATTTTCAATTCAGAAGTCTTAATAATTCCGTCCCCGGTACAAAGATTCAGGCTGTTGAAATTTCGAAAAAGCAGTCCTTCTTTTGTAGTTTCGACATGATTTCTCCGAAATAAATGAATTTTGGTGTGAAGTTTCCTTCAACTATGACACGTATTCTACAGTAGTTAGTTTCATCTAACTCCAACCGGTTTTCTGGATATAGACTCCCCCATTTATAAAACTGTAAGAAATCGCGTGAACAATGCAGATAAAATTCATCTTAAGTTATTATAAGAATCCTCAATAATTTTGAATTTCTTAATTATTCTCTATTATTTCTTCTCAAACGAACCGTTTTCGAGATATTCAACGTGGAGTGACATAAAATCTGACAAAAATTCGATAAATTTCCCTATTTTCGTGGATCCGCCCCTGAGCTAGTAAAGGCTATGAATCTCATGGTGGAAACAACCGGATATTGCACGAATGTCAAGTGAAAGATTGAGAAACGTTCGACGGATTTTGCCTTTACACAAATTTGTCTTTGGAGTCAATATTCAACAACAGGTTTCAAATCTCAGTTTAATTCCATATTCATTTTCGGAGATATTCTGGCAAAATATGTAAAATTTCATCGTTAATTCAGAATTTTCATATTAACTCTTCAGTATGTAAAGAAAACTGAAACGATCAGCTTGAAACTTCGTTACTTATTGAAGAATTCCATTTTTCTCGGATAAAATTTTTTTCAAACAATTTTGCTTCAAATTTAAACTAATTGACGTGAATGTTCATGCTCAAACTTCCGCAAAATTCCTTCATGTTCGATTCATTAGAACAACAAACAATTTAAAATTTCGATTTCAAATTTTTATTTCGATTATATAGTCCTCACAAAATTCTGCATGAACCTTCAAGCTGTAATTTCTCAATCTGGTACTATATTTTTGATAATATTGGGAAAATGTAGTTTGAATGGATATATCGTCAGGCGGATTTTTTCGATTCGTAATTGAACTCTAAACCTCACAACAGGAAGGCCCAATGTTGGAATTATCAATAGATATCCATAAATTAATATTTTCAATCGAAAAATACCACGAGACAATTCAACAAGATTTTTAACACTTCTTTCTATTCCAGTTGTTACTTCATCTTTGTTGTCGTCTTGGTGGTTTTGATTGCCATTTATTTCTTTCAAGACGAAGAAGGCGAGAATTAATAACACATTTTCACTAATTGCATTTTGTACTTTATAAATAATCAAGGTGGTTTTGTTACTTTTTGTTAAGTTTTATAAAATAAATAATTGAAATTATAAAGAGTGTTATCTTTCATACCTTAACCAATATCCTTTCCATTTTTTCATCAATTGTCCGATGAAACTGTTTGGATAAATAAAAGGTGGGAAAAATAATGCTCTGAAAAAGTTCCATTGAAAGTTCAACTTTCCCAATTATTCTAGAATAACAGAGAAATCATCAATACTGACGAGAGCATGGTCAATTCAAATATAAAATGCCAGATCATAAACCACTATACAGTGGGCGACAAAATTATGGAACAAATTCATTTTCTCAGTAGAAAAATATTTGGTAACAAAATCCTGAAACAGGTCAATTTTGTTTCACTTTTACCAAATTTATATGCATGATTTTTGTTGCACCCAATGCCATCCCCATCAACCTTCTAAATTTTTTGAATAGGGAAAGTAGATCATGTGGTACTTTTTTGGCAAGGTCTTTGTATCTTCTTTAAAGGCGTCCAGAAATTTTCAAGAAAAAAAATTTTTTTTTTGAAAAATTAGTTAGTTCAAAGAGGTTTTCAGGATGTGCACTTTGTCATGGTTCATTTACTTTGAGACGATGGTACCTGATGAAAATTGTTACCGAATGAAAGTCGACCATTACAGTTTCGTTCATGCACAACTTTCAACCCCTACGAACCCTTTAGTGGAGAAAAAAAAGTTTTTTTCACGTGAGGGGGTCCAAAGGAGTTGAAAGTTGTGCATGAACAAAACTCTGATGGTCGACTTTCATTCGGTGACAAATTCCATCAGGTACCATAGTCTCTAAGTAAATGAACCATGACAAAGTGCACATACCGAAAACCTCTTTGAACTAAGTTTTGAAAAAAAAAATTTTTTTCTTGAAAATTTCTGCACGCCTGTGAAGAAAATACAAGGACCTTGCCAAAAAAGTACCACATGACCTACTTTCCCTATTCAAAAAATTTAGAAGGTTGATGGGGATTGCACAGGGTGCAACAAAAATCCTTTAAAGATACATATAAATTTGGTGAAAGTGAAACTAAAATTGACCTATTTCAGGATTTTGTTGCCAAATATTTTTCTTCTGAGAAAATGAATTTGTTCCATAATTTTGACGCGCACTGAATACTCAAAGCAATTGGTATATACAGTTAAATTTGAAGCAATACCACCCTGAAAATATCGGGCTCTACGGAAAATTAAAAAAAAACACAAAGAAGAATGAAATTTGGTTCGTAGGGGGTATGCGGTTGGTCCCAATCAATTTGTATAAGCTATGGCAGCATGATGCCAGCCACCCCTGAAATTTTAAATGGGAGGGGGGTTTTAGTAACTCCTAATTTCTGAGGTAATTCGATTGCATCTTCAAAAATATCATACACTTCAACTTTTTTGTGAGTACTTCGATAAAATTAAATAAAGAAAGGATAGAATAATTACTATAGCAAGAGTCGGAAATAAACATGAAAATGATGAAAAATTTTATAACTAATAGCATTGTATACTTTATACAATGCTAATAGTCCCGATAACAACATTTCCCAGAATCCCATCGAATCCAACTTGTGGAAAAAACAGAACTTACAACTCCAGGATAAACATATTTTACATACTATAACTGAATTTGTTCTGAATCAATAAATGAAGTAGTAACTAATAAAGTCAACTCCATGTCGTTTTTGGGAACGCCATCGAAATACCTTCGAGACAAGGTGTCACTCAACCCTCCTTTCCATTTAAGATTTTAGGGGTTGCTATCATCGCGCTCACAGGGTTGAAACAAATTGATTGGAACCAACCTTATTTGATGTCCACCTAGGTACTAAAGTTTGCTTCGTTTTGCATTTTTTGCATGGATGCCATGATATTAAGGGTAGTACCTTTTCAAATTTACATAATGTATAGATGCATTATATTCAAATATCCCTATTATATCCTCATAGTCAATTGGCTCTTTTGGATGTTTCTAGGAAACGAGACATAATTCCACATTATTCAGTATTTCGGAAATATTTTCTGGCTAATGTTAATGCTACCCCAAATTGACAACAAAATATTTTGTATATTGCGGCGTTGGCACTTATAATAAGATTTTGCTATTCCAAATCAGACACCCTATATAGTATTGTAGATTTTGCTTTATCATTACTTGCTGTTTTTTTTTATGATACTACTCTAAAGCTTTCTAAATTGATTTTTTTTTGCCTGTAATGTTGATTAGAACAGTATACGGCTTATTTCCTGGGTTTACAATTTTCCTTTTATGGCATTTACAATGGTTTTGTAGCTTAGCATATACAAAATATGGCAAAATAAATAAGTATCGATTAAAGTTTTATTTTGGGAGGCTTTGTAACATTTTTCAGGTTTTTTCTGACTCCACTCCCTAAGTATGGAACAGAACTTTTCAAATTAAAAAAAAAATAAGAAAATAATACTAAAAATTTTCTCGTTCGTCTGATGAAAGAGTGTGATTTGTAATCTGAATCGTCACAGTTCGCTTTGTTTATCGTTTGTATTGTTCCGGTATTGTTCATTAGGCAATATGATTTCCAAGAAACTGCCCTTGACAAAATATTTCAATCCTGCAATTCACAAGGGCGTTTTTCATGAAAAAACAATTTTATTTAATTTTCAATGAATATAAGTGAAAACCCAGAACTGAACTTAAAAAATATACCTAATTTGATTTTATCAAAAGTATGATTTTTCCAGCAAAACCTTACTATTTAGATACCTACGCTTTTGAACATAAATCTTTGAAAAGCAAGTTCGATGTGAAACGTGTTTACTTATCAATAATAAAGGACATTACTGAACCGCGTCCAGAATTTCAGCTTTCTAAAAGTCCAATTCTAGATTAGTCAGCCACTTTTGAACGCATGTCCAACTTCGTCGGTAAAAATTTTTTTTTGATTAGTGTAATGACACTATCATCATGAATTTTCCACAAACTTGTGCTGTAGTATTTGCCAACTAGTGGCCAAGTGTCATCATGATCGAATAAGTATTTTTTTGATAATTCCGGAAATATCAACGCTACTGGGACAAAAAACACGAAATTTTACATATTTTTTTCAGAATATTTTCGGAAATTATGATCGGGATCAAACTTAAATTTGCTGCACTTTTGTAGCATATTGACTCTTTGATTTCATGTGGACTCTGATGAATAATTTCGGAAAAAATTATTTTCAACAGAAAACCTAAAATGTTAGGATAATTTCGCCCGTTAACGGACTCGGCTAGTGCAACCGACCCTAAAAGTTTCAAGTCGCTATTTCTCTCCATCCTCAAATAATCGTGGCAACAGACGGACAATGATTAAGACATCGGATTCTTCATCAGTAAGTCTATCTAGTCGTTTAAGACCATTTTCGAGAAAAATTCGATACAGACATTTGCTTGAAACGATAGCACGCGCGCTGTCCCCTAAAACTGCGCGTAAAAAGCAATGATGAAACAAAATATACAACAATATAATACACCTAATATATTTAAGATATCGGATTTGCAAAACATGTATTCAAATTTTCTCGCTAAGCGTAAAGACGCAGTGTAGAAAATAGAGATGCACCAGTAAAGAATAGAAGACATTGACCAAATCAATTCAAATTTATAGACTAATCCTATGTCCCGTTCTCTAGAAATGTGTAATTAGTCATCGAGTTGGGGACACCTGTATATATTTTATTTCAAAACAAGTTTGAGATCTATCAAATTCATCTAATCCGTCTATAATTGCGAAAAACATTTTTTTTTTTGATGTTTTATTAACTTATAAACGAATATGATGGAAAATATACCCAATGCAAGAAATTTCACTTTCAAATCTTTGTATCCAATTTGCATTGTATCTTTCCGATTTTTGGATTCCGAATATTTCAAAACAAAATTTTGGATGTGCATAAAATCTGCCAACTGCTCACTATTCCGGATATAAAGATCATCACCACAAATGATGAATCCATAAAACGCTGCAAATTTTACACAAAGGTTTATTATTTTCTCAGCTTAATGTGCAAATTCTTCAG